>OY755043.1:4681132-5391132 GCA_963576565.1 Aspidapion aeneum | reverse complement strand
TTGTCAAAGTGAGAAATCCCGACTATAGGTGGCGATGCTGCTAGTAAAATCTCAAAAATATTTGGTGGAAAAGCCATGCAAGTCGCGTTTTAAAATTCGTGTAGAAAAGGCGTGAATCTAATGTGATTTTAACGTTGATAAAAATCACTTGAAACTAACGTAAAAACATTGCTGTTTTAATTT
Source organism: Aspidapion aeneum (assembly GCA_963576565.1). Classification (NCBI taxonomy): domain Eukaryota; kingdom Metazoa; phylum Arthropoda; class Insecta; order Coleoptera; family Brentidae; genus Aspidapion; species Aspidapion aeneum. The sequence goes on along the minus strand of OY755043.1, from coordinate 5,390,949 downwards.
GATAAAGGCGTTATTAAAACGCAGTTTTTAGCAACGTTATTTTTTATAACGTTAGTGAATGACCTATTAAGCTTGTTTTCATATATGAAATAAATGTTTTTTTTTCTAGCAACTTTTAAAATCAACGTTTTTTTTTTCTCACGCCTTTTTTACGTGTTAAACACGTGATTCTGCTATGTGGGATGGTGCGTCAATAAGGTGAGTTTTTTTTTTATTTGAATACCTTATATATTTTTACATTTTTGAATTCGTCTTTTCGTTTTGATTTAAAAATTGCGATAAACATTTTTTGAGATATAACGCAATTAACGTTGTCAATACTCCTTTCGTAAAACTTGCGTTACAGAGTGGTCAAAGATAAAAGTGCATACACGGTAAAAAAATTGTCTTAAATTAAAGCAAATTGCTTTGAAGTAAAATAATTTGTGCTTTCCTATTCACCAAGAGAATATTTTCTTGGTGTAGCACAAAATGTGAAACAGAAATGGTTTTATTATAAATTGGAACTGAATTAATCGCAGGCACCGTATTCTCGGGAAGCAAAATATTACAATAGATAGTTTAAGTTGTGCTACGTATTTTTACGTAAGCATAAGATTTGACAGTTACGCTAGCGCACTTGGTCACACCGTCGTCAAGGTCACGTTAGGAGCTTACGTATTTACGTTAGCTTACGGCAGTCTGCGGGCACCTTAACGTTACCAAAGAATAGAATTGGTTGATTGAAAGATCGAAAAATAAGGCCTAGACGATAATTTCCGCTTCCAGTACAAACGATTCTTTGCAAATATATTCCTACTGTAGTTGAAAAGACAAAAAACAAAATTGTAACATCAAAAAAACACAGTGCCGAATTCCATATTGTCTGCTATTAGTAGACTTGTTATGTAACGTAAAAACATTCTTCAACTTAAACTCAAATTTGGAACAAAACGTAGAGCGCTTAACGTGCAGTTTTACGTAAAAATACGTAGAACAACTTAAACTATCTAATATATCTACCGTGCAAAGCAGAAACCTAGTAAGTCAAAAACTAGTGTTTTGGGAAATAGAGTTTGAAGTTTATTTAACTACATACTAACTACATAATTTCCTTATTTTTCAAGATAGCCACATTCTAGAAAAACTGACTGGCGCCGTTTTTTACGGCGATTGCAATGATATATAAATCTCATTTTCGAGTAAATCAAGTTACTAGGTTTTTGCTTTGCACGGCAGATATGAAGACAATTTGCGTTGTTACAAAATGGAGTAAACTGAAACAAAACAATTAAAGAAGAAAAATAAAGTCTCATTTCAGCGTTAAACGCTGCGTTGAACTAAAAAGAAATATTTTAATTCAAAACAAATTATTTTAAGGCAAAACAATTTATTCAAGAAAAGAACATGTTTTCATTGTAGACAAAATTTTTTACAGTGTAGGATCTTAATGGAGGAATAATGCGTTATTTTATCTCAGAAAATGTTTATCGCAGCATAGAAATGATTTTTGAAATTAAAAGTGTAAAAATATATAGTTTATTTAATTTAAAAATACTGACCTTAATGACGGACCTCCTCTATAGTGAGCTAGCAAAAAAAATCGAGTAGTTTTTGTTTGAATTTTCTACTCCCAATAACAAACGAGTTACAGGAATTTTGCAATTATAAAAAATCACCCTGTACTATACTTACCTGCTCTTAATTCAAAAAATTTCCGATTGGCAATTTTTTGACGTAGATAAGTGTTACCATTCTACTAAACTAATAAACTTTAGTATTACCTTCGTCTAGATCTAGACCTTAAGGGTAACTCTTCTGTGACCAATAGCGACCAATTTGTTTATTTTTAGCCATTCATGCGATGCATTAAAACAGCTTATCAAATACCAAATTGCAAATAATGCAAGGACCCAAAACTATAAACAACAAGTGTAATTATAGAAAGAAAAATAAGAAAAAAGTTTTCTGCTTCGGCCGGGGATCGAACCCCGGTTCTCTTGCTATCTAGGCAAACATTCTACCACTGAACCACCGAAGCCACACATAAATTTTCGGAAAACTTCTACCTATGCGACACCGGGGCCCGTTTTTATTTGTATTGTAAAACTTTTTCGATTTTTTAATGATTTTTTACAATAAAGTTAATTTAGAATCCAAAAATACCTGCGTTAATTTTTTTAACACAAAATTTCACAACAAAATTTTTTGTAGACCAAACCGAACCGAACCAACCGAACCTAAGGTCACTCATCGTCAAGCAAGCTTTACAGGTAGCGAAGCCTAACTCTGATTTTCTATTTTTTGGTTATAATTTTTGACATGTTTTCCTCGTTTTCGCATTGGCAGCTCGTTGTTATTTTAAAAATGTGGTTTTAACACAGTCTAAAGATCTATTTAATAATGATACAGTTTCAAGATAGTTTGCAGCATAACTTTTTAATTCTAAATACATAAATATATATAATTTCGGTACCTTCATATTGTGTAAAACAACATCTTCAAAATAAAACAGAACCGCCAATGCGAAACCGAGGAAAAAATGTCAAAAATAATAACTAAAAAATAGAAAGCCTGACGTTAGCTTCGCTTCCTATAAAGCTTGCCTTTACGATGAGTGTCCTTAACCGAACCCCCTTGATGCCTCCTAGCTACGGCTATAAGCAGTCTTCGTCTTCTTTTTTCCTTCTCAAGAATTTTTTTTCCTTCCTTTTTTTCATGCGCTGTGTCCTCTACGACCTATTGTGTCCACGCGCTGTTTAGGGTACGCGCTGTTTTGGGTACGCGACTTTGTCCAGTGCTGCCCAGCGGGGTAGCGTGCCCGAAAGGGCGGGGGGGGGGACAGCTAAAAAGGGCGCCTCTGAAAACTGATGAAAAATCTTGTGGTAAAAAAAAACAAAAAGGTCAAAAAGGCGCCTCTCACAAATCTTGCGACCAAAAAAAAAAACAAAAAGGTCATTATGTGTCAGGGGGCGGCCGATAAGTCACAAGGGCGCCTCTCACGAATCTTGCGAGCAAAAAAAAAACAAAAAAAAAGGTCATCATGTGTCAGGGGGCGGCCGATAAGTCACAAGGGCGCCTCTTCCACCTATGGGGCGCCACTACCCTCGGGGCGGGGGGGGGGGGGCGACGAACCCCCCGCCCCCCCCACGCTACGCCGCTGGTGCTGCCTATTATTTACCAGCGCTGCTTTTGACATATCTATATGCGGTGTAGCCAGACTTACCATGTTTAAACAGTAGCATGTCGCCACTTTTTTAAAACTAAACTTTGAATAATATTAATTTAACGCATTTAGGTGTGTTTGTATACGTTCAACTGGGTAGGTAGAATTTTTTGCATAGATAATTATTTTTTCAGAAATATAGTTCGATTGCCCGTGGTTAACCACAAAGGGAAAAAACCAATTATTATAAAAGTGCTAAATTTACCAGGAAACAAAATAAAATCCCAGAAAATAATAAAGAAAAACCCCTTTTTAAAAAATCACTTTTTCATCCTACAGGTACTTAGTGTTTTTCGGAAAAATGCAAATTTATATGATTGTTTTATAATAAAAACACAAAGTAAACCGATAAAAAAGAAAAACTTAAACCAATTCAGACAGATACAAACACCCAGTACTTTTGGGAGTACAGTGAAGTCCGGATATAACGAACCTCAAAAATGAACTAAATACGGTTCGTTATATCCGAGGTTCGTTATAAACAGTAATAAATAAATTTTGTTTAATTTTTTGTGTTTCTTTTTTTAATAGTATCCAAGATTAAGAAAACTAGAAATATTACAAAAAATACTATAAATTTTTATATTTTTAGAAAAAGGCACAATATATACGAATAAAGACGTTTATTATTGTTGTTCTACATATAAATATGTAAAGTACATAATATGGTGGTATGTAATACATATATAAAAGAAGCCTAAATCTTTTTTTTTTATTATTATGAAATCCATAATTTTTGTTTGTACATTTCTACTTGAAAAATATTCCCTGTTTATATAGCTTTCAAGGTTACAAAATGATGCCCATATTTTATCAGGAACTTGGCGTGATTCCAAAAAATTACGAGTTTCCGAAATTTTGTTTTCCATTTCACGAATGGTTGGAACATAAACCTTAGTGACTTCAACAGAATTATCTTGAACAGGATCATCATTATCTTCCTAATCATCACTTGAAACCATGTTTAAGGTTACGGAGAGATTATAATTTGCTCATCAGTCAACGTTTCTCTTGCTACAATGTCTTTATCAATAGTCACATAATGGTTAAAATCGAAGTCACACATTTTTCTCTTAGCTTGTTCTTCTACTAAATCAAGCATATCATTATCGAATTCATACTCGTGATCATATTCTGCGTCTTGTGCATGTCTTTGCAACCATTCGTGTCGTATCGTCTAGTGTGAAAACGTCCATTATCTGCTTATATAAAGTTCGTTTTAAAAGGAAAATACATATTCTAGATTACTAAAATTAGGTTCGCTGTATCCGGAAGTTCGCTATAAGCGGGATCGTTATAACCAGTAAGACAATACATGAGTATTTATGGATGACTTTTCGTTTAAAGAAAAAAGGTTCGTATTAACCAGAAGTTCGCTATAAACGGGTTCGTCATAAGCGAACTTCACTGTATTTTTTGAAAACTGTAGACAACATTTTTTACCGTGTAATTATAATATATTCTTTAATTGTTTTTCATCAGGACATATCCGTATAAATATTAATTTATAATAGTTTTTAAAATCCAAAATAATAATTTAAATATAATAAATCGTCTGTCCCGTACACTATATAAAACAATTTCTTTTTAAAATGACATAAAATAAACAATTTTTCTTTTATTTTTTTTTTAAAGATTAATGTGTGGATTGATGATCTATACACGCATAAAGAGCGAAATATTGCAAAATGTCGTCTATTAATTTACCATACATACGAGTTCTTTTAGATAGTGTTGATTTAAGTCAAGGTTGGTTAACGAGCCTTAAAAAAAAATAATTAAATATGGTAATAAAATTACGGTGGAATTCGCAAAGTGCTCCATAATTTAACAATAAAATATTATTTTTAGGTCCGTTTAAGAATATCATGACTGCTTTTGATAATAAAATAAAACACTATCGAGAGAATTATCAAATACGCTTACAGCTGCTAATACGTGGTTCTATCGATTTCATGAAATTTCGCTTCATTAGGGACCTATTGCAATAAAGCCAGGCACAAATTGTGCCGGGTACTATATTGACAGTTTCGCATTACAAACTGACAGGTGATCTTTCAAAATTGACATACCAAAGTCGAATTTAGAAATCCAGTGGTTTATTTTCCATTAATAGTAGCGTCACTATTAATTCCGGCTCTTATAATACACAAAGGCCTTATTTTGAAAAAAGACAGCTGTTCTTATAATGCGAAACTGTCAAAATAGTGCCCGGCACAATTTGTGCCTGGCACTATTGCAATAGGTCCCTATTCTGCCTTTCAAAAGTTATCCAAATTCATATCCCAACTAACATTTATAGTAGCGGCTACATGTTCTAAAGGCTTTGCTACTTTCTTATAGTAGAAATGTGGTGATCCCAAACAAAATTTGTTACTTTTTAGTTCTAACTACTATTTAGTATCAGGAAATAGTAGATGTTTCGTAAAAACGACCCTCTAAACTACTTCATAGGATTGTTTCTTGATAGTCGATTCTGATAGTCTTCTCTACCACAATAGGACGTTCCTAAAGTTTTACTTTCTTTTTAGTCGTTATTTCGTAGTCGCCCTGACTTTTATATCCTACTTAATTACCACTAGAAAGTTAAGCTTCATTGGAGTCCCAAACAAGTGTATCCGACAACTACATTATAACTTTAATTTTTACCACAAAAGTTTGTGTCATCATAGTAACATCTGATGTAACAATGTAGACAAAATAACTTTTTGGATCAACTTTAAAGCCGCAACTACTTTCAAGTAACCTTTTCGACTATCAGGGAATATAGTTTGGGACGCCATGTTTTTATGTAAGAAAGAAAATTTAATATTTTTGTTGTCGTTTTATGAGCTCATATTAAAGAGCCATACTATTTTATAAACAAATTAGTTGAAGCTTACCAAAAATGCTCTTCTTAAGCACCATTTGTTGGAGTTAACTGTCGATTATGAAAACATAACCTCCAAAATCACAACACAAAAATTCCATCAGCTACCAGAAAACGGCTCAATTTTACGGGCGCACCGGTTTTTTGCAATATATATAATGCATGTTATACAAAAAACTTTGCGTCGCACTCGAATTTTGATCCTCTGCTCGTAAATTCTCACACGTTTGGATAACATAGTACATATTATAACCATAACCAAAGAAAAAAACTAAGCGAGTCTGTTTACTGTTGTGTCCACCACATTGTGTAATAATTCTACCAAAAAGAAACGATTATATTATTTGCAACTACATCGCAACTTTTATGCCATTGCGGAAAAAAAACAGCCTCTACGACGTAGTAGATACCTGGCTACGACGTAGTACTGTAGTTGTTACTACAGTGACTTTGAACACTTGGCCAAGTAGTTATAACCAGAAATTGGTTCCCCACTTAGGGAATTATAACGTCGCTGTATGGTATACTGAGACGTAGCGGGAGTACGTTCCGGTTACTTTTAAGAAATTCTTTCTGGTTCGGGTTTCGTCGTTACAACTTTAATTGATTGTTGGGTTATTACAACGCCGTTTTTAGCAGCGTTATTTTTTATAAACGTCAATGAATGACCTATTAAGCTTGTTTTCATATATGAAATAAACGTTTTTTTCTATCAGCTTTTAAAATCCTAGTTTTTTTCTCACACTTTTTTTACGTGTTCGGTTCGGTTCGGTGTTTGATTGTGCTATGTGGGTCTACTTGCTTGTTCAATGAAAAAAGATAAATTTTAATGTTAAGCAGTTTTGTTATTAAAATTATAGGCATACTTTTATCTATACTTGCTGGTATCTCTTATTTATGTAAATGTATTGTAATGACTAGGCCCAAAACAAAATTTTATGTCTAAGTCACTAGGTTGGTTTTAATAAAATGGATTTAAAATTTCGTCTAATCGGTTAATCATACGCACACTGCGTACTGACCAATACTCGCAGACTCCGCCGTATTACACCCGACATTAGAATAAACCTGTGTGTATAATTTTTGCATGAAATTAGATATGAAAAGGATAGTTTAAGGTAAAAAAAACACGGAGGTAAAGTCAGAAACGTGTTCTTTGTGAGTGTGTTGACCTAAAACCAAAGATTATAGATTATAATATATATTATTCCTAAAACAACCAATTTTTTTGTGACGTCTGGTTATGTATCTGCTAAGGCACGGGCGCACCCAGGGGGGAGCCTCGGGGCCTGAGCCCCCCCCAAACCCAATAATTTTTTAGACATTTTCCACATATTTCATGAAACGGCATAAAATACGACATCATGAGGCCTCACCCCCCCACCCCCGAGACCTCGGGCCCCTCCCAAGACATGTTTCTGGGTGTGGCACTGGTTAAGGACACCTTGTTGGATGTAAATAAGAGGAATAATTATTATTATTTATATTACTTATCTTATTGGTGTCACTGATCGCACAAATCAAGAGGGCTTAAAACCAGTCATTCATAAAAAAAAACAAAAAGTCAAATCAATGACAGATCTTATCGAAACAGGCATAATATTTATACAACAATCAACAAGTCAAAATGTTTTTTGTTATGTAAAATTTATCGCATAAAAAACAAACTGGATATAACAAGTGTTTTTTTAATAATTTTAATAAAATAGTGAGTTCGTGTCCGCTTGTGTAGTGATCGTGGAAAAAGTCCCAGCATAAAAAAATAATAATTATTTTAATTTTACAAATGAAAAAAATAGGGTCGTCTTCTCCACTAGTGCTCTTTTTGCATCGAACCTAATTTTTAAGCGCTGCGCTGTCACAAAAATTAATAATGCAACAGTTTAGAAGTAGATAGGTATCTCCCCATTTTTTTTGTGTCATGGTTATTAGTTATTAGTCAGGTTTTAGCAGAAGTACCCAAGACGCGGTGATATTTCGGATTTTTCGGAAAAAAAATGTCATTAGTTAACAACCGTCATTATGGATAAAAATAAATGGATCCATGACGGATCTGACACCTGCCTAGCTGGGGATGGGACAATTCGCCGCCGGCCGATTCGCCGCGGGACAATTCGCCGCCGGCCGATTCGCCGCGGGGGCAATTTGCCGCGAGATTTTTTTTTATGAACAGTTTTATTTAGCTTGACTTCATATAATATATTTGTTTATTTGTTTGATCATAACTTTTTCAAACTTTATCAACTAGTTATTTGGTGGTTAGTATAATACAATTCAACATTTTTTTTATTAGAAAAATAAATAAAATGGCGGATTTTCCTATTTATGAACCGATTTGCCTCAAACTTGAAACATCGCGGCGCTTAAGGTAACTTAATACAATTTTTGACTTAAATTTAAAAAAATTAAAATGGTGGATCCAAAATGGCGGATTTTCCTATTTATAAACCGATTTGCATCAAACTCGGAACTTTGAGATCTTTCAGCTCGCTGATTATTATTTTTAACTAAAATTTACAAAACATCAAAATGGCAGTTCCACAATGGCGCACTTTCTTGTTTATAAACCGATTTGCCTCAAAATTGGAGGGGAGGGGGGCTTATTTCTCTGGGGGAGGGGGCGAAGCCTCATGATGGCGAATTTTACATTCTTTAATCTTTTTATTCATGAAATATGTGAAAAATCTCTAAAAAAATCTTAGGCTTGGGGGGGGGGGGCTATGCCCCGAGGAATCCGCCATTTTCAGGTTTTAAAATTTAGATTAAAAATTGTATTAAGTTACCTTGCTTCAAGTTTGAGGCAAACCGGTTTATAAATAAGAAAGTGCGCCATTGTGGAACCGCCATTTTAATTTTTTAAAATTAAGTTAAAAATAATAATCAGCGACCTGAAAGATCTTAAAGTTCCGAGTTTGATGCAAATCGGTTCATAAATGAGAAAATCCGCCATTTTGGATCCGCCATTTTATTTATTTTTCTAATAGAAAAAATGGTTGAATTGTATACTAACCCCAAATACCTAGTTGGAAAAGTTTCAAAAAAGTTATGATCAAACAAATAAACAAATATATTATACGAAGTCAAGCTAAGTTGTAAGAGTGTCGAAATAGTAGTTTACCTAACTAGTGCGGAAAGTGCCTCTTTTCCGCACACGATTGCAGATGGCCAAACGACGCGATAGCGGAGTTTGGCCAGCAATCAAGTGCGGAAAAGACACTTTACGCACGAGTTAGGTACACTATTTTTTCTATAAGCGTGAGGAAAAAACTAAAAATTAATCAGAAAATTATTTATATTCAAAACGTTTTAATCAAATCAATTATTATTATTTACATTCTAGCGGCTTCTAGAACTGACTGGGGTAGATCTTCGTCCGAAAAATCCATTGAAAATCTGATTTTTTTGTTTGAAAAATTCAAAAGACGCTTGTATCTGCAAAATTGGCTTTGTTTTGACAGTTTGTTTGTACTTTGTTGCTATGGTGATTTAAGATGCCAAATCTAAAACCACTAGTGTTCATTGTAGTTTGACATTGACAATGACGATATTTATACCGGGGAGGTTTAAAACTTATAATTTGAACCTATTTTACTGAAAACTTTATTTTATCGAAAATATTGAAAATATAGCAGAATTTTAGTCAATTTGAATATTTTTAGGATATTTCGTGTGCTAGGAAAGATACAAATGTATTTTGAACGGTCTAAATGTTATAGAACACCTCAAAATCGTAACAAATTTACTTTGCCGCACTAGTGCGGAAAAAATATTTTTCCGCACTAGTGCGGAAAAAGTGACACTTTCCACACTAAAATGCGTGCGGAAAAGTGGACTTTTCCGCACGCTTATAGAAAAACTATTTTACCTCAAAATTTGATGAAAATTGTTTTAGTGGTTTAGGAGCAAGGATAGAAATAATATACACACACACACACACACACAGACAGACATCACGACGATATTGGTAGGATAGGTCAAAATACATCCAAATAACACATTTTTGGCTCAAAAATTTTTTTCCGTCGAAAATAATACCTTTTCTAGCCATTGCTACGCTACGAAAGTAAAAAGTCTATTAGGTGATTTTTATTTTTTAAGATTAAGTATATTATTCTGTGATTATATTATAGAAATAAACTCTTAGATTGACAACCTTGATTACATTTAATGACATGCTACATATAAATAAAAATTAAAACATAAAAAAAATTGACCATCAAATAAAAATCAGTTATTGTCTCAGCGACAGCATCCAAGGTTGCTGCAGAACGAGAATAAGAATTATTGCAGAAAAACGATAAATTGAAGAAATTAAACTAATTTAAAATAATTAGCTTTTTAATGCTTATATCTACACTAAGGTTAGTTAGTGTATGAAGTATTAATCATAATACAATAGGTATGCAAATATTTATAACAGCAGGAAAAGTAAGGTAAATCAAAAAGAATGAAAAAATAGGTGAATATTTATTCATTCAACGAGTGATGCGACAGCGAACCAAGGAAACTAAGTCCATGGCGCGGCGGGACAAAGACGTCCACCGGTCTATAAGGAAAAAAGTCATTTCGTCACAGTTCAACCAGACCATGCTATCACCGTCTCGACGGCGTCGGTTTGGAACCGAAAAACCGGTGTTTCCGAAACACCGGGGTCCGTGGTTGACTTTACCCCATTGAAGTTGCCGTTAATACTTTGTTCATTGTGACCAAAGTATTCCAACTTTTTCATAGAATTATTTCCGAGATCATTTCTTTTACCTTATAAGTCCTATGTATCAGTCCTTAAATGATGACTCTGTGGTTTTCTAGATCATACAAATCTTGAGCAACAACTCCTTATTTCTCTGCAAAATTTAGATTCGAAAGGAGCTCCTCAAAATTACCTCCATTCTTTCTTCTTAAAGGTATATCTCCTATCGGACGTTGGAGATAATCTTAGCTGTTTGATTCTTGTTTGCTTTTATACCAGGATGTTTTTTTCGCTGGCTTCTCTTGCATTTAATTTTTTTCTTCATTATATTCTGTAGTAGATTGTTTTCTTGGACCTCTCATTACGTGACTTACTTGTTCATAACCAGTATAGTTTTCGAGATAATTTCTTTATCCTTTTAATTTCTATGCATCAGTTCTTGATTTGTGACTCTGTATGCTGATTACAAGATCATAGAAATCTTGAGCAACAACTCCTTGTTTATCGACAGAATTCAGATTCGAGAGAAGCTCCTCATAATCACCCCCAACCTTTATTCTGTCAGAGGTTGAAGATTTGAATCTTATTTACTGCTGCTTTAAACTGTTAATTCGACGTTAGCTTCACCGGCCTCGTCAAATCTTAACCAGGATTTTCTTTTTGGCTTTTCTTACCTTTAATTTCTTCCTCGATTCTATTCTGTAGTAACTTGTATTGTGACCGAAATATTCTAACTTTTTTAAAGTCAAAATAATTTTCGAGATAATTTCTTGTTCCTTTTAAAATCCATGCTGTCTGTTGATTTCAAGATCCTAGACATCTTGAGCAACAACTCCTTTGTCATCGACCAAATTAGGTTTCAAGAGAGTTTCCTGATTATTAATGAGTACTCCTATTCCTTCTTATTTTTTCCTTAACGTTCCCAGCGGTGCTCTTCAATTCCTAGGCCAGGATGTTCTTTATCTTCCTTGGCTTTTCTTGTCAATGTTGATGATGACCAAAGTATTAAACTTTTTCTTCTTTAGAAACAGAATAATTCTTTTTCTTTTGCTTCAGTTCTTAATTTGTTACTCCGTTGAATGCCAGATCATAGAAATCTTAAGATTGGTTTGGTTCCATTCTTTTTTTCTTTATAATATGTATTGTATAACTTTTTGTTATAATTTTTATTAGATTTGGACAATCTCAATCCTTTTGGTATCAATTGCTTAGTTTCACAAAGAAATTTGAAAGAGTTTTAAACAATCACAAACATCCAAGTACCAGGATTCGAACCCAGACCGTACGACATGTGAGGCCAATTTTGTAGGTTAAGTAGTAGTAGCTACATGAACACATAGGTCTATTATTATTTCCTTTAATGTGCGAGTTTAACGAAAAATTTTTATTCGAAAATGTCTACCTCCAAAAATTGTCTACCTTTACTTATCTGAAGTGTGTGTTTTAGGGCCCATGGAAAGGCTAAGTGGCGATTTAGCACGTTATTCCATTAGCTTTTATTGAGCTGAGTCCGTAAAGCTATTATAGCTACATTAACTTTAGTAATCGAATATCGATCCGAGGAATTTAAAAAAACAATAAGTAAAATTTTTATGGGGAATTTAATGAGTATACATATAAAGACTAAATAAATTAATTTTCGGGCTGGTACAGCGTCCTAGTACCGTATATACATCGATGTTCGGCACCTAGAATACACCGGTGTTCGAATCTTATATGTCGAATTTTCACGTCACTGGTTCCAGCTGATTTTTGTAAACAAAAGTTAGATATGATATAAACAATTAATATTTTTTGAATTTTTTAAAAACTAATGCAATTTTCCTACTGTTTTTGGTACATCCTTATAAAATATAATTTTCTAGACGTATTTTCGTTATATTTTTTAGCCCGCTCGATTTTTTATTACACAAAACTTAAAATACAAGTCAAACTGAATGTGATCGTTTAGTATCAAAGGTAAACCGAGGACTTGGGAAGTAAACAATGGTGTAGGTTAGCGGATTACTTTTGAAGCTGAAACGAAGACATTATTTTCTTCAAATTTTAATTTTTGTGCAAAGAAAAATGAAGTGGCTAAAAAAAAATAACGACAGGTATGTCTCAAAAATATCTGTATCTCGCCTACGCTCTTCAAGATATAATTGGAACAAGTCCTTAAAGTATGGAAGAGAAAATGCCAAAACATGGGAATTCCGTTGGACGAAACCACCTTGTATACTTTATGTTTCGCCGATGATCAGATAGTAGTGGCTCAGGATTATGACGACCTCGAATATATGACACGAAAACTAAGAGTACAATAAGTGGGGACTAGGGGTTAATCTCAATAAGACAGAGTATATGTGTATCGGTGGAATGAAACAGGATCTAATCTTAAATACCGGGCAGCGAATTCAGTCCTGTGATGAGTATAAATACTTAGGTCTAAAAATTACAGCTGCCGGAACAGTAGACAAAGCTATAAAAGATCGAAACGTACAAGGAAGAAAAGCAATAACTTTATTAAATGGAATAATTTGGGACCAAAGTATATCAAAACATAACAAAAAGCTTATATATAACACCATTGTAAAAAGTATTATTACATAAGGCTCAGATTGCTCAGAAGTATGGCCAATCAAGGATAGAACAGAAAAAATGCTTTCCGCTACGGAGATGGACTATTGGAGAAAAGCAGCAGGGAAATCAAAAAGAGAATCAGTTACAATTCTAAGAATAAGAGAAATTATGACAGTGGGTGAACTTACTTTAGTGGATGATATAAGAACAAAACAACTCATTTTGAAAAGAATTCAATGACGAATTCGAAAATTAATTAAAATATAGGCCATTCCATAAGAAAAAATGCAACTTTATGTCATATCTCAAAAACTAAAAGTGACAGTTAAAATTTAATTTAGCGGGTGAATTCCTCGTGACAAAGTCTATAAAATTGCAATTTACTCTAAATCAATATTTCCAATAATAACGAAATTATAGAACCCCCTCCAAAACGCAGACTTTTCAAAAAGCCCCCGTAGCTCAAAGTCGAGACGATATTTTAAAATGCGGTTTTCACTATAAGTCTTCTCTTGAAATTTGAGCCTCGCAATGCGTGGTCAGTTTTTCTCTGTCTCCCCTAGAAGTACCTTAAACCCTGTAAAAGTGTCCAATTTGGGACACCCTGTATGTGTGATGACTTACCTTCTTTGCAAACGCAATTCATCTTGACCACTAATCCTTCTTCGTTGACATATTTGGCCACACTAGTCTCGCCGTTTTTGACAGATCCATTTGTGTTTCCGTTTCCGTTTAAAGTATCGTTAGCAGCGACCATTGGAGCCATTTTTATTTTATTTTTTTTTGAAAAATTAAAAAAATATATTTTTTTAAAAGGATAAATTATAAACCTTGTAACTAGGTCTAGGTTTAGACGAGAACTGCTTAATTTGCAAATTAAAATTAAATTTTTTGCCGGACAGGAAAGGAAAAAACTTAATAACAATTTGAACTTGAAACTGATTTGTGATCGGAAAGAATAAAAATTGTCGGTTAAATTATAATTTTTTTTTCGAAACAATTGATTCCGATCTACACAACTCTGATTGTAGCGAATCGAAACAAAACTGGGCACTGACAAACGGGGTGGATCTAATTTATACGCAACGGGTGATGTGATTAGTTGTGATTTCTCCGCCGTCAATAGTTTTTATAGACAATTTGTTACGTCAGACGCATCACATTTATTTTGTTTCTCTAATTCTGAAGTTTGTCAAGTGCCTCTTTTTAATAGCTACAGGGTGTACATCGTGTCACAACTTGTAAACATTGAACATTTACACAGGATGACACGCCATTCTAAACGACATGATAAATCAAGGCCAACAAAAAAAAATACAGGCCACGACCCTGACAAAATCAGCTGTTCTCGGGGGGCTGACTTTTACATTGGGTCTTATGGGAGGCCAGACGTTTTTTTATGATATTTTCAAAATGGCACTACAGATTTCCGCGAAATTTCAGTGAAATATTCTCAGACACCATCCCGATATTCCACCAAACTTTTGTAAGGATGCAAGATGATTAAAAGGTCAAAATCTTCATAAGATTTAGCATTCCTTATTTTGAATTCAAATTACCCGCCATGTACCGCATGCCAACTGTTATATGACATGTATTTGACTTTGTCATCTGTGTTTGTCACATTCGCTTCTGCTTTAAATTTAATTTTAATGTAAGCTAATAAAGCGGCTCTGAAAAATTAAAGATTACTATACAATTAAAAAAAATTGTTCTGAAAGTCTAGTAAAAACAATCTCAAAACCGGCTTTATTTAAAAAAAATCAAATATTTATGAACCGTCATTCCAACTTCACTATTTTAAAGACAATCAGCTGTGTCGAGACGTAAACATCAAAAAAAAAATCAGCCCCCGATGTGACGTCAACAAAGTGGAGGATCGTGGCCCCTCCGTTTTGATAGCCCTGGATAAATGAATATTTTTTCCAACACTTAGGGCAGTGGCGGATCCAGGGGGGGCACTAGGGGCACTTGCCCCTCCCCCCGAGAATTTTTTGAATATACAAAAAATGAGTAAAAAGTAATGTTTTTGCTAATAAAAATTTAAAATTTTTGCCTGCGGCGCATGAGTATCCATTGTTATTATCATCGAAATTACAACCACTGACTAATTCAATAAAATACTGTTTAAAAAAATATATACCGCTTTTTAACAACAGAGAATATCACCTAAAGTGCCCCTCCCCAGAAGCACCTCTGGATCCGCCCTTGACTTAGGGTGAGGTTGCCTAAATCGTACCACTTTTCGGTTTTTATTTTTTTTATTAAAAGCTAATAACTCTAATTATTTTTTTTAATTTAGAACGATATAACAGTTTTTTAGACACATGCGAGCAATTTTTAAACTACAGTGTGTTTTAGAAAATCCGAAACAGAGGCCTTTTTGGGTATTTAGAGTGCGAATTTGGAGAAACGCTCGGACACGTCGATTTTGTTTGCGAGGGGGACACTTTTTGGCTATCTTGAAGTTTTTGTAACACGAACCCTCTTTGAGGGGTATACTTTACCCCTATTTTTTGAATAGGGAAAGTGGGTCTAGTGCACCTTGTTTTGAAGCTCTCTTGAATATCTTTACAACCGTGTAAAAATTTCGAAAATCCATCCATTAGTTTTTGAGATATTTGCTTTCAAATTTTTACATTTAACATGGAATGAGAAAATAAAAATTAAATCCGAAAAATAATAAAATTCTAATTAATTTTTTATTTTATCAGTCCATGTTAAATTTGAAAGTTTGAAAGCAATTATCTCAAAAACTAATGGATAGATTTTTGAAATTTTTACACGGTAGTAAGGATATTCAAAAGGCCTTCAAAACAAGGTATCACTAGACCCACTTTCCTTATTCAAAATATAGAGGTAAAGCAGTGGCGCACCCAGGAATATGTCTTGAGGGGGGTCGAGACCTCTTGGGGGGGGGGGGCGAAGCCTCATGATGTCAAATTTTAAGCTATTTTTTGTGTTTTTTCATCAAATATGTGGAAAATATGTAAAAAAAATCTAAGGTAAGGGGTTCGTGCAACAAAAATTTCAAGACGAGACGGGAGAAAGACCCTCTCTCGTCAAGAGATTCTCATTTCTCTCGTTGTCTCGAGCAAAAAAAGTTGGTTTTATAAATTTTTATGATTTACCATCTGTTCGTATTGACCTATTATAGAGTTAAGCTGATATTTATGTATTGTTTTTTAGCTCACACATATACTATACTATAGTAGTGTGAGCTATGGTGATCCTAATTTTTTCGAGAAAAAAAAAGTTGCTCCGATTTCAAAATTTTTTATATATCTTTGCGTTTCAGATGATTTTGAAACTTTTTTGTTGCGCCGTCTGTCTGTCTGTATGTATGTCTGTCTGTCTGTCTGTCTGTCTGTCTGCCTGTCTGTCTGTATGTCTGTCTGTAACGACCAACGCGCATAACTCAAAAACCGCTCGACCGATTTTAATAAAATTTGAACAAAATCCACCAAACACAAGCCAAATAAAAGGGTGGGGGTAGATTTCAAAAATTAGAGTTTATGTGAACATATGGCGTGTGTGATATCAAACGAAAGGTAATTGAGTCTAGAGTTTAAAAAAATACATTTCAGTTTTTTTTAAGGGTGGGGGTAGATTTCAAAAATTAGAGTTTACGTGAAAATATGGCGTGTGTGATATCAAACGAAAGGTAATTGAGTCTAGAGTTAAAGAAAATACATTTCAGTTTTTTTTAAGGGTGGAGGTAGATTTCAAAAATTAGAATTTACGTGAAAATATGGCGTGTGTGATATCAAACGAAAGGTAATTGAGTCGGGAGTTTAACAAAATACATTTTAGTTTTTGTTTCTTTTAAGGGTGGGGGTAGATTTAAAAAATTTAAGTTTAAATCAAAACATGGCTTGTGTGGTATTAAACGAAAGGTAATTTAGTCTGGAGTTGAATAAAATATATTTCAGTTTTTAGTTATATTAGCTCGCACGTAGGTACACTATAACTATAGTACCTAGTGTGAGCTTAGGAGCCCATATATTGGCAGACTATTTTTTAAATGAAAGGTATGCAAACATTGTCATATATTCCTTCCTTGACAATATGTACTGTGGCTTACCTTTCGTAAAAAGTGTAATTAAATTGTAGTGTTTCTGTTAATTCTTATTAACATTTTTTTTCAGAAATTATTTATAAGCGGGAAATTTTAATTTTCTTGTCTAGCTTTTGGCGTGAATTTTTTTTGTTTAGAAAAATGTTTTCTTGGAGAGCTAAAATTCTGAAAATCAAATAATTTTCTTGCGGAAATTAGTTTGTTTTTTATTTTGAAAAATATGGAAAATTCAGTATTGTGCGTTTGCAAAGATATATTTTTCCCTAAAAAATTACAAAAAATTAAAATTAAAAGAAAGTTATTTTGAAAAAACGTTTTGGTTAGTTTTGAGAAAAACACACTTCCTCAAGGAAATTCTTTCGTTTCCAGAATCTGGAAATTCCATAGAGATTTTTAAGACCCAAGTATTTTAGATAATAGATTTATTGCTTTATTTTTAAGGATTTATGATATTGACAAAACACAAAATAATCTCTTAGCAACGAACACTTGGCATCAATGAGGTCTTTTAGCACAGGGTGTCCCAAATTAGGCACTTTTAGGGGGTTTAAGGTACTTCTAGGGAGACAGAGAAAAACTGACCACGCATTGCGAGGCTCAAATTTCAAGAGAAGACTTATAGTGAAAACCGCATTTTGAAATATCGTCTCGTCTTTGAGCTACGGGGGCTTTTTGAAAAGTCTGAAAAATTTGATTTAGATTAAATCGCAGTTTCATAGTCTTTGTCACGAGAAATTCACCCGCTAAATTATATTTTAACTGTCACTTTTAGTTTTTGAGATATGACATAAAGTTGCATTTTTTCTTATGGAATGGCCTATATTTTAATTAATTTTCGAATTCGTCATTGAATTCTTTTCAAAATGGTGTATCATATGTCATGGTTTGATTGAGCGGTTTAGAAGATATTCAACTTTTTCTCTTATTTCTAGTGCGCTATGATTTCCTGCTGAGGCAGGTCAAGGCATTCCAGTATTTTTATTATTTTACACAGTCAAAAATATAGTAAGCCTGGTTTGGAAAAATTATAATTCTGCTGACGGCCCTCAAAGCTTAGTTATAAAAAGTAACAAAAATGATACATATTTCAAAATAAAATTAATGTGAAATATGAACGCTTTTGTGCAAAATAATATCATATCAAAGCGTAATGTCAAATTGTTTAAACAATTTAAAACAATGACAAAACGCCAAGACGCAAGGCCAACTTGATTTGCATAGTATAAGACAACAAAACTATAGGAGCATTGAAGTAGGATTTGACCGCAAGGCTTTCACGTCAATGGCGCATGACGTCATTCAATGCACACTAGACAAAAATAAAAAACTTTATTATCTTTGAAACCGCTCAATCAAACTATGACATATGATACATCATTTTGAAAAGAATTCAATGACGAATTCGAAAATTAATTAAAATATAGGTCATTCCATAAGAAAAAATGCAACTTTATGTCATATCTCAAAAACTAAAAGTGACAGTTAAAATTTAATTTTGCGTGACAAAGTCTATAAAATTGCAATTTGCTCTAAATCAAAATTTCCACTAATAACGAAGTTATAGACCCCCTTCCAAAATGCAGACTTTTCAAAAAGCCCCCGTAGCTCAAAGACGAGACGATTTTTCAAAATGCGATTTTCACTTTAAGTCTTCCCTCAATGCGTGGTCAGTTTTTCTCTGTCTCCCCTAGAAGTACCTTAAACCCCCAAAAGTGCCCAATTTGGGACACCGTGTACATATATTATATTCTATTTACTTCTTTATTTATTATATGTATGCATATACAGAGTATATCTCAGAACGGAATAAGATTCACCTTAAAAAAATACTTTTACAAAGGGTGTCTTAAAAACTGTTTTATCATAACAAAAACATTTCATGTAAAAAAAAGCCAAGTACGCGAAAATGGCATTCCGTAAAAAGAATTGAGATAAAAGTAAAGCCAAGTTCTCCAATACAAATTTCATAATGAAAGTTTCTTACTAGTTTAGAAAAATATTTCCAAACTAGTAAAAACCTTTCATTTTGAAATTTGTATTGGAGAACTTGGCTTTAATTTATCTCAATTCTTTTTACGGAATGCCATTTTCGCATACTTGGCTTTTTTTTACATGAAATGTTTTTGTTATGATTTCACTTCTTTTTTAAAGGAATTGGATAATAATTAATTTTTAAAGTAGTAAAATATGTTACTTTTACATCTTTACATGTATAGGGGAGGGAAATAAATTAAAATTTTCGTGTTTTTAAATTTTGTCCTATATTTTTATCATAGTTCCTATCAGTCTTCCAATGCTCAGCTCTCTAGCGTTTCTGGAAGTGGGTAATGTTACTTTTACATAACTTTACATTTATAGGGGTGGAGAGTAAATGAAAATATTGGACTTTTCAAATTTTTTCTCATGGTTTTATCATAATTTCTATCAGCATTCCAATGCTCAGCACTCTAGCGTTTCTGGAAGTGGGCAATGTTAGTTTTATATAAATTTACATTTATCGGAGAGGGAAGTAAATTAAAATGTTGGTGTTTTAAAATTTTTTCATATAGTTTTATCATATTGTCTTTCAGTCTTAAAAAGTTCAGCTCTCTAGCGTTTCTGGAAGTGGGCAGTGTTACTTTTACATAACTTTACATTTATAGGGGAAGGAAGTAAATTAGAATTTTGGGGTTTTTTAATTTTTTTCTATAACTTTATCATAGTTACTATCGGTCTTCCAAAGCTCTGCTCTCTAGCATGTCTGAAAGTAGGCAATGTTACTTTTACTTAACTTTACATTTATAGGGGAGGGAAGTAAATTAGAATTTTGGGGTGTTTTTTCCTATAGTTTTATCAAAGTTCCTATCAGTCTGCCAAAGCTCAACTCTCTAGCATTTCTGGAAGTGAGCAATGCTACTTTTACATAACTTTAAATGTATAGGGTAGGGGAGTACATTAAAATTTTGGGGTTTTTTGATTTTTTCCTATAGTTTTATCATAGTTCCTATCAGTCTGCCAAAGCTCAACTAGCATTTCTGGAAGTGGGCGATGCTACTTTTACATAATTTTAAATGTATAGGGAAGGGGACTATATTAAAATTTTGGGGTTTTTTGATTTTTTCCAGGGGTTTGGTCATAATTTCTATCAGTCTGCCAAATTTCAGCTTTGTAGCATGTCTGGAAGTACAGTAGAATATTAATGATCTATGGTGAGTGAGTGGCAATTTCGACGTTTTTGAAATTTCGTAACTACTTTACTACTTTATGGAATTCCATGAAACTTGAAGGGGTTGTTAACTTCATGGAGATCTATGACTGTGCAAAGTTTGAGATTCGTAGCTCATTCCGAAGTAGAGTTCTAGGTAGGTCAAATATCGGCTGAAATGTTTCAAGAAAAGATGGTTACGGCGCGCGAACTTGGCGAGGCACTGCCGTGCCCTTAGATAGCTGATATAAATCACGAGACACGAAAGACGAGACGAGAGAAAGGCTCTCTCAAGCCATAGAAGAGTCCATCGTCAAGACGAGACGAAAGAAGGTCTTCTGTCGTCTCGTCTCGCGGCAACACTATCCAGGTATACAGGATAAATTACTTGATGTTTTTGATATTTCACCTTGTTGCAAAACTTACCTAAATTAGAAATAATTATAGATATATTTCGTTATTGTTTGCTGAATAAATCATGTCATCCTGATATGATTTTCAAAAATTTCAGGATTCAGCCCATCATACCACCCTGTCGGGCAGTTTTAGCAAGGAAAAAATAAGAAAAATAAGATAATAAAAAGATTTACCTCAGGCTGGATTTGAACCAACGTTCTTTCGCTATCCAGGCAAACGCTCTTCCATTGAGCTACCGAGGCACTGATTCAAAGTTCGCCTATTCGGAAACTGTTTCGTCTTCTCTAATTTTACTTTGCTAGTTTTTGCAAAGTCACCTGTAATGCTCCTAATACGGAGTTCTATCGATTTCATGAAATTTTGCTATATTCTGCCCTTCAAAATTTATTCAAATTCATATAAAATCTTCCTGGTATAATTTCAACCCTACCGACAGAGAAAAGGCGCGCTCTTTGCGGCCCGAGCACAAAGTGTTTGTTTTCTGACCGACCCAGCGCAGGTGGATAGACGGTATCTGATTGGCAGATTTTTTGAGACCCGCTGTTAATTGCTTTCAGGTGTTCTTTGCGGGACCCCTTTAGTCGGCAGTATGCAGAGTTAGAAAATAAATCAGTGTCGTTTCTGTAGGTATAGGAATAGAAAGTTTTATTATCTATTTTTATTTCTTTAGTTTACGCCATAATTAAATGAAATAATTTTCATGACTATATCTACCGCCGCCCATGTCACTTTGTTTAAAGGATATGCCGATGGTCAATTGACTTTGCAAAAAAGGTGTGTGGGATGCAGGGTTGCCAGACGTCCCGCCTACGGCGGGATGGTCCCGCTTCTTGTTGGTCGGTCCCACTTTTTTTTAATCCCATTAAAGTCCCGCGTTTTATGCATATTGTCTCGATTTTCCCGCTTTTTTTCATTTCTGTCATATTTTTTTACCTGTCTGTATTTACTTGTATAAAACTTCATAATGTTAAAATAAAATTCACAAATCACTTTAAAAGAAATCAAAGCAAATATTTTATATTTTATATTTTTAAAAACACAACTTAATTTATTTATTTTAAAAAGTTTTTCACCTCCTCAATTACCTACAAAAAAAACTCACTTTTGAATAGGTACCACCATCTGAAATTTGAAAAATCTGGCAACTCTGGTGGGATGAGAACCTAACAAAGGTGATCCGTGAGGTGATCCGTGAAGCAAACGGCGTGCATGCCAAACGCGTAGGGGACTATAGCCACGGATTAGTGATCCGTGACTATAGATGATCCGTGCTATAGCTATCCTTTTCATGTTCTTTTGAATGAAACCTTATCTCTCGCACTTAGGACTTCTCGACGAAAGAATTGCAATGATGCACGGATTATATAAAATGATTATGTATCTACGTATGTAAGGTAATTTTTGAATGTTAATATATATGTGCATTTATTTATTACATTGTTGTTTCAAAACAACACTTGAATTTTTATCGTTTTGCATTATTTTGAAAATAAATTTTTGATGGGTTTACACGTGTCATCCTGTTTACATCCCTATCGGGTCCCTAACTGAGCCCTTCCCTTATATATACAGGGTGTGTTTAACCAGGGCTTATTGGGGTATTTATCGTACGGTTTGGTTTGGTGTATTTTGTAATGTAATATCTCAAAAACTAAAAGTGACAAATAAAATTCAGTTTGACAATTAGATTCTTTTTTAAAAAATTAAAAAAAAAACGATTTGCACCAAAATGACATTTTTATAAATAAATAAGTTAAAAGCCCCTTAAAATACTCTGCCAATATATGGGCCCCTAAGCTCACACTAGGTACTATAGTTATAGTGTACGTGTGAGCTAATATAACTAAAAACTGAAATATATTTTATTCAACTCCAGACTAAATTATCTTTTGTTTGATACCACACAAGCCATGTTTTGACTTAAACTTAAATTTTTAAAATCTACCCCCACCCTTAAAAAAAACAAAAACTAAAATGTATTTTGTTAAACTCCACACACACATGCCATATTTTCACTTAAACTCTAATTTTTGAAATATACCCCCACCCTTTTTTTAAAATAAATTAAAATGTATTTTGTTTAACTCCAGACTCAATTACCTTAATTAACCAATTAAACTCTAATTTTTGAAATCTACCCCCACCCTTTATTTGGTTTGTGTTCGGTGGATTTCGTTCAAGACCCAGCCTTGGTACCAAATTTCAATAAAATCGGCTAAGCGGTTTTTGAGTTATGCGCGTTGGTCGTTACAGACAGACATACAGACACACAGACAGACAGACAGACAGACAGACAGACAGACAGACAGACAGACAGACAGACAGACAGACAGACAGACAGACAGACAGACAGACAGACAGACAGACAGACAGACAGACAGACAGACAGACAGACAGACAGACAGACAGACAGACAGACAGACAGACAGACAGACAGACAGACAGACAGACAGACAGACAGACAGACAGACAGACAGACAGACAGACAGACAGACAGACAGACAGACAGACAGACAGACAGACAGACAGACAGACAGACAGACAGACAGACAGACAGACAGACAGACAGACAGACAGACAGACAGACAGACAGACAGACAGACAGACAGACAGACAGACAGACAGACAGACAGACAGACAGACAGACAGACAGACAGACAGACAGACAGACAGACAGACAGACAGACAGACAGACAGACAGACAGACAGACAGACAGACAGACAGACAGACAGACAGACAGACAGACAGACAGACAGAGAGACAGAGAGACAGAGAGACAGAGAGACAGACAGACAGAGAGACAGACAGACAGACAGACAGACAGACAGACAGACAGACAGACAGACAGACAGACAGACAGACAGACAGACAGACAGACAGACAGACAGACAGACAGACAGACAGACAGACAGACAGACAGACAGACAGACAGACAGACAGACAGACAGACAGACAGACAGACAGACAGACAGACAGACAGACAGACAGACAGACAGACAGACAGACAGACAGACAGACAGACGGCGCAACAAAAAAGTTTCAAAATCATCCGAAACGCAAAGATATATAAAAATTTTTGAAATCGGAGCAACTTTTTTTTTCTCGAAAAAATTAGGATCACCATAGCTCACACATATCATATTATAGTATATGTGTGAGCTAAAATTTAGACTTTTTAAAAACATCACGATGTTGAGCTACAATAGCCAGGAAGATTTCCAAAGGACCTGGATTTGAGGTATATAGAAAATTTTATTGCTAATTCTTATAGCCCAAGACCTCATCTTTAAAGATCCGGTGGATATCACTCTGGCACCCTTGAGCATTTTGGAGATATTCAAGATGGTGGCCGATTAGGGAATAAAAAATAAAAAAAAAAGATGTTTAAAAAAATATAAATCTAACGCTGGGCGTATTCAGTAGCTGTTGGGGTCCCATTAAATATAGTAAAAGCCCCGACCCCGTGCCCATCTTGGATTTTTGACTATTTTTTCCTTTAATAACCTTTTACTCAAAAAGCACTTACTTTTGAGAAAATCTGTAGAGAGGAAATATAAAGCTCATCTGCGAGCTACCTAGGTACTACGGTTACAAATATACGTACGCATTCTGAATGCACATTTTATTCAAAAGAAATGCAGCAGTTTAAATTTAACCAATTTTCTTGGAAACCAAGCTTTTTGAGAAAAAAAGGATGATATACTTTTTTCTAGACAATAAAATTTCCATTTTAACTTTGTATTATCTAGAAGGATTAACTTTATTCCTAGCGGCCCAGGGGCATTCGTATATGTGGGTGATTTACAGAAATCGTCGAAAATCTACTGCATTTTTAGGTTTTTATACAATTTGTTTAAAAACAAAGCCCTTTAGGAAAAAAAGTTTTACACACTTTAATTAAACGATAAAATTTTCTTTACGATGATGCGTAACATAATTTGCTAAAGGTTATGGCTGACATTTAAATGCTGTCCCTTAACTGAGATGAATTTCAAAAATCACAAAAACAAAACTTTTTTAAAATTTATTTTATGCAATTTTTGCAAAAACTGTGCTTTTCAGGAATCTACTTTTAAAATATTTTATTAAGAAAACTAAATTTTCTTTTCAACAATGTATGATTTAGTAGGATTAAATTTATTACTAAAGGCACAGTGACGTCCTTAAAGAGGGGTTATTATAGAAATCAACAAAAATCTATTTTGAAGGAAGTTCACGAGGTAAAAAGTTTTTACAAAAAAGTTTCACGGGCAAGACCTCATATGTCATATTCCTTTTCAGATATCCACATCATCATTTCATCTCCTTCCATTTTATGGTTATGCTCGGGCTGAATGAAGCCTAATGAGGCAGAAACGCGTCCCCGAGCTACCTTTACCTCTGAGGTCTTGCCCGTGAAACTTTTTTGTAAAAACTTTTTACCTCGTGAACTTCCTTCAAATTTAAAAAATCCAGGGCTCAGGCTGTTTTCTGGGAGCAGATTATATCTGTCTCCGTCGCGACGTCAAAATTAGCCTCAAAACTGAGGCAACCCTGACCGAAGCTGCAAATTGACAGTTGGTCTCTCCTCAGTAAACACCATATTTCATATTCCTTTTCAGATATCTCATCTCCTTCCATTTTATGGTTATGCTCGGGCTGAATAAAGCCTAATGAGGCAGAAACGCGTCCCCGAGCTACCTTTACCTCTGAGGTCTTGCCCGTGAAACTTTTTTGTAAAATCTATTTTAATGAAAAGTTTTACTGAATTAAAAAAAAAATAAAGCTTGTTGAGAAAAAACAATTTATATGCTATGTTATAGACAATAATATTTTATGTCATCAGTACAATTAACATTTCAGTGGCTTTTATAAAGAAAAGTGTCTTTTAAAAATTACGAAAAAATATATTTTACTATAGGTCTTTTCAAATTTTATTTATTTATTATGAAAAACTTAAATGACCGTTTTTTAAGAGAATAAAATTTCCTTTCGAACGATGTATAACTTTCTAGAATTTAGTTTACTCCTAACGCTACAGTGCCGTCCATAAATAGGGGTGATTTACAGAAAACGTTAAAACTCTGCTTTATTCATAAGTTCTCAATCAATTTTCTTTAAAATAAAGTACTTTGTGCAAAAACAGTGTATGTTAGGTAATAGGCAATAAAATTTTGGTTTCAACGTTGTACAACTTAATTAAGTAAAGTTAATTTATTAAATAAAAACTTATAATTAAACTATTTTGAAGATTTCTTTAAATAACCTCCATTTAAGCTAGTCACTGTATCGTTTGCCGCAAGTTCAACCCTACTATATTATACATCGTTGTAAAGAAAATTTTATTCTCTTGACAATATTTTTAACAATTTTTTCTCCTAAAATGCTTAGTTTTTAGGAAAATTGTAAAAATGATTTTTTAAGAAGATTCCCAGTTTGCGGAGAACTTGACCCACAATACATACCGCGCTGAATATTATATGGTTTAAATGGAAATTTTATTTTCTACAAAAAAGTAAACTACACTTTTTATCAAAAAAGCATTTAAAAAAAATTGGCTTAACTTAAAAATTTATTTTAAATTAGACGTGCTAGAAATTAGTATATTGTGGATGGGTGTATATCTTTGCAAGGGTTTTCAAACAACGATAGCTTCTGGTATACCGACGGATCCAAAATGCCATCAGGCGTTGGATCGGGAGTTGTTAGTATCCAAGAAAAAGTCGAGATTCAACATAGTCTCGGCAAATTGGCTACTATATTTCAGGCCGAACTCGTAGCCATTGAACTGTGTGCCCGGTGGATTACTGACCACGAATGGACCAACAGGACAATAAAATCTTCTCCGACAGTCAAAGCGCTTGATTCCTACACGGTCTCATCGAGAACCGTGAGGAACTGCAGAGACTCGCTGAATACGCTTGGTAGCGCTAATAAGGTGTCATTAGTATGGATACCAGGGCATTCTGGGCACGAAGGAAATGAGGCCGCGGACCAGGCAGCGAGGGAAGCGGCATCTGCCGAATTTTTCGGCCCAGAACCAGCCCTGGGCATATCATACAATGCTGCTAAATTAACCATATTGGGATGGATGGACGACAGCTTCCAACAATACTGGATGAATATACCAGAACTGGCTCACTCTAAAGAGTTCATTAAAGGACCTTGTCAGAGGAGAGCCAGAAATATCATTGGACTTACCAGACATGAGATCCGTATAGTGACAGGACTTTTTACGGGTCACTGCCGACTAAGAGTACCCATGCACAGAATGGAAATAACAGAAGAGACCGAATGTAGACTCTGTATGGAGGATGATGAAACAGTTAGACATGTACTGTGCGAATGTCCGGCTATTGCACGTTTACGTCAAAACACTTTCGGTAAACCTCAGATTGATTCAGAAGATCTGAACAGTGTCTCATCCAAACTGATAGCTAACCTTTTTGGAGGATTAGGCATACAGTGGTGAGAAACCACTCAAAAGTGAGCCACAATAGACCCACTAGTGGTCGCAGTGGAAGGGCTGCAAGGCCCACTCATATATGAATCATCATCATCTTTGCAAGGGCAGTACTTACGTAGCTCTGAGATATCTCGTTTGATAGGTGTTTTAATGGGGCTTAATATTCCTTTTCACATACTTTCTAAAAAAATCACTATTTTTTGAAAGAAATGCTAAATATGGAAAAATAATCAAGAATCCACGAGGGCGCCGCCATTTTGATACTGTTCCTTAATGGAGAGGGATCGGAAATTTCACTATGTTTAATAGGAACCTAATAGCTATCGTTTGCGCCTAGTTTTGATTTTATGTTTTTGAAAACTTTTTATTTTTTTATTTATTAAGTATCAGTTTACTTAGAAAACCTAACTCTTATAGAAAAATAATATAGCAGAACTGTTTGGTAGCCATATTTGTTTTAATCCGTAATTAAACTCTGATTTTGTTAAAATTTGCAAACTACCCCCCAACTTTGGCGCGCCCGTAAAGCAAAAACTATTGGTCGGAGCGAAAAATTGCATAAAACCAAAGTTGGTCGCATATAGCGCCTACTCCAACGGTGCTATTTTCCTCCAAGCGCCGCGGTGCAGAGTTTTCATCCCCCCTCCCTCGATTCGGCAACCCCCCATTTTGACCTTTTGCAAATAGAACCCCAGATTTTGTACCAACGCTTGGCATATAAAGGAGAGCTGATTTTATCAGGTATTCACGCTTAATCTGCGTGCATGCACAGTTTAGTTTCAAGTGCCTCAAAAATTTGCTTAGTAATAGTTATTGGTACTTATTTCCTGTTGCGCTAAAAATGGTTCAACACTTGAGATATTTTAGCTGATTTAAATACTTTCAGGTCTGACTTTGTATAGTTTGGTTTCAAGTACGTCAAAAAATTTGCCTGGTAATTATTTACCTATCCTGATAAAAAATCGCTAGGCACTTAAGACTTAAGATGCCTTATTTTAGCTGATGTAATTAATATACACTTTTTCAGGTTTTTCGTACTGGGTGGAAAGAAAAAACGCCGTTTACAAGAAAAACTAAAACAAAAAATCAAATAACCTATTTTCTTAAGGAAGCAGGAGAAGAGCTTTGAACGCCTGACCCCCCCCACAAAGAATTATTTTGATATTTTCCATATATTTAATAAATAAAAAATCACAAGTTCTAGATTATTTAGGGACACTACTCAGAGTGATAATTATTACTCTAAGGCTTGATCTTAAAATATATTAATTTACTTTAGAAATAAATTATTAGTTACTTAAGACGACAGCCCTAAAAAGTAATCTAAATAATTCTGTACGGTTGTACGGTACCACGCACTTGGTCACCCTAGTTCCCTAAGGTAATTTACGAACACTCCCATTTTGTCGATCCTTGTGTATCGCTTTCACTTTATTCGGCTTATCAATAAAAAACAGCTGATGATGACGTCCCCATTCTAAAACATAACCCTATTTTTCCTGGCTTGATTTTTAGTTTTGTGTTTAAAAGGAACTTTTTTAACTTTAAGTACCTATTTCTAAAAATATGTATAAAAGTGACTTAAACAATTTGAAGGGACCTTAGTTATGGTTATAGTAAAGACTAGAAGTAATAATGACTTTCCTATTTGATAGTACTGTTGTGCTTTCTTCACAGGTAAACAATAAACCAATATAAATGGTGCCGACTTGTAACATTTGGAAAACGACTGGTTCCAGTGGAGGATCAAGGAGGCCTGCCACAAACTTTCCCTAAAAATCGTTAATAATTCTAGATAGTAAAACAAAATTGTAAAATATATATTTTAATTTTTATTGCTTTGTTGCAATTCTTAATAATAATAAAACAGTAAAGACTGAGTATTTACTGTGATGTAGTCATTCACTAGCCTATAAATATTGTTTAATAAATAATTAAATCTAAAATACTTATGTTCAAAAAAGTCTCCACCAACTTTTTAAGCCTAAAATTTTTTATTTTTACATACTACACCCGGCTGCACTTTATGCTCATATTTGTTATTTTCACCAAATATTGATGACAAAAATAGAGGTAACTGGAATTTTTTTTTAAAGTTTTATAAGTATTTAGTATAAAAACATAATACAAATATATTGAATTGAATTGAATGAAGTTTATTAGCTACAAACCCTACAAATATACAATAACAAAATTTACATTTTAATACTTATATATCTAAATGCCTAATAGTAATAAAGGTACACAATTTTATTACATACATGATTGATAACTTTTTTTCAATCATTGCATTGAAACTCTGGTTAAGTGGAAACTATGATAAAATGTACAATTTAAAACAGTAATCTTAATTTTTGCACAAAAACTTAAAACTAATTTTTTCTTATAATATATTAAATAGGTGCAATTTGCAACTAAACACTCCATTATTTAATAAGAAATTAAATAAATAAAAATAATTATTGATATATGTTAAATGGTGTATTTTTCGAATCTACAAAAATAGATTATAACTTTTTTTAATTTCATTTCTTTTGAAAGGGTATTATAAGTTTTTGCTGCATTTATTATAGGATTAGAAAGTCCAATATTTGTCTTACATTGATTTGGTGT
Organism: Aspidapion aeneum; assembly: GCA_963576565.1. Lineage (NCBI taxonomy): Eukaryota > Metazoa > Arthropoda > Insecta > Coleoptera > Brentidae > Aspidapion > Aspidapion aeneum. The sequence continues at coordinate 5,360,885 of OY755043.1, read as the reverse complement.
ATTTCATTATTATTTCTTGTTTGATGATTATATATCTTTATCTAGGATTTTATGTATTAACTTAATATTATTTAATATTATGATAGATCAGTCTGTCATAGTTATATAAAATTTTCAATATTTTATTTTGAAATATTTTTACTTTATTAGTATTGATTTTCAATATTTTATTGTGAATTATTTTATTTTGTACTTTGTTAAAGGTGGTTTTTGAACAAGTCCTCCAAATTGGCAGCAGATAGCTCAAGTGTGAAAGGAAACAAGCATTATGTTTTTGCATTTAGTGATAAAAAGATTCTACATATAAAAGTTAAAGAGATCCCTTTTTGAAGGATTAGGCATACAGTGGTGAGAAACCACTCAAAAGTGAGCCACAATAGACCCACATCAGTGTAAGGGTTGCAAGGCCCACTCACATATGAATCATCATCATCCCCTGCACCTACTTTTCTTTTTCAGGTTCTGTTTTTTGTTGGAGCATGGATCTTCTTGATGAGCCAAATGTTCAAAAATTATGAAGTTCGACATGTTATGGTGCAGCTTATTTTCAGTATTACCCTTACATTGTCATGTACAATGTTTGAGCTCATTATTTTTGAGATTTTAGGATTCTTGGATTCCAGGTGAGAGGTGAAATTTTAGAGAAACAGTACAGTACTAGTGAAAATATATGTTCTCTGATAGTACTTAGTAAAGTTGGTTTTTCTTTATGGTACAAAATTGCAAAATTAATTGGAATATGGTGTTTTTCTATAGTTACACTGAGCAAACTTTTTATTAGTGCTTTTCTTAATGAATAAATATACATATTAATTGATTTGATAAATTGGGATGACCTTTAGTAGGTACTAACAAGTTGGTTTTATTGCCTACCATGAACTGACTTGCGAATTTTAAATAAAATACCCTGTATATTTTTTTAAAAACCAATAAAAAAAAACAATAATACAAAAAAGTCACTTGTTTCCAAATTACATAGAAGATACCTGAAAATATTAAAATACTCCCACATAAGAAAGTCTGACACAAATATTGTCTTCAAATTTATATTGTCTTTAAAATGTTTGTTAATTTTTTTTTTAATTGTATGATATCTATTTTTTATTTTTTCTCTTTTAGTTCAAGATATTTTTACTGGTATCTTATGCTCTATTTACTCTTGTTTGTGGTAATAGTGCTAAATCCCTTTTATATTGCATATTACTGTGTCAGCAATTGTCCCTATGGTAAGTTTATATATTTTAATAATTCTTGGCTAAGCTATTTTTACCAATTTTCATAAAGTTGAATCTACCTCAATTCCATTTAAAAATCTCAATTGTATCCATTATAGTTAAATTAATCAGTTTTTGGCTTTTTCTGCTACATATATCTCGCCGTATCCAGGGGGAAAAGAGGGTCAGCAGAATTCAGAAACATGCCCCCTATTGCTGTGGGCTGGAGACACACTTGTATCTCGAAAACAGAAGCTGTGGCAATTTTGTCAAACACTGATAAACACTTTGATATATTTAATGGTTCAAAATTAATGGTTATAAGTGTATTTTTAGAATTTTTAGTATAGTAAAAAGTGTCGATTAATGTTTTTCTATCAATTAATTTTAAATAAGTTTAAAACAAAAAAAAATGATTTTTTTTTGTGATCCTAAAAAATAACGCTAATTTATGGACGCCAATTAAGTGCTAACCGTGGACTTGACCCAGTTAGGTGATACATCCTTTTAAAGATAATTTAATTTTCTACAATAAAGTTGATTACACACTTTCAGTAAAATGTTTACCTTTTGAGCAAATGACATAAAACTGAATAATTTATTTCAGTTTATTTTGCATAAACAATGGAAATATATAGGAAATGGGTGTACTGCTAATACTTCAGGCTTCGTATCTCAGCAAGGATACACCCGGAGAACTAAATAATGTGCCATTTTATAAGCTATTAGTTGGTCTTTACTTTATGTGATTAAAGATTTTCTCAAAAATAAGTAGTTTCGAAGTTAAAGGCCACTAAATAAAAAAATTAGTCAAAATCCAAAATGGCGACGAAATGTTTAGTGTCATAACTCGAGAACCATTCGTTTGACAAAAAAATGTATAAATGCGTTTTTTGTAGGAAATTTTATTGTCTTCAACTTTTGTAAAAAAAATTTTTTTCTAAAAAGTACAGGGTGGGCCAAATTCGATGTTTTTTGCTGGTTTTGCGTATTTCTAGCCGAGATACACAAAAACGAGTGGACATGTCCTGGGCTCGATTTTCGATACGTCTTCAAATATCAAAACCGCTTCTTGATACACCTCGTAGTGTTTTAGCTACAAGGGGATTTTGAAAAGTCTGCATTTATGGAGGTGGCCTATAACTTTTTTATTTATGAAAATTTCATTTTGGTTTAAGATGCTTTTTCTGCAGTTTTTTTTTATGGAGAACCCAACTCTCAAACTAAATTTTATGCGTCACTGTTGAGATATTACAAAAAGTTTAAATTTTCTTACGGTATGACTCATTTTTTGTTTTTGTTTCGAAATCTACGTCCTTGTAGCTAAAAAACTACAAGGTTTATTAAGAAGCGGTTTTGATATTTGAAGACGTCTCAAAAATCGAGCTCAGGACATGTCCACTCGTTTTTGTGTATCTCGGCTAGAAATACCTAAAACCAGCAAAAACATCGAATTTGGCCCACCCTGTACAATAATCAAGTAATTAAAAAAAACCTTTCTGTGCACACTAAATCCAAGATGGCGGAGGCAGCTGGGCCGGACCTCTCCAAGGTCGAAAACTAAAATTTTTTTTTAGGACTCCAATGTCAACAACATATGTCAAAATCGCGATTACACCACATTTGGCAAGCTAAAATTCTATAATGCCTGGACTACTGATAAGGTGTGGGAAAGAATAGGATTGAAGGAATTGTATTTGTTTTAGTTCGCCCAGACTACATCAAACATCTAACCCTAATATCATGGCTAATATTCCTGGTGATCTTTTGGAAAATTGGAGACTCCTTTCCAATAAACAATCCAAACTTTAGGTTTTTTTCCATTGAGCCGTTAGTCTCCAGAATAGGAGTTATTGGAGTAACTGTGATGGCGCTGTTGTCAGGTTTCGGTGCTGTCAATTATCCTTATTCATCAATGAAGTATTTTATGAGGTAAGATCATGCATGGGGCTTTCCACGTCAACCCGGCCACATTTTGCACTTAAAAATTTTGATTTTAATAAAAATTTATTTTTTGGTTCCTCTATAGATACCGATTACACCAAGATAAAAAATTTGAAAAAATGTTGCGACATATCTATAGTTTTGATTTTTCCTGAAAAAATACGAACTTTGCAAAAAAAATTACTACTGTTCAGTAATAAGAATAAGAGGCTTCAAGAAAAAATATTGGAAATGACAAATAATCGTATCAGTGACCTTAGTACAAGACAATAAATTAAAAAAATCGCCATTTTGAAAATGCGACCCCTTCGATTTTTATATTTTTTTGAAAAAGATCTTCCAATATTTTGTTTATTGCCTCTAAAAAAGTGGTCCGAGAAGTATAAATGCCAAGAAGAAATATTCTTGTGTAAGTGCGCGGAGGCCTTGGCCTTACTTATATGAATATGGGCAAGTGAGGCACCCGGGGTGTGAATCAATATACATGTTATTAAGAAAAGTTGTTTTGCTTTAGAGAAAAAATCTTTTTTTTCATTCTGACACCCCCCTTCTTGCATATGCCATCAGCGGCGTCACTTTGAAGGGCCAAGACGGTGTGGAGGTCAGCTAACAGCTTAATTTTAAAAATCTATATTGGCAGCTTAAATAATAATTTTACTCAGTTAAAGGTTGAACCGGATAGAAAATTCAATTATGTTTAACACTCACTATTGAACGATATAAAATTAATAAGTAACTAATGTTATTGTATTCAACCCATCACATCACTTAGACTTTGACTATAACCACTGACTAACACTTATAACACCTTACTTGTAGAGACTGTGAGCTTAAATTAAATAAAAAAGAATAGATCCTAGCCTTTTTATCAACTCGGTTCGATGATGAAACATCCGCCAAATCAAGGTTCTAAAGCCTCGGGACAAAAACGGCGCCAAGCTACCTAATTTTAATTAGGACAGCCAAACAAGGCAAAATCTTGAGTGTTTGCATGGCTTTGCGCATTGCTAAAAATAAAAGCAAGGTTAATCCCGCTAGGCCAAACTTTGATACTTTGTATGACCTTAAATGGTGTTAGAAACAGAAAATCACGAGGCAGGAAATCTCGATGTTGTTCCCCACTTTAAGACTTGTTAAAAAAGCGCGATCTGGATAGCAAAAGAGATCAATCGGAGTAGATCAATCGGAGTAGATCAGTCGGAGTTTTAATTTTAATCGGAGTCATGATCTCTGTTAAGATCAGTTCAGATCAGTCAAAAACTTAACATCATTCGTAATAAGTTATGATTTTTGAATCCAAACCAAAAAGTGAAAATAAGTAAATAAATAATAAACGTGACTAAATGTGCCAAAGGTAACTGTAATGCCACAAAACAAAAAAACTAAGTAGTGTTAAATATTAGTGGTGGCATTCTGGCTGTAATTATGGTGAGAGATTTATTTTGAACTTTAATCTATCGGTTGTTGCTTAAAATTCGTGGACTATGAAAATTGACTTTGAATCGTTTTGTTTTACCATACAAACTTTTGCTCACAAGAGCGTTTTGCTAATATGTTAACTGATAGACTATGGTCAAAAAGAGTTTATTGAAAAATATGAATTTAATGTTATAATTTTAACTTTTGTGTGACTTGAATAAAAATAACGACATGCAATACTTTGGAATATGTACTATATTTTATTTATCAATATATAATAACTTGCTTTAAAGAAAGTGTTTAATTTATATCAATAAAACGGTTGTAAACAAAGCAATATACGCTAAAACGCTTACGCTAAAAAGATGGTAAAGATTTTGTAACTGCACCCGGGGTAACTTAGAAAAATATTCGCTCGGTTTTCACGAAACCCTGGGGCAGCTTCACAACGGGCCTTGGCCTTCTACTGTTTAAAACCTTATCGGCCACCAACATTGTGGCACATTTTTCTAATTAGACTACCTATTCCCGCACTGTTATGACACTCGATGCCACTATACAGGGTGTCCCAAATTCGATTTCTTTGGGAAGTCTCGACCCTCACTTCCGAGTGTCAACCTCCTTAATTATTCGTATGCATCGACTTCTATACCCTACAGACCATTTCAGGACCTTATTCAACTCAATGTTCTGTTGTATGTTATTCAATAATACCCTGTATTTTAGGGACGTGACAGAGTCTGACGTAATCATCCTTGAAAAAAGACTGAGACACACCATGGACATGATAGTAATAAGAAAAAAAAGGATAACTATAGCAAAAAGGCGATCTCAAGAGCAAAATAACGTCGGTATTGGCAGAAAAGGCATTTGGGGAGTGCTTTCTTCAGTGGGTCTTGGAAGAACAGATGAAAGTAAGTATTTTCTTTTTATATTTAAAAGGATTCTTTTGAAAAAAAAAATATTTCAAAAATTTTGAGCTAGTTGTTTTGGTATAACCTTTTTGTGCCAAACTCTCACAATAACTCAAGAACACCTTAACCCAATATAATACACAAGTTTTATGTCGGCATTAGATTTTCTTTGAAAAAAAGGGTTAAAAGTATTATTTAATCAATTTTGCCTTAAAACATTCAACTTTACTATCAAATTTTCTTGTTGTATCGATTTTTTTTAATGTTCCTTTTGTATTTAAAACATTTTTGCTTGTGGCGCATGTCGCTTGCGAGCACTTATAGTAACATTACTTCAATATTTTCTGAAAATTTTCGTTTTTAGTTTAAAAGGCATTACTACTCATATTTATAATATTTGTCTTGAAAAAATACTAAATGAGCTCCGCGGAACTACTTTTGAGGCTCAATACCACCTCTGTTGCCCCCCTAAAGTCTCGACCACCCTCCCGCGTCCTATAACCACGCTGCGTTCACTGTGGTCTACCATTACATTTGTTAGGGTTGGACTAAAATGCATTAAAAAATAAACCTAATATTAAGTAATAGTTAGGTTACCAATAGATTGGTAAACTGTGGTGTAAAAAAACGTTTTAAAATTCTGTTTGTTGAAAGTAAGTAAATTAGTTACATTTAGGAACAAGCAGAATTTCAAGGTACTATTCTAGTTGTTTATCACCTCGTTTGATGAATGCACTTACATAAAACTGAAAAGTTGACTTTTCGCGAACCAAGTAGCTGATTATACTGATATTTTCGCTAAACTGGCAACGTTGGTCTGTTCTCCCATGCAATCCTTATGGCCCATACAAAAGTGCTACCCCTTAGATAGAGTGCTGGCCACGCGGTAGAATATAAATATAGTGTTTGGTAAAAAAATTTCAGTTTTCTTGCGGGAAGCTACAAAAACAAACATGTTTTAAGTAAATTCGAAAAAGGATGATTCTACCAAAAGTGGGCTATATGGATATCATTTTTGGTCATTGCCTTTAAATAACAGTACAGTACAATAAATAATTTTGTTTTTTTTTTAAATTTATGTAACTAATTAGGTGTCAGCTAAGAAACATTTATTTTCCCGAATTTTAGGAATTATTGCATAAAAATTCCAGAGGAATGAGTACCAGAGGAATGAGTTTTTTAATGGTTTTCCAATTTAAATCAAAATCTATTTATACTACTTAACTTAAGTTTTATATAAACAAAGTTCCTATACTTATAATTTTAAAACAATCAACAAAAAAATTGTACTATTGATATCAGTCGAATATTTAATTACCAGAAGGATGATAATTGAAGCGTTCCTTTTTGATTTCTCCGAAAAAAACTAATTTTCTGCCGAAAATAAAAAGATCTATAACTAAAACCAAACTAAAGTTGACATTATCTGTCACAACTTGTCACTCTCACAAGGAAATTAGATATCCAGGGCCGTCTTTTTCTCTAGAAATTATATTCACAAATATTGTGTTATTAAAAATGGAGCACGTTTAAAATTGTAAAATTTTCTGGAGAAAATGTAAATTCGGATTTTTAAAAATCTGACTGCAAACTTAAGTTTTATCAATTTTTTGATAAATGGTTGAGACTTAGTTAAATATTATTTATTAGGATGTTTTTTTCAATTTGAGTTTTTAATATTTGGTTTGGGACTACACGAGAGAAATGAGGTATTTGCTTTGTAGAAAAAAAATTATAAACCTGCAATTTTTTTTATACATTAAACTCAAATGCTCCATAAAGAAAACATTTCGTTTTAAATCTTATAACTAAAACTATGCTTCATTTGCAGTCTGTGTTTGAAAAATATGCATTTCCACTCCACAGCACCCTTTTTGTAGAATCATCCAAAAACAAATTTCATAGCGGTAGTAGTTTCTGAGATAAATCCTGCAGCCATCCTTATTAGCACACCCCGTATTTTTGGCCACTACTGTAGGTACGAATTTTATTTTTTCAGACATAACTCAGCTAAAACTAGAAATAGACGGCCTAGAAGAAGTTAGCAGACAACTGTTTCTTGAAGCGCACGAAAACAGGAACATGCTGGAAAGAATTGAATGGTCGAAAACGTGGAAAGGAATCTATTTTAACTTTTTGGGCTATATTTTCTCCGGCTATTGTTTGTGGAAGATATTTATCGTAAGTTAAAATAAATTAATTCTCTAGCTTAAAGATCTCCGTGTTTATTTGCGTTTTAATGCAAATTTGACTACAGAGGTTAAAAGCTCTTACCTTTGGGATCAGAATTCCAATTATTGGACACAGTGTAGGACCCAGGATTTCCAGGGGGTAGTGGGCCCCTACTGAGTGGCAGCTCACATCAGATTTTTTTTCTTTGGAATTTTTTATAGGGCGGACCTTAAAAGAAGGCTAAATGCGTCAAACATGAAAAATTAGATTATTTTTATTGTTTGACATTTTCATTATTAGGTCACACATATACTATACTATAGTAGTGTGAGCTATGGTGATCCTAATTTTTTCGAGAAAAAAAAAGTTGCTCCGATTTCAAAATTTTTTTATATATCTTTGCGTTTCAGCTTATTTTGAAACTTTTTTGTTGCGCCGTCTGTCTGTCTGTCTGTCTGTCTGTATGTCTGTCTGTAACGACCAACGCGCATAACTCAAAAACCGCTTGGCCGATTTTAATGAAATTTGGTACATAGGCTGGGTCTTGGGTCGAGATGGTCCCATTTAAAAATAAACAAAATCCACCGAACACAAACCAAATAAAAGGGTGGGGGTAGATTTCAAAAATTAGAGTTTATGTGAAAATATGGCGTATGTGATATCAAACGAAAGGTAATTGAGTCCGGAGTTTAACAAAATACATTTTAGTTTTTGTTTTTTTTAAGGGTGGAAGTAGATTTCAAAAATTTGAGTTTAAGTCAAAACATGGCTTGTGTGATATCAAACAAAAGGTAATTTAGTCTGGAGTTGAATAAAATATATTTCAGTTTTTAGTTATATTAGGGGCCCATATATTGGCAGAGTATTTTTTGGTCAGCCTATATTTTTTTGTTTTCAAAATAGTCAAAAATTTTAGTTCTGTTAGCCTTTGAAACTGTTGCCATTCAAAGTAGGATCAGGCTTGATAATTTAAGGGGGCTGTGTATAGTAGTGTGAGCTATGGTGATCGTGTCAAAAAGAAGAAAAATTCAGTTGATGTTTAGCGCCTGTCCACTTTGTAGGAAGCATTTTCAAGAATTCTGACAGGAAAAAATACTCTGTCAATCTATGGGCACCTAAGCTCATACTAGGTACTATAGTTATAGTGTACGTGTGAGCTAATATAACTAAAAACTGAAATATATTTTATTCAACTCCAGACTCAATTACCTTTCGTTTGATGCCACACAAGCCATGTTTTGACTTAAACTTTAATTTTTCAAATCTACCCCCACCTTTTTTTTTAAACTAAAATGTATTTTGTTTTAACTCCAGACTTAATTACCTTTCGTTTGATATCACACACGCCATATTTCCACATAAACACAAATTTTTTTAATTTACCCCCACCCTTTTTTTAAAAGTAAAATGTATTTTATTTAACTCCAGACGCAATTACCTTTCGTTTGATATCACACACGCCATATTTTTACATAAACTCTAATTTTTGAAATATACCCCCACCCTTTTATTTGGCTTGTGTTTGGTGGATTTTGTTCATTTTTAAATGGGACCATCTCGACCCAAAACCCAGCGTAGGTACCAAATTTTATTAAAATCGGGCAAGCGGTTTTTGAGTTATGCGCGTTGGTCGTTACAGACATACAGACAGACAGACAGACGGCGCAACAAAAAAGTTTCAAAATCATCTGAAACGCAAAGATATATAAAAAATTTTGAAATCGGAGCAACTTTTTTTTTCTCGACAAAATTAGGATCACTATAGTATAGTAGTAGTGTGAGCTAATTGTGTTTTTCAGCAAAATGAAGATGTTTACGAAAATTTACTTGAATATTAATTAAATTTTTATAACAACTTTTGGGTTATAGTTAGTGTCTTAATTATTTTCTTTCTGTTTTTAGTGCACAATCAACATAGTTTTTGACAGAGTGGGAAAGAAAGATCCCGTTACGAGAGGCATAGAAATCGCCATTCATTGGATGGGGTTCGATTTTGACGTTAACTTTTGGTCTCAACAGATTTCCTTTTACTTAGTAGGATGTATTGTAGTCACTTCTATTAGAGGTCTTTTGCTAACTTTAACTAAGGTAAGTAACATTTCCAAACTAGTAAGAACCTTTCATTTTGTAATTTGTATTGGAGATCTTGTCTTTACTTTTATCTCAATTCTTTTTACGGAATGACATTTTCGCTGGCTTTTTTTACATGAAATGTTTTTGTTATGATTTCACTTCTTTTTTAAAGGAATTGGATAATACTTAATTTTTAAAGTCATAAAATATGCGTTCAAAACTTTTGCAATGCCTTACTTAAATTTTTGAGGTTTTTTAATTTTTTTCCATGGTTTTATCGTAGTTCCTATCAGCCTTCCAAAGCTCAGCTCTCTAGCGTTTCTGAAAGTGCACAATGTTACTTTTACATAACTTTACATGTATAGGGGAGGGAAATAAATTAAAAATGTCGTGTTTTTAAATTTTGTCCTATAGTTTTATCATAGTTCCTATCAGTCTTCCAATGCTCAGCTCTCTAGCGTTTCTGGAAGTGGGTAATGTTACTTTTACATAACTTTACATTGATAGGGAAGGAGAGTAAATGAAAATATTGGACTTTTTAAATTTTTTCCCATGGTTTTATCATAATTTCTATCAACATTCCAATGCTCAGCTCTCTAGCGTTTCTGGAAGTGGGCAATGTTAGTTTTATATAAATTTACATTTATAGGAGAGGGAAGTAAATTAAAATGTTGATGTTTTTAAATTTTTTCATAGAGTTTTATCATATTGTCTTTCAGTCTTAAAAAGTTCAGCTCTCTAGCGTTTCTGGAAGTGGGCAGTGTTACTTTTACATAACTTTACATTTATAGAGGAAGGAAGTAAATTAGAATTTTGGGGTGTTTTAATTTTTTTCTATAACTTTATCATAGTTACTATCGGTCTACCAAAGCTCAGCTTTCTAGTATGTCTGGAAGTAGGCAATGTTACTTTTACTTAACTTTACATTTATAGGGGAGGGAAGTAAATTAGAATTTTGGGGTGTTTTAATTTTTTCCTATAGTTTTATTATAGTTCCTATCAGTCTGCCAAAGCTCAACTCTCTAGCATTTCTGGAAGTGGGCAATGCTACTTTTACATAACTTTAAATGTATAGGGGAGGGGAGTAAATTAAAATTTTGGGGTTTTTTTGATTTTTTCCAGGGGTTTGGTCATAATTTCTATCAGTATGCCAAATTTCAGCTTTGTAGCATGTCTGGAAGTACAGTAGAATATTGATGATCTATACATGAGTGAGTGAGTCAGTGAGTGTGTGGAAATTTCGACGTTTTTTGAAATTTCGTAACTACGTTACTACTTTATGGAATTCCATGAAACTTGGAGGGGTTGTTAATTCCATGGAGATCTATGACTGTACAGTTTGAGATTCGTAGCTTATTCCGAAGTAGAGTTTTAGGCAGGTAAAATATCGGCTGAAATGTTTCAAGAAAAGATGGTTACGGCGCGCGAACTTGGCGAGGCACTCCCGTGCCCTCAGATCGATTGAACAAATGTATTATAAACTGGAGACCTTGGGAAAATAAAAAAAGTACGAGAATACCCCAAATGATATGGGCGGACGATTTGAAGAAACATACGGGAGCTAGATGGATGAACACGGTGACAGACAGAGAAGAGTTGGGGGATGCCTATTTACAAAGATGAATCGAAGAAGGCTAAATAGATAGATAAACCCTGTAAAGGCTGTACGCTCAATATGATCGCCTTTTGAGAATTTTAACAAAAATATTCCATTATCCATCTATACTGTAGGTTAGGATAGTTAAAAATAGTTTTTAGCTCACACATATACTATACTATAGTAGTGTGAGCTATGGTGATCCTAATTTTTTCGAGAAAAAAAAAGTTGCTCCGATTTCAAAAATTTTTATATATCTTTGCGTTTCAGATGATTTTGAAACTTTTTTGTTGCGCCGTCTGTCTGTCTGTCTGTCTGTCTGTATGTCTGTCTGTCTGTCTGTATGTCTGTAACGACCAACGCGCATAACTCAAAAACCGCTTGGCCGATTTTAATGAAATTTGGTACCTAAGCTGGGTTTTGGGCCGAGATGGTCCCATTTAAAAATGAACAAAATCCACCGAGCACAAACCAAATAAAAGGGTGGGGGTTGATTTCAAAAATTAGAGTTTATGGAAAAATATGGCGTGTGTGACATCAAACGAAAGGTAATTGAGTCTGGAGTTCAACAAAAAACATTTTAATTTATTTAAAAAAAAAGGGTGGGGGTATATTTCAAAAATTAGAGTTTAAGTGAAAAAATGGCGTGTGTGATATCAAACGAAAGGTAATTGAGTCCGGAGTTTAACAAAATACATTTTAGTTTTTGTTTTTTTAAGGGTGGGGGTAGATTTCAAAAATTTGAGTTTAAGTGAAAACATGGCTTGTGTGGTATCAAACAAAAGGTAATTTAGTCCGGAGTTGAATAAAATATATTTTAGTTTTTATTTATATTAGCTCACACGTACACTATAACTATAGTACCTAGTGTGAGCTTAGGGGCCCATATATTGGCAGAGTATTTTACCTGGTTTTATCATCTCAAAAAATTCTACTAGTTTGCTAATTTGAACAATTCCGTATCTTTAATAATAACAAAGTTTACACTTATGTAATTTGGAACCACCCGCTTAGATTAGCCCTTTTTCTTGCAGTTTTTCAACAGAATGTCCTCAAACAAAAGTTCCAATATCATAGTTTTAGTGTTGGCCCAAATCATGGGCATGTATTTCGTTTCATCGGTGCTCCTGCTACGGATGAACATGCCTGCGCAATACAGGATCATCATTACGCAGGTTCTGGGCGCATTGCAGTTCAACTTTTATCATAGGTGAGGCCATCTATTTCCAGCCATATTTTCCTGAGTTTTATACTCCCACATGGAGCCGCCTCCCCGGGAATGGTGTGGGGGAGGGTGGTTTCCCCTCTTGAAATATTGTCACGAGGAGGTTTTAACGTGACGTAACATAGTTTAAGTTTTTATTAACAAGACTTATAATTACTACTTAATCTTGCTTCTGACTACTAGTGTTCACTGTTACTTGTACGTGTGGAACGTTACGTTCTCAGCTTACAACTAACTGCTAAACTCTTTTGGGTATGCTTTTATTAAAACCTGTATAAACATCATCGATGACCGGTCAATCGCAGAAGATTTTTAATTCCGTATACAGTTTATTACACATTTTAATACACATTGAACTATATACAGAAGTTAATGTCCTTAGATTGTTTAGGGTTAATGTGCACTTGCTTACAAACGTAACAGTCTAGTATATATCCGTATCAAGTGTGTTGCTACTTTCATTAAACGCAAAATGCTGCTTATATGTAGAATCATGAAAATATAGAAATTTAACCGTTTCTGCTACTTTGAGGGAGGAGTGATGTTTATCGTTGAAAAGCAAATTTTTTTAGCTTTAAAAATAAGTTATAAAAGAAAACATGTAGAACTATAAAATTCAGGAAAATACAAAAAAAAATTCCACACCTTCCATTTATTTAAGTGTCTATAAAAGGTCGTATTACAAATCGTTGGAGGTAACTATTACTTAGTTGTTTTCGGCCAAGTTAAAAGTTTGCAAATAATTAGGAAAATACTGTCAGAGAGCACATTCAAGGGGGTGAGGGGGGATTGCCCCTCACCCCCACTTTATATAAGGCCAACTCGAAAAATTTAGTTTTAAGTTAATACTAACCAGAAATATTTTTTTTTGTTATTTACTGAGGTATAAAAATTAATGTTTAATTTTTGATTGATTTGAAGATTCCTAGAGATATATTTATTTTTATTTCAACGCTGTTTACGAAAGATTTATCTAACTCATAAAATATGTAACTGTATACAATGGATTTTTTAGTAAACACATACTTTTTTGAGAAAAACAATGTGTTAAGAATAAAAAATACAAGAAAAAACAAAAATTTTAATTTTAAAACTTTTCCTCTCTTTGGTACATACACCTATGGCACGTGCACCAATGCTTACAAAGGGGACTTATGTACATCGGTAGAAAGGAAATTTTGTCTGCGCAAAAAATTATCTCTAGAGGATTTTTAAAAAAGTTGACAGTTCTCGAGTTATTAGCAAAAAATTGTCAAAAAACACGTTTAAGAGCGCAGTATTTGTAGGGCCTGAAACTAAAAACTCTGCTTGTACTGTCAATGAGTATATGACCCATATAGAGGGGCAATTGGCGAGCTTTGCAACATTAAGGGGCAGATGGCGCTGAAATAAATTCTAAAGTATAATGGCATGAACCTCGGAACTCGCACATGCAACTAAATCGTACTAGTAGTCCCTGAATATTACGTATCAGACGAATTTATTTCAGCGCCATCTGCCCCTCAATGTTGCAAAGCTCGCCGGGTGCCACTCTATATGGGTCCAAGGCCAACATAAAAATAGAGGTCACGAAATCAGCTGTTCTCCCGGGGCTGAATTTTACATTGGGTCTTATGGGAGGTCAGACGTTTTTTTATGATATTTTCAAAATGGCACTACAGATTTCCGCAAAATTTCAGTCAAATATTCTCAGACACCATCCCGATATTCCACCAAAGGTTTGTAAGGAAGCAACATGATTAAAAGGTTAAAATCTTCAAGATTTAGCATTCCTTATTTTGAATTCAAATTACCCGCCATGTACCACATGCCAACTGTTATATTTGACATGTATTTGACTTTGTCATATGTGATTGTCACATTCGCTTCTGCTTTAAACTTAAGTTTTGTGTGAGCTTATGAAGCGGCTATGAAAAATTAGGGCTTACTATACATTTAAAAAAAATTGTTCTGCCAGAATAAAGTAAAAACAATCTCAAAAACGGCTTTATTTAAAAAAAATCAAATATCCATGCAAGGCCAACACAAAAATAGAGGCCACGACCCTAAAAAAATCAGCTGTTTTCCCGGGGCTGAATTTTACATTGGTTCTTATGGGAGGTCAGACGTTTTTTTATGATATTTTCAAAATGGTACTACAGATTTCCGCAAAATTTCAGTGAAATATTCTTAGACACCATCCCGATATTCCACCAAAGGTTTGTAAGGAAGCAACATGATTAAAAGGTTAAAATCTTCAAGATTTAGCATTCCTTATTTTGAATTCAAATTACCCGCCATGTACCACATGCCAACTGTTATATTTGACATGTATTTGACTTTGTCATCTGTGATTGTCACATTCGCTTCTGCTTTAAACTTAATTTTTGTGTGAGCTAATGAAGCGGCTATGAAAAATTAGGGCTTATTATACATTTAAAAAAAATTGTTCTGCCAGAATAAAGTAAAAACAATCTCAAAAACGGCTTTATTTAACAAAAAATCAAATATACATGAACCGTCATTCCAACTTCAAAATTTTAAAGACAATCAGCTGTGTCGTAACGTGACCATCAAAAAAAAAATCAGCCCCGGATGTGACGTCAACAAAGTGGAGGATCGTGGCCCGTCCATTTTGATAGCCCTGATCCATGAACCGTCATTCCAACTTCAATATTTTAAAGACAATCAGCTGTGTCGTAACGTGACCATCAAAAAAAAAATCAGCCCCGGATGTGACGTCAACAAAGTGGAGGATCGTGGCCCGTCCATTTTGATAGCCCTGATGGGTCATATACTAATTGACAAAACTGTTTTTTTTTTATATTAAAATTTTAATCTTGCTTTGTCTATGCGTCTTCTTAATTCTTTAGTGTATTTGTTATTACAAGTTATAATGAATTTTTCTTTATTTTTAGATGGTTTGATGTGATATTTCTGGTAAGCGCGCTGGGCAGCATTGTAACCCTGTATCTGGCGCACAAACCACCTGTAAAAGGAGATATGTAGCTTGCAGGTATGTCTGTGCCTTCAACCTCTAAACAGAGAAGCTCAGTAAGTTCCCTTAACAAGGAGTTCACTTTTGTTGTATTCCTTATTTAGAGGGTGGAATGATTGAAGCTATATTTGCTGAATAAAATTATTTTGTCATAAACTATTAGAAACTTAAATAAGTAGAGCTACAATGTTTTCAAATTCAATTAATTTCCAAGATATTTATTTCTATATGACTCCGATTTAATAACAGTAGCAATAACTTTAACATTTTTAACACTGTTAAAAAACATGTAGTGATACATAAATTCCCTACTTCTTTTTTTAGGAATTTACGTGAATTTGTGCAAATGTTATAGGAACTTTTTTCTTTTGATTTTGTTTGTGTATAAGTATTTAATTTTTTGTAGTTTTATATTATTGTTGTTATAGTTGTAAGTTAAGACTTGTCAAATAATTAAAAAATAATTTTTTAATAATATTGTTTTTTATACCTCTTTTCAGAAGTGTTTTTGTAGTATGATGGTTTTACAGAACAAATGAAATTTGAAAATAATAAAGGGGTCACAACTTTCTAACTCATTTTCTACAAGATCTATGGATGATATATACATACTGCGGTCGTAAATATACAGGGTGTCCCATAACTTAGGGGCCAAAGGTCAACAGGTGATAGAGATAAAGAGATAATGCATGTGTCAAAACTCTTCCTTTGTCAAGATACAAGAGCATCAAAGTTGACGATTTTGTAAACTTTTTTGATAACTTTTTAAAAAATATGAGATTGGGTAAAGTCGTGTATCAGAATAAGAGAAATAAATTGAAATAAAAATTATTTAAAAAAAAAATAAGTCAGTCAATTATGTTTTTTTTTATATTTTTTTGTTAATAAAAACAAGTCTCTAGCGAGACATAATAATAAAATATTATTGATATTATTTAAAAGAATAAATAATGTTTTTTTTTTATATTATTATTTTTTTATACATTTTTGGAGGTTACTTTGACAGCCTGTATCTCCTCAACTCGTAATTTTATCAAAAAATGGAATATCAAATTTTTGAACCACAATTAACTAGGTATTTAGCTGGCTGTGACAGATTTTCTTTTTCTTGTAAAACCCTTTTCCCCACTCCTCTAACTTTAAAAATCTTATATCTTAAAAACAGATGTGTGATGACCCCCATGTTATATAAACTTTTTTCTCGAAAATAACCTCTATCACCTGTTGCACTTTGGCCCCTAAGTTATGGGACACCCTGTATAAAAAAAATTTGGGTTATTCTATTATACTATTATCAAGGATATGTTATTTCATTGAAAAAAATTGAGGTAATTCCATAAGAAAAATACCAAGTTGTTGCCATATCTCAAAAATTAAGAGGGAGAAATAGAAATGAAATAGAAAGTAAATTACTGATTTATTTTTACTTTAACACATTAATAATAAATTGGAAATTTGCAATAATTTTAACATACATATAAACCTAATGACTTACTAACGACACTCTTAGTTCCCTAATATACCTAAACATTCGCTTATTTGCCACACAAATTTAGACAAGCGCTCTAATAGACTCATGTAAGCTTGGTGTTCATATGCAGTGCTGTATTCTGACAGTTTTTCGACAAATTCATTGGTAATGCCTTTTTCTTCAAGGTATTTGAGAATCAGATCATACTGTGTGATACACTATTGTCAAGGATATGTTATTTAATTGAAAAAAATTGGGGTAATTCCATAAGAAAAATAGCAAGTTGTTGTCATATCTCAAAAATTAAGAGGGAGAAATAGAAAGTAAATTACTGATTTATTTTTACTTTAACACATTAATAATAAATTGAAAAATTGCAATAATTTTAACATATAAACCTAATGACTTCCTTACGACCATCTTAGTTCCCTAATATACCTAAAGATTCGCTTATTTGCCACACAAATTTAGACAAGCGCTCTAATAGACTCATGTAAGCTTGGTGTTCATATAAAGTGCTGTAGTCTGATAGTTTTTCAACAAATTCATGGGTAATGCCTTTTTCTTCAAGGTATTTGAGAATCAGATCATACTGTGTGATACACTATTGTCAAGGATATGTTATTTAATTGAAAAAAATTGGGGTAATTCCATAAGAAAAATAGCAAGTTGTTGTCATATCTCAAAAATTAATAGGGAGAAATAGAAATGAAATAGAAATAAAAAGTAAATTACTAATTTATTTTTACTTTAACACATTAATAATAAATTGGAAAGTTGCAATAATTTTAACATATAAACCTAATGACTTACTTACGACACTATTATACCTAAACACTCGTTTATTTGCCAGACACAAATTTAGACAAGCTCTCTAATAGACTGATGTAAGCTTGATGTTCATATGCAGTGCTGTATTCTGACAGTTTTTCAACAAATTCATTGGTAATGCCTTTTTCTTCCAGGTAGTTGAGAATCAGATCATATAGGTACTAAAACAAACAAAATAAATGAGGGTAAGTTTATTGTACAGTCAGGGACTTTTAAAATTGCCTCGTCAGGAAAACATCAAAAAATAAAAATAAACCAAAACACATACACACCACATCATGCAACTTCAAAAAAATATGTAGTTTTTCAAAATTTGACATATTTGTGCAGAAATTTTTTTTTTGCTAATTTTTAATTGAAATTCACAATCAAAAATAGAATATTTCATTTAAAAAAATCAACTTCGAGTGGAAACATCTTACTACCTTGATAGTGATTTTAAATTTTAAAAAAATTACATTCCCTTTTAAAATAATCGGCTGGACGGGTGATCTGAAAGACCCTTTATATATATGTGTATATATATATATATATTGTATATATATATATATATATATATATATATTATATATATATATTGTATATATATATATATATATATATATATATACGTAATAAAAAAAAATGCTTACTCTTACCGAGTCAAGGACTTCTCCAGAAACTGAGTATACATTTTCATTCCAAGTTCCATTATAGATGCTAATTTCATCAATTCCAAAACCATCCTCTGGAAAAAAAACAAATAATGCAGGTTGTTTATTGCTATTGAAAAACTAGTAACTTTGATTAGTAGCTCATTAGCAAACTTCAAGCTATAGTAGCCTTGAAAACAGTTTTTTGTAAATATCTCGAAACAATATGATTACAATATAAAAGTTTATTTCCAAATTATGTGTAATAAGTAAATTAGACAGTCATCTTAATAACTAAAATAATGCATACAAAATTAAAAGAATTATTAAGGTATTTATCTCTCTCTCATCTTTATTGCCCCACCATACTGCAACTCGGTGCTTTTGTTCATAAACTGTATAGTTTTTGAAATATGAATTTTCAAATTTTGGCAATTTTTGTCTTATGAGATTTCCTACCCTAAAACTCGCTAAATGACGTTTTTTCGAATTTTAACTCAGGGTGTTGTTTTTTCGCATCTTTATGGCCCCACCATACTGCAACTCGGTACTTTTGTTGATAAACTGTATAGTTTTTGAAATATGAATTTTTAAAGTTTGGCCATTTTGGTCTTATGAGATTCCCTACCCTAAAATTCGCTAAATGACGTTTTTTCGAATCTTTACTCAGGGTGTAGTTTTTTCGCATCTCTATGGCCCCACCATAATGCAACTCGGTGCTTTTGTTGAGAAACTGTATAATTTTTAAAATATGAATTTTCAAAGTTTTGGCCATTTTGGTCTTATGAAATTCCCTACCCTAAAATTCGCTAAATGACGTTTTTTCGAATCTTTACTCAGGGTGTAGTTTTTTCGCATCTCTATGGCCCCACCATAATGCAACTCGGTGCTTTTGTTGAGAAACTGTATAATTTTTAAAATATGAATTTTCAAAGTTTTGGCCATTTTGGTCTTATGAGATTCCCTACCCTAAAATTCGCTAAATGACGTTTTTTCGAATCTTTACTGAGGGTGTGGTTTTTTCGCATCTCTATGGCCCCATCATACTGCAACTCGGTGCTTTTGTTGAGAAACTGTATAGTTTTTGATATATGAATTTTCAAAGTTTCGCCATTTTGGTCTTATAGGATTCCCTACCCTAAAATTCGCTAAATGACGTTTTTTCAAATCTTAACTCAGGGTGTGGTTTTTTCGCATCTCTATGGCCCTACCATACTGCAACTCGGTGCTTTTGTTGATAAACTCTATAGTTTTTGAAATATGAAAGTTTGGTCTTATGGGATTTCCTGTTCAAAGACAAAAGAATGTACTCCCAAAAAATACTGAAATTACCTAGTTTTTTATTTTTAATTTTTTTTAGATAAACATATATTTTTTTGATATTTTCAAAAATAAGTAAGTGTCTTGTTTATCTTTAGAAAAAAATAAAAAACAATAAATTTAAAGTAAAAAAAATCTAAAAGATAAATTTTCTTAAAATGAAATTTTTTGTGAGTGCCCCCCTTTGCCTTTGCAGACTAGATTTGGTTGCTACATTTTTCTGGAGGGGGGGACTGGAGAGCTCTAAGGGGGCCTGTCCCCCCTGTAGTAACACCAGTGTCTGTGAAATAGCAAAGCTTGCCATATTCATCTCCTTCATGGGCATCTTCAGAAGAATACCATTGTTGGTGCAAGCAATGAATTTCCTATTTTTCATTTTCTTTTCCTTTTCTGCGCGTTTAAAATAATATAAATTTTTGCGCTCTTAAATATGCATATGGGTTTTCACGGCACCGCACACGTGCGAGGACAAGCAGCGCCGCGATGAGTGCGCAAACAACCACCATCACAACAAGACACTAGAAAAATCACGTTCCCAAAAAAGTGAATTTTGAGGTGAAAAACTGGACGTTTAAACGTTGACTGGAGCCGCAAGAGAGTCCGAGGTAGGTGCCTTTTCATATAAAATTCCATATGTATCGTAACTTTCCATTTACAATCGTCAATACCGACAATTATTTTTAAATGTGCTTGTAAAGCCAAACCGGCGACCTGTTGAAGGAAATTCCATTATTTTTCAGTACTTGCACGCACAACCATACCAGATCTATTTTGAATCTTCAAACAAACTTTTTTGTATTTCAAACCCTCTTTCCCCCTTAAAGATAAAAACCTGAAATTGGTTCAATTTTAATTGTTTTACTTCTGGTGACTTGAGAGCCCTTGATTGAGCCCATTTTTACAGAAAAAAATTAATTTGTGGCCTTATAGGTCACCTACATACTGCAAACTCGAGTTTAGAAAATATTTAGAATATCCTTATTAGTAGGGCCTATCAAGATGTATAAATATTGGAGAAAATTTTTAAATTGATTCAGTACTTTTTCAGTTTTTTGTGAAAAAACCATCAAAATTTGCCAAAAAGTGGTGCAACTTTGAAGTCAAAAATAATTAAGAGCCTTGTTTATTTTTTCAAAAAATAATAAATTTAAAGTGCCTTTGCACAGTGGATTTCTTTGCTACATTTTTCTGGAAGGGAGGGGGGAAAGCTTACCATATGCATCTCCTTCATTGGCTTCTTCAAAAGAACACAAGACACTGACTGTGATGTCCCCCCTGACCAGATCTATTTTGAAGGCTGGTTTTGATTTGAGTTCTCCAATATCGGCCTTATCAAGGTTTTCATGAACTTCTGGTTCAACTTCATTATCGACTGAGTGGTTTACATTGAAGCTTATTTTAATTCTAAAATAGACAAACTTATTTGTTAAGCAGGGCTTTTAGCAAATTTTTTGCTGCAAAAAAAAGGAAAAAAGGGACTAATTCTGAAGAAAAAAGAAACTTCAAGAGACTTTTTGTATCACTTTTTTATGATTATGGTTTATATAATATTTATTTAGACATATTGATGTCACTAAAAGAAGCAGGTACAAAAAGTAACATTCTGTTCTTGGAAAACTGCTAAAAAAAACAATTTATCACAATTTCAGGCAATTTTTGATAATTTTTACTAATTTAAAAAATTTACCTCACCCAATCCAAAGATTTTGATGGTTTTACAATAAAACTAAATGTGACTTACGTTTCACCATCAGTTTTTTTGGTCAAAGTTACTTCAGCTCCATTTAGACTGGCTTTAAATCCATCAAGTTCTGTGGGAATGGTCCTAACTTTTTGGGCTTTTCTTTCTGCAACAATCTCTTCTGTAAGGAACTCTACAAGCTCCTTCTCAGCTGTAAATAAAAATATAATATTTTGTTTTGTTTATCTTTATCTAAAACCACTAAAAAAAATTGGTACCAGTTCTAAAATGCAAGTTAGGAAAATAATAATATTGTGGCTTTTATTTTGTTACTCATTGGGTGCAAACTCATTATGAGTGCCCCTATCAGTTATTGGCTGCAGATTTCGGATCAGAAGCAAGCAAATCCTACAGGCAAGTTGCAAATAAAACATTTAATCAAGGACCAGTAGTTATTAGTGATCACAGAGTACTTACCTTTGGTATGTGCCATCCTGGTATTGCCACAACCGCAACCACAAGGAACAGAATGAAACTTATGGTTCTGTGGAGTGGCTAAAGACCACATATTTCTTGCTTGGTTCTGCCCTATGGCCTTGTGGAATTGCCCCGTCGCAGACAGGCTGTTCTTGTTTGCAGACAAGAGGCTCCTTAGGCTTGAAAACCGTACAGCCGTTTTTAAGATTTTGTTCATTTTTTCGAGATTATTTTATAGTTTTACTTTTACCTATTTAAATGCTTGGAAATTTTCTTTCTATCTGGGTTAATTTAAGGACCTTTCTCCCGGTTTTTTTTGTAAATCAAAGCCGGTTAATTATTTACGCAACGTGCCTTCGCCCCAAACGATTTTTTTTGTTAGGTTAGGACCAAAGAAAATTCTTTGGTGAAGTCAGTCGATAAGTCATAAATTTGACAACATCGCATGTTTTGTTTTGTTGGCCGTTTTAAGTTTTTGTGACAGCTTAAAACGGCTTTAAAAGTGACAACGCAGGGTTTTTTGCTGTTTAATAGGGTGACCATATGTCCAGATAAAGCCGGACATGTCTGGCTTTTTGGGCAAAATAAAAATGTCCGGCCGGCTTTTTTTTTTCGTCCCTCTTTTTGGGGACCAAAGACCTTTTGTTTTTCGTTATCCAGTAGCGCAACCTAGGCTGTTATGAGGCCCACCAAACCTAAAACATAGCCCCTTCCCCCAAACGAAATGAGCATAATTTACCGGGAGCGAAGTAATCATGTCACGTGAAATATTCCGGTGCGGCGTGGAATTGGTATCATTTTTCTCCATTTCATTATTCCATTTATTATTTAAATAATTTAATTATTTATTTTTATTTTCATTTTTCATTAAATTTTCTAAGTACGGTTTTTTTTTGTTTGACGTCCTTCTTTTGCGCTAAACACATATGGTCACCCTACCTTACGATTTTAATGCTTTCTCTCCGCTAGATCTGAAATGCGAAAGTTCAAAATGTTCATTTTTAATAGAAAACCATATAAAACACATCTGGTAATAACTTGGTATTATCCCATTTAATTCAATTCCAAATTTACAAAAGTATGTTTAATATAAACTTAAGCTTAAGTAAGTTTGACACGGTAATATATTACAAAATTATAATAATTAGGTAGACAATCAAGAAGTTTTAGATTTCCTAAGTTATATTGTCCTGCGATTATTTGTACACCTAGTAAATATTTATCTGGTTGAAATATGTACATACAAGTTCGATATCATTATTTTTGAGACAACTTTTTACAACTTTTTTTTGTTGGCCTTGGTAAACATCTGATAACTGTCAAAAAGTCATCTCAAAAATTATGAAAAGGAGTACACATTGCCTACATGTATAATCAAGGCCAACATAAGAATAGAGGCCACGACCCTGAAAAAATCAGCTGTTCTCCGGGGGCTGAATTTTACATTGGGTCTTATGGGAGTTCAGACTTTTTTTATGATATTTTCAAAATGGCACTACAGATTTCCGCAAAATTTCACTGAAGTATTCTCAGACACCATCCCGATATTCCACCAAAGGTTTGTAAGGAACCAACATGATTAAAAGGTTAAAATCTTCAAGATTTAGCATTCCTTATTTTGAATTCAAATTACCCGCCATGTACCACATGCCAACTGTTATATTTGACATGTATTTGACATTGTCATATGTGATTGTCACATTCGCTTCTGTTTTAAACTTAATTTTTGTGTGAGCTAATGAAGCGGCTATGAAAAATTAGGGCTTATTATACATTTAAAAAAAATTGTTCTGCCAGAATAAAGTAAAAACAATCTCAAAAACGGCTTTATTAAAAAAAAAATCAAATATCCATGAACCGTCATTCCAACTTCAATATTTTAAAGACAATCAGCTGTGTCGTAACGTGACCATCAAAAAAAAAATCAGCCCCGGATGTGACGTCAACAAAGTGAAGGATCGTGGCCCGTCCATTTTGATAGCCCTGGTATAATCAACGCTGTAGTTAATTTCGTATAGCATCGGCCAGCGAAAAAAAATCGTCAAGAGTTGTCCCAAAATAATGAAATAGACTTTACAAATAGATCACAATATTATTACCACAGTAAGCTAAGTAGACCTGTGGTCTGTTATCTGTTATTATTACATTGGTATTAGATTAGATACTATTAGTATCATACTAATAGTAGTGGGTACTACCCAGGACTTATTATAAATCTTTGGTACTATTAAACGTCCCATCCCATGGCCCTCTCTATGGCCATCTTCCACCGGCTGTATCGCATGTCTCGTTCGTCTTCGGAAATTTTCGGCTCCCATACTCGGCCTGGCATTTCCAGTGTTGCTTCCATGTCCCACACACCTACGGCTGCACCTGCTACCATTGCCGCACCTGCAAATAGGAGTTTTTATTATTTATTTATTTAACCGACCGGAACAAGGCCGAGAATGTGATACCTTTGAGTATATGATGGGTGATATACAGGGTGTTCGGCACATGAACCGTCAAAATTTTTTGGGATATTGTTGGGCTCATTTGCTACCTTTTCAACCTTGGAACTTGGGTCCTTAGAGTCACGGCTAAAGAGATATGAATTTTAATTTTTTTTTTTCTCAAGTTACCCAAAATCCCACCTTTAAACCCTCGTAAGCTTTTTATTAATGTCTGGAAAAGCACCATTTTTTTATAAATCTGTAATCTTATGCTACTTCACGGCCATTTCAAGCATGTGGACGGGACAAATCACAAAATAGGACATCCAAAAAAAATTGTAGCCAATTTGTTATGTAATATTTTAACACCAAAATTAGCAAATATATTCTTTATTAATTAGACAATATTTTGGAAAACATAAATGCAAGCAACATGTTTTTATAGTAGAGATAATATCAATAAATGACGGTTGTGGACGGGACAGGAAAAATCCGTATCATTTTAGTTAACATAAAAACAACAAAAATTTCTGAAATGGTTGTTTTAAGAAAAAAGATATAGTTTTTATTTTATAACAAAATGCTAGTAAATCACACTAATTGATTAAGAAATAAATTTTCTATAAGAATTCGTGACGAAAAAATAATACTTATTGGTTGTGGACGGGACGGTTGTGGACCGAACAAAAAAACCTTAAGAATTATGGAATATTTTTTTATAATTTATTTTAGTTTAAATAACAACATCAACTAAATTAAAGGAAATAATAACGACAAACTAATTTTAACAATAAATTAATGATTAATGTTTTGTTATAGATATCTTTCTTATGTTTTGATGGGTGTGACCAATTTCCAACATTTTTTCGGACACAGGCCTAAAAAAGTGGCATGATTGGAGCCCTGCAATGGGCAGGACGCTTTCCCATCGAGAGGTTAACATGTTTTTGTTCTCCTGAATCTTTTGGCTTGAAACGTAGATAAGTAAAAGTTTTAAAAATATATTTTAATGCACTTTTGTATTTTATAAGACAAATCCAAATCGCTTGAAATGGCCGTTCAACTAATTAATAGATTTGTTAAAATTTATGTACCAAAGGGACATACGAGGTTTTTTATTGGAGAACATTAGTGATTTTGTGAAAGAAAATCAATTTTAAAATTAAAAATTAAAAAAAGTATCGACACTTGAGAACTTTATTTTCTTTTAAAAACTTCTCAAGTTGATTACCTTTCTAACGGTATGCTACACATTGATTAAAAAAAGCAATTCTGCTTTAAAATACGGATATTCCGTGAGACGGGCAATAATCGTTCGGACTTGATAAGAAAAACAATTTGATGTTTATGATCGTTTCGAACAAAATTTATAAATAAAGAACACAATACATTATTGTTAAAAGTTTAACTTTTGTTTAAGTAGGTAAACGATCATAAACATCAAATTGTTTTTCTTACCAATTCCAAACGAGTCTCGCCCTTCTAACGGAATATCCGTATTTTAAAGCAGAAATGTTTTTTTTATCAATGTGTAGCATACCGTTAGAAAGGTAATCAACTAAAGAAGTTTTTAAAAGAAAATTAAGTTCTCATTTGTCGATACTTTTTTTGATTTTTAATTTTGAAATTGATTTTCTTTCACAAAATCACTAATGTTCTTCAATAAAAAACCTCGTATGTCCCTTTGGTACATCAATTTTAACAAATCTATTAATTAGTTGAAGAAGCATAAGATTACAGAATTTAAAAAAAATGGTGCTTTTCCGGACATTAATAAAAAGCTTACGAGGGTTTAAAGGTGGAATTTTGGGTAATTTGAGAAAAAAAATTAAAAAACTCATCACCTTTAGCCGTTACTCTTAGGACCCAAGTTCCAGGGTTGAAAAGGTAGCCCAAAAAATTTTGACGGTTCATGTGCCGAACACCCTGTATACTCAATGGTGGTACTTAACAATAATGTTTCTCTTGTTTTTGTTTATGTGGGTTAGATGGTTCACAACTATAGGAGTAATTATTATTATTGTTTTCTTCTTGTTTGTGGGAAAAGAGATAAAGCTGCCCAAACTATGCAGAATTTTTCAAAGGACATGAATATCTAAGTTTTTCGTAAATTTTTATTTTTTTTCGGTTATTGTGATTACTGCCCCTTAGCGGGCAACTACAAATACAAAAAAATTTTAAGTGAATTCGCAAGGACCGAGTTTGTTACAACATTTTTTTTTCCAGAAGTCCTAGCGATATGCTAGTTTCTGAGAAAAATCCGGCAGCCAAAATAACATGAAAATATACTAAATTACTTTGGAAAATATAAATTAAAAACAAACAAACCTAAACAGGTGCTTTCAGCCATATGAGGTTTCGCCACATTTAGACCCGCCAAATCTGCTTGAAGTTGCATCAGAAGTGCATTAGTTGTCATTCCACCATCAACCTGCAAAAATATTAGATAGTTTAAGTTGAGCTACGCATTTTTACGTAAAACTCTACGTTTTGTTCCAAATTTGAGTTTAAGTTGAATGTTTTTACGTTACCATAACAAGTCTACTAATAGCAGAGAATATGAAATGCGGCACTGTGTTTTTTTGATGTTACAATTTTGTTTTTTGTCTTTTCAACTACAGTAGGAATATATTTGCAAAGAATCGTTTGTACTGGAAGCGGAAATTATCGTCTAGGCCTCATTTTTCGATCGGTCAATCAACCAATTCTATTCTTTTGTAACGTTAAGGTGCCCGCAGACTGCCGTAAGCTAACGTAAATACGTAAGCTTCTAACGTGACCTTGACGACCGTGTGACGAAGTGCGCTTGCGTAACTCTCAAATCTCATGCTGGCGTAAAAATACGTAGCACAACTTAAGCCGTTTTCAAGCGAATAACCAGTAATTACCTCTGGTTATCCCTTGGTTGACATTAAAAATCAGCTGTTAAGGCCCTTAGCCTATTACCACAGAAACGCCGCTTGAATAGCTTTTTTTATAACCGGTTATTGTTTGTTGTTGCTTTTTGCGATTTTTTAAAGAAGTTTAGTTGATTTTAGTTTAGATGAATAATAATCTTCTTGCCATTATTGAACTTAAGTTTTTCTCGACCGACTCTGAAATACTGGCGTATTTGATTCGAAAAGGGCATAATTTGGAAAAAAAATAAGTATGATAAACTGTGGTTAGAGGACTACAATGATACTGTTTTTTTTAATGATATTTCGTGTATCAGTTCACATTGGGTAAATTCGAGTAAGCCAAGGGTTGATGAAAATAAAATTTTGGCAAGACAATATAGAGGAGGCCATCACTTTGTACAATTTTCTTCATAATTGAGGCACACATGATAAATTTCACTTATTTCAAAAATTCACAGAACATTTTTCCGAAAAAGAAACAAAACAAATGATTGTGAGGTTAGAAAACGCAATAACCTTCCTCAAAAGTGTGGTAATTACCGGTAATAAACGATGGCGTCCAAAGGGCTCATTTATGATGTCATTCTTCAAGGAGTGGTATTTACCAAGGCCGCTTGAACGGCAGTGGTAAATACTAGTAATTACTAGTTATTCGCTTGAAAACGATTTTAAACTATCTAATTGAAATAATATTTTCAAATCTTAATTTCTAAATTCCAAAGACAAATTTCGTGTTAATGCGTTACACGCAGTGGCGGATCTAGGTCCTAAAAATTGGGGGGCCCCAAAAATAAAACTAACTTTTTCGCTAAATGTATTATACCATTAGAGTATAGCTATAAAGACCATGAAGATTCTGCGCAGAAAGAGAAAAACTAATTTAGCAGGTGTTCAGATAAAAATAGAATCGTTAGGGTGTACCCTTATCTCAGCAAATCGCGACTGTCAAAGCCCCGTTGGCCTGTGTAGTTTGCAAGCGCGGATCTGGGTCAAAATCTAGGGGGGTAATTTTTTTTTTGTAATATTATTTTTTTTCTAGGGGGGTAATAAAATAAGGGAAAACAGGAGAATTGTTTTCCCTTATTTTATTAGGAAAAAGTGTATAATTTTTTGTCTAGGGGGGTAATTACCCCGTTACCTCCCCCACCCCTGAAATCCGCGCTTGGTAGTTTGATTTTTACCTGCAAAGTTAGCAAATGTGACTTGCAATCCTTGTTCATGGCGTCCAGAATGTCCCTTGTTTGAAAACAGACTGCGTCTAGGGTGGCTCTGACTATATGACAAGCTTCAGTCTGTTCTGAGATTCCAACAATGACCCTACAACATGTACCTTATGAATATACAGGGTGTCCCAGAACTAATGGTACATAGTTAAACTGTAGATTCCCTGAGTCAAAATATTACGATTTAGCCACACTTACCTTACCTTAGTCCAAAAGTTTGTACTAACCGAGATACAGGGTGTTAAACTTTATTTTTTCAATTCGATTTTCTTTAATAACTTTTTTACTAATTAATATTTTTGCAAAAAATAACCAGCGTGTAAATTTTTTTGAAATTGTCAAGACGATTCTGTTAAAAATTTTGATGTACAATGTACAGGGTGTTTCTTGGACGACTACCATTGCATTAAAATCACTGTATTTTTTTTGTGCCTCGGTATATACCAGTTTTTATGTAAAATAATGGTTTTTCCATTCTTTTTATGTAAAAAAGTTATACTGTTTTAAAGTCGCTCAGAGCAACGATTTTTGAGATTTTTGCATTTAAAGTTTTTATTGCATGTGAGCGAAATGCCTAATTTATGTATGATACTTTCTTCAATTCTTTCTACTAATTAATAGTTTTGCAAAAACTAACCAGCAAGTAGATTTTTCTGAAATTTGCAAGATGATTTCGTTGAAAAAGTTGATGTACAATGTACAGGGTGCTCTTTGGGCCACTACCATTGCATTAAAATCATCAGTGTGTTGTGTTTGTGCCTCGGTGTATACTTAAGCAGGTTTTTAAACAGAATATTATTTTAATTATTAAGTAATGTTACAAACAGTTCTGTAGTTGTAAGAAAGTTTGACAGAATAGACGCAGACAGCAACTTTATTGGATTTTATCGTTTTTTATTTTCAAAGCCTACTATAATAAACAATTTTAAGTTTGATTTACTATTTGTCAATTTTAAAATTTTAACTTTGTTGCTGAGAGCGCCATGCTTAAGAAATTTTATATTTTTTTTAATAAATAATAAAATGTATGAAGTAGGTAAGAATTTAATCAAAAATCTTTTACGCATACAATAAAAACTTATAATTTAAATAATATCTTAAAAACCGTTGCTCTAAGCGACATCTAAACACTATAACTTTTTCACTTAAAAAAAAATTAATGTTTTTTATAGAATCTTGTATACACAGACGAACAAAAAAGTTAGACCTATTTTAATGTAACGGTACCGAGCCAGAGAACACCCTGTATAATATTTTTTTTAACCAAAATTAAATTGTCCATGCACAAAAATCACCAAACCCAATTTTTTGTGCAAAATTGTTAATAAGTAGAAAGAATTGAAGAAAGTATCATACATAAATTAGGCAGATCACTCACATGCAATAAAAACTTTAAATGCTAAAAACTCAAAAACCGTTTTTCTGAGCGACTTTAAAATAGTTTAACTTTTTTACATAAAAAGGATGGGAAAACCATTATTTTACATAAAAACTGGTATACACTGAGGCACAAAAAAATATACCGATTTTTATGCAATGGTAGTGGTCCAAGGAACACCCTGTACACTGTACATCAAATTTTTCAACGCAATCATCTTGCCAATTTCAAAAAAACTTACACGCTGGTTAGTTTTTGCAAAAATATTAATTAGTAAAAAAGTTATTAAAGAAAATCGAATTGAAAAAATAAAGTTTAACACCCTGTATCTCGGTTAATACGAACTTTTGGACCAAGGTAAGTATAGCTAAATCATAATATTTTGACCCAAGGAATCTACAGTTTAACCATGTACCTTTAGTTCTGGGACACCCTGTATATCTACACAAGGAAAGGTCTTCTACAAGTGTACAGCGTGTCCCATTATCGATGGGATTAAATGGGAAACTCGGTTATTATTAAAGATATTGATTTTCTCATTGCACCTTACCGTGCTCTTTTTTTAAGCCCTTAAAAATAATGTAATCAGATTTTTGCTATACCCCGTAGTTTTGCTAATACAGGGAGTTTTTGAAAAAATTGCATTTTAAATAATCCCTTATATCTTGCTTATTTTGCGAGATATTTTTATTTTGTGAAAACCTTTTAATGGCAACTTTTGTTAAGGAAAATAATGACGTTGTCAGTTTTTTATAATATTGTTTAGTTTTGAGATATGGTATTTATCATAAAATAATTAAATACGCACCTGAATTTTTTTATTGCTATTTTGATTGGTTTCATGCTATTATTATCACAAAATAATAAAAATTTAATATTTTTATGTTTTAAGGTTAAAAAAAACATTTAATATTTTAAAAAAAAATTAGTCCGAACCTGGAAATTTCCAACATAAATTTAAAATAAAAATAGCTAGTTGAACTGTTTTTAGTTTACCTGTTTTGTTACTTAGCAGATTAAAATGGTTTTGCGTCAAATAGTCTACGACAAATACAAAAAAAAAATTATAACAAACAATAATAACTAATTTTTCTTTAATGATATAAATGTTTAAACTGATTGCCATTATGTGTAAGAGATTGTTAGCATTTTTGAGTAATTTTTCTTAACGCATTTTACATAAAATATTTCTGCCGTTTAAATATTGGGATTTTCTTGCTTGAATAAAGCAGTCAAACATATTAAATTTTTCAAAATCTGGATATGGTCGATTTCTAGCCATTTTAGAATAATTTTGAGTGAGCTAAAATGACAATGTCAATTCCACGCTTTTGTTTCTTCATCTTGAAATAAATTTCATAAGTTGCTGTGCTACAATCAAATAATTACTATAATATATTAACATTTTAACGTTTTTTCCTTTATTTATAAATATTTTAATTAACAATTCAAAACAGATAAACTAAAAATCGACCAACTATTGCGTCTTGCAATTATTAATTTATATTTACGTTGGAAATTTCCAGGTTGGGACTACAATTCTTTTTTTAAATATTAAATATTTCTTTATACTTAAAACAAAAAAATATTAAAGTTTTATCATTTTAAGATAGATAAGGTCGGTATTTAATTTTTTTATTATAAATACCATATCTCAAAAACTAAACAATATTTAAAAAAATTGACAACGTCATTACTTTGCTCTAAAAAAGTTGCCATAGAAAGGTTTTTACAGAATAAAAATATCTTGCAAAATAAGCAAGATACAAGGAATTAATAAAAATTCAATTTTTTCAAAAACTCCCAGTATTAGCGAAACCACGGGGTATATCAAAAATCTGACTACACCATTTTTAAGGGCTCAAAAAAAGAGCACGGTAAGGTGCAATCAGAAAATCGATATCTTTAATAATAACCGAGTTTCCCATTTAATCCCATCGAAAATGGGACACGCTGTACTTAAGTACGTGGCTCTCACGGTGCCGAGAATAGACCGGTGTTTGCATCTTATATATATATATATATATGTCAAATTTTTTCACGTCACTGGTGGTCCAGCTGATTTTTGTAAACAAAAGTTAGATATAATATGAACGACTAATATTTTTTGGATTCTTTGAAAACTAAGGCAATATTCCTGCTGTTTTTTAGTATATTCTTATAAAATATTATTTTTGAGACATATCGGTCGTTACTTTTTTTAGCCCGCTTTATCGTTCTTTACACAAAAATTAAAATTCGAAGAAAATAATGTGTTCGTTTCAGCTTCAAAAGTTATCCGCTAACCTACACGTTTGGTTACTTCTCAAGTCCTCGGGTTACCTTTGATACTAATTGATCACATTCAGTTTGACTTTTATTTTAAGTTTTGTGTAATAAAAAATAAAGCGAGCTAAAAAAATAAGGACAATACATCTAGAAAATTATATTTTATAAGGATATCCTAAAAAATAGTAGGAAAATTGCCTTAGTTTTCAAAAAATTCAAAAAATATTAGTTTTTCAGATTATATCAGTGACATAAAATTTCGACATATGGATGATTCTACAAAAATGGTGCTGTGGAGTGGGAATGCATATTTTTCAAACACAGACTGCAAATGAAGCATAGTTTTAGTTATAAGATTTAAAACGAAATGTGTTCTTTATGGAGCATTTGAGTTTAATGTATAAAAAAAATTGCAAGTTTATAATTTTTTTTATTACAAAGCAAATACCTCATTCCTTTGGTGTAGTCCCAAACCAAATATTAAAAACTCAGATTGAAAAAAATATCCTAATAAATAATATTTAACCAAGTCTTAACTATTTATCAAAAAATTGATAAAACTTAAGTTTGCAGTCATATTTTTGAAAATCTAAATTTACATCTTCTCCGGAAAAGTTTACAATTTTAAACGTGCTCCATTTTTAATAACATAATATTTGTGAATACCACCGGTTAATTTCTAGAGAAAGAGACGGCCCTGGATATCTAATTTACTTGTGAGGGTGACAAGTTGTGACAGATAATGTCAACTTTAGTTTCGTTTAAGTTATAGATCTTTTTATTTTCGGCAGAAAATTAGTTTTTTTCGGAGAAATCAAAAAGGAACGCTTCAATTATCATTCCTCTGGCAAGTAAATATCCGACTGATATCAATAGTATAATTTTTTTGTTGACTGTTTTAAAATTATAAGTATAGGAACTTTGTTTGTATAAAACGTAAGTTAAGTAGTCTAAATAGATTTTGATTTAAATTGGAAAACCATTAAAAAACTCATTCCTCTGGTACTCATTTCTCTGGAATTTTTATGCAATAATTCCTAAAATTCGGGAAAATAAATGTTTCTTAGCTTACACCTAATTAGTTACATAAATTTAAAAAAACAAAATTATTTACTGTGCTGTACTGTTATTTAAAGGCAATGACCAAAAATGATATCCATATAGCCCACTTTTGGTAGAATCATCCATATATATAAAAGATCCGAAGACCGATCTATTCTAGGGACTGTGGCTCTCACCCTCTAGCTTCCTGTTCCCAATATGGCGCGTATAAGCCGCTAAAGGCAGGCACAAAATAGACTTCGCCAGATTCTATCAAGCTAGCCTTGGTGGCGATTTCCTGAGCGCGGTCGAACGAGGGTATTATTTCCATATTGTCCCTGAGCCAATTCAATGCAGCTCCTGAAATAAAAATAATTTCATACGTTAGTTTTAGCTAAATCAAAAAGAATGGAAACCCTATTTTTCATTCTACGAGTGAACGACAGCGAACCAAGGAAACTAAGTCCATGGCGGGATGAAAACGTCCACCGGTCTATAAGGTAGAAGACTTTTTAAGCGACCAAGCTATCCGTCGCCTGCAGGCGACACGGGAGCGGTCCGTGCTGTGCCGGACAAGTGGGCGACAACCTTTATGCCACTAAATTCTCGTCGTTATAGAAAAATAGTATTTTTGTGATATGGAAGTCAATGGTATTTTACCTGCAATTGCCACAGAGCCCTCCAAAGCATAAACGGGTTGTTCTTTGGGTCCCAGCTGGTAGGCAACTGTGGTGACCAGACCGTGAGAACTGTTTATTCTCGCTTTTCCAGTGTTGTACAGGAGGAAACAACCAGTGCCATAGGTTGCCTTAGCCTGATAAAATTAGAAAATAAAATAATTAAAGGCCTTTTAAAC
This sequence comes from Aspidapion aeneum, assembly GCA_963576565.1. Lineage (NCBI taxonomy): Eukaryota > Metazoa > Arthropoda > Insecta > Coleoptera > Brentidae > Aspidapion > Aspidapion aeneum. The sequence goes on along the minus strand of OY755043.1, from coordinate 5,326,840 downwards.
TATGAGTTCGAATTGAAGCTCTGGTCGCTAGGGGTGAAATTTATCACGTGATTTGCAACGTGTGTTTTAAAAGTATAAACCACACGTCACTCCGAGCGCTCGGAGTTTCAACTCAAATTCATCCAAGAATAGTCAACGAAACAGGATTACTCAACTGAAAGTGTCACTATGATTTGTGACGTCATCGTCAGCCGCAGAGTTCGGCTCGAGAGCTGGCAAACGTTGTACTGACAAGCAGTGTTGCCATATCTGGTGAAAAATCACCAGATTTGGTGAAATGGTGAAAACTTTTTGAAAAAGACTGAATTCTAGTGATTTTGTGACAGTGTCTTAATTAAATTTAATTTAGAAAAAAATTATATATTTTTTCACCTTGACTATGAAACACTTGACCTAGGTATAGGAAACAAAAAGTATCAAATGAATAAAAAAGAGAGACAAGTAAACACATCTTGACCAAATAAAGACATGATGACCTTTTTTTTTTGGTCGCAAATTATTTTATGGGCGCCCTTTTCAGCGGCGTAGCGTGGGGGGGGGCGCGGGGGGTTCGTCGCCCCCCCCGCCCCGAGGGTATTGGCGCCCCATAGGTGGGAGAGGCGCCCTTGGGACCTTGGGACGTATCGGCCGCCCCCTCATAGATGATGACCTTTTTTTTTTTTTTTTTTTTTTTTTAGTTGCAAGATTCGTCAGAGGCGCCCTTGTGACTTATCGGCCGCCCCCTGACATATGATGACCTTTTTTTTTTTTGGTCGCAAGATTTGTGAGAGGCGCCTTTTTCACCTTTTGGTTTTTTTTGTTTTGCCGTAAGATTTTTCATCAGTTTTCAGAGGCGCCCTTTTTAGCTGTCGCCCCCCCCGCCCTTTCGGGCACGCTACGCCGCTGGCCCTTTTCAGTCTGTGACCCCCGGTCGAGAACCCGTCCAAAATGCGGATTTTTTGGCAAACTGATGATTTTTGGCAAAATCTGGCAACTTTTATCGCAAGCGTCTGGTGATTTTTAATTTTTGGACCTGGCAACACTGGCTCATTACTATTAGGTACCTGTCCTCTTTGTAAACATTGCTGTCCAACCAAAGCTGACTGTTGATCTCCAAGGCATCCAGACAGTGTTAATCCTTGCAAGGGCCCGGTCATTATATCTCCATATATTTCCGAACTGGACTTTAGCTTTGGAAGAATACTGTTTGGCAAGCCTGTAAAAAAATACCGGAAACTTAAAAGCATTTGCTGGGCCCGTTTTAACCATAGGGGCCTACTCATTTCGGGAATGGGAAAATGTTTTTGAAAAAGTATTAATAAAATTTAAAAAAATATATAAATTAGTTTTTGAAAAAACTATTCTCTAAAAAAGTAGATATTATTTTTTTTTTAATTTTTGTTTTTTTACAAATTAGTTTTTTCAAAAAAATACTTATTGAAAAAGCATTTTTTTTTTCCACCAACCATTATTTGTGGTGCCTTTCTTTTTGCAAAATGTTGGTGGCCTAGACACCGGTTAGGTTATGTTTGCGATCAATTGACCAAGGTTAGTTTTAACACAGATTTTGATCTCCTAACAAGAGAACAGGGAAGTTATGATTTAAGAAAGGTAAGTTACGTTAGATTAAAATAAAAATTAAACAAAGATTGCGGCTAATTGTCCCCGCGGCGCATTAGTCCGCGGCGGATCGGCCGAGGCGAATTGTCCCCTACTCTTATAAATACTAACCAAAGAAGTTTAGTAGTACAGGATCCCACTTCAAAGTGTCAATATTCATTAACATAGTCCGGGACGCGTTTGATACGTCCGTTATGTGAAGCCCTCCATTACAGCCTCCGGTTAGGTGCCATATCAACCATGAGTCTACGGTTCCGAAGAGACAATCGTTAGCTTCCATTGATTTTTTAATCTAAAAGAAAAATAAGAAATTATATCTGTAGGCAAAATTAATAAAAAGTTCCGAAAACAACTAGGGAAAAACTGAAAAATTAATATCAGTTAAAAATGTGTAATTCTTCTTCTTTTTTGTACGCACTGCACAGAACTGATAACTTTTGGTTAGTTGGTGAACCCTGTTGCCAAACAACACATATCTACCAGTTTTTATAAAAAATATGTTTCGGCGTCTTATGGCAAGAGATTGTTTAGGATTTCCCAACATTTCAATTTTTTGAATTGTTTGTTTGTGTGGATTGTTGATAATATAATTTTTTCAAGCCTGAACGTCTCCATCTGTTACTATAGAATGACTAAGCTACCTTTCCGTTTTAAAGATTTGCCCATAATTATTTTTTAATAAAAAATTATATCTTACTTTTGGCACATTATCATAAAGCCACTTTAGTTTGACAGCACTAAAATATGGCGACAAAGGTAGTCCACAAAGCGGTTTCAAGTAATTTTTGTTTTTCGTGTTGTTTGGAACTTTTTCTAAGAGTTGATCGACTGTAGACGAAGTGCGGACGTCTAACCATACAATCGAGTTGTATAGCGGTTTTCCAGTGGATTTCTCCCAGACTATCGTTGACTCCCTCTGGTTTGTAATACCTACGAGTATAGTAAATGTTAAGTAAAAAAAACGTTTAAAAAAAAATTGTGTGTGCTTAAGACCACACGGCAGAAATGTAAACTTCAACAAAGCGAAATTTATAATACTAGCCCATAACATATTCTGCAAAGCGGACCGAACCGAACTCTTCTGTGTAGTGGCCTTCATCTGCATCATCATATCGCTCGCTGAATGTTTCTCACAGTTATTCGACTCGCGCCGATTTCACCCGAATGAGCGTTACATTGCCGAGCCTGACGGCTCAGTTCAATTGACTACCCACAAAAACTGCTAAACGCGCCTAAAGAAGTTTACACTTCACAAATTGCGTTTAATATAAGCTTTTAAGAAGGTGCCTAGAGTTGTTTTGGGTTTCTTATACTGCTGAGTCGTTCTTATCATTGTTCAGTCAATTGCAGTAGTTTCGAGATTAACAGCGTTCAGAAAACTTCATTTTCCGATGATTTGGTTTGGAAATTACGACAGCAAAAATCGCGATATACACAGGAAAAAATTACTAAAAAACACGGATTATAAGGTCACTTTTCTCTATGCCTTCATCTGTATCATCATATCGCTCGCTGAATGTTTCTCACAGTTAGTCGACTCGCGCCGATTTCACCCGAATGAGCGTTACATTGCCGAGCCTGACGGCTCAGTTCAATTCACTTCAAAAATCTAAAAAAAGTTTTTTCTGTGTAATTTTAGGCAAAACTGGCAAGTACCATTCGAGAGATGTACAAATCATGTAAACCCTGAAAATTTCACAACCGTCCTCATATATTAAATGTTTAAAGTTAGTAAAAATGAAGATCTTAAAATATGGCTTATTTGTGGCAAATTAAAAATGTTATTTCTAGAATATCCTCTGTTCAATTATTATGAAATTTTCAGGATATATATACATAGCTTTTATGTCTCCCAGGAATGACATTTTTAGTTTTACAAAAAAAGATATTGAAGCCGTCTTTCTAAAAAAAAAGACATGTAGGTCGTCCTTCTAAATATTTAGGGCGTAGATGTAGGGTTGCCAACCGTCCTCCAGCCAGGAGGACAGTCCTCCTTTGAGGCAAAATGTCCTCCGTCCTCCACAGACCCTGTGGAGGACGCCATTTGTCCTCCTTTATCAAAATTATGTGCTTAAATCAAAAATAACGTGATAAAAAGACATGAGAAATGACCCGAATTCATAGTTGTTCCCCATTTTTAGCTCACACATATACTATACTATAGTAGTGTGAGCTATGGTGATCCTAATTTTCGAGAAAAAAAAGTTATCTTTGCGTTTCAGATGATTTTGAAACTTTTTTGTTGCGCCGTCTGTCTGTCTGTCTGTCTGTATGTCTGTCTGTAACGACAAACGCGCATAACTCAAAAACCGCTTGGCCGATTTTAATGAAATTTGGTACCTAGGCTGGGTCTTGGGTCGAGATGGTCCCATTTAAAAATGAACAAAATCCACCGAACACAAACCACATAAAAGGGTGGGCGTAGATTTCAAAAATTAGAGTTTATGTGAAAATATGGCGTGTGTGATATCAAACGAAAGGTAATTGAGTCTGGAGTTAAACAAAATATATTTTAATTTATTTTAAGGAAAGGGTGGGGGTTAATTTCAAAAATTAGAGTTTAAGTGAAAATATGGCATGTGTGATATGAAACGAAAGGTAATTGAGTCCGGAGTTTAACAAAATACATTATAGTTTTTGTTTTTCTTTAAGGGTGGGGGTAGATTTCAAAAATTTGAGTTTGAGTTTGAGTCAAGACATGGCTTGTGTGGTATCAAACAAAAGGTAATTTAATCTGGAGTTTACTAGTTCACATGTACACTATAACTATAGTACCTAGTGTGAGCTTAGGGGCCCATATATTGGCAGAGTATTTTTATTGTGAGATCATATAAAAATGTCCTCCTTTGGCTCCAGTGGGAGTTGGCAACCCTACGTAGATGTGACCTACCAATAGCAGCTATATCAGCTTTGCATCCTCCAAGTGCTTCCAGTTTTTCCATAGCGCCCTCTATGCAGGTATAAACTACGTCCAAGATCTCCATTGGGTCTTGCTCCACCCATCCTTCCTTAAAAAAATTACTGTTAAGCTTGATTGAATATCCTAACCTAAAGCCTACTCTAACTACTTGGGACTTGCCAACTTACTTGACTTCGAATACACTTGGCAAGTATTTATCAAGGTCACAAGGTCAAGGGTCGTTGGACACACTAAAAGCCTTTTTCCTCGCAGTAACTACAAGTTACCAGGTAACCTGGTTACTCGTTTTCTGTTTTTCTTCGCTGAGTAACACTAACTATGACGTCACGAGTAACCACACAGTGTAACCAGCCTAGCAGACGTGGTTGCTGAAATATTTTGAGGTTAAGATCGTTTTGCTTTGTTTTTTTTCAAAATGTTTGATTTTAATCATTGACTTCTATACCCTACAGGGCGTTATACAACTCAATGATTTTAATATATATATTACCAACGAATTATGTTTGGTAACGGTAGAAAATGAAGCACATCCGTTGAAGTTGGTCCTATATCAATTCAACTGCAACTAGTCTTAAAATGTACTGCATTTGGTGTTTTGTGGTACTGCGGCCTTACCACAGAATACCAAAGGAGCACCCTGTTTCCACCCCGATTCAAAAAACGCATCAGGTAACGCTGCATTTAAAACTGGTGTAAATCCATGTCCCGTGATACGTTTTTTGAATCGGGGTGGGCATGCATTGGTGGAAACAATGAATTATTTTCTGCATTTCGGAAGCTCCTGGTAAAAACAAAAACAAACAATTGGAAATGTCATCCACAGCTGACTGTCTGACGTCATACAGCGGTTACTCCGAGTAACCGTGACGTCATTTCGAGTAACTTAAATGAGTGACTAGTAACCTCGAGGAAAAAGGCTTTAAGTCTAAACTGTCCCTAAATATTTTGACAGTTTTGCTTTTAAAAGCCCCAACAAAATATTTAGGGACACTAGTTTATACTTGAAAGTGTTAGTTTATTTGACTTGCGGCCTTTTAGTCAAGCCAAGATTTCTAAAAATTGAATTTATAGAAACATTTTATATTGCTTTTAAGCCAATGGTCAATTCCTCCCACTTTGACCCTGCTGAAACCGAATAGGTATTCCGGTTGCCCTGCTGAAATGTTGAATTTAAGTTGAAGCTTCATTTGACACAGGCATGCATGTGCAATTGTAAAAAAAAATATAATTTTAATAATAATAACCTTTATTTTGATGCCTCAAATACTATTGACCTACCTGAGGGTAAATTTGCCTCAAGGACTGCTGATGCGAGCAGACCACCTCTGTGGTATTTGCTCTGAAAAGAATAAATCTGGCACTAGAGGTGCCTTCGTCTATAGCCCCCACCAAAGGCCAGAATTTCGTCATCTTTCAAATTTCTGGAAAAAAAATGGAAAAACAAAATTAAAGATAAGAAAAAATTGAAAAAGTCGCTGTATGCTGTGCTGTCTCCATATATTTCAACGAAAGACCTTAAAAGCATAAAATAAAGACTAGTTCAAAAAATCGAAAAGTAAAACAATCATAGTTTGTTTTGAAAACAATGGCAAATTTAAATTCGAGACGCAACCTTTCAAGTGCGCATGCGTGTGTTTTGGCACGCAGATACACAGCTGCTGTTTTGGTAGACGCCATATTTGTTGAATTCAATATCAATTCAATTCATTTATTAGTCTTATCGATTTACAGTTGTTTGTTTAATTTTAAAATTGTGTAATTTTCCGTAAAAATGTATAATTGTTAATTAACCTAAGAAGAGCGATCACTGTCTTCTCGGATATAACTTTAAAAACCTCGTTTTACTAGTTGCTGTGTTTCTCAAATTATGATTTTGTTAAAGTATTTAAGCCCTCCTAATACCACCTGGCAGCCCCCCACTACCACCAAAATTTAATAGCCTTATGCACGGGTACCGCAAAAATGTTTTGCCAAATTTGGTTAAAATCGGTTTATCGACTTTTGAGTCATCGTGTGTCAGACAGACAGACGTAGCTAGTGAATTGCTAAGATTACCAAAGTGCAATTATGCAGGTTTTAACAAAAGAACCATTTAAAAAATATTAATTCGTTATCATAATTTTGTTTAGTACTCATTTGATTATGATAAAGATTTATGATTAAAAATTTGACCTACTTGAACTCACTTAAAAATGTTTAATTTTAAATAATGATATGGTGATAAAGACTTATCTTTATCTTTTTTTAAATCACCATATCATTATTTCGTTTCCGGACAGCTGCCGTACACTTAACGACAGTAACTTTTTTAACAGACGGACTGCTGTCGCCTATTCACGACACCTGGTCATTTTATTTCTGGACCGCTGGCGTTGCCTTGGAGACATATATTTTTTTTTGCGTTGGCACAACGGGCGGGCCTCGCAACGTTTACGACAGTGTTTGCTGGTCAAGACGGACAAGCGTCGTCTATATTCACGACACCGTCGCCTATAAGCGACAACCGGAACGTTTTTTTAATAGTAGAATATAATAAGAATATGTTTACCTATATTTTTATGGTTTCTTGAGTTTACTTTATCTCTAAGCTCAATAAAAACTTCATTTAAATAAATATCCTCAGTTTTTGTATTTTAAAGTTACTTTTTAATGGAAAGTAACTTTTTTCTATAAGGTCGTTTATATAAACCTTACCTAGCAAGACCATCTCTATGAAATTAAAAAAATATATTCCAGAATTATATTCTCTTTATCTGCTAATTTCGTCCACTTTTTAAAATTTTTGTGCTCCTTTGGTTTCCACGGAAATTAAAAAAAATTATTAGCGTGCTTGCTTTATATAACGGTAGCAAGCCCATACAGAACTAATAAATATTTTTATAATATTTATATGCGAGAATTAAGTACTTTCTATGTGCTCCCGTTTGCTAAAAAGAAAATTCCATTTACCAAGTTTTTTAGGCTTTTTTTTAAATTATAGGCTTGCTAGGCTTTATATAAAGCTAGCACGTCAATAATTTTTTTAAATTTCCGTGGAAACCAAAGGAGCACAAAAATTTTAAAAAGTGGACGATTTAGCACATAAAGGTTTATGGAGGTTACAAGGTCGTCTAGTTACGACAGCCGCCTGTCTACCACTCCAAGAACTCCCGTCCGTGTGCTAAAAAGTTGGGAAGGAGCGCCATCCGGAAAGGGTTTTAAGTTAACCCTAAAAATTATTTGGGGATTATTTATAAATTTTACCTCCACTTTTTCGTATTACATCTCTGTTATTGTCTCAAAAACTGCGAAACTACTGGCACAATAATTTGTCCCCAAACGAGACTTGCAAATAATTTGACTCAAATTTGAGTACAAGTAAATTAAAAATGAAATAAGTTCTCGTAGCTTACTTTTAAGGAAATAATAAGTAGATTCAATTATTAGTTAATCTTAACGTAGTTTACACAAATACATTTAACTAGATTACATTTTCCAATTAAATCAAGATATGCCAATAATTATAATTTATCATGAATACCAGACAGTCAGGAAAAACAGATTTTTTATTGCACTTTATCAGTGGTGCAGTCATGGGTGGCGTTTTTTTTGGGCCAATAAAATTTCTCTGAAATGCTCAAATATGGATGAGAGAAACTTACTGGAAAATCTCATATATTTATCAATCAATAAAAAGGAACAAAGATGGGTTGCAACCAGTGGCGTATATAGAAAAACGTTTCGGGGGGGGGCGAACAGTTTCGGGGGAGGGGGGGCGAGACCCCATGAGTCCGTATTTTATGCTATTTTATGTTTGTATTCAGGAAAATATCCAAAAAAACCTTAGTTTCGGGGGGGGGGCCTCCCTTATATACGCCACTGATTGCAACAATTACGGAGGAGTCTCAGTAATCAGTATTCTAGCGTCAAAGTGTGCCAGTTACAATTTTTGAGAAAAGAAAATCGCGTATATCTCAAAATCGAGAGCACCTTATGAGGAACGGAGTTTTCACAAATTGATTGAAAATTTAATATTTACCAGAAATAAAGCCACCTCTAGACCCAGAATGAATAGTAGCACAAAAAATATAGGTTTAGTATACTTTGTGATAGTAGCAACAAAATTTCGGACTTTTTCAAGTGTAAACTACACACTTAAAAACAGTTAGAGATACTAAAAAGTGTTTAATTTACACCATAGAGAAAATAATGTCTCTGGTTTACACTTGAGAACGGTTAGGGATACTTACTAACCGAAACGTCGTGTTTTAAATAAATAAAGGCAATGGAAGTCCGAAATTTTATTTCTACCAATCATTGTCTACGAGTTTCAAATAAACAGAACGAATAGGTTTTATTTATGGATTTGCATTTCCATTTTTAGAATTTTTTTGTCTATTTTTGAATGTTATATTTAGGTACAGTTTTATTTTACAAAAACATAAGTTAATCTCAATTAATAAAATGTGATTTTCTGTATTCATGATAAAATAAGGACTGCTTAACTAAAGTCTGTCCTGTTATCTAATATATTTTGATGTGATTTTTTTATAATTTTATCAAAAACTTTAAACTAAATTAAAATGAATATGCTTTGGGGTGCACCCAAGGGGGGAGCTTCGGGACCGCCCTCCCTCCTCAAACCTAAGATTTTTTTAGATACTTTTCACACATTTCAGGAATAAAAATATAAAATAGCATAAAATACATCATCATGAGGCCTCGGCCTCTCCGAGATGCCTTGGCCCTCCCCAAGACATATTCTTGGGTGAGCCACTGGTAATAATATGGTTCATATTCGAGCTACAATTTTTAAAATATTTTTAATAAACAAAACACTTTATTAGCGCAAGATCGCCTTCAAGCACACTTGTGTCTATTAAAAACTATCTGTCAAATTATTTAACTTGATTTAAATAAAAATAACTTACATATTCTTATTAACACTGCCCAACACTAAAACATCGTTCTTTTAACCATTTATTGAAAATTCCATTAACTTAATGAAAATACCACACCTGACGTGATGTTTTTCAATATTTTCTCGTTAACATTTAATTGTGAAAAACTCGCTTATATTTTAACAAATTTTTACATAATCACATGGATTTATTTTTAAACTGTTTGAACTAATAATCGTATTGTGTCGTTTCGTAAAGTATTAGTAGATTAAACGCGCTGGAGGGATTTAACATTTTGTCTTATCGTTAACGAGAAATTCAGAAAATTATTAAAGATAATCCATTAGGGTACAATTATTATTAATATTTTAGTGCAGACGCATAACTGAATTTAATTTTTAACAAATAGGTATACCTATTTGTGAGCTTAGGTACCTAATCACATAATGACGTCTCAGTCGTAGAAATCCGCAATTTTTTACTTATCTATCTATTCTATTAAGCCTTCTACTACTATCTTTGCTGAAATGCTCAAATATGGATCAGAGAAACTACTCGAAAATCTCACATATATTATCAATCAATGCATAAACGGACATCCAGTACCTGATGATTGGAAATTGCATTCATATCCTCAATACATAAAAAAGGAAACAAGCTGGATTGCAACAATTACAGAGGAATTTCAGTAACCAATACTCTAAGTAGATTGTACGGTAGAATTCTTAGAGATCTAATAAAGAATGATTTTCATGAACAAGAAGAGCAAATTGGGTTTCGTGCAGGTAGAGCAGACTAATATCAATTATACAACCATAAAAACGATAAAAGAACTATACAAAGAGTCATAATCTAAAATTAAAATTGGAAATCGACTTTCAAAAGAATTCCTGGTAACGAAAGGCTTAAGACAGGGATGTTGTATCTCTCCAACTCTTTTTAAAATATATATCGCAGTAGCTCTAAAAAAACTGGAAACGCAAAGTACACGGCATGGGAATACAACTTAACGACCGATTTACCATATACACACTACAGTTTGCTGACGACCAAGTAATTGTAGCTAATGATAAAGAAGACATGGATTTTATGATGAGAAAGGTAACGGAAGAATACCAAAAGTAGGGGTTAACAGTGAACGTGGACAAGACACAGTACTTATGTATTGGAAACGAATTAAATGAATTAGAACTAGAAAATTGACAAAAAATATCTCCATGTACTGAGTATGTATACTTGGGTGTCACATTTGATAAGACGGGAACAGACTCTAAAGAACTGGAAAAAAGAATAGTAAAAGCAAAAAAGGTTATTGGTTGTCTTAACAGTATTTTATGGAGCAGAGAGGTAAAAAAGAATGTAAAATTTAACATATATGAAACAATGGTGAAAAGCACGCTGTTGTATGGAATAGAGACTTGTCACTTAACAGAAAAATACAAAGCAAAATTGGAAAGTGTCGAAATGGATGGAATAAGAAGATTAATAAGAATATCTAGAACAGATCATATAAGAAATAAGATCATAAAAGAAAGAATGGGAATCGAGGGAAGCATAACGGATAACGGATGACATCACTAAAAGGCAACTGATATGGTACGGCCATGTACAACGGATGAGCGACGAAAGATTACCAAAACAGGTTCTAGAATGGCAACCAATAGGGCGCAGAAAAAGAGAGTGTCCTAAACTGGAATGGCAAGTCAATCCAAAAAAAATTGAAAAAATACTATAGCCTATGGCACTCGCTTGTCGGTACCCACAAAAATCCGATCAGTCGTTTTAAAGTTGTAATGGAACAACGGAAAAATGCATTTTTCACACTTTTTATAAAGTATATAGTTATAGAAACAAAAATTTGACACAGTTTACCTGTCAAGACCGCCATATTTGTTTCTTTAAGTATAATATAGTATATCATCAGCGTTCTACATGCGAACAAAATGACGTATCAGTAATTAAAATTAAATAATTAGTTTTTTAAATATGGTGGAATAATGAAATTAGTGTTTACCAAAAAAAATTATTTTTAATTTGGGCCAAAAATTTTCTCAGGTATCCGTGAGAAGGCCAAAAGGTTTGTTGTGAGTGTGGGTGGTTTGCAAGAGGGTAGAGTGGGGGTTGAAAATAATAATCCTATACTATTTCATAAGAGGATAATAAACTAAACTTTTTGGACTGCACTATTAAATGTTATTAAAGATATTTTTATTTTGGGATATAAATATTGAAATTAGTTATTCGCAGAGGTCGTGTGATAAAAATGTTGCCGCATAAGTTTTCGATGCAGGATGACGTCGGAATAATTATAATTAAGTAAATTTTATCAAAAAAAACGGCTGTTTTTCTCGATTATTCTATTTATGATCGAAGAAAAGGTGTGTTAGTGCACCACAAAAATACAGGGTGTCCCATAACTTTGGTACCATAGGGCAACATGTAATAAAGGAGATCATTTCTGATAAAAAAGTTCATATAATGCATGGTGCAAACAGTGGCGCACCCAGCGATATGTCTTGGGGTGGGGGCAGGCCTCATGATGTCGTATTTAATTATTATTTTTGTGTCGCAAGAAATTTTAACTGTTTCAACGTGCTTCCTATTTTAACTTGCCCCACTTTCCCCTATTTTACCTTATAGTTTTACATTTTCGGATTTGTTGTTATAAGAAAATTAGACTATGCATACATTAATCATCTTTGTGTACAATATATAGATAAACCACACCACACTGATAAGGAAATGTTATTAACATTCTACCTGTTCTTAAAATTTTAATTTAAATAAGTTCAGTAAATTAATAGGGATTCATTTAAAAATTGTGTGTTTTTTATTAAATTAAAAATGGGAAAGTTTGTGAAAATTTTAGTTCTTCTTGGTAAGTAGGTAAAAAATGCAAAAGAAACAAAGTTATTTTTGCCTGATAGGCCGTTTTTATTTGTAATAAACATATACATATTCCAATACCCACGGTAATTGCCCATTCATAATGCAAACATGAGGGCCTTGGGGTCTTTAAGCAAAAAAGACCTGATTGTTTGCTTTCAAAGACCTATGCATATTATTTACGTATTATTGTAATACCTACGGTACCTTACGATGCAGAATACAAACATATTTGAAATAGCAATATCAAGGCATGGGTATAAGTCTATCCTTTTTGCGGCCCTTAAGATAAAATGTCCTGATTGGTTAAACTTTTACCACGGATCACCTATGATCCGTGCTTTTACGCATGAATATTATTTTATTATTGTATTCGTTACGTCAAATCATCGGCGTACAGTTGACAAAATCTCTATCTATGTAAATTTGGTATCTGTGCATTTTTCGTACATTTATTTCTGAATGTTTGCATCAAACGCAGCCAACGATAAAGACCGGCCATGGCGCGTTATAAGCAAGTCGGCGGTCACGTAATCTTAGGAGTCCCAGGATTCTTATTGTATTGCTTAATATATTATATGTTTTTGCACAATTTAAATAAATTAACAAAAAATTTTTGTTCTTTGATAGGCAAAAATTGAAAAAAAATATTTTGCTGATATATGTGTTTCTTATGGATAAAAGAACTGAATCTATAAAATAAAAAATTATACAAAATTTGCACTGTAATAATAGTAACTTCAAATCTAAGTCTTTCAAAATTGGACATATCATCATCATTTATTAGCAGACACTAAATCATTGTGCTTTTTAATAAAATTATTTTAAAAAACTCCTTAAAGTATGGAAGAGAAAATGCCAAAACATGGGAATTCCGTTGGACGAAACCACCTTATATACTTTATGTTTCGCCGATGATCAGATAGTAGTGGCTCAGGATTATGACGACCTCGAATATATGACAGGAAAACTAATAGAAGAGTACAATAAGTGGGGACTAGAGGTTAATCTCAATAAGACAGAGTATATGTGTATCGGTGGAATGAAACAGGATCTAATCTTAAATACCGGGCAGCGAATTCACTCCTGTGATGAGTATAAATACTTAGGTCTAAAAATTACAGCTGACGGAACACTAGACAAAGCTATAAAAGATCGAAACGTACAAGGAAGAAAAGAAATAACTTTATTAAATGGAATAATTTGGGACCAAAGTATATCAAAACATAACAAAAAGCTTATATATAACACCATTGTAAAAAGTATTATTACATACGGCTCAGAAGTATGGCCAATCAAGGATAGAACAGAAAAAATGCTTTCCGCTACGGAGATGGACTATTGGAGAAGAGCAGCAGGGAAATCAAAAAGAGAAAGAGTTACAAATCAAAGAATAAGAGAAATTATGACAGTGGGCGAATGTACTTTAATGGATGATATAAGAACAAAACAACTAGTGTGGTACGGACATGTACAAAGAATGAATGATGAAAGACTACCTAAACAAATACTACAATGGAAACCAACTGGCCGAAGAAAACGAGGATGGCCAAGGAGAAGCTGGAGAGAAAGAATAGACAATGAAATAAGAATAAAAGGCCTAAATGATGAATTATGGGCAAACAGAAACGAGTGGAGATTGGGTATCGGAAGACGTAGAACGTTGTGAAACCGATAAATATATATATATTTAAAAAAACTTTACATGCCCCTAAACTAATTTTTTCAAGCTTTGACAATAGTTTTTCTCCACAAAAACACTCGCTGGAGTTATCTGAAGAAAAATTTTCAATATAAAACATTTCACAATAATTTGTTAAAAAGAAACAAGTGATTTTGTGAATAAGTGAGATGGTTTTCCCATTCAATGAACTGAATGTAGTGGTCGTCAATAATTTTTTGAAAAATTACCCAGCACAAAGTTTGATATCTATTTCAATAAAGTGTAAGTTAACTACCAACTCATGTTCTTTTAAAAGCTGTATCTTACTTTTTAAATATTTCACACTACCAGAGAGATTACTATCTGTTAACAATATTTTACAAATCAGTTTTTTAATATTGCGAGGGTGCGGAGACATATTGCCTTCGAATTGTAAATTGACGTGTATGCACTGGATAACTGGATAAAGAAAGATGAAGCCAACATTAAAGTGTATCCACCATATCTTCGATTCTCAGGTTACCTTTTCAAGAGACCTAATTGTTCAATAAGAAATGACAACTGAACACATTTTTCACTCTCACTATCGAAAATGTCAGTAAGGATTTCTATTACTTGATCAGTCTTATCCGACATCTTATCTTTTACCACTTCTTTCCCGTTTGCAACATATTAGGTTTCAGTTTTATAGTTGGACCGACAAGGAACAACACTAATTACACGTTCGCGGCATTGTTTATCTTATAGGTATTTTCTTTATAATTTACTCATTAGCCATTAATTATTTTAACTACAGTCTTTTTCGTGGGCTGCGTTATTTTAATAACTTTGATCAAATTCACATAAAATTCGTGCCCGAATTAAAAAAAAATTGACGTAAACAAACATACCAAAACTGAACACACACATGTTTTATAATGACAGCGGGCCGTGAGGCGTTTTTTTGTGGGACTCCTACGGTCACGTGATATTTCCGCGCCCGGGCCGGTCTTTCTCGTGGGCTGCGATGGTAATACACCGGATATAAGATTTAAGTTTCTATAAATTTTTGTTTTTTTTTAGTGGTCTTAATTGCAATTTTGCAAGAAACAGATGCCAGACGAAAAATTTTGAGAGGAAGAAAAACTATAAATCGGACTTATATGAGTAAGTGGGCACAATTTTTAGCATACATTGCCAAAAATAGTTTTAGAATTTAAAAAAATAATATGTCATCAAGTTAAAAAGTCCTTCACATTAAATGCCTTAAACACTGCTAAGGTTAAGTATGACTATAATACTCTGCCAATATAGGGTCAGCTAAGCTCACATTAGGTACTATAATAATAATAGTTTACGTGTGAGCTAAGCTAAAAACTGAAATAAATTTTATTCAACACCAGACTCATTTACCTTTCGTTTGATACCACACAAGCCATGTTTTGCATTAAACTCTAATTTTTGAAATCTACCCCCATCCTTTTTTTTTAAACCAAAATGTATTTTGTATAACTCCAAACTTAATTTCCTTTCGTTTGATATCATACATGCCATATTTTCACTTAAACTCTAATTTTTGACATACACCCCCACCCTTTTTTTTAAATAAACTAAAATGTAGATAATTTGTTTAACTCCAGACTCAATTAATTACCTTTCATTTGATATTACCGACGCCAAATTTTTACATGAACTCTAATTTTTGAAATGTACCCCTACCCTTTTATTTGGCTTACGTTCGGTGGATTTTGTTCATTTTTAAATGGGACCATCTCGACCCAAAATCCAGCCTAGGTACCAAATTTCATTCAAATCGGGCAAGCGGTTTTTGACTTATGCGCGATGGTCGTTACAGACAGACAGACATAGAGACAGACAGACAGACAGCCCCACAAAAAAGTTTCAAAATCATTTGAAACGCAAAGATATATAAACATTTTTTAAATCGGAGCAACTTTTTTTTTCTCGAAAAAATTAGGATCACCATACCTCACACTACTACTATAGTATAGTAGTAGTGTGAGCTAATACAGAATAATGTTCTATTAAAAAAAGTCATCTCATTTTAGGAACAACCTTTCCTATGATCAATTTTTTATTTTTCAACTCGCAATTTTAAACAAAAATTGGCCTACTAAATTGACCTTATAAATTGGCTGGTGAGTAGGCCGCTTAATAATTATTATTTTCTTACCTCCGTCCTTTTTTCTATCCTGCAGGACCATATGGTGTTCCTGGATGGGTCATAGTAGTCCTCACTGCCATCACTCAACTAGTATTAGGGGGCCTGTTTTATCTGCTTCTAAAAGTGACCATCTTGGACAAGCCAATTCAAGAAGTCAGGTATCAAAGGGCACCTGTGGGTCCGGAACCATCGACGCATGCGCGTATGCTACCTCAGCGGCAGCCTATGATGCAGCAACCATCGATGATGCAACAACAGACGATGATGCAGCAACAGCCCATGATGCAGCAACAGAACATAATGCAGCAACAGCCAAGGATGCAAGGGCAGCCATCACCTGTTTAAATAAAATTTAAAATATTTAGAGATAAATACTTTAGAAATATTAAAATTAAGATAATTTAAAAAATAATCAATATTTTAAATAAAACAAAATTAAATCTTAAAGGGAAATAAATGGATCTCTGATGGATCTGATTCTAGTCCTACTACACTTAAAGTGAATTCACGCTATATCAGTCTTAAAAATAGTTTTTGTTAATATCTCAGGAACGGAAGCTCCTACGAAGTTTTTTTAATAGAATAAATTATTCAGAAAAACTTGTTTTATTATATTTCGAAGACCGAATATTGATGCGATGCTCGGTATAAGAAGTTAGCTAATTATCAATTTTTAAACTGTCAAAAAGCTGCCATTAGTATTAATGGATTTTGACCAAAATCTAATCAGCTTATTTGAACAGTATTGTACACTATTTTACCTTACAATTTAATTAAAATCGGTTCAGCGGTTTAGGAGCTATCGTGTGACGGACAGACATGCACACACACACACACACACAGACGAACTTAACCACAGAATAGTTCGGTTCGGTCCGCTTATATGTTATGAACTTAACAGAGGCTTTTTTGGGTATATCTCGTACGTTTTTGATGTTTATAAGGGGGAAATTTGGTAATTCTCCTTGTTTACCAGTGCCGTAACTAGGGGGGTGCGACCAGTGCCCCACACAGGGCGTCATCGCCAGAGGGCGCGGTTAGGCGCCTTCTGAGTCCATTTTTGTATGGGGGTGCTTCAAACTGGCGCTGGCCATAGAGATGCGAAAAACCCACACTCTGAGTTAAAATTCAGAAAAACCTCATTTAGCGAATTTTAGGGTAAGGAATCCCATAAGACCAAAATGGCAAAGCTTTGAAAAATCATACTTTAAAAACTATAATTTATCAACAAAATGATCGAGTTGCAGTATGCTAGGGCCATAGAGAAGATGCAATAAAATCACTTCCTGACTTAAGACTCGGAAATTTAGCCAATTTTAGGGTAGGGAATCCCAGACCAAAATGGTCAAATTTTAAAAATTCATTTCTCAAAAACTATATTATAGTATATCAACAAAAACACCGAGTTGCAGTATGATGGGGCCATAGAGATGTGAAAAAACCATACTCTGAGTTAAAATTCGAAAAAACGTCATTTAGCGAATTTTAGGGTAGGGAATCCTATAAGGCAAAATTGCGAAAACTTGAAAACCTCATATTTTAAAAACTATACAGTACCAGACCCTGAGCCTGAGTTAAGATTCAGAAACACGTCATTTAGCGAATTTTAGGGTAGGGAATCCCATATGACCAAAATGGCTGAATTTTGAAAATTCATATTTCAAAAAATATATAGTATATCAACAAAAGCACTGAGTTGCAGTATGGTGGGGCCATAGAGATACGAAAAAACCACACCTCAAATAAAAATTCGAAAAAACGTCATTTAGCGAATTTCAGGGTATCCCTACCCATAGCACCAAATTTCCAAAGTTTGAAAATTCATATTTTAAAAACTATTCAGTGTATCAATAAAAGCACCAAGTTGCAGTATGGTGGGGCCATAGAGATACGAAAAACCATTTACTGAGTAAAAGTTCGGAAAAACGTAATTTAGCGAATTTTAGAGTAGGGAATCCCATGAGACCGAAATGACCAATTTTTGAAAATTCATATTTTAAAAGCTATATAGTTTATCATTAAAAGCACCGGGTTGCAGTAAGGTGGGGCCATAAAGCTGCGAAAAAACCGCACCCTGACTTAAGATTCGGAAAAACGTCATTTAGCGAGTTTTAGTGTAGGGAATCCTATAGACAAAAACTATACAGTTTAACAAAAAAAGCACTGAGTTGCAGTACGGTAGGGCCATAGAGATGCGAAAAAACCACACCCTGAGTAAAAATTCAGAGTTAATTTTTGTAGAGGGGGGCACGAAACTATAATATTGGAACTTACACCTTGAAAAGGGTAAATGCTACAAAAATTTTAAAATTTCGCCCTCGTAAACAAAATCGGCTTTACTTTTTCGTATATGTTGCATGTTACTCAATTTGAATATGAAAAGATTATATAAACATACGGAAATACTTCCTATCTACAATGCGTGTAGTTGTTAAGATTAACATCGAAAGAAGTTTTCTTGAAACGTAAAATTCTTTAAACGGATTGTTGGTCACCTTAGCGCATGACTGGCGTGACATACTTGAACCGCAAAAGGTAAGGGCTGATGCGGTTTAGTGCAAGGCAGTGTTCGGTCGTTTTTGAACGGCTCCAAAAACCGGATGTCACTTTTTTGTGCTCTGCAATTTTAGGGTTATGTTAAAAACACTGTAAACAAACCAAGTTATAAATTTTTCCTCCTAAAACTAAGGAAAATCTTAAAAGATTGCGTGAATATAGGTAAAAACCCCGTGGCTTAAAAGGCTCTACAATGTTTTCCATTTGTAAGCAGACCCACCAGGCCACTGGGGTTGAACATTCAATAAGTTGCTTCTTCTTCAACAAAACTGAGAAGAGTCTTATTACTGCCGGAGCCAATGTCTTAAAAGTCTTTAGATTGGTGCCTGATAATGACCCAAGGGCGAGGACAGACAGATATTCAGGTAAGGACACAAATAGAAAAAAAGATAAAATACCAGAATACTTTTTGTGTACATTGGTCAACATTGTGACGAGATGTTGATATAGTAAGCAAAGTCTATGAGAAACCGAAATGGCAATATAACATGTCAAAGAGCACTGAAATAAGATTTGCTTTAGTGTGAATATGTTTTTATGTTAATAGTAGATTAATTTTTGTTGTATGTAATCAAATTTTTTTTCATTTCTAGAATTTTTTCCACCCAAATCTAAGCTAGAATGTATGGCCCAATATCAGCTTTTTGGCAATGTGGTGTCTCTTCAAAGAGTCACTCTGGCCAACTCAGTTAGGGATTCAGTACTGTTGGCTTTTCAAGATGCCAAATTATCTATAGTTGAATATGATCCAGAGACTCATGATTTGAAAACTTTGAGTTTGCATTATTTTGAAGAGGAGGATATGAAGGTATGATTAATATTTTTAATAAAAAGATGGGTGGGTTGTTTTGTATAAATCTACTGAAGGTTTGGCAGATCATCTCACTCATTTTGATAATTTTTGGTACATACAATTAAAAATTTTGTTTAAATTAAATTTTGAAAAACAAGACTGCATATTTGGATTAACTATGTAGCTACTAATTTTTTGTCTTGTTATTTTGAGTACCACTTACACTAGGATGGTAATATGCAGCTTATTTAAAAGGTCTTGAAAATACCTTTTGATTGAGGTGTTACATAATGTATTTTTCTTTAAGCAAATTTAACATTTTTGTAAAAAAAAATAAATAGGTATGTTTTTTAAATTTCTAAAAAAGTGTTCTTGATTTAAACAAAACATATATATGTATATCTATTGTTTTTTATTGTAATACTTACAGAAAAAATACATTTTTGAGAAAACATAGTAGTGTTCTTGTTAGGCTTAACAGTTTTACCTATTACTTTAATAAAAAATATAAAATCACAAAGAATACCAAAAAAAAAAATATATATTTTTTTAATTTTGATTTTTTATTAAAAAAAAATTGTGTTTTAAGCTTTTATTTAAGCTATACAATTATTGAAAAAAATCAATTTATTTTCTCTAAAATATGTGTATAACCCAGAAAATAATCTCTTATTTTTCCTTGAGGTGTGATCAGAGTTTATTCTTTATACATCTTTTAGCCAAATTTGCAGTTCTTTTAAATGTTCAAAATTTAATTTAAAAAAAACTAATAAAAATTTTGGCTTTTTCATCACTTTTATGGGTAGAATGGATTAACTAAAAGTGATCAAAATGCATTCATATCCTCAATACATAAAAAAGGAAACAAGCTGGATTGCAATAATTACAGAGGAATTTCAGTAACCAGTACTCTAAGTAGATTGTACGGTAGGATTCTTAGAGATCTAATAGAGAATGATTTTCATGAACAAGATGAAGAAGAGCAAAGTGGGTTTCGTGCAGGCAGATCTTGTAGTGATAATGTTTTTTGTCTTAAACAAGTAATTGAGAAAAGGAGCGCCAGAAATATAGAGACTCATGTTACCTTTGTGGACCTACAAAAAGCATATGATACCGTTCTAGTAGAAAAATTATGGACAGTCTTAGAGCAAACTAATATCAATCATACATACATAAAAGCGATAAAAGAACTATACAAAGAATCACAATCTAAAATTAAAATTGGAAATCGACTTTCAAAAGAATTCCTGGTAACAAAAGGCTTAAGACAGGGATGTTGTATCTCTCCAACTCTTTTTAAAATATATATTGCAGTAGCTCTAAAAAACTGGAAACGTAAAGTGCACGGCATGGGAATACAACTTAACGACCGATTTACCACTACTTACGATCAAGTAATTGTGGCTAATGATAAAGAAGACATGGAGTATATGATGAGAAAGTTAACAGAAGAATACCAAAAGTGGGGATTAACAGTGAACATGGACAAGACACAGTACTTATGTATTGGAAACAAATCCAGTGAGTTAGTACTAGAAAATGGACAAACAATATCTCCAAGCAATGAGTATGTGTACTTGGGTGTCACATTTGATAAGACAGGTACAGACTGTAAAGAATTGGAAAAAAGAATAGTAAAAGCAAAAAAAGTTATTGGATGTCTTAACAGTATTTTATGGAGCAGAGAGATAAAAAAGAATGTAAAATTTAACATATATGAAACAATGGTCAAAAGCACGCTCTTGTATGGAATAGAGACTTGTTGCGTAACAGAAAAATACAAAACGAAAATGGAAAGTGTCGAAATGGATGCAATAAGAAGATCAATGAGAATATCTAGAATAGATCACATAAGAAATGAGATCATAAAAGAAAGAATGGGAATCGAGGGAAGCATAACGGAGGACATCACTAGAAGGCAACTGATATGGTACGGCCATGTACAACAGATGAACGACGAAAGATTACCAAAGCAGGTCCTAGAATGCCAACCAATAGGGCGCAGAAAAAGAGGGCGTCCCAAACTAGAATGGCAACAGTCAATCCAAAGATCAATGAGTCAAAAAAATCTGACAGAGGATGATTGTCAGGATCGAAGGAGGTGGAGAATAGGCGTCGGACAACGTAGAAAAACGTTCTAAACCGACATAGTAGTAGATCAAAATGGGTAAGATGGTCCCTCAAACCTTCAATATTCTTGGTTGGTTTGGGTGAAAGAGTTCACTTAAACAGAAATGTTTATAATATTTAGTTTAATGCTCTTTATTAACAAAGTATTACCACCTATTTACACAATTAAGCAATTAAAAGAGCAATAAATTTATTTATAGGAGGGATGGACACATCTACATCACATTCCAATGGTAAGAGTGGACCCAGAGAACCGTTGTGCAGTTATGACAATATTTGGAAAGAAATTGGTGGTTTTGCCATTCCGTAGGGACAGGTATAAAAACAAATTAAAATTAAAGTATCTTTGGTTATTTTCGTTAATTGACTCAAAAGTATACACAAATTTTTTATTAACATCATTGTTAATTATTACTGAAATAATTTTTTTTTATTAATAATTTAATTTCAAAACTAAATGACACAGAATAGTAGAATTTAAGTATACTATATTTTAAACAAACTTTGCCTAAAATTGAAGAGAGCATCAAAATTTTAAATAATATAAAAGGCTAGGTCTGGTTAGGTTTTTTGTATCATAACTTATACATAACTAACCCTGTACATACAATTCAAATGATTAAAAAACATAAATTAAAATCAGACAAGTTTTTGTGGCTAATTGGGCAAAAAAATTCCTGTCTCTCTTGTATTTGTGAGACAAGTTTGATTTAAATTATTATTACTTACTTTTTGTATTCCACTTTTCTTATTCTCCCATCTTGTATCTTTTATTTAATAATCTACTTTTTCTTTACTTATCAATGACCCTGTATAAATATCATATACTGGGTTCTTGAGTGAGATCTAGGATGCCAAACAGCCATGTGTGAGAGTATAGATAGACAGAAAATCAAATAAGAAAAAACGAGACAGGTATAGGACAGGGTTGCCCTTTTTTGGTAACACAATCCAATTTTTTAAAATTTTTACATGTTTTAAGTTTAGATTAAAACATTGCTGTTGTTTTTGTGGTGTTTTGTTGAAAAACAAAGAAATTCTTGAACTTTACCTACTCTATCAGTTAGCTCGAGGGGTGAACAGCTCTCACAATCAGTGTACACATTTCTCACAATCTTTACACAATCCCTCCCAATCACTCACAATCTGTCACAATCTTAGCACAATCCTTCACAATCCCTCACAATCTTACCACAATCCTTTACAATCCCTCACAATCTTACCACAATCCCTCACAATCTTACCACAATCCCTCACAATCTATCCCAAGCACTCACAATCTTTCACAATCCTTCATCCCACAATCCTTTACAAATCACTCACAATCTGACCACAACCCCTCACACTTTCACAATCTGATGACCACAGTCCTTCACAATCAATCCTTCGCAAAGGAAACTAGAGACATGAGGACCTTTTTTTTTTTTTTTTGGGTCACAAGAATTTTTGATGGGCTCTCGCCCCTCCAGGCACGCTACACCGCTGCGCCGTCCTCCACAAACCCTCACAATCCCTCACAATCCTTCACAATCTTTTACAATCTTACCACAATCCCTCACAATCTTAGCAAAAGATTGTGGATTTTCACATTCGGTGTACACATTTTGGGTTAGCTGTTCACCCCTCGAGTTAGCTTTTATACTAAATTTAATTTAAAAACTGGCAAAAACACAAATAAACAAAATCAAACCACATTTAACTTTATTAACAAATTACAGAGAACAATATAAGTAATTACCTATAAAATGGCACTCACTTCTCCGGGATATTTTTCCACAAATTGTATATGTTTTACATGAGTTATTTCCCATTTTTCAAAGAAAAAAACACAATTTTACATGGCAAACACAAAATAAGCAACAAATATGGCGTCCACCCACACAGCAGCTGTGTGTCTACGTGCAAAAACACACATGTGCACTTGAAATTTAGCGTCTCCTAATTTAAATTTGTCATTGTTTCCAAAGCAAGCTATGATTCACTTTTCGATTTTTAAAATGTATTCAGTATACACTGGACGCCCTTAATAATTTGACAGTTGTTTAAAACAATTGTCAAATGTACCCGAGGGCCTCTAATATAAACCAACTTTACTTTATCACTAGAGTAAGGGCAATATTTTTAATGCAAGCTTAGTAAAGAACTCTCAGAAACCCTGTATTCCATTTAGAAATTGTTTTTTTTTTCATTTTTCTTTTGTACTATTTTAGTTCTCTGGATGAGCAGGATACTGATGTCAAAATTTCTGGTGGCAGTGCCTTAAAAACACCTATTTTGGCTACATATCTGATTCAGTTAAAGGATTTTATGGACAGAATCGACAACGTTGTCGATATTCAGTTTTTGCACGGTTATTATGAACCTACTTTACTGATTTTGTATGAACCCCTCAAGACTTTTACAGGGTAAGCGATTCTTTCAACCAAATCTACAGGGTGACCCGATCTTAAGGGACCAAACTTTACCAGCGTGTTGGGCGTTCAAAAATAATTAAAAAAGTCTATACAACATAGGTTGAAAAATGCTTTGTAAAGAAAATACAGGGTGTCAAAGTTTTCTTAAAAAAAACGAAAAAAATTATTATCTAGAAAACTACCTTGGACAACAACTTTAAATTTGGTACAGAATAAAGGTTAATAGAGCTGCATACTTTTCTTTATAAAGCAACAATGTAGGCCCGCCACGGGCGTGCGCATGGGTGGTGACTTTTAGAATTTTTGAAGAAAAAAATGATATGCAAATGGATTTTTTTAAATTTTAAATTATTTTTGAGTTCACTGTCCAATTTAAGTAAAAAAATGTCACCTTACTTTTTTTCGTACAATGCTTCATTGTGGAGAAAAAAATTGAAAATGTTTAAATTTGTTGCAAAAAATATAAAATAATTAAGTTATTGAATTGAAGAAACTACATAACTGGATTCTTTAATTTAATAGAGCTGCACACTTTTCTTTATAAAGCAAAAATTTTGGTTTCCCAGGGCATGGGCACGGGTGGTGAGATTATTTGAAGAAAACATGTTACGCCAATGGTTTTTTTGTTTTAAATTAATTTTTGAATTCACAGTCTAATTTAGGTTAAAAAATGTCTCTTTGCTTTTATTTGTAGGATGCATCGTCTTAAAGTTAAAAATAAAAATCGTTTTATCTGCACCTAAAGATTTTACCCGTAAAAAAAAACAAAAAACAGCATTTTTCGTAAATCCCATAAAAAACTACTAAACTCTTACTATAAGATTTTTGGCTACAATATTTAATATTTTGTAAGTGAATTATTATTTATTAAAAGTGACATATATAATTCAAGATAAATACTGGTATTTTTGTTATGGAATGACACTCTTTTTATTTGATTTTTAAAATCAGCGTAAAATTTTCTTTAAAATGATGTATTACACTGAATATTTAATTTTTTTATTACCTATGTTTTTATATAAACTATTATTCTAGGCGAGTGGCAGTTCGTAAAGACACATGCGCAATGGCGGCTATTTCTCTAAACTTGCAGCAAAAAGTCCATCCAGTGATCTGGAGCACAAACAACTTGCCGTTCGACTGTACCCGAGCGGTACCAATCAAAAAACCGCTGGGTGGTACTCTAATTTTTGCGATAAATTCTCTGATTTATTTGAATCAAAGTATACCGCCTTATGGAGTTTCCGTCAACAGTATAGCTGACACATCGTCTGATTTTCCTTTGAGTAAGAAATATTTTTTGCATTTTTTAAAAATTTTATTTAGGCAATTTTTATGAACAAGAAGAAGAAGAGCAAAGTGGGTTCCGTGCAGGCAGATCTTGTAGGGATAATGTTTTTTGTATTAAACAAGTAATTAAGAAAAGGAGCGCCAAAAACATAGAGACTCATGTTACCTTTGTGGACCTACAAAAAGCATATGATACTGTTCCAGTGGAAAAATTATGGACAGTATTAAAGCAAACTAATATCAATCATACATACATAAAAAAGATAAAAGAACTATACAAAGGGTCAAAATCTAAAATTAAAATTGGAAATCGACTTTTAAAAGAATTTCTGGTAACGAAAGGCTTAAAACAGGGATGTTGTATCTCTCCAACTCTTTTTAAAATATATATCGCAGTAGCTCTAAACAACTGGAAACGTAAAGTACACGGCATGGGAATACAATTTAACGACCGATTTACCATATACACACTACAGTTTGCTGACGACCAAGTAATTCTAGCTAATGATAAAGAAAACATGGAATATATGATGAGAGAGTTAACTGAAGAATACCAAAAGTGGGGATTAACAGTAAACATGGACAAGACACAGTACTTATGTATTGGAAACGAATCAAGTGAGTTAGAACTAGACAGTGGACAAACAATATCTCCATGCAATGAATATGTATACTGGGGTGTCACATTTGATAAGACAGGAACAGACTGTAAAGAACTGGAAGAAAGAATAGTAAAAGCAAAAAAGGTTATTGAATGTCTTAACAGTATTTTATGGAGCAGAGAGATAAAAGAAAAACAATGGTGAAAAGCACCCAATCTTTCATGGATCCATATTTTTTTTAGAACCTCAAGATGGCGTTAAAATTAGCTTCGATTGTGCACAAGTTGGCTTTTTGGACGACGACACACTAGTTCTGTCACTAAAAGGCGGTGAATTATACGTGTTAACGCTGATGGCTGACAGCATGAGATATGTCAGAAATTTTCATTTTGACAAAGCTGCGGCCAGTGTATTGACAACTTGCGTAAGTAGAATAGACAGAACAGTAATTCATTCATTTGGAAAATAGGTTAAGTAGTTTCAGATTTATGGCCCCTCTTTTTGGAGCAAAAATTGTTGTAAATTGAACGTGTCAGAATTTAAAGTACTATGTGTCATCAAAATCCAGTAAGATATATGTTAGTTGAGTTTTTTAGAAAGGTTTTTGTTAAAATGGTAATTTTTTTGTCCCCAAAAAAACACACAGCCCAGTAATGTCATTACAATAACTAGCAAAATAGTTTTTGAAAAATTTTGGATGACTACCAACAACTTAAAATTAAAAAATATGGTTCAAAATAACACTGGACTTGCAAATTTGACAAAAACATCAGGTATTTTTGGTGTTACAGAAGGAACATCAACGCTGCAGAAGGGATACAAATTATTTTACGACTAAATACTAAAGAAAAAATTCAATGTCACGATCTGTAACACGTGACAATTTCTGTAACATCGAAAAATAGCGTTACCGAGCGGGACAAATCGTGTTACAGATGGGACAATTTCTTTATATTTTAGCATTTTCCGGCCAAACCAGATTTACATGTATGTCACAACTTTTTTGTCTGTTTTCTTCAAGATTTTAACAGTTCTGTTGGGAAAAATGTTGATTTTATTTATTTATAATGGACCTTACAGAAAAGATAACATCATTTGCCTTAAATCTGCAAATGTTAATTTAAAAAAAAATTAAACACAAAACGATTTATTATCAATAATTCAAAAACTCTCCGAAATTGTTCGTCGTGGTCCTCTATAACCCACTACTTCTGTTTATTCTAAAACTCTAAGTTGCCACGTGGAATGAATTTTCTTTGCGGAAAAATTGAATGTTACCGCATGGGACAGATTTCTTCGTACAAGTTATTTTATTTCTTATTTAATTTTTTCATATTTCAATTTTTTGTTGTTGTTTTGTACGAATTAATTAGCGACTTTAAATGATTTTAGGCCAAAAATGTTTCGTGTTTTTATAATAAATGTGACAGCCAAAATAAGGTTTTATTTAAAAAAAGTGTCATATAAAGAATTTAGTTCCATTCAATATCAGTTAAATCTAATTAGTGTAAGTCAACAACCAAAAATAATTTAAACTAATATTTTTTGTACTTTTAGGTGTGTGTTCTAGAAAACAACTTTCTTTTTCTGGGGTCGCGTCTTGGAAACTCGTTGCTGTTGAGATTTACTGAAAAGGCGAATGAAGTTATAACTCTAGACGAGCATGAGG
This sequence comes from Aspidapion aeneum, assembly GCA_963576565.1. Classification (NCBI taxonomy): domain Eukaryota; kingdom Metazoa; phylum Arthropoda; class Insecta; order Coleoptera; family Brentidae; genus Aspidapion; species Aspidapion aeneum. Next base: position 5,299,274 of record OY755043.1, on the reverse strand, counting down.
AGCCAAGGTTTGGTTTTTGTAACTTGTTTTGCAATTTAGCTGCTCAAAATTAATTAAGTAATTTTACAAATTGTGAAAGGCTTTCGCGGCCATCGTCCACTGGTGGGTGTGCTTTCGGGCTGTTCGGCCGTCGTCGTTGGAAATTCGTTCTCGACGTTTCGCCATCTCGACTGGATGGCAACATCTCCTGAAGATGCCATCCACTCGAGATGGCGAAACGTCGAGAACGAATTTCCAACGACGACGGCCGAACAGCCCGAAAGCACACCCACCATAAGTAATTTTAGTTTACCGTAGTCTTATACGCACATTTTGGTATAAGAATTTTTTAAATCGGTTGGGAAATTCCGAAGTTGTGATATGATTTAGTTCAAGTTATTCCATTTACTCCTGTGCTGTGTAAAAACTTTAAATTGATTTTTATCGGTTGTAATAAACCTACAGTTACTTCATTTTAATTTTGGCCAGCCAAATTGTAAAAAATAATATATTTATAAATTTAGTTAACCATGAGATTAAGGCTCAAAAGGGCGTTTCGTTTGATTGTCATTTCTTAAAAAATGCTTAACCATGTTTTATAGTAAATTAGTGTTTTAAAAAAACAAATTATAAAAAAAAATCGACAACATAAAATAAATTAAGGTAAATAATTGTGTTACTTTGACCTTATTCGTCTCCTTAAAATCTAATATGGCAACATTTTAACTTTTAATTTTGTTAAAAATGAGTTTTTTCCTAGCCAAAAACATCTTTTTTATATCGGTCTGTTACCTGTCTGTTTTATTGGTCCACCTGGTATATGAAATGTTATTTACGAAGAAACTATTGTTTTTTTTATGTATGATACCCTGTATCTTAGAAAATATGCATTTATCACTACTTAAATCACACCCTGTGTTTTTTTATTTGCAGGTCTAAAAAACAAAAGTCAAACAGCGAAGGTGGCGAAAAATTCGTAGAATCGTTGACGGATTGTATGGCAACTGATGTCATGGAAATCAGAGATCCTGAAGAGCTCGAGGTGTATGGAACCCAGTTGGCTACAGGTGGGTAGTGACCCTGTTTGTATGACATATTTTAGAGAAATAGAGATTCGATAAACCCACCAAAGTCACTCAAACTCATATTTTGGGTTGTTGTGTTGTTATTTTCTTGCCAATTTCATTGGCGTAAAAATTTATGTCGTCAGCGGTGAGTGACATGAATCATCATGCAACATGCTCGTATAAACAAACACGTTTGTCCGTCACGCCCTGTAAATGTTTGTGGAAAATTGTTTAATTTTATTTTTCGACAAACAAACAAACTCCACCACCAGTATTTACTAAGATGGTTTAGGGTATAAGTTTAAAGTTTAGGTTTGGGTTTAACTTTTAGTTTATCTTTTGTGAAACGTTTTAACTGAATTTCTTTCAAACTTAATAGAAGTTAATGGAATTTTGGACTAATTATAACTACATAGGTTATATCGCAATGGAAAAAAACCGGTTTAAATAAGAATCTGCAAGGATTTCGTAAAAAAAATGGAAAAAACGGAAAAGAAATGGTTTAAACTATAAGTTTGTAGGGAACGAGGTTCAAGTGAAAATGCAGCGATATTTAAGTGAATTACTTACATTTTTCAATTTACACTTACTTCCCAAACTTGACATTGTCGGAAAATGTGTTCTAATTTCGTAATTTTTATTATATAATTTGCACAAACAAAGCGAAACTGAAAAATAAATTTTAAAATTTATTAAAATGACGTAAAAGTGACTTGACTGACATTTGCTGCACTAAGTACTGGGATTGTCATCTGCTGTCATCTCGGTGCACGTACATCTTAAATATATCTGTATGGCTAGAGCGTACTAAAACCATTAATGGAAAATAACTGCTACAATAAATAAATAAATAAATAAAAACATTTTTTATTATATTAATTTAAAGATTATTTGCAAATAAACAAATCGCGTGTGAGTTTATTTGGATTTTAATCTGAAGATCGTTTTTTTTACTTTCCTCGTCAAGGCAAATATCGTTTAAAAGCTACATGCTAAAATATAAAAGAGATATGAGAATTTAGTACTAAACGGTTTATCCAGCCTTGTGTACATTGCCCTAAAAAACTCGCTCTAATAGTTAATTGAAGCTAAAAATCGTATAAAATTTTGTCATATCGTTCCTAAATATGATCAAATTTTACATTTTAAAAAAACAAAAACGTGATTGTTTTTAAGTTACAATCAGATAAACCACCCCCGGAGGTAGTTTAAAATTTAGGACGATTTTTAGTCGGAATCCCATGACCTAGGGGTTTAAAGTGATGTAGTAGCCTGAATTAGACAGTTGTAGAAAAATCAGTTTTCCATGTTTTCTTCTTTTTTTCGGTCTATATGGTCCATTTCAAGAACAAATCGTCCTAAATTTCAATTTTTAGGACATTTTATCGTCCATACAGATAAAAAAAAAATTCAATTTTTCCAAATCAATGCACATTTAAATTTTAAACCTAAACCCTAAACTTAAACCAAAACCTAGACTAAAACTTACGCCTTAGTAAATACTGGTGTACATGTTTTACGTGATTTATTTCCCATTTTTCACAGAAAGAAACACAATTTTACACGACAAACGCAAAACACCACAAAATGTAAATAAACAACAAATATGGCGTCCATCCACACAGCAGATGTGTGTCTACGTGCCAAAACTTACACATGCGCACTTGAAAATTTGCGTCTGCTAATTTAAATTGTTTCCACAGCAAGCTATGATGATGATGATGCTACTTGTGCCAATATCACTGGTCGGCATAAAAATCCTCCTGAATTCAAATATGAACTCCGTTTTTCCCCATTACCCCCCATTTTCGGGGAGACCTCCCTACCTATTTTTACTGCTTTTCGATAGTGTGGTCAGACGAAAAGGATTTTTTTTGACCCTAACATCATTATTTCTGAGAGACTGGAGAGTTTAGTGTTCTCAAACATTAATATTTATAGTAAGGTGGTAAGCCATTTGTTTTGGGGGGGTGGGGTGTTTTGCATAATTGGTAAATGGACATTGTCGATTTTACCGTTTTATATGCATTTTCTAATTATTTTTATAAAATTTTAGCTGCCAGCAGCTTAACGGTAAAGGTAATAAACGTTATAGCAAAGTATAAAGCAACATATTAGTATATAAAAGTATATATATACAGAAACCACTGGCGTATACAAAAAATTGCCTTGGAGGGGCTTAAAAATTTTTTCCACTTTTATTTATTAACATATTAAAAAGTAGGAAAATAAATAGTTTTAACATAATCTATTTTTCGATTCATGGGGGGGGGCTTTCGCCCCCAAGCCCCCCTCCCCCCTTGTATACGCTCATGCAGAAACTATAATAAAAAAATAAAATATTGTTGCTTTATTTGTGAATGGGGCAGCCGAGCACGGGACAAACATTACATTGTACGGAACTGGTCTTTGCGAGAAAAACTTACTCCCGGTCAGAAAAATGTCGCCAACGATCCTTATTAGTCCCGCAGTTTGTAAAAACACTGAACAAAACAGGCGACGCATTCATATATTTGAAAACTACCTCTTAGTGAGGCTAAAATCAAGGAACGTGTTTTTGTGTGCCCCCAGATTAGACGACTTTTTTAAGATTCGACGTTTATTGAACACCTGAATCAAAAAGAAAAACGAGCTTCGTTTGCATTCCAAAATGTGTGTAAGAACTTTTTAGGTAACCATAACTCTTAGCCCTCCCCTGGGTGCGCCCATGTATTTATTATTGTTTGAAACTAAAATAACTCTCTTCATATTTAAAAAATTAAATTTATGTCGATAATATTATAATTATCAAAAAATTATAAAAATAGGTAAAAGGGCTGCCCCTCAAAAATAGTGGGTGGTAGAAGAAAACGCAAGCTATATTTGGATTCAGGGCGTCGTCTTACATAAGAGTCAGCGGAAATAATGCCAGGGCTCAAGAATTTTTTTTTTTTTGCAGACCAGTGTATTTTTAAATAATTTTAGGTGTTCAGATCTCGAGCTACATCTTCGAAGTATGTGACAGCTTGTTGAACATCGGTCCCTGCGGAAATATATCTGTTGGGGAGCCCGCATTTATGAGCGAAGAATTTGCAAATAATCCTGATTTGAATCTGGAGTTGGTTACTACAGCAGGTGATTTTTTTTTACTCTCTATAGTCCAGTCATTATATAATTTTAGGTTGCAAAAGGTCGTGTAATCGCGATTTTGACATTGGAGTCCTAAAAACAAATTTAAGTTTTCGAACTTGGGGGAGGGGGGGGGGAATGCACCCCGCCATCCAGGTTTTACTGTGCAGAAAAAGTTTTTTGAAGTTTAAACTTCTTTAGGCGCGTTTAGCACTTTTTGTGGGTGCTGAATTGAACTAAGCCGTCATGCTCGGCTATGTAACGCTCGCGCGAAGTCGGCTCGAGTCGACTAACTGTGAGAGGAACAGTTAGCGAGCGATATGATGGTGCAGATGAAGGCCAGTATTTTTAATTTCGCCTTGTTGAAGTTTACACTTCTGCCGTGTTGTTTTAAGCACACTCATTTTTTTTTCTTCTAAATTACTTGTTAACTGTACGTTTTAGAGAAAAAAGTTTTACACAAAAGTTTAAGACAATAAAATTTTCTACAAAATCGCTTTGTACGTTTTTTTGTCAGACGAATGGTTTTTTAGTTATGACGCTAAACATTTCGCCGTCATTTTAGATTTTGACCAATTTTTTTTAGTGGCCTTTAACTATGGAAATACATAGAAAACAGGTGTACTGCTAACACTTCAGGGTTCGTATCTCAGCAAGGGTACTACCCAGAGAACTCAATGATATCTCATTTTATAAGCTATTACTTAGTCTTTATTTTATGTTCCTACAAATTTTCTCAAAAATAAGCAGTTTCGAAGTTCAAGGCCACTAAATAAGAAAATTGGTCAAAATCCAAAATGGCGGTGAAATGTTTAGCGTCATAACTCGAAAACCATTTGTCTGACAAAAAAACGTACAACAGCGTTTTTGAAGGAAATTTTATTGTCTTCAACTTTTGTGTAAAACTTTTTTTCATTAACAGTACAGGGACCAAGTAATTTAAAAAAATATCTTTTCGTGCACACTAAATTCAAGATGGTGGGGGAAGCCGGCCCTCTACCAAAGTCGAAAACTCAAATTTTTTTTGGGACTCCAATGTGAACAATATATATCAAAATCGCGATTACACCACCTTTTGCAAACTTTTATATTTTTCGGGCTATTACAATTGAAATTTGTTTATTATGCGGTATAAGAAAAATTATAAATTAAACGAAAGAGGTACTTCAAACCTCTTGAAAACTCACTCACTTACTTTTCATAAGGTTTTTTGCTTATAAATTATCGGATAATAACTGCGTTATTTTAATTTTGATTTGTTTGTATACCAGGCGTTAACGATTTAAAGTAGAATATGTTAGTTTTAGGACCCCTTCTTATTTACCTTCATCAAAAACCGGAACCAAATAAAAGTCGGATCAAGTGGTGTTATAAACTAATAGCAGCAGTTGTAAGGACTTCATACCTACAATTTATTTTCTTTTTTTATAAAAAATAGGCTCATAATTAAAATTACAAAATCCATAGTTTATTTGTGGTATAAAACTTTTAAAAACCTTATCGAAACTTTTCTCGTGTGAAGTTGTAGATCGGTTTGGCGCGTATCCTCCTATAAATAAATATTTTTACACTTATTTCGTGTATTTAGGTAAAAAAAAACAAAAACCATGTCTCAATTTTACCCTGAATGTCTCATTTTTGGTTTAGACAGCGAACCGACTGTTTATACGTGAATTTTATCACTGTCTCATATTTCGCCTCACCTGTCTCATTTTTGAAATATTTTTCTGATTATCGCTTATATCCTACAGAGGAGTCTACAATCTTAAACATATAAGAGTTTTAAAAAGTGCCTCATTTTTACACCACGATTTAAACTATTTAGCTTCGGCTCCATTGCCATTTTAAAAGAGTAGTTACTACTATTATGTCGGTTTAGAACGTTTTTCTACGTTGTCCGACGCCTATTCTCCACCTCCTTCGATCTTGACAATCATCCTCTGTCAGATTCTTTTGACTCATTGATCTTTGTATTGTCTGTTGCCATTCTATTTTAGGACGCCCTCTTTTTCTGCGCCCTATTGGTTGCCTTTCTAGGACCTGCTTTGGTAATCTTTCGTCGTTCATCCGTTGTACATGGCCGTACCATATCAGTTGCCTTTTAGTGATGTCATCTGTTATGCTTCCCTCGATTCCCATTCTTTCTTTTATGATCTCATTTCTTATGTGATCTATTCTAGATATGCTCATTGATCTTCTTATTGCATCCATTTCGACACTTTCCATTTTTGTTTTGTATTTTTCTGTTACGCGACAAGTCTCTATTCCATACAACAGCGTGTTTTTGACCATTGTTTCATATATGTTAAATTTTACATTCTTTTTTATCTCTCTGCTCCATAAAATACTGTTAAGACATCCAATAACTTTTTTGCTTTTACTATTCTTTTTTCCAATTCTTTACAGTCTGTTCCTGTCTTATCAAATGTGACACCCAAGTATACATACTCATTGCATGGAGATATTGTTTGTCCATTTTCTAGTACTAACTCACTGGATTCGTTTCCAATACATAAGTACTGTGTCTTGTCCACGTTCACTGTTACTCCCCACTTTTGGTATTCTTCTGTTAACTTTCTCATCATATACTCCATGTCTTCTTTATCATTAGCCACAGTTACTTGGTCGTCAGCAAACTGTAGTGTGTATATGGTAAATCGGTCGTTAAGTTGTATTCCCATGCCGTGCACTTTATGTTTTCAGTTTTTTAGAGCTACTGCGATATATATTTTAAAAGGAGTTGGAGAGATACAACATCCTGTCTTAAGCCTTTTGTTACCAGGAATTCTTTTGAAAGTCGATTTCCAATTTTAATTTTAGATTTTGACCCTTTGTATAGTTCTTTTATCGCTTTTATGTATGTATGATTGATATTAGTTTGCTCTAAAACTGTCCATAATTTTTCTACTGGAACGGTATCATATGCTTTTTGTAGGTCCACAAAGGTAACATGAGTCTTTAAATTTCTGGCGCTCTTTTTCTCAATTACTTGTTTAAGACAAAAAACATTATCACTACAAGATCTGCCTGCGCGAAACCCACTTTGCTCTTCTTCTTCTTGTTCATGAAAATCATTCCCTATTAGATCTCTAAGAATCCTACCGTACAATCTACTTAGAGTACTGGTTACTGAAATTCCTCTGTAATTGTTGCAATCCAGCTTGTTTCCTTTTTTATGTATTGAGGATATGAATGCAATTTTCTAATCCAAAGAGTAGTTGTCTATCATTAACGACTCGTCTTTCAAACACGAAGATAGTAATATTTTTGCTGTTAACAGGTTATGGTAAAAACGGCGCTCTCTGTGTTCTTCAAAGGTCCATCAAACCACAAATTGTCACCACCTTTACGTTGCCAGGTTGTTCCGATATGTGGACAGTAAGAAGTGGTGAAGAAAAACACGCCTTTTTGATCCTTAGTCAAGAAGATAGCACTATGGTAAGACTTTATTTATTATTTTTAGCCATATTCCTATTATTTTTTCAAAATTATGTATTGGTTTTTCATTTGTATTTAAATATCTATAAAAATAATTTAAACATGATATTTTTGTAGTGAAATGTCACATCTAATGATCGATAAAGTTGGAAAATTTACTTTTTTTTAACCTTTTGCTTATTTATGTGCAGGTATTGCAAACCGGTCAAGAAATCAACGAAATTGACAACACTGGTTTTGCTACAGGTGGTCCTACAGTGTTTGCTGGAAATTTGGGAAACAACAAGTATATCGTGCAAGTTACTACCGTTGCTGTTAGATTACTACAAGGTAACACCAAATACATTAGATAGTTTAAGTTGTGCTACGTATTTTTACGTAAAACTGCACGTTAAGCGCTCTACGTTTTATTCCAAATTTAAGTTTAAGTTGAATGTTTTTACGTTACCATAACAAGTCTACTAATAGCAAAGAATATGGAATGTTGCACTGTGTTTTTTTGATGTTAGATGTTTTTTGTCTTTCCAACTACAGTAGGAATATATTTGCAAAGAATCGTTTGTACTGGAAGCGGAAATTATTGTCTAGGCCTCATTTTTCGATCGGTCAATCAACCAATTCTATTCTTTGGTAACGTTAAGGTGCCCGCAGACTGCCGTAAGCTAACGTAAATACGTAAGCTCCTAACGTGACCTTGACGACGGTGTGACGAAGTGCGCTTGCGTATCTGTCAAATCTCATGCTTACGTAAAAATATGTAGCACAACTTAAACTATCTAATATTTATTTTTAGATATCTCTTTAGGTCTTGAGAATGCTAAAAACAAACCACACGATGGATGTGTAACAAAACGGGATTTGAGCATAAATGGTATTTTTGCCATTTATAAGTTTTTAAAGATTTTTAATTAAATATTGTTTTGACATCAACAAGCATTAATTATATGCAAGACTAGGTTAAGATTAAGTAAAATTTATGGCAACTCGGCGACTTGTTTTTAGGCATATTTTCAGGTTCGCTGTATTTTAATAAAAGTTGTATTCGGCTAATATGTCCTTTGAGCCAGTAACATCAAAATAATTCATATTTTGTAACTGGACACAAATTAGCTAAACTATTTTCAATTAAAAAAAAAACACACTGTGTAATTTTACTTTCTAACGGGTTTTTCAGTCTGGCTTGCATTGCTATTTTGTCTCTTAGTGGAGCGCTTAAAGCGCTATCTCTTTCTCGCCAAAGCGAAAGGGAGTAGAATTCTAGCCTCTCCCATCTCGCTTTAACTGAGACGGGAAACTTTCGAAAGTCGTCAGGGAGTTTACTCTTTAGTTTGCTTTTGCTTGGTACGTAACGCTTTCATTCACACTTCTTAAGGGGGGTTTTATTTTAACTGGGGAAATTTATCAATTATTTTAACTTTGTATAAGCTATTATCTTTATTATTCATAATTATTTTAGTCTTTTCTTTTGGAGTTTATTGATTTTAAAGTCATTAATTATTACTGTTTCCAGTGTTTTGAAATAATGTGTTTAACTGTTTTATGGTTTTTTTAACATAAAAATACAAACCATTAGTTGCCCTAAAATCGGCATTTTTCTTCAACAATATATCCCAAACCTAAACAGTAATATTAAGTAAATTAAACAGTTGATTGAATAGTTTCACTCATTCAGTCAACGTTTAAGATGTTGATAAATATATATATTTACAACAAATATATAAAAGGTTTATAAAACCTAAAAGTTTAAGAAGTGTAAATATTTGAATACAAAAGTTTAATAGTAGTAAAAAGTCGATATTAAACTAATAAATATAAGAAGTGACAGTGTGAAGCTACAAGAAGAAAATTGAAAAGGTATCTATGATTATCCTATTAGTTATACAGTTGAGAAAAACGTTTATAGCATACTTTTCCTCCAAGAACCGTCAAATTCCCTTTCGAGATCGTGTAAATTTAATAACATATAGTAACATTTAGTCTTTTTATAATTTATATAAGTTGTAGCCTAAGTTGGTAGCTTACAACATTTAAGCCTTGGCCACTTGAGGTGACAGTATCACTGTCACACACAGGCCCCTGTTACAGATGCCAGGACACCTCTTAATTCTTAATACTCTTTTTTCGGGTAGACAGAATTTCGGTTAATGCGCATGCCTCAGTTTTGGTTATATATACCGTCACGTCACTACCTGACTTGGCAAATTGTTCAATTCAATTCAATGTTTGGTTCTTGGCTCTGATCCCTGTGGATCAATTAGCCAGCACACATCGATTGGCTCTAAGGAAGTCTGGCATCTAAGCCACTTAGAGCCTGTGCTCTTTTTCTATCTTTCAAAAACAATCCTTTCTTTCTTCCCTTCCTGGAATACCAATGTTCTTCCCTCCTACTTTCTTCTTCTCCTGCTACGCTCTCAGTTTCTTTTTGCCACTCGCAACGCAGTTCCCTTCTTCCAGCCAGATGTTTGTCTTGTTTTCTTCCACTGTTCCGTCAATTATCCCTATGTTCTACTTGTTTTAACTAGGAAAGATGGGATCTCAGATATACATATACATACATTCAACATAAATTTTTACACTCATTCTGACAATAACACAAATATTTTCAAGGGTGGTGTGTTTAAGGGTAATTGTGCATTCGAATTTTTTATTTATCTATTTATTTATTAATATTTATTTCTTTTAACTGATTTGTTTCTTAGATATTTGGCTTGGCAAATTGTCAAGAAACGAAAGTTATGCCTATTATTACCTCCCTAGCTCGCGTGGCAATAATAATTCCGTTTATTGACGCTCACGTCTAAATGTGGGTAAAAATGCTAATCAGCGTTGATCTGGCCTGAAAGACATAAGTGCTGTCTAGGTCACAGATGGTTTCTTTTTCTTTGCAATCCATCTTTTTATCGATCGATATATCAGTAAATACTCGCCTGCTTCTGTTCTAGTTTCTCTCGTATCTCGGTAGATGGCTTCTTGCGAGTGTTTTCTTACTATAGACGTAGGATGAGAGACGAAACGGTCTGATTAACTTTGCAAGGGTGCAGCGTTGCCAGGTCTACTGATTTTTCAGTAGATCTAGTGCTTTTGGGTGTTTGTCTTCTGAATACTGTTTTTACGGCGGAATCTACTGCTTTTTTCGGTTTTCAAGAAATATGAGCAGTAGATCTACTGTTTTTGTTTTTCAAGAAAATTTGTTAGGTACCTAATTAGTTACCTATTCAAAATTTTTAATTTATAATTTTTGCCTGTGAAAAAAATGATATGAAAACATCTTCATGATGAGCGGTAACGTTACGAATCTCTTTCCGAGCACCCCGGAATTGATCTGAGATCGAGCGGGATTGCTCGCCTACGGAGCAAGGGCGAACAAATAAAAAACACGGAAAACACTTATTAAAACACAAAACACCAAAATTAGAAACAAATTAATCAAATCTAAAAAATGGGGTTATGGGTTTGTTTTCAACTGAAACGTTGCTCCGTAAAAAGAGATGGAGCTATTCAGAGCACCCGCTCGAAGATTTGCGGGCAATAGTCGAGCACACAAATCTTTTGTAGAGCACTGCTCGTTTTTAAGTAGAACGACTGTATCCGTTTCAGAGCAATTTTCGAGCACTCGAGGGCAGTTTTCGAGCAAAAGCCGAAATCGCTATAAGTGCGCGTCGGGGGATCCCCCCCGTTGTCGTCACGCTGCGTTCGAGAATTGGTTAAATCAACCATTTTTTCTTTGTTTATCACTAAAAGAAACATGAAACGCTTTTTTGGACTGCAAAAAGAAATCTACTGTTTTTTTACAAAATCTACTGCTTTTTTTATCTGTTTTCTTAAAATTTGACTTGGCAACGCTGCAAGGGTGTCATATGGACCGAGCAGTGTTCTGAGGAGTCCCATAAGGATAAAAAAGTTAACTGTCAATACTGATTAGGTGTCCATTAGATCTTGGATCCCCGTGAGGTTAAGCTTTTGAGCTACCGACGAAAAATTGTGAAAGAATCAAAAACTTCTTTTTACCCGATTAGCCATGAAAACTTGTTTGATATTTAAATTCACGGGTACTAAAATTTACGTTTACAAATATCTATTATGAATAGTGTTGTCAGGCTGCCAAAAATCGTGTAAAATCGTGAAAATGTTGAATATCTTCATTTTCAAAAATACATAAAAACAAGTAATAATACTCTGCCAATATATGGGCCCCTAAGCTCTCACTAGATACTATAGTTATAGTGTACGTGTGAGCTAATATAACTAAAAACTAAAATATATTTTATTCAACTCCAGACTAAATTACCTTTTGTTTGATACCACATAAGCCATGTTTTGACTTAAACTCAAATTTTTGAAATCTACCCCCACCCTTAAAAAAACAAAAACTAAAATGTATTTTGTTAAACTCCGGACTCAATTACCTTTCGTTTGATATCACACACGCCATATTTTCACATACTCTAATTTTTGAAATATACCCCCACCCTTTTTTTTAAATAAATTAAAATGTATTTTGTTTAACTCCAGACTCAATTACCTTTCGTTTGATATCACACACGCCACATTTTCCCAAATACTCTAATTTTTGAAATCTACCCCCACCCTTTTATTTGGTTTGTGTTCGGTGGATTTTGTTCATTTTTAAATGGGACCATCTCGGCCCAAAACCCAGCCTAGATACCAAATTTCATTAAAATCGGCCAAGCGGTTTTTGAGTTATGCGCGTTGGTCGTTACAGACAGACAGACAGACATAAAGACAGACAGACAGACGGCGCAACAAAAAAGTTTCAAAATCATCTGAAACGCAAAGATATATAAAAAATTTTGAAATCGGAGCAACTTTTTTTTTCTCGAAAAAATTAGGATCACCATAGCTCACACTACTATAGTATAGTATATATGTGAGCTAAAATACGTATTATTTATCGAAAAAAGTTTTATTGCGATATCAATATAATACATCATTTTTTTATATTTATAAATGCTAATACAACGGTATTATTTTTAAAACAACAAATAAAATAAATACATAGCGACATACGGACATAACTATAAGATATTTTAAATCTATCTTTTGAAGACGACTTGGAATCGCTGGAGTCTTTACTTTATGTTTCACTTAAATATAGTAGCCTAGTATTACCAAGTTTTTTGGTAACATTTTAATTCAAAGTAAATTCGTAACATGTCTTGTTTTCCATAAAACTTTTTATGTACAAAAGACCTAATTTTTTTAATTAATTGCAAAACTGTGTTTTAATCAGATTGATTTGGAAGAATATTCTCTTTACGTCGGCCTTAGAAAGAGGCAAACAAAGAACTTGAAAAACAAACGAATCGCCTATCTTCACATTGGCAATTTCTTTCCAAAAGGGTGCAACATCATTTTCAGTATCATCTAGTGGAAAATTTTTTAGCAATCTCTTCAGATTTTTATTAATATTTCTTTAGCAGAATTTAAAATACTCTGCCAATCTATGGGCACCTAAGCTCACACTGGATACTATAGTTATAGTGTATCTACGTGAAAGCTAATAACTAAAAACTGAAGTATATTTTATTGAACTCCAGACTCAATTACCTTTCGTTTGATACCACACAAGCCATGTTTTGACTTAAACTCTAATTTTTCAAATCTACCCCCACCCTTTTTTAAAAAACTAAAATGTGTTTTGTTTAACTCCAGACTCAATTACCTTTCGTTTGTTATCACACACGCCATATTTCCACTTAAACACTAATTTTTGAAATTTACCCCCACCCTTTTTTTTAAAATAAACTAAAATGTATTTTGTTTAACTCCAGACTCAATTACCTTTCGTTTGATATCACACACGCTATATTTTTACATAAACTCTAATTTTTGAAATCTACCCCCACCCTTTTATTTGCCTTGTGTTGGGTGGATTTTGTTCATTTTTAAATGGGACCATCTCGACCCAAAACCCAGCCTGGGTACCAAATTTCATTAAAATCGGGCAAGCCGTTTTTGAGTTGTAACAGGTCGTTACAGACAGACATACAGACAGACAGACAGACATACAGACAGACAGACAGACAGACGGCGCAACAAAAAAGTTTCAAAATCATCTGAAACGCAAAGATATATAAAAAAATTTAAAATCTCGAAAAAATTAGGATCACCATAGCTCACACTACTATAGTATAGTAGTAGTGTGAGCTAAATCATGAGAATTGGCCTTTGATTCGTGTAATCATGTAAAAAGAACTGATATCGTGTAATTACACGATTAATCGTGCAATTTGGCAACACTGATTATGGCCAGCTTTTCTGGAAATTCGACCAATGTGTGACGGATGGTCCTAATGTCATTTAAACAGCTTATTACACTAAGAGAAATTTTCATATTTTTCTTGATGGCGTACAAAATACGCCAAGCGACCATCTGCGTAAAGAAAATCATAGCGACTACTTAAGGGTTCAATTTTTATTTTATTTTCAGGGGCGAACCAGTTACAACACGTGCCCATGGACCTAGGCTCGCCGATTGTTCACGTGACCAGTGCTGACCCCTATATTTCGCTAATGACATCTGACGGGCAAGTCATCACTCTTATGTTGAGAGAGACGAGAGGCGTCGGCAAGTTGGCAATCAGTAAATCGACGTTGTCAAATGTAAGAATTGTAATTTAAACAATAATAAAGCACAATATTTTGGTAATATAGGAGTCCAAAATAAGTTTATAAAACCTCTTTTGATGTTGAGATACAGATCATGTTTCAGTGTATCAGAACAAGACCAATAATTAGAAATAATAATTGTTTGCCTGAAACTCGTAGACAATGATTGAGTAGGAATAAAATTTCGGACTTCCATTGTTTATGTTTTCTGCTATTAGAAAGTGTTTTCGATAGAGAACTAATTATAACATATTATTGATATTTCTAAAAAAATTAAATTAACAAAAATAATAAATCTTGAAAAATTATAATTTTTTTCCAGTTTTTTGGTATTTGATGAACTTTCTATAGTTTGGCCTTCTCTATCGTCCAGTAGAATTTAGACACTTATCTTCTTTAATTTAGGCTATATTTCTTATTAAATCTTTGGCTTAAAGTTGGTAAACATATTACCGTGAGAATTGATAACTTTTTTACATCTATTACCTTCCTAGCCTTTGGCTGGAAAAGTTATTATTTTGAAGATTTTTTTTTTGAGATAACGCCGAAAATGTGTTATTTGTATGTCTGTCCTTGTGTGTGTGTATGTTCATCCGTAATACGATAGCTTCTAAACCGCTAAATCGATTTTCATGAAATTTTCAGGTAAAATAGTGTAAAAAATTCATTAAAATTAATGAGTTTTTGTCAGTTTAAAAATGGACAATCTTCTTAACGGAGTGTCGCATCATTATGCGGTTTTAATATTATAGTAGAACAAGTTTTTCCTTATAATTTATGTTATTACCAAAAACTTCGTAGTAGCTTCCATTTCTGAGATATTTACAAAAACGTACACTTGGAGTGTACTAATGGGTTATAAAGGTATCATAAAATTTAGGTTCCTCCCGTTTCCACAATTTGCATGTACAAGGACACGTCTGGATTGTTCACAAATAAAATTCCAGATGAATTTACACATATTCCAGAGCATTACATTACGGGTAAGCATAAACTATAAAATTATCCATGCGTGTTCAAATGATCACAGGGTTCGATGGTCTGAAGCTAAAGTTTTGCATCAGGAGTCGTACTGACCAAAAAGAAAGTTTATTGAAGCTGCATTGATATTGCAAAACAAAGAAGTTTTCAATCAACCAAGCACCGACATACCAAACATATGAAAACCACTCCTTTTGGAAAATAAGCGTCTTAGGATTAAAAAATTGGGCGGGTCGACACAAACCAAACAGTATAAGTGGTAGCCTGTAGACTGGATTGTTTAGTTTACATTTGAAAACGGTTAGAGATACTTACTAACCGAAACGTCGTGTTTAAAATAAATAAAGACAATGGTCCAAATTTTCTTTCCACTAGTAGGTGTTATGATTGTCGTGATTTTTTTTATCCACAGGCTTAAAACCTAATTTTTGATCTTAAACGGATTAAAAAATAGATTTTATCCTCGATAAAAGAAATCAATAACTATTTACGTTTGGGGGGTAAACTCAGATGGAAGGTAAGCCAACAAAATGGTCGGGCCAGTCTTCTTTAATGATTACTCTCGCAAGCGATTGTTATGACAAGGAAACTACATTCAATTCTACTTGCATAAGTAACCCCGAAAACTGGTTTCCCTCTTTAATCAGTTTTTTTTATATTTTATAAGTTTTTATTTCACGCGATAAATGTTGTAAATGTTGGAATGAAAAATAATTAAAGCTAACCTAACCTTGTCTGTGTACAGCTTGTCCCATTTTCGATGGGATTAAATGGGAAACTCGGTTATTATTAAAGATATTGATTTTCTGATTGCACCTTACCGTGCTCTTTTGTCAAGACGTTAAAAATGGTGTATTCAGATTTTTGCTATACCCCGTAGTTTCGCTAGTTTTTGAAAAAATTGCATTTTTAATCATTCCTTGTGTCTCGTTTATTTTGCAAGATATTTTTATTCTGTAAAAACTTTTATGTGGCAACTTTTTTAGAAGAAAATAATGACGTTATCAGTTTTTTAAAATATTGTTTAGTTTTTGAGATATGGTATTTATCATAAAAAATTAAATACGGACCTGGATTTTTTAAATTATTATTTTGATTGGTTTTATGCTATTATTATCACAATGTAATAAAAAATTAATATTTAAAAAAATAACTTTAGTTCGAACCTGGAAATTTTCAACATAAATATAAATTAAAAATTGCTAGTTGAACAATTTTTAGTTTAAATGTTTTGAAACTTAGCAAATTAAAATGGTTTTATTTTAATTTAAAGATTTATATGAAACAAAGTCTACGACAAAAACAAAACAGATAATGAATTACAAAAGTTAATAACTAATTTTATTTAGTGATATAAATGTTTAAACTGATTGCGATTATGTGTAAGTCATTGTTGGCATTTTTAAGTAATTTTTCTTAATGCATAAAAATATTTCTGCCGTTTACATATTGGGATTTTGTTGCTTGAATAAAGCAGTCAAACATATCACATTTTTCAAAATCTGGATATGGTCGAATTCTAGCCATTTTAGAATAATTTTGAGTGACTTATTTACAAAAATGACAAGTAAAATGACAATGTCAATTCCACGCTTTTGTTTTTCCATGTTGAAGTATATTTCATGAGTTGCTGTGCTATCAAATAATTACTATGATATTTTTGTTAACATTTTTAACTTTATTTATTAATCTTTCAATTAACGTTTCAAAACAGATAAACTAAAAATTGTTCAACTAGTGTCTTGCAATTTTTAATTTATATTTACGTTGGAAATTTCCAGGTTCGGACTAAATTTTTTTTAGAAATATTAAATGATTTTTTTTACCTTAAATTAAAAAAATATTCAAGTTTTATCATTTTAAGATAATAATAACATGAAATCAATTAAAATGTTAATAAAAATAATCCAGGTCCGTATTTAATTTTTTTATGATAAATACCATGTATCAAAAACTAAACAAAATTTAAAAAAGTTGACAACGTCATGATTTTGCTTTAAAAAAGTTGCCTTGTAAAGGTTTTTACAGAATAAAAATATTTTGGTAAATTAGCGAAATACAAGGAATTATTAAAAATGCAATTTTTTCAAAAACTCCCTGTATTAGCGAAACCACGGGGTATAGCAAAAATCTGATTACGCCATTTTTACCGACTCAAAAAAAGAGCACGGTAAGGTGCAATCAGAAAATCGATATCTTTATTAATAACCGAGTTTCCCATTTAATCCCATCGAAAATGGGACACGCTGTACCGTGAACTAATAATATTAAATACTACTTAAGGTCGGTTCAGCCTCATAAATTACATTAGATTAAATTAAATCAACTTACATTAACTTACCCTAAGCCAAATTAGACTAACTTGAGAGGAAATTTTCTCGATTATTACAGTTTCTTTGAAGTTTTTCACTTGTATTTTCTGTAAACATTTTATTTTATGCCTTTAGGAACCTTCCCAAGTAAAAAAAACAATACCATTTTCACAAAAAAATCTCTTAAGTTAGTCTAATTTGTCTTAGGGTAAGTTAATGTAAGTTAATTTTAGGTAATCTAATGTAATTTATGAGACTGAATCGACCTTTACATTCATAAACTTGGAGGGAGCACTTTCGGCTCCCATCACATGAAACTTTCACAAACACCCCCTTACAGTTTCCCCTATCGCCACTCATTTTGGACTGTCCTCGATTTAATTTTATTATTAAATCAAGCACTGTTTTTGCAAGATTGCAACTGCTTATTAAATTGACTATAAAGGGTGCTTCATAACAATATGTAATTGGTTCATTCATACAATTCAATTCGGTTGGCCTACGCTTCTAGGGTAGGCAAGCATTGCACAGATTGTATAGGACAATCAGAAATTGTTTATACTACATAAACCCAGCGACAAACGTTAGAATTATACTAAATTAAATATTTGTGTTTTTAGAAATAGAATTAAGAAATGAACACGACAACGAAGACGAGCTGCTTTACGGCGAAAACGACTTTAAAATGCCCACACTAAACCCCGCCCCAAAACCAAAAGTCTTTTATAATTGGTGGAAAAAGTATTTGACACCTGTCAAACCGACTTACTGGCTATTCGTCGTTAGAGAGAATTCGAATTTGGAGATTTATTCCATTCCTGAATTTAAATTGCTTTTCTACGTTCAGAATTTATGTTTTGGGCATAGGGTAAGAAGATTCTTTTTTATAAAAAAATTCATATACCAAAAATTAACAAAACACAATAGTTTACTATTTATTTTTTATTTATAATTCCTTCAGAATTTCATAACTTTGATCTGTCATGCTAAGTATAATACAGGGCCAAATTGCAAATAATGCAAGGACCTAAAACTATAAACAACAAGTGAAATTAAAGAAAGAAAAATAAGAAAAAAGTTTTCTGCTTCGGCCGGGGATTGAACCCGGGATCTCTTGCTATCTAGGCAAACATTCTAACCACTGAACTACCGGAGTCATACATAAATTTTCGGAAAACTTCCATCTATTCAGGCTGCGGTGTCTCAATACAAGAACGTTCTTGTTTTACTCTGAAATATGCATCAGATATGTATGATTCAAAAATATTAGAATATTGTTTTGACAGAAAAGTTATTGTTGTTGAGTTTCTCCAGTTTTAAATTGAGAAACTATGAATCAATGAAATGTTCTTCTACCTAATAAACAATGCGCCCGACAAAAATAAAATAACTCTTTTTCTATTTTTCTTTATTTTTGTTTAGGTCTTAATTGACGCCCTGGAATCCGTCATGCTTCACCCCCAACAACACCTAAACGAGGAAAACATCCAGAGAGAACACCCAGTGAAAGAAATTCTGATGGTAGGATTGGGGCACCTTGGTTCTCGACCGGTCCTGCTAGTAAGGATGGAGACTTGCATGTATGCCTATGAGGTGTTCAGGTTTTATAAAGGAAACTTAAAAATGAGGTGAGGCCACACAATGTCAATATCAGTATTGTAAATAATATAAAAATAATTTTTGTCAAGCAAAGTAGGAATATATTTTCCACTGTAGCACATACAACATACTCCAAACCAAACTCATAATGCCCCTTTTTTGTTTCTCCTAGTCGGCTAAAAAAACAATTTTGATCAAAACTTCCTTAAACTTTTTTTTCTTTGGTCCTACCTAGACATAGGTCATACCCTGTGTATAACATTTTTTGAAAAAAATAGGTCATATATACAGGGTCTTTATTGCCCTACCTAATAGCACACTGTATAAACGATTAGTTTTGCCGCAGATTAAAAAAAAATGTTTGCGAATTTGTCTTTTTTGCTACACATAGTTTTCTGGTATTTTTTTTTCGATAGGAATATAGTGATACCTTCCCTGTATTTTCTAAATTTTTTAAGGTAAACAAATTAATCTCTGGAATATCATATATGGATGATTCTACCAAAAGTGGGATATGGATATCATTTTTGGTCATTGCCTTTAAATAACAATACAGCACAGTAAATAATTTTGTTTTGTTAAATTTATGTAACTAATTAGGTGTAAGCTAAGAAACATTTATTTTCCCAAATTTTAGGAATTATTGCATAAAAATGCCAGAGGAATGAGGACCAGAGGAATGAGTTTTTTAATGGTTTTCCAATTTAAATCAAAATCTATTTAGACTACTTAACTTAAGTTTTATATAAACAAAGTTCCTATACTTATAATTTTAAAACAATCAACAAAAAAATTATACTATTGCTATCAGTCGAATATTTACTTACAAGAGGAATGATAATTGAAGCGTTCCTTTTTGCCGAAAATAAAGAGATCTATAACTTAAACCAAACTTGACATTATCTGTCAAAACTTGTCATCTTCACAAGTAAATTAGATATCCAGGGCCGTCTCTTTCTCTAGAAATTAACCGGTGGTATTCACAAATATTGTGTTATTAAAAATGGAGCACGTTTAAAATTGTAAAATTTTCCGGGAAGATGTAAATTCGGATTTTCAAAAATACGACTGCAAACTTAAGTTTTATCAATTTTTTGATAAATAGTTAAGACTTGGTTAAATATTATTTATTAGGATATTGTTTTCAATCTGAGTTTTTAATATTTGATTTGGGACTACACCAGAGGAATGAGGTATTGCAAGTTTATAATTTTTTTTATACATTAAACTCAAATGCTCCATAAAGAAAACATTTCGTTTTAAATCTTTTTGTAGAATCATCCATATAATGTCAAATTTGACGCTTTTTAGCAAGTCACTTGACTTCTAGTTTTACCGGAAACGACCTCAATTTTTGATTTTTAAATCAGACTTCCAGTTTTACCGGAAACGACCTCAACTTTTGATTTATAAATCAGACACCCTGTATATTTTTATTTTTGGATTTCTGGAACCAAACCTACTAGATCATCCTGTATTTTGTATCAAAATCGTTTTTTTCCTATTTTTTAGGTTTAAAAAATTGAGGCACGAAATTTTCTACTCTCCAAATGTTTACGGTAGAGTCGATACCGAAAATCCGGATTTTTTTTCGGTGCAAGAAAAAATTGCCAAGATGAGATACTTTGACAATATTGCAGGTACATTATTACCCTCGAACAGCTCTCTTTATCATGCTTGTCATGGTCAGTAGGTGCATCCCTTCTTATTCAACCGCAGTTTATTTTGTTTTTAGCTACTTTTGTATTTGATAGATGGCGCTTATTGTACAGTCGGAAACTTTTTAAATTGCCGCCATCGAAAATAAAAAATTATCGTATTTGAAAATTGAAAAAGTAGTTTGAACCAAAACAAAAAAAATTGTGAACCTCTGTATACATACATATTTAAAATAAAAATTGATTTCTTTAAATGATTAATTCTAACAAACAAAAATACTCTGCCAATCTATGGGCATCTAAGCTCACACTAGGTACTATAATTATAGTGTACGTGTGAGTTAATATATAACTAAAAACTGAAATATATTTTATTGAACTCCAGACTCAATTACCTTTCGTTTGATACCACACAAGCCATGTTTTGACTTAAACTTTAATTTTTCAAATCTACCCCCACCTTTTTTTTTAAACTAAAATGTATTTTGTTTAACTTCAGACTCAATTACCTTTCGTTTAATATCACACACGCCATATTTCCACATAAACACTAATTTTTTAAATTTACCCCCACCCTTTTTTTTAAAGTAAAATGTATTTTATTTAACTCCAGACGCAATTACCTTTCGTTTGATATCACACACGCCATATTTTTACATAAACTCTAATTTTTGATATATACCCCCACCCTTTTATTTGGCTTGTGTTCGGTGGATTTTGTTCATTTTTAAATGGGACCATCTCGACCCAAAACCCAGCGTAGGTACCAAATTTCATTAAAATCGGGCAAGCGGTTTTTGAGTTATGCGCGTTGGTCGTTACAGACAGACATACAGACAGATAGACAGACAGACAGACAGACAGACAGACAGACGGCGCAACAAAAAAGTTTCAAAATCATCTGAAACGCAAAGATATATAAAAATTTTTGAAATCGGAGCAACTTTTTTTTTCTCGGAAAAATTAGTATCACTATAGCTCACACTACTATAGTGTAGTGTGAGCTAAATACAACGGCAAAATAAAAAGTCCCTGACTGTACAAGCATGGCATCGCACGTTACGCAATTCTTTTACTAACAATATTATCTATCAACTTTATTTAATATCTCAAAATATACAACAGAGAAAAAAAATAGAAATCTAAAGAACCTAAAAAGATATAATTTGGGGTAGGGGACAATTTGCCGCGGCCGATTCGCCGCGGGGTCAATTCGCCGCGAGATTTTTTATTTTATGATGTTACCATTGGCAATTGTTTAAACAGTTTTATTTAGCTTGACTTCATATAATATATTTGTTTTGTTGTTTGATCATAACTTTTTTGAAACTTTTCCAAGTAGGTATTTGGGGTTAGTATACAATTCAACAATTTTTTTATTAGAAAAATAAATAAAATGGCGGACCCCAAATGGCGGATTTTCCCATTTATGAACCGATATGCATCAAACTCGGAACTTTGAGATCTTTCAGGTCGCTGATTATTATTTTTAACTTAATTTTAAAAAATCAGTTTATAAACAAGAAAGTGCGCCATTGTGGAACTGCCATTTTGCTTTTTTTAAATTTAAGTTAAAAATAATAATCAGCGACCTGAAATATCTCAAAGTTCCGAGTTTGATGCAAATCGGTTCATAAATGGGAAAATCCGCCATTTTTGATTCGCCAATTTAATTTTTTTAAATTTCAGTCAAAAATTGTATTAAGTTATCTTAAGCGCCGCTATGTTTCAAGTTTGAAGCAAATCGATTTATTAACAAAAAAAATGCGCCATTGTGGAACCGCCATTTTGATTTTTTAAAATTAAGTTAAAAATCAGCGACCTGAAAATTCTCACATTTCCGAGTCTGATGCAAATTTTCATTTTTTTAAAGTCAAAAACTGTATTAAGCGCCGCGATGATTCAAGTTTGAGGCAAATCGGTTCATAAATAGGAAAATCCGCCATTTTATTTATTTTTCTAATAAAAAATTATTCCCCTATAATTTGACACATTTAAATTAGATTTATTTTAACTTTTAAAAAAATTATTTTTTATAGGTTACAATGGGGTTTTTGTCTGCGGCGCTTATCCATATTGGGTATTTTTAACGAAACGTGGCGAATTGAGAACACACTCGATGAACATCGACGGTGAAGTCGTTAACTTTGCTCAGTTCAACAACGTAAATTGTCCTGAAGGTTTCCTTTATTTTAATAAAAAGGTAAGTTCGCTTTTTGCCAAATATTTTCGTGTTACATTAAAATTTTTTATATTTTTAAGTATTTTATATTAAGGTCACTAGATCACGGAGTTCCTAACCTTATTTTATATCGGTTTGAAGTCGTTATGTAAATATGATTGTTATTTATCAGCTGTTTTTTCTGGCTAAAGACAACACAGTTTAGCACCAATTCAAAAGATAGTAGATGCGTCACTATTATGTATATTAGGGTAAAAAAGCAGCACTACACTTTTGCACTCTTATCGTTATCATTATCCGTAACCGATTCT
This sequence comes from Aspidapion aeneum, assembly GCA_963576565.1. Classification (NCBI taxonomy): domain Eukaryota; kingdom Metazoa; phylum Arthropoda; class Insecta; order Coleoptera; family Brentidae; genus Aspidapion; species Aspidapion aeneum. The sequence continues at coordinate 5,276,009 of OY755043.1, read as the reverse complement.
AATACGTTATTTGGTCAAATTACGGATCGAAGACTGGCAGTCCAAAGCAAAATGGGAGTAACTGCAAAAAATTGAAAATTGAGTTATGGCCATTTACAGAATGCTAGCTAATCAATTTGTTTGTTTTGGAATGCGATCTTTACTTTAACTTGTCTTGACTTGTTGGGTAATAAATTTGGGCTCAAGGCCATTCATTGTTGAGGTTAAAATAACACCCTTTGTTGTGAAATATATGGATGATTCTACAAAAATGGTGCTGTGGAGTGGGAATGCATATTTTTCAAACACAGACTGCAGATGAAGCATAGTTTTCGTTATAAGACTTAAAACGAAAGGTTTTCTTTATGGAGCATTTGAGTTTATTGTATAAAAAAATTGCAAGTTTATAATTTTTTTTATTACAAAGCAAATACCTCATTTCTCTGGTGTAGTCCCAAACCAAATATTAAAAACTCAGATTGAAAAAAATATCCTAATAAATAATATTTAACCAAGTCTTAACTATTTATCAAAAAATTGATAAAACTTATCATATTTTTAAAAATCCGAATTTACATTTTCTCCGGAAAATTTTACAATTTTAAACGTGCTCCATTTTTAATAACACAATATTTGTGAATACCACCGGTTAATTTCTAGAGAGAGAGACGGCCCTGGATATCTAATTTACTTGTGAGGGTGACAAGTTGTGACAGATAATGTCAACTTTAGTTTGGTTTAAGTTATAGATCTTTTTATTTTCGGCAGAAAATTAGTTTTTTTCAAAGAAATCCAAAAGGAACGCTTCAATTATCATTCCTCTGGTAAGTAAATATTCGACTGATATCAATAGTATAATTTTTTTGTTTTTTGTTATTTTAAAATGATAAATATAGGAACTTTGTTTATATAAAACTTAAGTTAAGTAGTCTTAATAGATTTTGATTTAAATTGGAAAACCATTAAAAAACTCATTCCTCTGGTACTCATCCCTCTGGAATTTTTATGCAATAATTCCTAAAATTCGGAAAAATAAATGTTTCTTAGCTTACAGCTAATTAGTTACATAAATTTAAAAAAACAAAATTATTTACTGGGCTGTACTGTTATTTAAAGGCAATGACCAAAAATGATATCCATATAGCCCACTTTTGGTAGAATCATCCATATACAACCTTGACTCATAAATCTGTAATGAATGGCCGGCCTTGAAGTATTGATTTGAGCTCAGGGCCATTCACAGGGTCAAAAAGACCACCCACGCTGTTCGTCTACACATACCAAAGACAGACCCACTCACACCTGCACACAAAAGACAAAGGCACACAACTTTACATTGTCATATCAAGGTCAAGAGACCACCCACACTATTCGCCTCTGTACACAAAAGATAATGGCCTTCGCAACTATGCGATATCATATCAAGGTCAAAAAACCACTCACACTATTGATCTATGCTCAAAAAGACCCGCCCGCACTCCTCTTCATACAAAATTACCTTCATACTATTGGCCTATGCTCAAAACGACTACCCACACTATTCGGCTATGGTCAAAAAGACCACCCGGACTGTTCGCCTATTATGATGACGTCATTACCACATTTTGGCCTGAAACAGACATATATCTACTACTGCAGTGATTACCACAACTGCAACTAAGTACGAAATAAACGTTCCCATAACTCCCTATTATTGTTTGCTTTTAGTCTGAACTAAGAATTGGTATGCTACCCACTCATCTCAGCTATGACGCCCCTTGGCCAGTAAGAAAAGTTCCTCTCAGGTGTACTCCTCATTTTGTCAGCTATCACTTAGAGTCGAAAACTTACTGCCTGGTTACGAGTTTAGCCGACCCCTCTTCGGCTTATTATCGGTTTAATGGGGAAGACAAGGAGTTAACTATTGAGGACAAGGGAGATAGGTAAATATTCTTACGTTTGTTTGTTTAGTGTCAAAACTTTTAAAAAAATTTTAAATCTTTAATTTTTTTTTATAATTTAAAAAATGTTGATTATTTTTAAATAAGAAAAAAATTTCTAACCTAATCTATCAACACTGCCCTAGGTAGAAATCCCATCTGAATACACTTTCCCAGGTATAAATCCCATTAACCACACTGTCCCAGGTAAATATGCCATGTAACCACACTGTTTCAGTTATAAATCCCATTTAGCCCTGCTCTCCTGGGTATAATTTCCATTTAACCACACTATCTATCCACTGTCCAAGGTATAAAGCTTATTTAAAGCCCAGTGGCTTTTATACATCCCTTGTATAAATCCTATCTAACTACACTGTTTCAGTCATAAGTCCCATCTAATTACACTTTCCCGGGTATAAATTGAATTAACAAAACTGTCCCAGGTATTAAATCCCATTTGGTCATATTAATTCAGGTATAAATTCCATCTTGGTACCTACATTGTCTCCGGTATAAATCTTTGTAACTACACCGTCACCAATCTTACTACACTGTCCCAGATATAAATTTAATCTAATTACACTGTTTCAGGTACAAATCCACACTGTCCCAGGTAAATATCCCATGCGACCACACTGTTCCATGTATAAATCCCATTTAACCTTGCTGTCCCGGGTATAATTTCCATTTAACCACACTTTCTATCCACTGTCCGAGGTATAAAGCTTATTTAAAGCCACTGTCCCTTGTATAAATCCTATCTAACTACACAGTTTCAGTTATAAGTCCCATCTAATTACACTTTCCCAGGTATAAATTGAATTAACAAAACTGTCCCAGGTATTAAATCCCATTTGGTCATATTAATTCAGGTATAAATTTCATCTTGGTGCCTACACACTGTCTCCGGTATAAATCTTTGTAACTACACCGTCATCAATCTTACTACACTGTCCCAGATATAAATTTAATCTAATTACACTGTTCCAGGTACAAATCCACACTGTCCCAGGTAAATATCCCATGCGACCACACTGTTCCATGTATAAATCCCATTTAACCTTGCTGTCCCGGGTATAATTTCCATTTAACCAGACTTTCTATCCACTGTCCAAGGTATAAAGCTTATTTAAAGCCACTGTCCTTTGTATAAATCCTATCTAACTACACAGTTTCAGTTATAAGTCCCATCTAATTACACTTTCCCAGGTATAAATCGAATTAACAACACTGTCCCAGGTATTGAATCCCATTTGGTCATATTAATTCAGGTATAAATTCCATTTTGGTACCTACATTGTCTCCGGTATAAATCTTTGTAACTACACCGTCACCAATCTTACTACACTGTCCCAGATATATATTTAATCTAATTACACTGTTCCAGGTACAAATCCACACTGTCCCAGGTAAATATCCCATGCGACCACACTGTTCCATGTATAAATCCCATTTAACCTTGCTGTCCCGGGTATAATTTCCATTTAACCACCCTTTTATCCACTGTCCAAGGTATCAAGCTTATTTAAAGCCACTGTTCCTTGTATAAATCCTATCTAACTACACTGTTTCAGTTATAAGTCCCATCTAATTACACTTTCCCAGGTATAAATTGAATTAACAAAACTGTCCCAGGTATTAAATCCCATTTGGTCATATTAATTCAGGTATAAATTCCATTTTGGTACCTACATTGTCTCCGGTATAAATCTTTGTAACTACACCGTCACCAATCTTACTACACTGTCCCAGATATATATTTAATCTAATTACACTGTTCCAGGTACAAATCCACACTATCCCAGGTAAATATCCCATGCGACCACACTGTTCCATGTATAAATCCCATTTAACCTTGCTGTCCCGGGTATAATTTCCATTTAACCACACTTTCTATCCACTATCCAAGGTATAAAACTTATTTAAAGCCACTGTCCCTTGTATAAATCCTATCTAACTACACTGTTTCAGTTATAAGTCCCATCTAATTACACTTTTTTAGGTATAAATTGAAGTAATAAAACTGTCCACAAGGTATTAAATTCCATTTGGTCATATTAATTCAGGTATAAATTCCATCTTGGTACCTACATTGTCTCCGGTATAAATCTTTGTAACTACACCGTCACCAATCTTACTACACTGTGTTCCAGGTACAAATCCACACTGTCCCAGGTAAATATCCCATGCGACCACACTGTTCCATGTATAAATCCCATTTAACCTTGCTGTCCCGGGTATAATTTCCATTTAACCACACTTTCTATCCACTGTCCAAGGTATAAAGCTTATTTAAAGCCACTGTTCCTTGTATAAATCCTATCTAACTACACAGTTTCAGTTATAAGTCCCATCGAATTACACTTTCCCAGGTATAAATCGAATTAACAACACTGTCCCAGGTATTGAATCCCATTTGGTCATATTAATTCAGGTATAAATTCCATCTTGGTGCCTACACACTGTCTCCGGTATAAATCTTTGTAACTACACCGTCACCAATCTTACTACACTGTCCCAGATATATATTTAATCTAATTACACTGTTCCAGGTACAAATCCACACTGTCCCAGGTAAATATCCCATGCGACCACACTGTTCCATGTATAAATCCCATTTAACCTTGCTGTCCCGGGTATAATTTCCATTTAACCACACTTTCTATCCACTGTCCAAGGTATAAAGCTTATTTAAAGCCACTGTTCCTTGTATAAATCCTATCTAACTACACAGTTTCAGTTATAAGTCTCATCGAATTACACTTTCCCAGGTATAAATCGAATTAACAACACTGTCCCAGGTATTGAATCCCATTTGGTCATATTAATTCAGGTATAAATTCCATCTTGGTGCCTACACACTGTCTCCGGTATAAATCTTTGTAACTACACCGTCACCAATCTTACTACACTGTCCCAGATATAAATTTAATCTAATTACACTGTTCCAGGTACAAATCCACACTGTCCCAGGTAAATATCCCATGCGACCACACTGTTCCATGTATAAATCCTAGATCTAACTACTGCCCCAGGTATAAATCCCACGAACAGCACTGTCCCAGATATTAAATCTCATGTAGTTACATTGATTCAGGTTTATACCGTATATTCCATCTAGGTACACCGTCACAAGAATACCTTTTAGTAATGACATCGTTTCCAGTATAAATCCAATCTTACTACACTGTCCCAGATATAAATCCCATCTAGTTACACTGTCCCAGTTATAAAATTCCATGTGACCACCACACCACAGTGTTTCAGGTATAAATCGCATCTAACCACACTGTCCCGGGTATAAGTCCCATTTAATCACACTTTGCTATGTATAAATACCATCCTACCACACTGTCCCAGGTGTCAATCCATTCTATTCACACTTTTCCAAGTATCAAGAAATTCTAACCACAATGTTTCCGGTATACCTTTTTTAACAAAAAAATACAAATCTTTAAAAAAGTTAAAAACTTATTAATTGGTTCTAGGTAAAGTTTTTAGCGTTTATTGAAAAATTTAGGTAAATTTTAAAACGTTCCCGTTGGTTCTTCAGTCAAATTTACTTATAAAAAAAATTAATGACTGATTTTTAAGTCCGTTTAATTCTATAGATTTCCCTATCCACCACAAGAAATGTTCAGTCTGATGCTGTTCTCTCCTGTATCCTGGGACATCATCCCTAACACAAGAATCGACCTGGATGACTGGGAGCACGTGACCTGCTTCAGAAACGTTCAACTCGAGTACGAGGGTACCGAGTCGGGCTTGAAAGGGTACATCGCTATCGGAACCAACTACAATTATGGCGAGGATATTACCTCAAGAGGCAGGGTACGTACAGAGCTATCAGAACCATCGAGTTATTATACTGGGTTCCTAAAGTAAGACCTAGGATGCCAAAAAGACAGACAGAACATGAGAAAGTAAAATTGACGGAAATAGTCTGACTTTGCAATTTCAGATTAAAAGTTTGTGTGTTTTTATATTTTCTACATTTAGGTTTAGTTAATTTTTTTTTATAGATTTTTTTTGAAAATTATGAAATCTTTTTTTTACACAATTTTTTTGCCTTTGGGATTTTTTCATGCCGGGACATAACTTTTTAGTGAACTCTTAAAATATGAAGCAAAAGGATTTAATAAACACAAATCACTCATTTGAAGAGATATATACAAACATAATAAAAAGCTTGAAGGAAGCAAGCAACGAAGCTGTTGGATACCAAGATAATAGAAATAACAGGAAGATGTGGTGGACGGAGAAAATACAGGAAATGGTCAAAGAGAAAAAACGCACATACTTGAAATGGCTCAGTACTAAAGAGCAAAGAGACCTAGAAATATACAGGGAAACCAGAAGACCTAAGAAGTTTGATATGAACAGAAAAAAATTAAATGTTCGAGCGCAAATGCCACGATATAAATACACACGTAGGATGTAGGCAGAGCTCTGAAGTATGGAAATTCATTTCTACAGTAAAAAACCCAACAAAAGAAAAAGTAAACATCCAGATCATCAAACCAGAACAATGGACAGAACACTACAAGGGACTGCTGCAGGAGACGAGACCCGAATATCTAACAGCCTCTCCGAGGAGAGACATAGAAGTACATGGAGAGGAAGTAATCATCGAAAAAGAAATGATAAAGAATAGTATGAAAAAGCTTAAATCCGGAAAAGCTAGCGGACCTGGGGGAATATATGCTGAAATGCTCAAATATGGATCAGAGACACTACTCGAAAATCTCACATATATTATCAATCAATGCATAAACGGACATACAGTACCTAATGATTGGAAAATTGCATTCATAACCTCAATACATAAAAAAGGAAACAAGCTGGATTGTAACAATTACAGAGGAATTTCAGTCACCAGCACTCTAAGTAGATTGTACGGTAGGATTCTTAGAGATCTAATAGAGAATGATTTTCATGAACAAGAAGAAGAAGAGCAAAGTGGGTTTCGCGCAGGCAGATCTTGTAGTGATAATGTTTTTTGTCTTAAGCAAATAATTGAGAAAAGAAGCGCCAGAAATATAGAGACTCATGTTATTTTTGTGGACTTACAAAAAGCATATGATACCGTTCCAGTAGAAAAATTATGGACGGTGTTGGAACAAACTAATATCAATCATACATACATAAAAGCGATAAAGGAACTATACAAAGGGTCAAAATCTAAAATTAAAATTGGAAATCGACTTTCAAAAGAATTCCTGGTAACAAAAGGCTTAAGACAGGGATGTTGTATCTCTCCAACTCTTTTTAAAATATATATCGCAATGGCTCTAAAAAACTGGAAACGTAAAGTGCACGGCATGGGAATACAACTTAACGACCGATTTACTATATACACACTACAGTTTGCTGACGACCAAGTAATTGTAGCTAATGATAAAGAAGACATGGAGTATATGATGAGAAAGTTAACGGAAGAATACCAAAAGTGGGGACTAACAGTGAACGTGGACAAGACACAGTACTTATGTATTGGAAACGAATCCAGTGAGTTAGTACTAGAAAATGGACAAACAATATCTCCATGCAATGAGTATGTATACTTGGGTGTCACATTTGATAAGACAGGTACAGACTGTAAAGAATTGGAAAAAAGAATAGTAAAAGCAAAAAAAGTTATTGGATGTCTTAACAGTATTTTATGGAGCAGAGAGATAAAAAAGAATGTAAAATTTAACATATATGAAACAATGGTCAAAAGCACGCTGTTGTATGGAATAGAGACTTGTCGCGTAACAGAAAAGTACAAAATAAAAATGGAAAGTGTCGAAATGGATGCAATAAGAAGATCATAAGAAATGAGATCATAAAAGAAAGAATGGGAATCGAGGGAAGCATAACGGATGACATCACTAGAAGGCAACTGATATGGTACGGCCATGTACAACGGATGAACGACGAAAGATTACCAAAGCAGGTCCTAGAATGGCAATCAATAGGGCGCAGAAAAAGAGGGCGTCCTAAACTAGAATGGCAACAGTCAATCCAAAGATCAGGATCGAAGGAGGTGGAGAATAGGCGTCGGACAACGTAGAAAAACGTTCCAAACCGACATAGTAGTAGTAGATTAAAAGTTTGTGTGATTTTGAATTTTTTGTACACAATTTACACCCACTGCTAATACCCTCCAACTCCGAGTATGTTCGCTTCGAAATTGTCCAAGGAAGGAACTCACCAAGTCATTTTTTTGCCTTTGGGATTTTTTCTTGCCGGGACAGAGCTTTTTAGTGAACTCTTATAATATGAAGCAAAAAAGTTTTAAAAAAAAGAGTAATAGCGGTTGTATACGGGTTGTTTTTGAAAAATGGCAACATTGCATGTAATTGGATTGTATATTTAAAACCACTTATTCTTTTGAAATCAAAATAAGTGTAAAGTTAGTGTACCCAAAGGTTAACATTTTCCAGCAGCAATGAACTCTCCACAAAATGTCTCCATGGAGGTAAAACTGTTCACACTATATGTCATGTCACGTGGTGTAATCTGTAATTTTCAATAGTACAAAAAATATTTCGAGATAATAAAATTGATTTTTGGGATTATTAAAGTGGACCAAAACTAACACCAGTATTTACTAAGACCTTAAGACTTAGCACTGTAGACCGGGTTTAACTCTATAGACTTGATACCGACCGGTTTAAGTGTATTTTTTTAATACTCACAGGTCAAATAACTGCAAAGATTTGGTTCACCCTAATGTGCAATATGATAAGCATTTCTCAGTGAGTTTCATCTCATATAAATTCAAATTTACTTTAGAAATAAAGAAAGACCACATAAAAATTTTGTAACCAAATGTCATTTTTTGGAAACTTAGTCCGTGCAGTCGTAGGATTCCCGTTAAAAATAGTCTCAAATTGTAGTACCACCCCTGAGGGGTGGTTTAAAGTTCGAACAACAATAGAAATAATCCATGATTGACAAAAAACGAAATAATACATAAATAACTTAAAACTATATCTGTAGATGCTTTACCGTATTAAATACGTATCAATATTTAAATAATGTAAAAAGCACAAGATATATTAGAATCCCTTTTCAATTACTCATGCCCTAAAACAATCGACTATCGGTTTAATCGTCGCTAACTTGTCTAAAAAATTAACATGTAAAATATAGCGGACAGCTGACACTGACTTACACCGTTTTTATTCGACATTTCCTAGCGACATTTGGAGGTTTAAATATGGCTACCATTGTTAAACCAAAATATTTTATTATTTTTATTTATTTATAACCTTTGTGTGGAAATAATGTCTTTGTTACAACGAAAAAAGATGACCCATATCCTAAGGTATTTATGAACAATTTATATAAATATTAAAAACTATTGCATTCACGGGAAAAATAAGTTAAACCTTCAACCAAAATGTAGACTGTAGACCCTTTAGTAAATACTGGTGTAAATTTTAATTTCTAAAAAATATTTGTTGATATCAGTTTTTAGTCTTTACTTTTACTACCTTTTACTACCTCGTTCTGAGCATCAGCCCCAAAATGAATTTATTTATTTTTTGTTAGATATTGTGTTTTGTTATTTTAGATTCTTATTTATGATATTATCGAAGTAGTACCCGAGCCCGGTCAACCGCTGACCAAAAACAAATTCAAGGAAATTTACGCCAAAGACCAGAAAGGCCCTGTCACAGCCATATCGCAGGTTAAAGGCTTTTTAGTCTCTGCTGTGGGACAAAAGGTAACGTTTTATGTAGTTTAAATAGTGTAGTTTAATAGTAGTTTACATACCAATGATGTTAATCATAACAGGTCATTACACGCGACGATGATCAGTTGAACGTGTAATGGCTATAACATGCTAGTTAGTGTACTATTTGATTTATACTTAATAAAATTTAATATATCAAGAACGATTAAAAACATCAAATTTAAACACTCATACACTTTAAGTTTTTGAAGATTCTTTGAATTTTGATTTTTTTTTACATATTAAATTTTTTTTTTTTTGAAATTTTAGATTTATATTTGGCAACTCAAAGATGATGATCTTATTGGTGTGGCCTTTATCGACACCCAAGTTTACACACATCAAATTTTAAATATCAAAGGCTTACTTTTGATAGCTGATGTGTATCAGTCGATTTCATTGCTGAGGTTCCAGGAAGACTACAGGACATTATCTCTAGTATCTAGGGTAAGTGGTACTCATTGACTTCAGTACTGTATACGGGGCCTTATGTAATTCAGTCAAAGACTAATAATTTGAACAAAACTCGGCGCATAAAAATTTCAAAAATTACGTATTTTTTTTGAAATTTTTGTTTTTTTTAAGTTTTGTTATTTTTTTGAAATTTTGGTAAATTTTTTCAGTTTTTGTATTTTTTGAAATTTTGGTATTCTAACTTTATAATTATAAAAAAATTGAACTTTTTTTCCATGAGTTTTTATAATAGGGTGGTTTGTTGACAAATACTTGTATTATTTTTGTGTAAGATAAATTTTCAACAGTACAAAAAATTTGGGGAATTCCAAACAAAATTTTTAAACCTTTTAAGATGCATTCATTAAAAAAAGTAGTAGGCTCCAGGGTGTTGTCAAAGATTCTATATACAGGGTGTTCCTTAAGGGTTTGGGAATATTTAAGGAGGTGATTCTACATTAAAAAATAATGATAATTTGTCGTATAAGCTATGGTCGACAAATGCACCGTTATAAAAATACAGGGTGTTAAAGTTTTCAAAAAAAAATTGAAATTTATTAATAATTTCGAAATCATTAGGGATATTTTATTTAAATTTGATACATAACTATAAATGTCTAAGGCGCATATTTTTCAAGAAGAAAATGATTTTTAACTTTGACAGTGGCGTGCGTACGGGCACTAGCTTTTTTATTTTTTTAGAAAAAAATAGTACCCCACTGGTTTTTTTCAAAAAAGTTTTACTTTTTAAATTATCCACTTAATTCTAAAGAAAAAAGATCTCCTAATTTTTTTCTCTACAGGGCGTCGTTCTTGAGTAAAAAAATAAAAACCGTTGTTCTGCAAAAGCAAAATAATGTGACCATTTAAAGAATACAATTGATTAAGTTGCCTTAGAAATATCTCGATTTAATTCAAATTTAGTACGTAATAATAGGCTATTAAGATGCGTTTTTCTCAATAAAAAAATAATGTTTAGCTTCATCAGTGGCGTGCGTACGGGTACTAAATTTTAAATTTTTAAAGAAAAAATAGTACGCCACTGGTTTTTTTAAAACATTTTTCTTCTTTCGAATTCCTCGTTTAATTTAAAAGAAAAAAGTATCTTTAGTTTTTTTTCTACAGGGCGTTGTTTTTGAATAAAAAAATAAAAACCGTTGTGTTGCCAAAGAATGTAATTTATTTAAGAATACATTAATCTAGTTGCCTTGGAAATACTTAAAATATGACACTTAAAAAAAAATAAAGAGACTTTTTTTCTTTAGAATTAAGTGCACTATTCAAAAAGTAAAAATGTTTTGAAAAAAACCAGTGGCGTACTATTTTTTCTTTAAAAATTTAAAATTTAGTACCCGTACGCACGCCACTGATGAAGCTAAACATTATTTTTTGTTGAGAAAAACGCATCTTAATAGCCTATTATTACGTACTAAATTTGAATTAAATCGAGATATTTCTAAGGCAACTTGATCAATTGTATTCTTTAAATGGTCACATTATTTAGCTTTTGCAGAACAACGGTTTTTATTTTTTTACTCAAGAACGACGCCCTGTAGAGAAAAAAATTAAGCGACCTTTTTTCTTTAGAATTAAGTGGATAGATAATTTAAAAAGTAAAACTTTTTTGAAAAAAACCAGTGGCGTACTATTTTTTTCTGTAAAAATAAAAAAGCTAGTGCCCGTACGCACGCCACTGTCGAAGTTAACCATCATTTTCTTCTTGGAAAATATGCGCCTTAGACATTTATGGTTATGTGCCAAATTTGAATAAAATATTCTCAATGATTTCGAAATTATTAATAAATTTCAATTTTTTTTTGAAAACTTTAACACCCTGTATTTTTATAACGGTGTATTTTTCGACCATAGTTTATACGACAAATTATCATTATTTTTTAATGTAGAATCACCTCCTTAAATATTCGCAAACCTTTAAGGAACACCCTGTGTATATATTTATCGGGTTCACAACGTTCTACGTCTTCCGATACCCAATCTCCACTCGTTTCTGTTTGCCCATAATTCATCATCTAGGCCTCTTATTCTTATTTCACTGTCTATTCCTTCTCTCCAGCTTTTCCTTGACCGTCGTCGTTTTCTTCGGCCAGTTGGTTTCCATTGTAGTATTTGTTTAGGTAGTCTTTCATCATTCATTCTTTGTATAACAAAGAATCAAAGATTCTACATTACACAAAATTAGAGTAGGAAAAGAAATTAATATTTAATATTATTATTGGTGGGCTACTTTTGTTTTTTTACCACGCCTACCTGCTTTCATTATTAGCTCACACATATACTATACTATAGTAGTGTGAGCTATGGTGATCCTAATTTTTTCGGGAAAAAAAAAATTGTTCCGATTTCAAATTTTTTTATATATCTTTGCGTTTCAGATGATTTTGAAACTTTTTTGTTGCGCCGTCTGTCTGTCTGTATGTCTGTCTGTCTGTCTGTCTGTAACGACCAACGCGCATAACTCAAAAACTGCTTGACCGATTTTAATGAATTTTGGTACCTAGGCAACAAAATCCACCGAACAGAAACCAAATAAAAGGGTGGGGGTAGTTGAAAAAAATTAGAGTTTTTGTGAAAATATGGCGTGTGTGATATCAAACGAAAGGTAATTGAGTCCGGAGTTTAACAAAATACATTTAAGTTTTTGTTTTTTTAAGGGTGGGGGTAGATTTCAAAAATTTGAGTTTAAGTCAAAACATGGCTTGTGTGGTATCAAACAAAAGGTAATTTAGTCTGGAGTTGAATAAAATATATTTCAGTTTTTAGTTATATTAGCTCACACGTACACTATAATTATAGTACCTAGTGTGAGCTTAGGGGCCCATATATTGGCAGAGTATTTTTCGTAGAAATGCTAGTGGTTGTTTCTGTTGGGCTCACACAGAATGCTGCGTTGCCCAATTGGAGCCCGAAAGCGTCATAGGCTGTGTTATGTTCGCAAATAAGTATCATTTTTAAATTTGAGAGAGGTATACTAGAGGCAATGGATACATTTAACTAAAATATAATTGTCAAAATATATCGATAGTAGGTTTCTACTAGTGTTCCAAAAATATATTTTTGAAAATATTTCTTGAAACATATAGAAATATTGGAAATATATGAAATAATAAGAAAAAAGGAAATATTTATTTATACTAATCATAACAAATAAACAGAAATAAGGTTAAATTTGTACAAGAATAATCTCATTCTTGACACACTACACTATTCACTAGTCGAGCAAGAGGCATATCTTCATGGATGTCATCAGCATCACACTTAATAACATCGTCTTGCTAGTCTACTTCCTCAAAATCTTCAATAGTATCAGAAATAAAAATTGTTCTATAGTAAGTTTCATGCTTATAGGGTTAAAAATATGAAAGATAAATTTTTTTTAAATATTTCCAATTTTCCCAATATTTCCAATATTCCCAAGACCCATTATCAACGGAAATATTTCCATTTACATCACTAGTTTCCACACTTTTTGGGGTTTCCAGAAAACTACGATTTATTTTAATCAATTATATTTTTTATCAAGAATCCGTAATTTGACCGATATTTTAGCTCACACTACACTATAGTAGAGAAAAAAAAAGTTGCTCCGATTTCAAAATTTTTATATATCTTTGCGTTTCAGATGATTTTGAAACTTTTTTGTTGCGCCGTCTGTCTGTCTGTCTGTATGTCTGTCTGTCTGTCTGTCTGTATGTCTGTCTGTAACGACCAACGCGCATAACTCAAAAACCGCTTGCCCGATTTTAATGAAATTTGGTACCTACGCTGGGTTTTGGGTCGAGATTGTCAAATGAACAAAATCCACCGAACACAAGCCAAGTAAAAATATGACGTGTGTGATATCAAACGAAAGGTAATTGCGTCTGGAGTTAAATAAAATACATTTTACTTTAAAAAAAAGGGTGGGGGTAAATTTAAAAAATTAGTGTTTATGTGGAAATATGGCGTGTGTGATATCAAACGAAAGGTAATTGAGTCTGGAGTTAAACAAAATACATTTTAGTTTAAAAAAAAGGTGGGGGTAGATTTGAAAAATTAAAGTTTAAGTCAAAACATGGCTTGTGTGGTATCAAACGAAAGGTAATTGAGTCTGGAGTTCAATAAAATATATTTCAGTTTTTAGTTATATATTAACTCACACGTACACTATAATTATAGTACCTAGTGTGAGTTTAGGTGCCCATAGATTGGCAGAGTATAGTTTTTTTTCAGTAATATGGTTTTTTTGTAGGACTTCAGAAAGTGCGAAGTTTATTCCATTGAGTACCTGATTGACAACTCCAATTTAGGCTTTATGACGTCAGACGGCGAAAAGAATTTGTGTTTGTATATGTATCAGCCTGAAGCCAGAGAGTCTTTAGGAGGTAAATAATATATATATATATTTATCAGTTTCACAACGTTCTACGTCTTCCGATACCCAATCTCCACTCGTTTCTGTTTGCCCATAATTCATCATCTAGGCCTCTTATTCTTATTTCACTGTCTATTCCTTCTCTCCAGCTTCTCCTTGGCCGTCCTCGTTTTCTTCGGCCAGTTGGTTTCCATTGTAGTATTTGTTTAGGTAGTCTTTCGTCATTCATTCTTTGTACATGTCCGTACCACACCAGTTGTTTTGTTCTTATATCATCCACTAAAGTACGTTCACCTACTGTCATAATTTCTCTTATTCTTTGATTTGTAACTCTTTCTCTTTTTGATTTCCCTGCTGCTCTTCTCCAATAGTCCATCTCCGTAGCGGAAAGCATTTTTTCTGTTCTATCCTTGATTGGCCATACTTCTGAGCCGTATGTAATAATACTTTTTATAATGGTGTTATATATAAGCTTTTTGTTATGTTTTGATATACTTTGGTCCCAAATTATTCCATTTAATAAAGCTATTGCTTTTCTTCCTTGTACGTTTCGATCTTTTATAGCTTTGTCTAGTGTTCCGTCAGCTGTAATTTTTAGACCTAAGTATTTATACTCATCACAGGAGTGAATTCGCTGCCCGGTATTTAAGATTAGATCCTGTTTCATTCCACCGATACACATATACTCTGTCTTATTGAGATTAACCTCTAGTCCCCACTTATTGTACTCTTCTATTAGTTTTCGTGTCATATATTCGAGGTCGTCATAATCCTGAGCCACTACTATCTGATCATCGGCGAAACATAAAGTATACAAGGTGGTTTCGTCCAACGGAATTCCCATGTTTTAGCATTTTCTCTTCCATACTTTAAGGACTTGTTCCAAGTATATCTTGAAGAGCGTAGGCGAGATACAGCAACCTTGTTTAAGACCTTTATTTACTTGAAAGCCTTTGGTTAGTTTTGCTTTTATTTTAACTTTTGCCTTACTATTGCGGTATAACTCTTGGATGGCCTTAATTAGTTGTACGCTTATGTTTGTGTTTTCCAACGCTTTCCAAAGTAGATTTAGTGGTATACTATCATATGCCTTCTGCAAATCCACGTAAAGCAGATGCAGCTCTTGACCGTATACCATTTTCTTTTCAATAACTTGGGTTATACAAAAGAGATGATCTGAAGTCGATCTACCCGCCCTGAAACCGGCTTGTTCTTCTGCCTCCATGTCTTTATATTCGCTCTCTACTTTATTTCTTATTATTTTACCGTATATTCTGCTTAGCGTACTAGTCACAGATATACCTGTATAATTGTCACATATATCTTTCCTTCCTTTTTTGTGTATTGTGGATATATATGACGTTTTCCACTCAGTTGGGACTACAGTTCCATTTAAATATTTTTGGAAAAGATTCCGTAATCTCCAAAACATTTCTTCAGTGCCATATTTAATAAGTTCGGCTGGGATATTTCCGGGTCCGGCAGATTTACCGCTTTTTAAGGTTGTGCACACGTTTTTGACCTCAGAGATTGTGAGGGGTACTGGAGATCCCATCGTTCTAATTATATTGTCTCTTGCGTCTTCCTTGAATTCTGCTTTAATCTTCAGTTAAAAGTTTTTTAAAATGCTCATCCCATTCTTTGTCTGGTATTGGTGAAATGATATCTCTGCATGTTTCTTTTTTAATCGATCTTATAGGTAAATAATATATCGATTTATATTAATAAATTAATAACTAATAAATAAAAAATATCCTCACTACCTCAAAACGAAAGTGTATAACCATTGTATTAATTCTTGTACTTACCTATGGATCCCAGACCTGGACACAAATAGGATAAGGTAACAAAAGTCCAAAGATCAATAGAAAGACAAATGTTACATGTAAAGCTAACAAATAAAAAAAGGAATGAATGGATAAGAAATACAACAAAAGTAAGGGATGTCAGAGGAGAACACGGTGACATACAGGGAAGAGTGAAAGATATTGGGGGAGGTCTATAAATACCTTCATTTTGCCGAGACGCACATCTTTTTCCTATGCAAAAATTCTTGAAAGTGATTCCTGAAAGAGATCACAGGCACAGATAGCTTTTACCTCTTTAATTTCGATACAGCATCTAATTGGGCTCGGAATAGCGCCACTTTTTTCATATTTAACAAAAATTCTTTGTTTTACCACTTCCGAAATTCCTACAAGACCCCGTGTAGTTTACTTTTATCTGAGCTATTCGCCAGGGGTATATTTTTTATGGTGTATTTAATGTGTTTTTTTTAGGACAAAGGCTACTAAAAAAAGCAGACTTCCACTTAGGACAACACGTAACTACGTTCTTTCGGATAAAAAGTAAATTAGGAGAGTTAGGGGATGACAAGAAGGCTGCCTTGTATAGCGGATTGGAGAATAGACATATCACAATGTTTGGTAAGTATAAAAAACACTTTAGTAATAAGGCAATAAAAATTTTTTGTAAGAAGTTATATAGACTAAGGTCACTAGATCATGAACTTTCGTCTAACTTCGTGATCTAGTGACCTTAATATAGACCCCCTCCATAAATGCAGACCTTCGAACAAACCCCATAGAAGCAGCATGCTTTCTTATTGATTGAGTCTAATATTTACAAAGGGGCCAGGGGGGGGGGAAGAACCCAAATTGCCACGTTTACATAATGTGATAAGATAACTAAAAAGGCATAATTAAATAAGCGGTATTTTCTTTAAAAATTAACATTATTTTAATTTAAAATAAAATGTAAAATCTTACTAGTTTCACCAAGTTAAAATACAATAAAATATTTTTGCTTTTATCAAATTACACTAGTTAATAATAATTGTGTCCTTTAAACGTTCGAAAAAATTAACAGCGCGGCAACCTCGCCAACAACGGCGTGGTCGATGACGTACTGTCACTTGTTGTTGATGGCCGTCATTGTT
Source organism: Aspidapion aeneum (assembly GCA_963576565.1). NCBI lineage: Eukaryota > Metazoa > Arthropoda > Insecta > Coleoptera > Brentidae > Aspidapion > Aspidapion aeneum. The sequence continues at coordinate 5,258,619 of OY755043.1, read as the reverse complement.
TTTTGAATCGTTGTAGACTAAAAGGTGATCCCTGCTAAAAAGCCTAATATTTTGTGATTTTTTTTTGTTTTTTTGGGTTCTACTACGTTATACCTCGCTCGTCAAAACGCCCTATATAACGATTTTTTTGTATGGAAATGATTCCTTGGACTATTTTTAGTCGATTTAGATACGGGAAATTAAAAAAAACTATGGTTTTTTAAAAAAATAATTTTCTAAAAAACGTTACATAGTGATTTTCTTTGACTTGTTTTGGTTGAAAAAAATCAATTTCTATCACTGCATCGTCAAATTTTCGACATAAATTTGTAAATTAGCTTAGGATTATTAATTGAACAATTTTAAATTAATTACATACCTAGTTTTTCGTGTTTTTCCGCGGTTTTTTCACATAATTTTGAAAATTTGTACAGTTGACCTTCCCACAGATGTTTTGACACATTGTCACATTAATAGAAATTTTTTGCTGGGCCGACTGTTTTCAGGTCATTCGGCCATATCAAATTTCCCAATTCGTTTTGCTTACGCTGACTTACCCTCAGATGCACCGTAAGCACTTAAGCGCAATCATGGGTTTAATCGCGATTAAGTCCTTGTTGCTCACATACAAAACAACAAAGATTGAGAATGGATTAGCAAAGCCTTGTTACTGGGCATCTGAGGGTTAAAGGCCCCTATTCACCAAGAATCGGCGAAGCCGATCCTTGCTTATTGCTTATGCGGTACGGTTCGGTTCGGTTCCGTTCAGTTCGGTTCGGTTCGGTTCGGTCCCGTTCGGTTTGGTTTAGTTCAGTTCGTTTTGGTTCAGTTAAGTTGCGTTCGGTTTGGTTTTAGGTTAGGTTTGTTGAATCTTAAAGTAATTCAGCAGGAGTCAGCGCAGCCGACTCCTGCTGAATTACTTTAAGACACAACCAACGTAATCTAAGATCGACCCGAACCGAACCAAATCGAACTGCTGAATTTCTGTAAATCAAACGGAGTCAAAAATGCGCGACAAATTAAAATGTTGGAGCAAAATGTCAGGTCGAACGTTAGATTTCAAAAATATGTTGTAACCATTTTTCTATGCGTAAATACATTTCTAAAAAACCATAACTTTTTATCGCCTCTTGCCAGACAGTTGGTCACCTTATTTTTGGCTAAATTACCATTTATTTAAAGCTCAGTCGATTATGAGCCGTCCCTCTCTTTCTCGAAATAACAAACGTCAAATAAATTCTTTCTATAGCAATTTGTATGAGTTGTTACTAATTTTAAAATTTCTAAAAAAAATGCGAAAAACATTTTTTTTTCTTGAAAACAGTATAAAACGACCTCAACTTATCATTAAAAAAAGAAACACCCATTTTCAAGCATCGAGGTAAAACGTAGTAGACCCTTTTTTTGTTTTAAAATCAATATGATAAAAAAGTGCGAGGTGTGTAAAACATACTATGCCGTAGGAAATAAATTGTCCTTTTACAAGTAAGTAAGTAAACAGCTTATTTATCTGTAAACAAAACATAGGCGTAGTTAAATATTATAAGCATTGTTATGTAAACAAACAGCCGGTTCTTAAGCTGCCACATTGTTTTAAATGTATTATACCTGCAACATTTTGTTTTATTACTATTGAGATTGAAAAAATAATATACTTGCTACAATAGAATGTTGAATCATTTTTAATATAAAAAAGTATTCTCTGGTTTAATGCTGTATTATGGTTTTGTACTCTTTTTAAGATTTACAAAGAAATGTTTGTATCATTAAAGGTTTAGGAATGTTTTCAAATTCACTTGACAATAATGTCTGGAGATCATTTACTTAAACAAACTTGTCGATGGTTTGAGGTTATGCTGCTTCTAGTAGTTCAATGTTCTAAGATGCAGACTTTTCAAAAACCTATACTTAACTGTATTTCTGGAATAAAGAAATATTTAAAAAAAAGTATTTAAAAAAATAACCTCTCTATTTTTAGCTACTCTTGACGGTGGACTTGGATATGTGTTACCAGTTTCTGAAAAGACCTACCGAAGACTTCTTATGTTACAAAATGTGATGATTTCACAGGGACCACACACATGTGGCTTAAATCCAAAAGCATTTAGGTAAGATAAATCTTTTAACATCCTCATACGGACGTTATTAAGCATAAAACATGTTTTGAAATAATTTTCTGGAAGATAGATAAAATCACATATTATATCAAGGCCTACAAAAAAAAATACAGGCCAGAAAAAATCAGCTGTTCTCGGAGGGCTGACTTTTACATTGGGTCTTATGGGAGGTCAGACGTTTTTTTTATGATATTTTCAAAATGGCACTACAGATTTTCGTGAAATTTTAGTAAAATATTCTCAGACACCATCACGATATTCAACCAAACTTTTGTAAGGATGCAAGTTGATTAAAAGGTTAAAATCTTCAAGATTTAGCATTTCTTATTTTAAATTCAAATTACCCTATCCGGTCAAATTAGAACAAAAAATGCATGTAAGGTTACATAAATTCGCACTAGGCTGAAACTTGGTAGGATTGTTCAAAACACCATTAAAAATGAATCCTAAAAAGTCCTCATCAATCCGACACCTGGAAAAATATTTATTCGGGGTCAAAGGTCACAAAAATGGGTTTTTCGCGATTTTCAGCAAAACGGTAAGTTTTATCACAAAATTAGCTTAGATCAAAATTGTAGAGCAGGTAATTATCTACAAAAAATGTCCAAGATTTTTTTTCCTAAGAGCCACCGTTTCCTAGATATAACAATTCAAAAAGTTCGAGGAGTTGGAATTGTCGTAATATGTATAAGTACACTACGTATATACATCACTGAATTTCTTACAAACTCCTCGAATTTTTGATTTGTTATATCTAGGAAACGGTGGCTCTTAGGAAAAAAAAATCTTGGACATTTTTTGTAGATAATTACCTGCTCTACAATTTTGATCTGAGCTAATTTTGTGATAAAACTTACCGTTTTGCTGAAAATCGCGAAAAACCCATTTTTGTGACCTTTGACCCGAATAAATATTTTTCCAGGTGTCGGATTGATGAGGACTTTTTAGGATTCATTTTTAATGGTGTTTTGAACAATCCTACCAAGTTTCAGCCTAGTGCGAATTTATGTAACCTTGAATGTCTAGATTGACCGGACACATGCCAACTGTTATATTTGATGTTTTTCCAATTTTTTTATGATTTTTTAAAATAAAGTTCATTTAGAATCCAAAAATACCATACCTTTTTAAACAAAAGTACACTACGAAAATATCATTTTTTGATGTTGTAATTTTTGAAAACACATGTAAATAACTATAATATTAGGTTTTAAAAGTGCCGAATATAAACAAATAGATGTAGGTAATCCGATTATGGGTCTACTACGTTATACCTCGATGCTTGAAAATGGGTGTTTCTTTTTTTAATGATAAGTTGAGGTCGTTTTATACTGTTTTCAAGAAAAAAAAATGCGGATTTTTCGCATTTTTTTAAGAAATTTCAAAATTAAAAAATTAGTAAAAACTCATACAAATTGCTATAGAAATAATTTATTTGACGTTTGTAATTTCGAGAAAGAGAGGGACGGCTCACAATCGACGGAGCTTTAAATAAATGGTAATTTAGCTAAAAATAAGGTGACCAACTGTCTGGCAAGAGGCGATAAAAAGTTTTTAAGAAATGTATTTACGCATAGAAAAATGGTTACACCATATTTTTGAAATCTAACGTTCAACATTTTAATTTGTCGCGCATTTATGACTCCGTAAAATCGTCCAAAATCGTCTATTGAGCATTTATAATGAAAAAAATGATGATGATTTACAGAAATTCAGCAGTTCGGTTTAGTCGGGTCGATCTTAGATTAGGTTGGCTGTGTCTTAAAGTAATTCAGCAGGAGTCGGCCGCGCCGACTCCTGCTGAATTACTTTAAGACCCACCAAACCTAACCTAAAACCAAACCGAACGGAACTTAACTGAATCACACTGAACCAAACCGAACCGAACTAAACCAAAACGAACGGAACCGAACCAAACCGAACCGAACCGGAGTGAACGGAACCGAACCGAACCGAACCGCACAAGCAATCAGCAAGAATCGGCTTCTTGTTGAATAGTTCTAACTAAAAAGTTTCCTATAATTTGGGCTTTAACCCTCAGATGCACCGTAACAAGGCTTTGTTAATCCATTCTCCATCTTTGTTGTTTTGTATGTGAGCAACAAGGACTTAATCGCGATTAAATCCATGATCGCGCTTCAGTGCTTACGGTGCATCTGAGGGTAAGTCAGCGTAAGCAAATTCAATTGGGAAATTTGAAATGGCCGAATGACCTGGAAAGTGACGGCCAAGCAAAAACTTTCTATCAATGTGTCAAAACATCTGTGGGAAGGTCAACTGTACAAATTTTCAAAATTATGTGAAAAAACCGAGAAAAAACACGAAAAACTAGGTAGGTAATTAATTTAAAATTGTTAAATTATCAATCCTACGCTAATTTATAAATTTATGTCGAAAATTTGACGATGCAGTGATAGAAATTGATTTTTTTCAACTAAAACAAGTCAAAGAAAATCACTATGTAACGTTTTTAAAAAAATTATTAAAAAAAAAACCATACTTTTTTTTTAATTTCCCGTATCCAAATCGACTAAAAATAGTCCAAAGAATCATTTTCATACAAAAAAATCGTTATATAGGGCGTTTTGACGAGCGAGGTATAACGTAGTAGAACCCCGATTACTTTCCACGCAAAAACGAACACATTCGCTTATAACAAAGAAAAAAATTAACAATTATAATACATTTAAAAAAAAAATCTGCAAGAATATAGTAAAAACAATCCCAAATACGGCTCTATTAAAAAAAAAATCAAATTTTCATGAACCGTCATTCCAACTTCAATATTTTAAAGACTGTAATATATTAATTACCTTGGCAGAGGTTCATGAAGAGCGCTTCGAGCGGGTACAGGGTTGATTATCACGGTAATTAGTCCGTTAATTATTACTACTCATTAGATGCGTCCATTATCAACGAGTCGTTAAATACCGAGATGAATTCCAAGACGTGCGCAAGCGTTGGTCTGTCACTTCTGCCAACCAATCAACTGAGAGATATTTCAGTATGGTTTTATCACGGGTTATACAGCAAAACTTTAATAATTCCCAGTTCTTTTTGATGAAAATTCGTCGTTTTTGTGCTGTGAAAATGCCGGTGACGTGCAAGTTGTGTGACAAATTATTTAGTGCCCAATTTAATTTGAATAAACACTGTCAAAGTAAACATGGCATACAAAAATAAAGGTACTATGCAGAAAGTGTTTTTATGTTTAGATGCCTAGAATGTAAATGCTCCTTCCCAAAAAACTTGGATCTGTGTGATCATTTGAAATACAAACACAATCAAGAAATACTTGAAGAAACATTGGAGTTGAGAGTCAATACTCCCATGGCAAAACAAAATAAACGTGAAATGCATAAGATCATATAGAAGAAATACTGCATATGCCTCAAAAAATATTAATCGCAGCACATAGATATTGTATATTTTTGAAATCAGAAAGAAAAGACGAATCTTAAAATGCAAAAATATACCTCTAAAAAAATCGACTTCATTGTCACACTCTGTACAGGGTGTCCCAAATTCGTTGTTTTTTTGTGGTGTCGGATATTTCTAATTTTTCAAATTTCAAGAGAAGCCTAAAGGTGAAAACCACATTTAGATATAGCAAGCCGTTTTTAAGCTACGGAGTGTTTTTGTCTGCATTTTGGGAGGGGGTCTATAACTTTTTTGTTTATGAAAGTTTTGTTTTTGTGTAAATAGCTTTCTTATAGATCTTTTCTTGAAGAATTGACAGATGTAAACGGTTTTTATTTATCTCTTTTGGTTTTTAAGATATTGCATAAAGTTGTTATTTTTCTTACAGAATAACTCTTTTTTTATTCGATTTTTAAAATCAGCTTAAAATTTCCTTTAAAATGATCACACTCAATATTTTATTTTTTTATTGTTCTCTTTATTTTTATTTTTTAATCACCTCTTTATTATTTTTTTATTTTTATAATTTTATAATATTAAAATATTTTAAACCCATTAAGCAAACTAAAATATGTGGTAAAAATAAAAAAAATACAAAAATATAAAGAAATAAAGAGAAGAAAAATTAATTTTATGTGATATCTCAAAAACTAAACGTGACAAATGAAATTTAATTTAACAGTTGAATTCCTCTTAAAAAAGTGTCTCAAGAATTTTTTCACAGAAATAAAAAATATTAATAAATAAACAAGTTATAGACCCCTTCCCAAAATGCAGACTTTTTAAAAACACCCCGTCGTTTACAAACGGCTTGCTATATCAAAATGCGATTTTCACCTTTAAGCTTCTTTTGAAATTTGAGTGTCACAAAGGGGATCAGTTTTTTTAGCCCGTCTAGAAATACCCGAAACCCCCCAAAAACATCGAATTTGGGACACCGTGTACATGGTGACGGATAGAAAAAAATTATGTTGGCTTTTAAAGTTGTCATAATTAACCAAAAAAATCTCAATTTATTTTCAATGATAAAGTTGCTGAGTGCTCCGCTTATAAAAAACCACCCGGTACCTACATAAAATCATACCTAAAAATTAGAATTGACCATTATTTTATACCTTGAATTTTTTATTATACGTTAAGCTCTTCGATCTCGCGCCAATCACGGTATTCGCGCCAATAATTTAAATTAGACATTTTGACGTTAATTTTGGCGCATGCTCCTTTGATGGAATTCATCTCGGTATTTAACGACTCGTCATTATCAGCCACGAATGGCGTTCAAGAGCCCGCGCATGTCCATTGTCATAACTGTCAATTACTCGCGGGGTCTGTACACTATTATTCTATACCACATGGGGTCTCTGTACAACTTTATACACAAACAATACATTACAAAGACAATCAGCTGTGTCGTGACATGACGATAAAAATACTCTGCCAATTTATAGGCAATTAAGCTCACACTAGATACTATATTTATAGTGTACGTGTGAGCTAATATAACTAAAAACTGAAATATATTTTATTTAACTCTAGACTCAATTACCTGTCGTTTGATACTACACAAGCCACGTTATTACTTAAACTCAAATTTGTGAAATCTACCCACACTTAAAAAAAAAAAAACTAAAATGTATTTTGTTTAACTACCTTTCGTTTGATATCACACACGCCATATTTTCACATAAATTCCAATTTTTGAAATTTACCCCCACCCTTTTTTTGTTAAATAAACTAAAATGTATTTTGTTTAACTCCAGACTCAATTACCTTTGGTTTGATATCACACACGCCATATTTTTACATAAACTTAAGTTTTGAAATCTACCCCCACCCTTTTATTTGGCTTGTGACAGACAGACAGACAGACAGACAGACAGACAGACAGACAGACAGACAGACAGACAGACAGACAGACAGACAGACAGACAGACAGACAGACAGACAGACAGACAGACAGACAGACAGACAGACAGACAGACAGACAGACAGACAGACAGACAGACAGACAGACAGACAGACAGACAGACAGACAGACAGACAGACAGACAGACAGACAGACAGACAGACAGACAGACAGACAGACAGACAGACAGACAGACAGACAGACAGACAGACAGACAGACAGACAGACAGACAGACAGACAACAAAAAAGTTTCAAAATCATCTAAAACGCAAAGATATCTAAAAATTTTTGAAATCGGAGCAACTTTTTTTTTCTAGAAAAAATTAGGATCACTATAGCTCACACTACTATAGTATAGTATATGTGTGAGCTAAAAATCAGCCTCCGATGTGACAACAAAGTGGAGGATCGTGGCCCGTCCGTTTTGATAGCCCCGATTATATTTACATCGGTGAAAAGTGCCCCTTTTAAAGTGGCCATATTCTATTTGAAAAAGCGGATAATTAGTTTAGGTAGCCTAACCAAACTCCGTCAAACTCGCTTATAGTTTAATTTTATCGCGGCCTTGACACAATGACGGAGGCTGACAGTGGTTGTTGTTTTTTTGTTCTAAAATAAAGTAAATCTTAGAATTTTCCTACTATAACGGAAAGAGTAATGTTTTAAAACCCTGAACAGTTTTTGACACAGATTTTATCCCAAATCCCACCTGACATTTCTAAACCAGAGATCGAAATGTCAATGGTTAAAATGGCCGCATTTTAGATGTGCCGCTTTTACTTTGGTTAAATCAAACCATTTTAGAACATTGAACTACTAGAAGCAGCATAACCTCAAACCATAGGCAGGTTTGTTTGAGTAAATGATCTCCAGACATTGTTGTCAAGTGAATTTGAAAACATTCCTAAACCTTTAATGATACAAACATTTCTTTGTAAATCTTAAAAATAGTACAAAATCATAATAGAGCATGAAACCAGAGAATACTTTTTTATATTAAAAATGATTCAACAGTCTATTGTAGCAAGTATATTATTTTTTGAATCTCAATAGTAATAATACCAAATCGTGCAGGTATAATACATTTGAAACAATGTGGCAGCTTAAGAACCGGCTGTTTGTTTACATAACAATGCTTAAAATATTTAACTACGCCTACGTTTTGTTTACAGATAAATAAGCTGTTTACTTACTTGTAAAAGGACCGTTTATTTCCTACAGCATAGGATGTTTTACACACCTCGCACTGTTTTACCATATTGACTTTAACGCAAAAAAATAATAAAAAATCACAAAATAACAGGCTTTTTAGCACGGATCACCTTTTAGTCTACAACGATTCAAAATACAATGACGGCCATCAACAACAAGTGACAGTACGTCATCGACCACGCCGTTGTTGGTGCGGTTGCCGCGCTGTTAATTTTTTTCGATCGTTTAATGGATACAATTATTATTAATTAGTGTAATTTGATAAAAGTAAAAATATTTTATTGTATTTATCTTGGTAAAACTAGTAAGATTTTACATTTTATTTTAAATTAAAATAATGTTAGTTTTTAAAGAAAATACTGCTTATTTAATTATGCCTTTTTAGTTTTCTTTTAACATTATGTAAACGTGGCAATTTGGGTTCTTTCCCCCCTGACCCCTTTGTAAATTTTAGACTCAATAAAAAAGCATGCTGCTTCTACGGAGTTTAATGTTCGAAGGAAACCATAAATCTTGGACCCCCGTGAGGTTAAGCTTTCAGGCTACCCACGGAAAAATATAAGGGAACCAAAAAAACTCCTTTTTGCCCGATTAGCCACGAAACTTGTTTGATTTTTAAATTCACGGGTACGAAATTCCATGTTTGTTAGTATTATTTGGCTTAAAAATTCCGTTGATTGACGCTCACTGTCTTGATGACGGGTAAAAATGCAATCTGTGTTGATCCGGCCTGAAAGACAAAGAGCTGTCGTAGGTCACGGACTATAGTTGTTTTCTTTTATTTGCATTCGATCTTTTCATTGATCGATATTGTATAGCAATGTTTTCGCCTGCTTTTAGTTTTTTTGTTTCTCTCGTATCTCGGTAGATGGCGCCTCTTGCTATAGTTCGCTCACTAATTACATTTAATTAGAGACAACACCGTCTGATTAACTTCGCAAGATTTGTCACATTGACCAGCAGTGTTCTGAGGAGTCCCATAAGGACGAAACGGTTAACTGTCAACACTTATTAGGTGTCCATTAGATCTTGGACCCCCGTGAGGTTAAGCTTTCAGGCTACCCACGGAAAAATATAAGGGAAACAAAAAAACTCCTTTTTGCCCGATTAGCCACGAAACTTGTTTGAAACCATAAGTTGTAACGTGTCATTTTTACGTTTGGGACAACGTTACATATTTGTTTATTTGGGTAAATGGTCAAGGCTCTTTGATTCGTCTTTCTGTACACAAGTAAGGGTATTTTATAGAGCTAGGTTTGGAGGTTATATAGGGTCTAGGAAGTTACCTTAAAAGGAGGCATTCCATCGAATTACTGTGGACACTACGCACATCGCATTATCTGGACATCGTAATTGGAATTTAAGATCACAGGCTTCGGGAAAAATCACATAAAAATTTTGATTGTTTTGTTTTTATCTGTGGAATTTTGTGATTCACTTGACGTTCATAAAGTTAAACAGCTGTTATGCTGGGGAATGGCGGCGTTGCCGCATCACAAATGGTTTCAGTAACAGGAAGGAAACATTTAGATGAACATTTCATTCCCTTACGTTTATTCTCGAGGATATTGGGACAATCCGAACCCCATATTCTTCACGGATTAGCTAGTTCTGATAGCACGAAAACATATTTAGGTTCACGGTTTGACCAGTAACAACCGAGGCTCCGCCACTTTGATATCTTTATTAGTTTGATAGGGAAAGGATAAAATAAATACGAGTTATGCACTGTTGTAAATGGGAGATAAACGAGGGATAAAAACCAAGACTGAAAGAATGAACGAAATCGTGTGAGTTAACATCTGAACACTCTTGTGCCTTTAAGCAATGGTTCAGTGTGTATTTTTGGGTTCAGGTTCAGAAACAGCTTTATTACTGTAGAAATGTTTTACAAAAATGGCGTTAAACCATATGAATATTAGATAAAACATTTATAAAGAGCGACGGAAACTTTTGACGAAGACTGTAACTGGAGTGCAACTAAATTCTGCGCTCAGTATAGCTTTACTCATATGGGAATTGGTTGAGTGTTCGAATATTAATAATGTGTATGGAGGGTGTCTCGACGTCCTTGTTATAAAAATTCCAACCGTGGAAATAGATCCGACAACACCTCAATGTACGTTTTACCGGATTGCAATGTCCACTTGGTCGGTGCTGCCCCTATAGACCTGTATAGAACTATTGCTGTATCTCATTGGTTACTTTGAAAACCCCGGGTTTTTTCCTTCCAGTCTGGCCACGTTGGGAGTGTGTATTTTTGGGTTCAGGTTCAGAAACAGCTTTATTACTGTAGAAATGTTTTACAAAAATGGCGTTAAACCATATGAATATTAGATAAAACATTTATAAAGAGCGACGGAAACTTTTGACGAAGACTGTAACTGGAGTGCAACTAAATTCTGCGCTCAGTATAGCTTTACTCATATGGGAATTGGTTGAGTGTTCGAATATTAATAATGTGTATGGAGGGTGTCTCGACGTCCTTGTTATAAAAATTCCAACCGTGGAAATAGATCCGACAACACCTCAATGTACGTTTTACCGGATTGCAATGTCCACTTGGTCGGTGCTGCCCCTATAGACCTGTATAGAACTATTGCTGTATCTCATTGGTTACTTTGAAAACCCCGGGTTTTTTCCTTCCAGTCTGGCCACTGAATGTAGAGATTTATTTTTGGCGGAAAAGTTTTTTTAAATAGGTTTGCATCCTTTATTTGAATTTCACCGGGAAGATTAGGTTGGTACTATTGCGTTTTACCGTCCCCACTCCCCACCAAATTTACAAAACGGTTTCCGGCCACTTCGTTTTTTTGTGTTCTGCCTGGTCTCTCTTTGCGAACGAATTTTGGCTGGGTCGACAACAGTTTCTGGGATCGCCTTTGTTTTTGGTGATTGGCACTACAGCGATTGTAGGAGATATCCCAGAAACTGTGGAAGTGAGTCCGTCGTGTCTAGGCAATCTGGAGTGACGCTCGCACCCTTTTGAGGGGAATTTTAAGTCGGCCTACGCCATTTGCACGGAAAGAGCATCGGTAAGTTCGATTTTATTTTTTTTTTCATTTTTTTTTATTATTTGAGTACTCTTCAAGATAATAATTGCCTCCCAAATTGTAATTATTTTTCGTGGGAAATGTACTTTTTTTGACAAAGGACGTGGGGAATTGTTAGCGTTTTTATATTTTTCTTTTATCCACGTGTTGGATAAAAACTATATATTGTTTTTCTCCTTTGTCTACAGCCCTGTCAATTCCAGCGACGGGACAGTTGGGCTGGACGCTGGTGGGAAGCCGGACGGGCCAGTTATAACCCTGAGAAAGGTACGTTAGGATTATTTTAGTTCATCTGTTTAAATCTACTTTGTTTTATTGAGTCGACATGGGATTATCGATTTAAGTTACTGTGTAGGGGAACTTCGTGCAAAATTGACGAATTCCAGGAAACTGAAACATTTCATTTTCCACAGGGTTTCTACGCTCGGGCAAGAACCAACATTTTGACCACCATGTGCTGCCCTAGCGTGATGTGCTAAGCGGGCATTAGGGGAGGCGCGGGCAAGCCGGAACAGCAGGAGTATGTCGGGAAACCTACAACACTTCCAGGTTTACCAAATAAACACCAATAATTATTAAATAATTCAAGGACCAAGGTAGGAGCAAGCCTTAACTATAATTTTTTTCCTCATATATAAATTTTTAATATAACTTAGACGTAATCTTTTCATATATAAGTTTTCACAGTATAATTTCAACATTTCTTGTAAACGCAAGATAAGGTATGACGTCATAACCCTGGTTTTGCGGCATATTTACTACATTGACTTGTTCCCTTCATTTCATTTATTTAAGATAATTTTACTGTCAAATTTAAAATGCCTGGCTATTTTGGCCCTATTTAAAGTGCCTTGCTATTTTGGCCCTGACTTGTTTGTGAAAGTATTTTTCTCAGGTTTTACAATCAAAATATACAAGATGAACTAAATTTCTGTATTATTTGGGCAACCCAGTGACCAACTTTGCGGAGACAAAAGAGAGATGAGATTATATGTTTTAGCGGTTTCTTCACACTGTTTTACCTCATGGGGTAGATCTCGGACTGGGTTGCTGTCTGTCTCATTCGACCTAGCGTAGAATGATGACAGCGGATATTTGGTCCAGATCTCCCCTATGACAGAATAACTTTGGAAGTATATTTATTTTTTTTTTTCAATCATTTATGTAACCGAGTCTCACACTACTGACTCAGGTGTAGGTACACTATGACCTGTTAAAGGAGTCCATCTACCTGTAAAGTATTTCTGTTTTGTCATCTGAATTCGATCTAATAGAATTTTATTCTGTTTATTTTTTTTGGCTTTTTAATTACACAAATATTCTGGAAGCCTCGGAAGTATAGAATTTCATTGTTTGGCTACAACGTTTGGGTTGAACTGTATTTTATTTAAGATCTTCTTTGTAAAACATTGGTATTAAATAATGTGGCGCACTTAAAATTTTCTTATTTCTGAACCCCCCCCTTCTCCACTGTATAAAAGTTACCGGGCATATCAATGTTTTACCTAGCTGGAAAATACAGTTCTGCTTCCAGATATTTGTTTAATTATTCAATGGGTTTGTTGTGTCACAAAATGGCGGCAACGCCTTCAAGCTGCCACAAATGTCACACAACGCATTTTAATAGGCCACAAATTGGCGCCCAAATTATTTTTTTACTTTTTTTAAGGCCACAAATTGGCGCCCTACGTGTGTTTTTGGCTAGTTTTTTAACATCTGATGTAATTTTTTGTTCTTTTTTTTTAATTTGGAAAAAAAAGAAAAAACTTTTTTTTTTTTGAATTTTTTTTGGAATTTTTTTTTTTAAATTTTTTGTGGTACATCCAAAGCCAGGTTAAAGGCTTTCAGTGGCTGTCAGTGTTTTTTGATACCCAATCAATTTTTTAATGAAAAACAAGATCATTGGTTTTCGTAAATTACACTTTTTAAATATTTTTTTTTGGTAATATTGGTTGATTTGGAACTCGTTTTGTTGTTTTAGGGATTCTCATAGTTTTATTAGCTTATCTTCACAGGGTTTTTCTGGGAAAATAAAAGATCCATTTTTATTTATTAAGGAATAATAAGTTGATAAAAAAACATAGGAGTTTTTATTGAACATAGTCCAATTCATGTTCTTAATTCTTTAAAGTTTTTTGTAGGAAAAACATGTTTTAATTTTTTTTTTAAGAAAAATAAATACAACAATGTAAATTTCCTTCAATTTTATTTAATTTATAGGTGGATGGATTTCCAGACATGGTCTTTTTAGGATTTAAATATATGACATAGGTAGTGTGTTTTTTTCTAACAATTTTTTTTTGCAGGTTCATTTATTTATATGTTATTATTTCCTGCTTGTGATAAGATAGAAATTGTTTCACCGATTATTTTTTGGTGCAGTCAATTTATTTAGGTCAACAAGTTAATTTTTTTTGGCGATCTTAATTTTTTGTGGGATATCACCACTTGGTATTTGGAATATTTTTACAGGGTTTCACACAAATTTTTCTTGGCTGAGTTGTTTTAAAGTAAAAATAGCTTAACAGCTGGTAGCTTTGTTTAGTTGAAAGTATTAATTAGTAATGAAAGAAAAGGAAAATGAGTTTATTTTGCTGTCATTTTCTTTTCTTGTTTTTGGAGGTAACTGTTGATGACAATTAAGAACTTACGTCACTCAGTTACATCGGGTCAGAGGAGGGTACACTACTAGTGTCGGCTCGGGAGGTTAGGAAACACAAGGCTAAAACCCCTAGAGTGACACCTTGGCTGAAGATCAATGCCAAAAGTCCAGTTGACATTTCTTTTTTTTGGGGTATTTTTTTTGAAAGACAATTTTTAGGTCTTTGGTTTAGTTGTCTAGTTGTGTTTTGTGACTGGTCAAATTTTTTTGGTAGAAAATACAGCGTTGGGCTTTGGAGTGCATTTTTTAAAAATGACCTACGGGTATTTCTATCAATTAAAGTTTTCTGGTTCACAATTATTTTTTTTTTCTGTATTTTTTTCTGCGTTCAGGTCATAGCTTGGTCATGGCTATTGGAGAGCAAACATTTATGTTTGAGCCTTGAGAAGTTTTGCCTGCTCCGGATTGAATACAGGGAAAATGAATTTGAAGCCCAACTAGATATAATACCACAAAAGAAATGTTTAACTGAGACAGATATAGATATAAGTTTTTTTGATTTTTTTTAGTTCATTTGTAGAGTTCATTTGTAAAGTTCAGTAAATTTTTTAAGTAATGTCATTTTGAGGCCGAAAAATTGGTCAGTGAATTTAAGAGAGACTTTCAACTAAATATAAATGCTAGGCGGTGGTAATTGGTAAAAATATTTCAAAATTTTATTTTTTTTAAATAATTTAATTTTTCGTAAAAAATTATTTCCTTTCTGTTAACATAACTTCTCGAATTCTTGTTTTGGTCAAAACGGTTTGTATAGGGGTCGTAGTTTTAAAGGGTGACCAGACAGGTTATATTTTTTTAGGGGACCAAACGGGAACTTCTTGAGTTACAAAAAGGTGAACTTTTTTTTGTCTTAGTTGATCAGGCAGGAATAAATAAATCTTTTACTTCCAAATCATAATTTTAAATAACAAAATTAATTGGTTAAGTGTTTGGGTCTTATATAATGAAAAACGTTTTGTTTTTGAGGATACTGGTATGATATGAAATTATTTTAATTTCATGCCAAATGTTAGTTGACGGCAGATATGCTAGTCTTCAGTTTTTTCGTTAGTTTGCATTTCAGGACAGTGGCGTGTACTTAAAGGGGCCTTACATCTGCGCCCATTGTAAAGCAACTTCCAACATACTTGCTTAGTTTTCACTTAATCTTCGTTTTGTTGCTTCTGAAATTAAAGCGTTATGTTGGATAACGATGGATGGTGTTAGACTGAAAAAGTACCTAGGTATTTAGGGATGAAAACTTGGAAGTTGTGGACAATTGGGAAATAATTTTTTTTTATTTCATTTTTTTAATTTTAAAATAATTTCATACTCGAATAATGAGGCAAAATTTTGTGGAATAAATGGGAAAGTGTTCAGGTTAAACAATAAATTTAAGATGATTGATTTTTAAAAAAGATTTTAATCTAAGAATAAATTTAAAAACAATAGGTTTTCTTTGATGAGACTAAACAATGATGAGGGCATACACTTTTTTTTTGTTATGCATAATATGATAGTAGTACCTTTTGTATTGCAATAATTAGGGGTTTTCCTCCCGCGAGCTGGGTGGAAATGGAAGAAATGTTTGGTTCGGAGTGTAGAAATCGAGGAACGAGGACTTCCTGCTAATCTTTTTAGGATTTCGCAACTTCGATTTTCGCTAAATTAAAATACATCCAAATTTGGCCTACAGGCTGAATCTCACATCTTCCAGGACCTTGCAGATTTGCGGAGAAGGACAATTTGTGTGATCTGTTTAGTTATGATAGGAATTAATATAATATAATAGTAACATGCATATGAGGGAACTAGATATATTTAGGTTAAAAGTAGTAAGAACACTGATCTGAACAATTTTCCATAATAGTGTCCTATTTTCACAGGGTGCTTCAAAATATCTTCACCCTTTCTTTGAAATAAGATATTGTTTCGCCTGTGGGTGTTTGGCCGGTTAAAAATATATAGGGTGCAGATGGGATTGGAATGGAAATCACAAGTTTTGGGTTTTATTGACGTTATACTTAGGGAATAGGGGAAATGTCTAATAAAAAGTTTGTTGGTTTTAGGCCGAGTTTTGTTGAGATAACAAAAGTTTAATTGGGGCCGGGAGTTTTATTATGCTCTTTTAAAATTAATGTAATAGTTTTTGGTTCTTGATTTTGTTCTCTGGTTTTTACGCAGGATTATTCCCAACTGTTTCATTTCAAAATATCATTTGTAGGTGATGGGGTCTCATTAGCCCTTGGACATTTGGTAGATTTGCTTTGACTGATAGTTGTGGAGTGGGCCCAACTTAATTTTATATCTCGTAAACACCAGGAAATAGGGATCTGAGAATGCATTAAGCAGTAAAATTTTTTTTGATTAGATGTTGTGTGTAAAGACACTTGAGTAGGCAGATTTAGTTTTACAACGTTCTTATAGGTGAACCTTGAAATTGTTTCCATATTTGTTTTTTTGAAAGTGCACACAAGATAATTCTTTACGGAGTTGAGTGCAAAGGTTCTTCACATTATAGTGGTACAGTAAATAAGTACTAACGTTGCTTATTTCCTTTAGTAATAATTTTAAACAAATATACTAACTTCGTTTGTTTTTTTGTAACATAAATATTTTTTTAACTTTTCCTAAACTGATTGTTTTTTGCAATTACGATTTTTATACCTTATGATTCTTAAGTAAATTTAATTTTCAAATTTTTTTTTGTATAGTAAATTAATTTTTCTAGCTCATTCACTTTTCACATTCACACAGTTTTGGGAGAGGAAAGGGAATTGACAACTGTTTTTTTAAAGGAAAAGAACAAAAACTGTTGCATGACAACTCGATTAAGATTTTTCTGGTGCTGGTTTTATTAATTTTTTTTTAAGGTTCACTAATAGGAGCTGCAACCCCACTTAAACATTTTGCATTTTTTTTTGAAAATATTTTTTAAATATTTTTTCTTTTTAATATTTTTTTTTGGGAAGGAAACTTGATTTTCTTGTTGGAATTTTTTTTTGGTGTATAGTAGTACCTGGCCCTACAATGATTTTACCAGTTTATTTAAATATTTTTTTTTGTGAATTAAAATATAATTTCATTTCGAAACCTCGCGTTTTAACAACCTATCATCATTCGTTTAAATTTTTTTTTCTTCTCCCTACTCCAAACCACCTATCAGAGTGGAGTAACTTTTGGAAATTTTAGTGAGTCACTAATTAATTTTTTTTTACTATTGGACTACTGTGGTCGACACCAAAAAAATTTTTTTTTAATTTTTTTTTTTGGACACCTATCGGTACGATCCTAGGGTCTTCATGACCATGGGTGATGCATCAATTTAGTTAAAATTTTGGGAATTTCATTTTAACGATTATTAGAGAGTTGCAGTCCTACCAAGACGTTATTTGTGTAATTTTTTTTTACCATCGGTAATTTTTTTTAAAAATTTTCTTTTAATTTTTTTTTAATTACACACAACGTCCTTACTAGTCTAATTCGACGCAATTTCAGCGAGCGGTTTTTTTTTTAATTGAGCATATTTTACGATTTCTATAACATGAACATCTGTTCCGATGTTTATTGCGTTCACTTATATATTAAGGGATGATGTGACCTTAAGCAATGCATGTTTCGTGTAGACTCAGAATAGGTAAGCAGGTTAAAGTGGGTTTGGATTTTTTCTTTTTAGAAAAATCATTGTATACGGCGATTTGGGTTTTTTGAGGAGTTTATTTGTGGAGCCGTTCTGCAATAGCAGGAGTATACCCTAGCGTTAACTGTGTACAACAGCTTTGGGATTTTTGTTATAGGTAGTCTGTTGTACGTTCCATTTAGGGATAAATTTACCTATTCGGTTGCTGAGGTAAACAAACATCACTTAACTTTAATTTTAATCCAGTTCAGCTAGGATAAGCGCAATTATTTTTTTTTGGTTTTACTCACGCAGGAGTGAAACATAAGACCTAAACACTGCCAAAACTCTTGTCTCTCTTTTATTTTTCTCTGCAAGGTTGGACGTCATAGTTGGTTGTACAAGTACTTAACATAAATTATGATTACATTTTTAAATGCAAATAAATTTTATTTTCTTACTGCTCCGGTGTTTTTCGGTTTTGTTCGCGTCTGCCCGTATTTAAGTTTTATATTTTCTACATTTGTGAGAAAATTTATAGTGATTTTCACTAGTGAGTTTAAAGTGAACTTTGTGTTTGTTATTGCGTTGTTCAGTTTTTATAATTGGGAGGTATAATTAAGAGTTTTGAAGTTTAAAGTTTCAATATAAAAGGCACCATGGCTGTTTCTGTGAGTCGGTTGTCTGACATAAGGTACTTAGTCAAGGACGAATTAATCTATGAGTTAACATGGAGAGGCATAGCCATTGGATCGGTGGAAGAAATGAAACAACAGCTTATGCTGATTAAGCAAAGAGAAAAGACTGATACAAGTATGAGATACCCTCCGTATCCCTTTAAATTTGGCCAAGATGCTTTTAGCTGCATGAAGAAGCTTGATAGTCTGGTACCGCTGGTAGAGAAGTTCTCTGGTACGAGCAAAGGGGGAGAGTTTAGAAAAATCGCTGTGAGGTTGGAACACGTGTTGGCCAGGATAAATAACATGAATCCGTCTAACTTTGAAGAAAGTCAAACCAAAGGCATACTGGTTGCGGAAACCTTGAGCTTGATTGGGAGGTTGCAGAGCCAAGCAACAGATTTATTGAGAGTTGGCGTTGCCTCAGATGATGATGAAGCATCTGAAACCCAATCAACGAGTAGAAGCTCAGACCACTCAACAAATGCTGGTAACACACCAAACCAGTCTCATTTCCCGCAACCACAGCACTCGAGCACACAAACAGCTCAACAGCCTACGAACCAACCGTCGGTCATTGCTCCAGTGCAAATGCCTGTGCTCACGAACCCAACTCAAGCACCAATACAGGCACCAGTCCCTATGCCGATTGAGAATTACGGTACATCAGCTTTTCATTACCAACAACCGTCTACCGTTCCTTTGAGTCTAGCTGCCCTCCAAAGTAGCATTGCACCAATTGCTCAGTCACGACCATTTTCATGTTCGTCGCCAGTACCAATGTCAAGTGATCCTGGTACCTCATATCACGTTGCACCTGTACCTCCGCATAAGTGGAACTTAAAGTTTACAGGCGAGAGGGGTACAATCTCCGTCACCGCATTTTTTGAGAGAGTGGACGAGTTGAGTCAGGCTAGAGGAGTCAGCAAAAAGGTTTTACTGAATTCGGGCATTGATCTTTTTGAAAAGTCAGCTTATACTTTTTACAAAGATGTACGTAGGGAAGTCCATACATGGGAACAGCTGGAACAAAGGTTCATGGCAGAATATCTTCCTTCTTCATATGGCGAGAAGCTATTGAAGGAGATTCAAAAACGTAAACAAGGCCCTGGAGAGTCTATAGGGACCTATATTGCTGTCATGAACACATATTTCCAAAGACTTGGCTGTCCTGTTTCTGAAGAGGCAAAATTAGCTATCGTCTTCAGAAATATCGCGGACATCTATAAGAAAGGGTTGATTGCTACTGAGGTCAATAGCCTATCACATTTAAAAGATTTGTGTCGTAGAATAGACCAGAGATATGGTTTAGAAGAGGAGAATTTTACTCCTAGAAGAAACCAATCTATTGAACCTGACTTAGCCTACGTTGGCGTAGAGAGCGATAATGACGATTTTCCAACAGGGATCGATACAATTCAGATATCAGGCGCCGGGACATCAAATCAACAGAATTTTAGTGTTCCTGATAATAGATTTAATAGAAATAGGCAACAGCCAGCAAGCAGTTTCGCTGCTAGAGCTGATAGAGATAGACAACAACCAGCTAGTGGTCAGTCTAGTGTAAATGACAGAGATGAACAACCACCACAAGGTGTTAGACCTGGTAGGGCGAATAGGGACGTGGTATGTTATAGATGCAACCAAACAGGGCACATGGCAATCGGGTGCGCATTACCTAGAGGCAAACAGTGCTATTCGTGTGGTCAGGTAGGGGTAACAGTAAGAGAATGTCGAAATTGTAATCGTCAGGGAAACGGACCCAGGCGCTCGTAGGTGGTCGACCTTCGAGTCAGCCTGAACAAGCATCGACCGATAGGCTAACGTACGTTTTAGATTATGTGATAAGTCATGCTCGTAAAGATGAGAGACCTTATTTAGAAGTGGATGTGCTCGGAAATAAGTTATTAGGTTTGTTGGATTCCGGGGCTTCACGTACCTTTTTAGGGAATCATGGTTGGTCAATCATCGAGAAGTTTGGTTTTTCACTTGATACGACGAAGAAGACGAGTTGTATTGTGGCAAATGGTCAAAGCACGAGTAGTATTGGAACAGTGCAGCTTCCTATGCGAGTTCAGGACAAATTTAGGTTAATAGAGGTCGTCGTCGTTCCTGAGTTGCCGCACACTTTGATTTTGGGATTGGATTTTTGGATTTCGATGGGTATAGTACCGAACTTAAGTACTAATGAGTGGCATTTTGCCGATAATAAAGATGTGATTTGTTCTTTAGAAACATCAGACCAACAAACAACTCTTACACCTTATGAATCAGAACGACTAGAGGAATTGGTCGTTAAATATAAGAATATGATGGGTGACTCACTGGGATGTACAGATAGGGTAGAGCATAAGATTACAACAGATGCAGCACCGATAAGACAACGTTCATATAAGGTCTCACCGGTCATTCAAAAACTTATTGATGACGAAATCGACGAAATGCTGAAAATGGATGTGATAGAACGTAGTAGTAGTTCATGGGCTTCACCAGTGGTAATGGTACAAAAGAAAAACACAAAGAAATATCGTTTCTGTGTAGACTACCGCAAATTGAACTCAGTGACGGCGCGTGATAGTTATCCTTTACCACTCGTATCCGAGACTCTTGACAAATTGAAAGATGCTAAGTACTTGTCAACTTTAGATATTAAGAGTGCTTATTGGCAAGTACCAATGGAAGAATCATCGAAGCCACTAACAGCATTCATCTGTAGACGAGGTCTCTTCCAATTTAAGCGGTTACCATTTGGTCTTCATAATGCACCTGCAACTTGGCAGAGACTCATAGATAGCATCATAGGAAACGATTTAGACCCCTACGTGTACGTATATCTCGATGACCTCGTAATTGTCACACAGAGCTTTTCTGAACATCTTAGAATTCTTGAGGAAGTCCTACGAAGATTGCAGAATGCAAAGATAACGGTAAGTTGGGAGAAATGCCAACTGTGTAGGCCAGAAATGACTTATTTAGGTTTCGTAGTGGACCGTCGAGGCATCCGAGTTGACCCTAATAAAATTAGAGCCATGTTAGAGCTCCAGAGGCCAAGAACTGTCAGAGAAGTTCGTAGAGTTGTAGGTACAATATCCTGGTATAGACGTTTCATAGAGAATTTTTCAGCGATAATAGCTCCAATTACAGCTCTAACTAAGAAAAATCAAAAGTTCGATTGGACTCCAGACTGCGAAAAAGCATTTATTAAGATTAAGGAACTTTTAGTGACTGCACCGATTCTTACATGTCCAGATTATACCAAAGAATTTGTCATTCAAACAGACGCATCAGGATATGGAATAGGAGCATGTTTAACGCAACCCTATCCTGAGGGAGACAAGGTCATATGCTATTTGAGTCGATCTTTGACTAAGCAAGAACGTGTTTACACGACCACCGAGCGAGAATGTTTGGCATTGGTTTGGGCGATAGAGAAGCTTCGGCCTTATATTGAGGGGATCTCATTTAAGGTCACAACAGATCATTTTAGCTTAAAATGGCTTCATAGCTTAAAAGAGCCCAGTGGAAGGCTTGCTCGTTGGTCTGTAAAACTGCAGCAATATGATTTTGAAGTAATCCATCGGAAAGGGAAAGATTTAGTTGTCCCGGACATGTTGTCTCGTGCAGTACCTATGATTGATACAATTTCGCAGCCCAGAGATGTTTCAACAGCAATTAAAGATCGATGGTACCAAAAGATGGTAAAGAGGGTCGTAGAATCACCATTAAAATTTATGAATTGGAGATACACTGATAATAAGTTGTATAAATATGTCAAACAAGAATACCCTCAACTTTCACCATCTAACGAATATTGGAAAGAGGTAGTACCCAAAGATCATAGGCGTAGAATTATTGGAGAAGCTCACGATCCTCCTATCGCAGGACATATGGGTGTGTATAAAACCTTCCACAGACTGGCAGGAAAATATTATTGGCCAAAAATGCGCCAGGACGTGGCAACTTTTGTAAAGAAATGCTTTGTCTGTGCAGCTCATAAAGGTGATACACAAGGTGTATCTGATCAGATGATATCTCACCCAAAACCAACTCGTCCTTGGGAAATTATTTCGACTGATTTATGTGGACCTCTACCTCGTTCAACAAAGGGTAATTGCTGGATTCTCGTCGTTACGGACTATTTGAGTAAGTTTTCCTTAGTTTTTCCAATGCGAGCAGCCCCTACTCAAGCTGTTGTTAAGCATCTTGAGGAGCAAGTATTTATGGTCTTCGGAGTGCCCCGTTTGATACTTTGTGATAATGGCCCTCAGTACAAAAGTAATGAGTTTAAGCGTTTTGCTGAGAGTTATCAGGTTAAAATTCAGTATAATCCGTATTATCACCCCAGAGCAAATCCAACAGAAAGGACGAATCGCACGTTAAAAACCATGTTATGTTGTTATGTGAAAGACAACCACAGGAAGTGGGACGAACAAATACATAAACTTGCCTGCGCGATTCGTACTGCAACCCATGAGACAACCAGGATGTCTCCTTTCTTTGTTAATTTTGGTAGGAATATGTGTTTGTCAGGAAAAGATTACTCCAACCCAGTTTTGTTATCTGAAGAGAATGGTGTACAAACTGCAGCTGAAAGTAAGAACGAAGGTTTCCGGAAGCTCTATGCTGATGTTAAGAGAAGGTTAGAGGTGGCTGGAGAGAAAAACGTAGTTCAGTATAATTTGCGTACAAGGGTACCCAACTTTGCTGTGGGTCAGCGTGTTTGGAAGAAAAATTATGTTTTGTCAGATGCTGCGAAGTTTTTCTCGAAGAAGTTAGCACCGAAATTCGTTGGTCCTTATGTGATTAGGAATAAAATTTCTCCATGGATATTTGAGCTTCAGGAACCATCGGGTAAAGTACTGCCAGGGAGTTGGCATGCCAAAGACCTTAAGTCGGCAGCGGATCTCTCCGATTAACCTTTTTAGGTTAATCGTCTTGAAGTTGGGGGGGGATTATGTAACGTGTCATTTTTACGTTTGGGACAACGTTACATATTTGTTTATTTGGGTAAATGGTCAAGGCTCTTTGATTCGTCTTTCTGTACACAAGTAAGGGTATTTTATAGAGCTAGGTTTGGAGGTTATATAGGGTCTAGGAAGTTACCTTAAAAGGAGGCATTCCATCGAATTACTGTGGACACTACGCACATCGCATTATCTGGACATCGTAATTGGAATTTAAGATCACAGGCTTCGGGAAAAATCACATAAAAATTTTGATTGTTTTGTTTTTATCTGTGGAATTTTGTGATTCACTTGACGTTCATAAAGTTAAACAGCTGTTATGCTGGGGAATGGCGGCGTTGCCGCATCACAAATGGTTTCAGTAACAGGAAGGAAACATTTAGATGAACATTTCATTCCCTTACGTTTATTCTCGAGGATATTGGGACAATCCGAACCCCATATTCTTCACGGATTAGCTAGTTCTGATAGCACGAAAACATATTTAGGTTCACGGTTTGACCAGTAACAACCGAGGCTCCGCCACTTTGATATCTTTATTAGTTTGATAGGGAAAGGATAAAATAAATACGAGTTATGCACTGTTGTAAATGGGAGATAAACGAGGGATAAAAACCAAGACTGAAAGAATGAACGAAATCGTGTGAGTTAACATCTGAACACTCTTGTGCCTTTAAGCAATGGTTCAGTGTGTATTTTTGGGTTCAGGTTCAGAAACAGCTTTATTACTGTAGAAATGTTTTACAAAAATGGCGTTAAACCATATGAATATTAGATAAAACATTTATAAAGAGCGACGGAAACTTTTGACGAAGACTGTAACTGGAGTGCAACTAAATTCTGCGCTCAGTATAGCTTTACTCATATGGGAATTGGTTGAGTGTTCGAATATTAATAATGTGTATGGAGGGTGTCTCGACGTCCTTGTTATAAAAATTCCAACCGTGGAAATAGATCCGACAACACCTCAATGTACGTTTTACCGGATTGCAATGTCCACTTGGTCGGTGCTGCCCCTATAGACCTGTATAGAACTATTGCTGTATCTCATTGGTTACTTTGAAAACCCCGGGTTTTTTCCTTCCAGTCTGGCCACTGAATGTAGAGATTTATTTTTGGCGGAAAAGTTTTTTTAAATAGGTTTGCATCCTTTATTTGAATTTCACCGGGAAGATTAGGTTGGTACTATTGCGTTTTACCGTCCCCACTCCCCACCAAATTTACAAAACGGTTTCCGGCCACTTCGTTTTTTTGTGTTCTGCCTGGTCTCTCTTTGCGAACGAATTTTGGCTGGGTCGACAACAGTTTCTGGGATCGCCTTTGTTTTTGGTGATTGGCACTACAGCGATTGTAGGAGATATCCCAGAAACTGTGGAAGTGAGTCCGTCGTGTCTAGGCAATCTGGAGTGACGCTCGCACCCTTTTGAGGGGAATTTTAAGTCGGCCTACGCCATTTGCACGGAAAGAGCATCGGTAAGTTCGATTTTATTATTTTTTTCATTTTTTTTTATTATTTGAGTACTCTTCAAGATAATAATTGCCTCCCAAATTGTAATTATTTTTCGTGGGAAATGTACTTTTTTTGACAAAGGACGTGGGGAATTGTTAGCGTTTTTATATTTTTCTTTTATCCACGTGTTGGATAAAAACTATATATTGTTTTTCTCCTTTGTCTACAGCCCTGTCAATTCCAGCGACGGGACAGTTGGGCTGGACGCTGGTGGGAAGCCGGACGGGCCAGTTATAACCCTGAGAAAGGTACGTTAGGATTATTTTAGTTCATCTGTTTAAATCTACTTTGTTTTATTGAGTCGACATGGGATTATCGATTTAAGTTACTGTGTAGGGGAACTTCGTGCAAAATTGACGAATTCCAGGAAACTGAAACATTTCATTTTCCACAGGGTTTCTACGCTCGGGCAAGAACCAACATTTTGACCACCATGTGCTGCCCTAGCGTGATGTGCTAAGCGGGCATTAGGGGAGGCGCGGGCAAGCCGGAACAGCAGGAGTATGTCGGGAAACCTACAACACTTCCAGGTTTACCAAATAAACACCAATAATTATTAAATAATTCAAGGACCAAGGTAGGAGCAAGCCTTAACTATAATTTTTTTCCTCATATATAAATTTTTAATATAACTTAGACGTAATCTTTTCATATATAAGTTTTCACAGTATAATTTCAACATTTCTTGTAAACGCAAGATAAGGTATGACGTCATAACCCTGGTTTTGCGGCATATTTACTACATTGACTTGTTCCCTTCATTTCATTTATTTAAGATAATTTTACTGTCAAATTTAAAATGCCTGGCTATTTTGGCCCTATTTAAAGTGCCTTGCTATTTTGGCCCTGACTTGTTTGTGAAAGTATTTTTCTCAGGTTTTACAATCAAAATATACAAGATGAACTAAATTTCTGTATTATTTGTGCAACCCAGTGACCAACTTTGCGGAGACAAAAGAGAGATGAGATTATATGTTTTAGCGGTTTCTTCACACTGTTTTACCTCATGGGGTAGATCTCGGACTGGGTTGCTGTCTGTCTCATTCGACCTAGCGTAGAATGATGACAGCGGATATTTGGTCCAGATCTCCCCTATGACAGAATAACTTTGGAAGTATATTAATTTTTTTTTTTTCAATCATTTATGTAACCGAGTCTCACACTACTGACTCAGGTGTAGGTACACTATGACCTGTTAAAGGAGTCCATCTACCTGTAAAGTATTTCTGTTTTGTCATCTGAATTCGATCTAATAGAATTTTATTCTGTTTATTTTTTTTGGCTTTTTAATTACACAAATATTCTGGAAGCCTCGGAAGTATAGAATTTCATTGTTTGGCTACAACGTTTGGGTTGAACTGTATTTTATTTAAGATCTTCTTTGTAAAACATTGGTATTAAATAATGTGGCGCACTTAAAATTTTCTTATTTCTGAACCCCCCCTTCTCCACTGTATAAAAGTTACCGGGCATATCAATGTTTTACCTAGCTGGAAAATACAGTTCTGCTTCCAGATATTTGTTTAATTATTCAATGGGTTTGTTGTGTCACAAAATGGCGGCAACGCCTTCAAGCTGCCACAAATGTCACACAACGCATTTTAATAGGCCACAAATTGGCGCCCAAATTATTTTTTTACTTTTTTTAAGGCCACAAAGTGTTCTATAATCCGTGTTATATGTGCGTACTAGTGCCAATTTTGTGATATAGTCCTTGCAATACGCAGTTACACTTTTGTGACTTTGACATTTGAAATAAACATATTTTCTAAGCAAAAATATATTAAATAGTTAATATGTCATGGTGGCATAAAATTAAAGGTAAAACTGTCATTGTCTCTTGATAAAAAGATGCTGACTATAGGTTGACAAAAAAAAACGCACAGATAAAAACAACTCAAAGACATGCCATTTTTCAGATTTTTTTTTGTTGCTTTTAGTATGCATTCGATAAAAAAAGAGGTTGGAAATGTCACAAAAGTGTAACTGCCCATGGCAAGGACTATATTACTGATGTAATTTTTACATAAATGCATGGCACAGGATCTGACATTAACTATCTTTTATAGAACGTTCAGAAATTGGCGGAAACTTCTGAACAACCCCTCGAGGAGTATCATCGACGGCGAACTGGTGTCGACCTTCATACACATGCCCCTGACGGAAAAAATGGAATTGTCCAAGAAAATCGGTACAAAACTTGACGAACTAATGGAAGATATTAATGACATTCACAAAATTACAAATCACTTTTAAGAAAGAGAGTTTTTGACCAAAGAAAACAACACAAATGAAAAAATAGTAGTTTACCTAACTAGTGCGGAAAGTGCCTCTTTTCCGCACGCGATTGCAGATCTCCGCTATCGCGTCGTTTGGCCAGCAATCAAATGCGGAAAAGACACTTTACGCACGAGTTACGTACACTATTTTTTCTATAAGCGTGAGGAAAAAACTAGAAATTAATCAGAAAATTATTTATATTCAAAACGTTTTAATCAAATCAATTATTATTATTCACATTCTAGCGGCTTCTAGAACTGACTGGGGTAGATCTTCGTCCGAAGAATCCATTGAAAATCTGATTTTTTTGTTTGAAAAATTCAAAAGACGCTTGTATCTGCAAAATTGGCTTTGTTTTGACAGTTTGTTTGTACTTTGTTGCTATGGTGATTTAAGATGCCAAATCTAAAACCACTAGTGTTCATTGTTGTTTGACATTGACAATGACGATATTTATACCGGGGAGGTTTAAAACTTATAATTTGAACCTATTTTACTGAAAACTTTATTTTATCGAAAATATTGAAAATATAGCAGAATTTTAGTCAATTTGAATATTTTTAGGATATTTCGTGTGCTAGGAAAGATACAAATGTATTTTGAACGGTCTAAATGTTATAGAACACCTCAAAATCGTAACAAATTTACTAAAAAATATTTTTCCGCACTAGTGCGGAAAAGTGGCACTTTCCACACTAAAATGCGTGCGGAAAAGTGGACTTTTCCGCACGCTTATAGAAAAAAGGTTTTTTTGTTGTCTGAGTGAGTATTAAACAACAGCATCGGCTATGAGTTTTGAATTCGGTGAATAGAAGACAAAGGCTTTTTTATAGTGATTTTTTAAAACAGTTTTTAATTTTGTAGAGGCTAAGATTGTGACATTTTGACTGTCGACATATTTTTAATTAAATATTCTGAAAATTATAATTTTTTTTTGAATCTTTATGAATGGTTTTGCGAAAAATGTTCAGTGTGATTTTTTATAACCTCACAATTTAATATTAGAGACTTATTGGAGTAAAACCTGACCTTATTTTAAAATTGGCAGCTGCTTTCTTTCAAAATCTGGCCTTTGTGTATTTAAAAATCGGATTTATTAGTGTCTGTTTTTATTAAATGAAAGTTAGCGACCTTATTTTTAAATTTGACTTTGGTATGTCAATTTTGAGAGGTCAGCTGTCAGTTTTCTTTGTAAATCTGTCAGAATAAAGCCGACTCTAAATTAACGTCAGGTTTTATTCCAATAAGTTCCTGTTAGCGGAACAGGGCTCTCAACAGATAACCAGCAAAATAATATGAAAAATATCGCACCCTTAAAACTAAAGAGACGCAACTCAAAAATTTTAAAAATGAGTTTATGCAACAAAAATGCACTCAAATGTGCTTTTTAACTAAAAATCACAAAAATTTACTTTGTTTACAATTTTTTGGGAAATTATGGAAAACTTTTGTTTA
Organism: Aspidapion aeneum; assembly: GCA_963576565.1. Lineage (NCBI taxonomy): Eukaryota > Metazoa > Arthropoda > Insecta > Coleoptera > Brentidae > Aspidapion > Aspidapion aeneum. The sequence continues at coordinate 5,229,785 of OY755043.1, read as the reverse complement.
TAAGCACAAAGTTTAAATATGAGCTAAAAAGACACGTTGTAAGTATTTTTATTGCAGGGACACATTTTTAAATTTTTGAGTTATGTCTTTTTAGTTTTAAGTGTGCGATATGAAATCTTTTAATAAAAATAAGAAAAATAAGAAATTACGAAAAAAAAATATGAAGGAAATATGAATAAAAAAATTTTTTTGTCCCTTTCCATATGGCCGGCTAATTTTTTTTTGGAAAATCTATTTACCAACCAAAAATGTGTTTTTTACAAGCTTTTATTTAACTTGAGATGTTCTGTCTAACTATCCAACTAACTATCAAATCTTGTGAAGCGTTTTTGACACACTTCCCATTATCCGATTTGGATGAAATTTGGTACACACATAGTGGTCCCATGACAATACAATATCCTCCCACCCCTACCCCCACCCCTTCTATAGAAAAATGTGTTTTTGCAGTGGCGCACCCAGGAATGTGTCTTGGGGGGGGGGGGGGGGCCCGACAGCTACAAAGCGTGTCCTCAAAAAACTTGCGAACAAAAAAAAAAGGTCATCATGTGTGGGGGAGGCTGACAGTTACCAAGGGCGCCCTCAAAAATCCTGCGACCAACAAAAAAAAAAAAAAAGGTCGTCATGTCTTTTCGCAACTACGCCACTGCTTGGGGTTGGGGGGCCCGAAGCCTCCTGATGTCAAATTTTAAGGTATTTTTCATGTTTTATCATCAAATATGTAAAAAATATATTAAAAATCTGAGGCTTGGGGGGGGCCCGGGCCCCGCCCCCCCCCCCCCCCCCTGGGTGCACCCATGGTTTTTGACACACTTCCCGTTATCAGATTTGGATGAAATTTGGTATACATATAGTGATTCGATGACAATACAACAATAATGAAAAAATATCCTTCCACCCCTACCCCCTTCCATAAAAAATGCATTTTTGACACCCTTCCCATTATTCGATTTGGATGAAATTTGGTATACATATAGTGATCCGATGACAATACAACATTGAAAAAAAAATCCTACCACTCCTACCCCCACCCCCATCTATAGAAAAATGCGTTTTTGACACACTTCCCATTATCCGATTTGGATGAAATTTGGTATACATATAGTGGTCCGATGACAATACAACAATAATGAAAAAATGTCCTCCCACCCCCTTCCATAAAAAATGCGTTTTTGACACACTTCACTTCAAATGACTTTTATAAAATTTGGTATATACATAAAGGTCCGATGGCAATACAGCCCAAACAAAAAATATATTTCTACCTCTACCCCCACCCTCTCCTTCCCCCAATAGAAAAATGAGTTTTCAAACAACTCACGATCAGCGATTTCATTATAATCTAGAATAAACTCTTCTGTTCTGTTATTGAACAAATATTTTCATTTAATAGAGTAGATAGCTGAGACTAAAAAGTAGAAAATAAATTGGTAAAAATATTTTTTTAAGTCACAAGCTTTTATAAAATGCACTAAAAATTTAAAAATAATTTTCTAACATTCTAATATTATCATAATAATAAAAGCGATGGCCGCAAATCAAAGCATAAGTTAATCTAAAGTTGTGATCCAAACACTTAAAGAATATTCAACATAGCAGGTCATCAAAGATATGTTTGATGTGCCGCAATGTTATGCCATTACCATACCTATGTCAGAGAAATGCTGGGGTATCTTAGGTCGGGTTGGGTGGGTTTGGTACCTCTGCATTTTTCTGCTAGATTGATTCTTGCAAATAGTGATATTTAATTGATACGGATATCTTATCGTGCTAACGTCGTCAAGATTTCCATCAGTCGGCCATCGCTTTTATTATTATGATAATGTTAGAAAATTATTTTTAAATTTTTAGTGCATTTTATAAAAGCTTGTGACTTAAAAAATTTTTTTACCAATTTATTTATTTATAAAAAAATGTATTAACAGTTTCAAAAAGTTGAATTAGGCCTGAATGGGGTATCGCCAAACAAAAATTAGGCACATATTTTAAAAGTACATTTTCTGTGGATTTCACCTCACCTCTTTTTTCATCCAAACTTATTTTGTGAATAAAATGATGCTGCCAAATTTTTGACCAGTATAGTTTTTAAAATAAGTCATTGTTATAAATTTTTTTTGTTTTTAAATTAAAGATGCCAAAAACCAAATTTTATGTAAAAATGTTGACAATGGCATTTTCTTCCGAAACAAAGTTGATATAAAAATGTTTTCACAAAATTACAGTATTTTAAAAAATCTTTCGTATAATAAAAACTATAAGGCACGAAAAAATCTAATATCACCATTTTTAAGAGCTCAAAAAAAGAACAATGTACGGTAGAACCAGCAGAATCGCCATCTTTATTAATAGCGAGTATAAAAATAGGACATGCTGTACATTGAGGAAGGAAACAGGCTTAAGTATTCTACAAATGAAAAAGATAATTTTTAATTTATGTTTCCTTCAACAGTATTCACTACTGGAGCAAACATTAGCAGACCATCAGTTGGTCTTCATTGCAGAAAATATGAAGGTTTTTTAAAAAATATGAAGTTTTATGAAACCTGAAAAAATACTCTGCCAATATATGGGCCCCTAAGCTCACACTAGGTACTATAGTTATAGTTTACGTGTGAGCTAATATAACCAAAAACTGAAATATATTTTATTCAACTGCAGACTAAATTACCTTTTGTTTGATACCACACAAGCCATGTTTTGACTTAAACTCAAATTTTAAAAATCTACCCCCACCCAAAAAAACAAAAATTAAAATGTATTTTGTTAAACTCCGGACTCAGTTACCTTTCGTTTGATATCACAGACGCCATATTTTCACATAAATTCTAATTTTTAAAATATACCCCCACCCTTTTTTAAAAATAAATTAAAATGTATTTTGTTTAACTCCAGACTAAATTACCTTTTGTTTGATACCACACAAGCCATGTTTTGACTTAAACTCAAATTTTAAAAATCTACCCCCACCCTTAAAAAAACAAAAATTAAAATGTATTTTGTTAAACTCCAGACTCAATTACCTTTCGTTTGATATCACACACGCCATATTTTCACATAAACTCTAATTTTTGAAATCTACCCTCACCCTTTTATTTGGTTTCTATTCGATGGATTTTGTTCAATTTTAAATGGGACCATCTCGACCCAAGACCCAGCCTAGGTACCAAATTTCATTAAAATCGGCCAAGCGGTTTTTGAGTTATGCGCGTTGGTCGTTACAGACAGACATACAGACAGACAGACGGCGCAACAAAAAAGTTTCAAAATCATCTGAAACGCAAAAATATATAACAATTTTTAAAATCGGAGCAACTTTTTTTTTCTCGAAAAAATTAGGATCACCATAGCTCACACTACTATAGTATAGTGTGAGCTAAAATATGAATATTTTCATAAAATGTGAAGGTGTTAAGAGCCCTGGCGGGGATAGCTATTGATTAAAATATAACCAATCACCCTGTACTTCTCCTCTTGTTCCAGATTATAAAATAATGGCTTAAAAATGAAGAAGATAATTCGAAATTAAAATTATATTAGATACTTTTTCAAATATTTACAAATAATTACAATCAACTTAAAATAATATTTAATAGCATATTAACATAAAAAAACTATACACAAAATTACTTTAAACCACGCACATGAAGCTGATATAAATATACCCAATAAAATTTCACGATTTGTCGAACGATACGAATGAGCAGTAGAGTTCGTTTCTTTTTATTAGTCGCTTACCTCACAGGCGTAGAATTTTAAATAAATTCCGGGTGGGCCAAAAAAACAAAATGTTTTCAGCCATCGATTTATAAAATTATATAGTTTAAGTTGTGCTACGTATTTTTACGTAAGCATGAGATTTGACAATTACGCAAGCGCACTTCGTCACACCGTCGTCAAGGTCACGTTAGGAGCTTACGTATTTACGTTAGCTTACGGCAATCTGCAGGCACCTTAACGTTACCAAAGAATAGAATTGGTTGATTGACCGATCGAAAAATGAGGCCCAGACGATAATTTCCGCTTCCAGTACCAGGGCTATCAAAATGGACGGGCCACGATCCTCCACTTTGTTGACGTCACATCCGGGGCTGATTTTTTTTTGATGGTCACGTTACGACACAGCTGATTGTCTTTAAAATATTGAAGTTGGAATGACGGTTCATGGATATTTGATTTTTTTTTAAATAAAGCCGTTTTTGAGATTGTTTTTACTTTATTCTGGCAGAACAATTTTTTTAAAATGTGTAGTAAGCCCTAATTTTTCATAGTCGCTTCATTAACTCACACAAAAATTAAGTTTAAAGCAGAAGCGAATGTGACAATCACATGTGACAAAGTCAAATACATGTCAAATATAACAGTTGGCATGTGGTACATGGCGGGTAATTTGAATTCAAAATAAGGAATGCTAAATCTTGAAGATTTTAACCTTTTAATCATGTTGCTTCCTTACAAACCTTCAGTGGAATATCGAGATGGTGTCTGAGAATATTTCACTAAATTTTGCGGAAATCTGTAGTGCCATTTTGAAAATATCTTAAAAAAACGTCTGACCTCCCATAAGACCCAATGTAAAATTCAGCCCCGGGAGAACAGCTGATTTTTTCAGGGTCGTGGCCTCTATTTTTGTGTTGGCCTTGCGAGTACAACCGATTCTTTGCAAATATATTCCTACTGTAGTTGAAAAGACAAAAAACAAAATTGTAACATCAAAAAAATACAGTGCCAAATTCCATATTCTCTGCTATTAGTAGACTTGTTATGGTAACGTAAAAACATTCAACTTAAACTCAAATTTGGAACAAAACGTAGAGCGCTTAACGTGCAGTTTTACGTAAAAATACGTAGCACAACTTAAACTATCTATTAATAACAAAAATATTTTTGTCCGTCATTTTAAATTTCAAATGGCACACATACATTAATTCTGCCATCTTGGAATTCAATATGGCAGCCAAAAAATGTATTTAAAATCCTGATCAATAGCAAAGTGCAGTTTGTCCCATTAAAATCGATTTTTTAGTTCAAAAGTTATAATTGAAACATTTAGTTCAGTTTGTTTTGGTCCACCTGGTATTTTAATTAAAATGTTTATAGTTTTCAACTTTGATAATATAATTTTTTTTTATTTAATAATTATCTGACCTCGTTTATGAAAGTAGCATTTATTCGCAGGCCAATATTGCATTTTCCCTTTTAAAATATTCGAATAAATTGAGGAAATGGAAATTATCTCTTTGTTTGAAAAGTTATTTCTGGAAATGATCTCATACAGTAGTCTTTCTTAGTGTTTTAAGACATCCGCAAAAGATAAAAAATATTGAATGATCAAAGAAACTACTAGAAAATTTCATAAATATTATCAATCAACGCATAAACATACATCCAGTACCTGATTATTGGAAAATTGCATTCATATCCTCAATACATAAAAAAGAAAACAAGCTGGATTGCAACAATTGCAGAGGAATTTCAGTAACCAGTACTCTAGTAGATTGTACGTTAGAATTCCTAGAGATCTAATAGAGAAAAATTTTCATGAACAAGAAGATGATCAACGTGGGTTTCGTGTAGGCAAATCTTGTAGCGATAATGTTTTTTGTCTTAAACCAGTAATTGAGAAAAGGAGTTCCAGAAATATAGAGACCCAAGTTTTCTATGTGGACCTACAAAAAGCATACGATACCGTTGCAGTAGAAAAATTATGAGCAGTGTTAGAGCAAACTAATATCAATCATACATACATAAAAGCGTTAAAAGAACTATACAAGGGTCAAAATCTAAAATTAAAATCGACTTTGAAAATAATTCCTGGTAACGAAAAGCTTAAGACAGGGATTTTGTATCTCCGCAACTGTTAATATATAAAATATATATCGCAGTAGCTGTAAAAAGCTGGTGAAGTTTACAGTATGGGAATACAACTTAACAACCGATTTACAATATACACACTACAGTTTGCTGACGACCAAGTAATTGATAATGATAAATTGAAAGAAGCATAACGGATGACATCACTAAAAGACAACTGATATAGTATGGCCATGTACAACGGATGAACGAAGAAAGATTACCAAAACTTTGTCCTAGAATGGCAACCAACAGAGCACAGAAAAATAAGGCATCCTAAACTGGAATGGCAACAGTCAATTCAAAGATCAATGAGTCAAAAACCTGACAAAAGATGAGTGTCAGGATCGAAGGAGGTGGAGAATAGGCGTCGGACAACGTAGAAAAACATTCTAAATGGACATAGTAATAGCAAAAAATATTGAAAAGTCTTGGCTACACATACTAAATTGCGACGGAACCGCCTGACAAAAAAAAACGAACTATACAAGATATGGCATCAAATTTCATAGCCTATCGATAGTATACATACCCATGTACAGGGTGTCCCAAATTGGGCACTTTTGGGGGGTTTAAGGTACTTCTAGGGAAGACAGAGAAAAACTGACCACGAATTGCGAGGCTCAAATTTCAAGAGAAGACTTATAGTAAAAACCGCATTTTGAAATATCGTCTCGTCTTTGAGCTACGGGGGCTTTTTGAAAAGTCTGCATTTTGAAGGGGGGTCTATAACTTCGTTATTATTGGAAATTTTGATTTAGAGTAAATTGCAATTTTATAGACTTTGTCACGAGGAATTCAACCGCTTAATTAAATTTTAACTGTCACTTTTAGTTTTTGAGATATGACATAAAGTTGCATTTTTTCTTATGGAATGGCCTATATTTTAATTAATTTTCGAATTCGTGATTGAATTCTTTTCAAAATGATGTATCATATGTCATAGTTTGATTGAGCGGTTTCGGAGATAATTAAAGTTTTTTATTTTTGTTTAGTATGCGTTGAATGACGTCATGCGCCATTGACGTGAAAGCCTTGCGGTCAAATTCTACTCCAATGCTCCTATAGTTTTGTTGTCTTATACTATGCAAATCAAGTTGGCCTTGCGTCTTGGAGTTTTGTCATTGTTTTCAATTGTTTAAACAATTTGACATTACGCTTTGATATGAAATTATTTTGCACAAAAGCGTTTTAATTTTATTTTGAAATATGTATCATTTTTTAAAAACTTTTTATAAGTAGGCTTTGAGGGCCGTCACCTGAATTATAATTTTTCCAAACCAGCCTTACTATATTTGTGACTGTGTAACATAATAAAAATACTGGAGTGCCTTTACCTGCCTCAGCAGGAAATCATAGCGCACTAGAAATAAGTGAAAAAGTTGAATATCTTCTAAACCGCTCAATCAAACCATGACATATGATACATCATTTTGAAAAGAATTCAATGACGAATTCGAAAATTAATTAAAATATAGGCCATTCCATAAGAAAAAATGCAACTTTATGTCATATCTCAAAAACTAAAAGCGACAGTTAAAATATAATTTAGCGGGTGAATTCCTCCTAACAAAGTCTATAAAACTGCAATTTACTCTAAATCAAAATTTCCACTAATAACGAAGTTATAGACCCCCTTCAAAAATGCAGACTTTTCAAAAAGCCCCCGTAGCTCAAAGACGAGACGATATTTCAAAATGCGGTTTTCACAATAAGTCTTCTCTTGAAATTTGAGCCTCGCAATGCGTGGTCAGTTTTTCTCTGTCTCCCCTAGAAGTACCTTAAACCCCCTAAAAGTGCCCAATTTGGGACACCCTGTACATAAATTCACAGAATACTAAGTTGCGATTCTTTTATTATTAAATATTTTAAGCTAGGTAATCCCATGAATGTCCTAATATATAAATTTTTAAATCGATTAAGTATGAAATTTGTCGTCATACCAAGGACTAGAGCAATAAAACAAAATTCACTACTTGCCACGTGACAGTATTTTGAAAATACTACGTCTCGAAAAATATTTATTTTTTCTAAATTTTCATAAATGCACAACTACAACCCATAGATTAATTCGATTAATAATACTACGCCTTTCTTCTTGCTTGGAAGATCAAAAATATTGAATTTAGTGCTGTCGATTATAAATTTAAATTAAATACAAAAATTTTGAAAATTTTCTAAAATAGTTAAAAATTTATATTACAGTAATATTTAAATCAATATCGCAAACATTTCTAATTCTATTTTAATTTGCAACGATTTTTGACAGAAAAATTATTAAAATAAACTATTCAAATAAAAGCAACTTATACCCAAAAGCTTGTTTTCTTTTTATTGATTGCGTAAACTCTTCTTGGAGGAATGTCAAAAATGTATGAAACTTTCGTTTGATAAGAATGAGGCGGAGATTGGTACAATGATATCTTGTCTTTTTTTTTTGGTACAATGATATCTTGTCATTAAATTAGTTTAGTTCGAAGAGAGGCAGAAAAAGAGTTTGTATTGTTCTTGTACCAACCAAAAGCTCGACATTTAGTGATATTGCACAAAGACAAGGGAAAGCAAGATTAATTTTTATTTTAAATAATAATTTATAATGAAATCGACATTAGTTTTTAACTAATAATAATACCAAATGAACCCTATTCAACAAAAATGATAACTAACTTGTACTTGCTCGGAGATTATTTCTCTCTAAGCAGTGTATTTGTAAGTTCAGAGGGAGTGAGGTCGACAAAAATGCCATGCTCGCTCTTGTTGAAGAGTTTTAATAGGGTGTTTGACAGTAGTAAAAATTAAATATATATTTATTTTCAGATATCTCTTTAGGTCTTGGTAATGCTAAAAACAAACTTTTTTGTTTAATTTTTTCTCAAATTCATAGTTCTTTTAATTAAATAAATTCATTGAATTAAAACAATTAGCCACGTGATTCAAAACAGGCGGTCTACCAATCAGCTGCGAGTGACGTCACAAAACAGTAAACGCCTCAAACGAACCTATTTTCTTTCTTATTTTCTTATGGATGGTAATGTTTGCTTTGGTTGAAAGTGCGAATTATCGTCCTATATTATCTTTTGTGTTTTGCTTATAAAAAATATTTTCAATGGAAAACGGATTCTCCAAAGCCGATAGCTCCAACTTGTCAATGCTTAATTCCTTTATGGTGGCAGGCTTCTTTGCCAACAACAGTGATTTTTGTTCTGCGAAATTTAGAAACGTTAAAATGTTGATGTAAGTATTCGATGAGTTGTTTTGTATATAACTAGTTCTTTTATGATATTGTTCGCCTACTTTTAATCATTTACATTTTGAGGTTAGGTTATATGTTTTGCTTTTTTGTTTAATATGCCACTAACAATAGATTCAATTAAATACCCAGTCATTATTATTTTAAGCATTAAGAAACAATCAAAAATTGCAGGACAGGGAGACAAAAAGTATACAACGACCAGCAATACTTGAAGTACTGCTTAGGTTACACTGCATAGTCCTGCGTAGGTACTGCCTAGTCCTGCCTATGCACGGCTTAGTCTTGCATATGCACTGCTCAGTCCTACATTTAGCCTGCATCTGCACTGCCTAATCCTGCATTTAGAGGTACTCCCTAGTTCTGGCTAATAACTGCCTAGCACCGCCTAAAAATTTGTACACTTTTCTGCCTATTATAGTTATCAATCAAAACGAATTTTATACTTCACACAAAGGTATGTGTGCCTAACTTGCGAGTGTCAGAAGGAGAGGGAAGAGTTGATTTTGGTTGTTTTCCTACTTACACAAGGTTGCATCTCTAGACGTACGTTTCTGTGTGTTTCACGTCATCAGTAGAGAACAGCAAACCCAGGTAAGCCAATTTTAACCAAAACCAACTCCTATATATGAAATACTCGCGGCGGTGCAATGCGAGTAAATTACAAGTTGTTGCGCCATCTAGCGGACTGGCTCGAGCACTCGAAAGTTTAAACACACTGGCATCGTCTTGTCTGAGACGCCGAAGCGCCATCTATGACAAGTTTCGTCCATTAATGTGGTATTAAAACCACGTAATCACGTAGCAACTAAAAGGCCGTACTGCCCGAAGCATATGCAAAGAAGAAAGATGGAAAACGATTGCTTCTTGTAATAACCATAACCTCAAAAATTTCATCGTCATTTACGAAATAGTTATATATATTATAGACAACGTGAGAAAAATTAATAGAAACAATTTAATTATACTCACATCAAAGTGATCTTTACAAATGTAAAGTGAAGATGTATTAGATAAGGCCCTTGGGTCTCTTCGAGCAAGTTCTAGCCACTTTTTCCGTTCTTTTACTACTGTAGGCACATGAATAAATAGTTTTTCAGGTGTTTTTATGCTAGTATTCGAACACTGAGGCACTACACACCACTTATAGGACATTTTTCTGCATAAAAACAGTAAAAACACAGACCAAAAACAAATAACACTTGAATGCCGTGTATCTGTCCGCGAGTTTACTGCGGTGTGACGTCATTGCAACGCCATGCTAGAAATGAGCGTTTTAGCGGCAAATTCAAATCAGAAATTAGAAAACTTGATTTTAAATGTAGTCATGATAAAATATACTATTTTAATAATTTTGCGTAGCAAATTAGGGACCTATGTATCATTCTAAACACTTTTCTAAAATTTGTCAAATAACCTATTAAACGAATTGCTAGTCAGTGCAGTGTGTGCCAGCCGCGCGCGCGCGCGTGTGTGTGTGTGTGTGCTTTCTTATCTTTTTCCGTGAGTTAAAGCAAGAAGGGAACTATGAATTTCATTAATAATTCTGGCTTCAAGCACACAATCAAATTCTATCCTTTTCTCGCTCATATAGTCTATAGATAGAAATATCTCTGTGCAAGTATAAGTAAAACAATATATGTATTTAATAAGTTAAGGCAAGTACTTTTAGTGAGTATTTTTGATTAATTTTCACCGGGTTTAGCTAGAGAATCATCTTCTAAGCCAAAATCAATCATCTATTAAAGTTAAGGTCACTCGTCATAAAGCAAGATTTACGATGAGTGTCCTTAATTCAAGTGGAGTATATTTTAGTACATAACCCTGTGCGACACGGTTGAAGTTTTTGAAAGCAGTAAAAATATTTTCATTTCAAATATTCCTAAAATTATTATAGGTACCTTATTAAATTATTATTTTGCAAAACAGAAATTTAATAATAACTAAGGGTTTATGTATAAATATCATAAATTTGAGCCCAAAATACATCTAGATATTTCAGCTTAGAATATATATTATGTAATATATGTATGTTATCATTTTTGTCGAAAAAACTAAAAACTAACTACTACGCTATATGGTAAATATTGACATCACATTTAAATTTAATATTATAGACAATAAATTAAATGGTATAAGGTACATACTTTTCACAGTTACTGTCAGAAAACTAAAAAGGGCTCTGTATTTTGTCACAGAGTCCTAAAAAGAATAAAATTGGAGTTTTGAACATTAGGGAGCCCCTATATAGACACATAAGATAGACCTAAAACCTATATAAGCTCATACATGAATTTTGTTTTTATGAGTACAAAACATGAAGAAGTTTTTGATTAAAATAATGTCACTTGAAATTAAATAAGTTGTGGTTTCAAGGCTTTTGTTTATGATCAAATTATAATTTTTTTTTTAGTTTTGAACTCTTAAAAACAAAAAAAAAGCTTAATTTATAACCAGATTAAAAACTCATTGGTTTCAACTACATCATAAATCATACATCTTCAGAAAAAAGTCATACAACGATATAAGCTTACAGAGATTTTATGCATATATTATATATATTGTATTGACCATTGCATTAAGATAAAAATTGCACAGTTTAAGTGGTCAATAGGAACATTTTGGATCGCGTATTTTATACTTTGTTTAGAGCCTGCGCATTAGCAGCGTCTCGCTCCTTTTTTGTTATTTACGGTAACGGCGCCCGGTACTTACGGTGGCCGTCCTTTAATGTTACCGTTATTTTTTAAGGTTAGTTTTGTATTGTTTTTTTAATGCAGTCGAATTTTTTACTAAAATTCGGTAATTTCGTTTGTAAAAGCCATAAAACTAATAAAAGTAAATAAACAAAAAGTTGAAGGAGTGTGAAACTACTAAATTAACGTATGTGTAATGCTTATCTTTAGTGTTCCAAAATTTATCTTTTTTGCTCTGAATGTTACCGTTGTTCTTAGTAACAATAACGGTGACAGCTGTCAAATTTTCTGCTATTTTAAGTGACTTAAAATATCCCTAATGTGAATTGGGTTTAATTATTAACTGTTATGTAAAGTTAAATGAAATATTATCACAAAAAGCACCGTTAACAACATTCGAGTGAAATGTTTCCATAAAAAAGAATCGAAGACAACTTTTAAAATTGGAAAACAAGGTTAATAATACGTACGTAACTGTGCAGTTTATCGCTATGGTGAATTATACAATTTTTAAAATACTCCAGATATATGAGGTGTGAAAATTAAATTTTCAGATTGGCCCCCGTACTAAGGGCGGTTGGAGTTATTCACCTTGATGTGCGTTCTACAACCGCGCGCAATCTTGTCGCCCCTTTCCTCTACTAGTTTGGCTTACGCAGTGGTTTGAAGCGGATCGTGCATAGCTCATTTGTCAGAATTATGACAAACGAAAAAATTGAGCAATGTATTAATTTAAAGTAAAACTCAAAAAAACGGCTACTGAATGCTTTCGAAGAGCAGTGTATGTATTGTGCAATGATTTTTATGTGGCATAAAAGCTTTTTCGAGGGTCGTGAAGAAGTTAAAGGTGATGAACGAGAAGGGCGCTCCAGCACATCCATCACGGCGATGCTCATTGTTTTTTTTCGATATTAGTGGTGTTATTCTTATTGAATGGGCACGCGAGGGTCAAACAGTGAACCAACATTTATATTTGGAAGTATTTATGTAGCTAAGGCAACGTGTAAGGAAAAAACGTCCAGATTTGTGGAAGAACAACGCGTGGCTGTTCTACCAGGAGAATGCCCTATTCATTAAGCAGTTTTTGGCTAATAAGAAGATCCCCGTCGTTAACCACCCACCATATTTACCAGACTTGGCCCCTAGCGACTTTAACCTGTTTCCGAAAGTGAAAAAATCGTTAAAAGGAACCCGTTTTGAAATATAAGAACACGTCAAGGAAAAAACGGCAAGACTTCTTAACAGCCTTTCTTCTGATGATTTCTAAAGTTGCTTCCAACATTAGAAAAAAACGCACGCGTCGATGGAGAAGGAGACAACATTGATGGGGAACATCATTAAGTTGCATTAGTATTTAAACAAAGTAGATTTTTTACAACAGTCTTATAATTTTATTGTCGCACCTCATATCTCGTTAGCACACAGCATTTTTTAAATTATTTATCATAACAAGAGAGACTAAAATCCTTGAAAGTTTAGCTGCTCATTATTTTTGCCTGGTTTGAAGATATTTGCATTTAAAATCACCATTTTACATGTTTAAAATGCGAATATCTCAAAAACGAATCGATAAAAATAATATCTTAACATCGTCAAATTTAATTAAGTTTTTCTAAATTCGTAGCAGTTCTCGACAAATCTTGGGTGATACGTTTTAAACGAGACAGATCTTTCAAGTATCTTAGCTGAGTTATGGGGTATTTTAAAAATTATAAAAACATTTTAAGGGTACCCTAACTAAAAATTTGTTAAAAGTGACTAAAGGAGTTGCGCAGTGACACTAAGAAATTACGCAATTAGTGTCTTTCGCTTGTAGTTCTATATGGGATACGTCTTCCTCTATTCTATCGTCGATTTCGATTCTGAAAAGACAAACAAAAAAAACCTAACCAATTTGATTTCTTTTTAAGTTACATTTCTAATCCTGTTCGCTGGCAGAGTTGCACTCCAGCACGGGAGTGCAATGATCATGAGAACCTTCAGTCTTAAAATAAGCCAAATAATCAAATGCGTCAAATTGACGGGCGTCAGATACGTCTGGCAAGGTCTTGGGGCTTTTAAATAACAGCCAGATTACATTTCAAGCTTTTGTTATAATACAACTTATCATCTCATAAACTTTAAAAACTAAGAAAATAAGGTCACTCATTTCATATCCTTTTTCACTTACCAGAAATATTAGCCAAATTTAGAGATTCCAGAATATTTATTTTAGTTAACTTAGGTATGTCCTTTACTAGTACAACTACTAAGTTCCTTGTATTCATATCTTCTATTGCATTTTTCGACTAAATTCATCGGAATTTCCCCCCTATTCATATAACAAATTTTGCTTAGAATTGATCCATAAACAATTCTATCAATGTTTGCTGACTAAGAAAATTAGTTCCCCAGAAGTAAAATTTTGTAGTTTTGTATCGTTTATCATTTAAGAACGACCCATGTAGTTACTTTTATTTCGGACACCCTGTATTTTATGGAACTTGTCAAACCTAAAATTCTACTATATTCACAAAATGTAATTTTGGGTAATATTTACGCTTTTTCCTGGGCATGAGAACCTTCAGTCTTAAAATAAGCCAAATAATCAAATGCGTCAAATTGACGGGCGTCAGATACGTCTGGCAAGGTCTTGGGGCTTTTAAATAACAGCCAGATTACATTTTAAGCTTTTGTTATAATACAACTTATCATCTCATCAACTTTAAAAACTAAGAAAATAAGGTCACTCATTTCATATCCTTTTTCACTTACCAGAAATATTAGCCAAATTTAGAGATTCCAGAATATTTATTTTAGTTAACTTAGGTATGCCCTTTACTAGTACAACTACTAAGTTCCTTGTATTCATATCTTCTATTGCATTTTTCGACTAAATCCATCGGAATTCCCCCCCTATTCATATAACAAATTTTGCTTAGAATTGATCAATGAACAATTCTATCAAGGTTTGCTGACTAAGAAAATTAGTTCCCCAGAAGGAAAATTTTGTAGTTTTGTATCGTTTACCATTTAAGAACGTCCCAGTTGTTACTTTTATTTCGGACACCCTGTATTTTATGGAACTTGTCAAACCTAAAATTCTACTATATTCACAAAATGTAATTTTGGGTAATATTTACGCTTTTTCCTGGGCATGAGAACCTTCAGTCTTAAAATAAGCCAAATAATCAAATGCGTCCAATTGACGGGCGTCAGATACGTCTGGCAAGGTCTTGGGGCTTTTAAATAACAGCCAGATTACATTTTAAGCTTTTGTTATAATACAACTTATCATCTCACAAACTTTAAAAACTAAGAAAATAAGGTCACTCATTTCATATCCTTTTTCACTTACCAGAAATATTAGCCAAATTTAGAGATTCCAGAATATTTATTTTAGTTAACTTAGGTATGTCCTTTACTAGTACAACTACTAAGTTCCTTGTATTCATATCTTCTATTGCATTTTTCGACTAAATCCATCGGAATTCCCCCCCTATTCATATAACAAATTTTGCTTAGAATTGATCAATGAACAATTCTATCAATGTTTGCTGACTAAGAAAATTAGTTCCCCAGAAGTAAAATTTTGTAGTTTTGTATCGTTTACCATTTAAGAACGCCCCATGTAGTTATTTTTATTTCGGACACCCTGTATTTTATGGAACTTGTCAGACCTAAAATTCTATTTTATTCACAAAATGTAATTTTGGGTAATACTTACGCTTTTTCCTGGGCATCCAGATGATGCACCAGCTCGTCCCTCTCGTTCACAATTTGCACCAATTCGTCTAGAAGAGCTTGCTCCCTTTGTCTTTGATCTTCCGTCTTTTTCCAATCGTCTATGGAAGCTATGTCTCTCAGTTCTTGGTTTAGGGATTTGTACCTTGATTCTAAATCTGCTTGTTTTTCTCTGAAAAGAAAAGAGAGAAATAAAGCTGGTAAAAAATTTTTGTCTAAAAGTAAAAAACTTTTGTGATGACTCTTGATACAACGAATTTTTTAAAATAGATAACTAAGGCTTGTTATAATAAATCACTGCGTTTGACGTTGTGGAAAAAAATGGTAAAAATTCAAGATTGATCAACAAAGTTAACATTATTAAATCGTTAAAGAGCCTGAAATTGTTATTTTATATTTTGAATCTTACAAAATATTAAGCTGCATTTGCCGCCTTAGGAGGGCGTTCTTTTTGTTGACCAGCATAAACCATTTGCTCATTAGAGCTTCTTCCTCTTCAGGGTATGAAGACGACTCCATCACTGTCCTAAAAAAGGATTGAAGAAAAACATTTAGTGGTGGACAAAAATATAAGAGTACCTTAAAATTTTATGAAATACTAATCCTCACCAATTATAAAACACCAAGTGGCTAGGAAATTATAGATTTGAAAACATTAAAAAATGTTTTTTTTTGTGGTAATTTTAGGCAAAAGTGATTGATAGCAATAATAAGTCCTGAACATTTCATATCTATTGAGCAAAGGATATTAAGGAATAGATTTTTAAACTTGGCAAAAATTACTAAAAATCTTGCACGAATTCAAGAAACTTTTTGCCAGATTTACAAATTCAGATCTCCTCTTTCTTTTGTTCAATTGTTACGAATTTTTTTTTTTTTTTAGCTCACACATGTACTATACTATAGTAGTGTGAGCTATGGTGATCCTAATTTTTTCGAGAAAAAAAAAGTTGCTCCGATTTCAAAAATTTTTATATATCTTTGCGTTTCAGATGATTTTGAAACTTTTTTGTTGCGCCGTCTGTCTGTCTGTCTGTATGTCTGTCTGTATGTCTGTAACGACCAACGCGCATAACTCAAAAACCGCTTGGCCGATTTTAATGAAATTTGGTACCTAGGCTGGGTCTTGGGTCGAGATGGTCCCATTTAAAAATGAACAAAATCCACCGAACACAAACCAAATAAAAGGGTGGGGGTAGATTTCAAAAATTAGAGTTTATGTGAAAATATGGCGTGTGTGATATTAAACGAAAGGTAATTGAGTTTGGAGTTAAACAAAATTTATTTTAATTTATTTTAAAAAAAGGGTGGGGGTATATTTCAAAAATTAGAGTTTAAGTGAAAATATGGCGTGTGTGATATCAAACGAAAGGTAATTGGAGGAGTAAAGGAGTTTAACAAATAACATTTTAGTTTTTGCTTTTTTTAAAGGTGGGGGTAGATTTTAAAAATTTGAGTTTAAATCAAAACATGGCTTGTGTGGTATCAAACAAAAGGTAATTTAGTCTGGAGTTGAATAAAATATATTTCAGTTTTTAGTTATATTAGCTCACACGTAAACTATAACTATAGTACCTAGTGTGAGCTTAGGGGCCCATATATTGGCAGAGTATTTTTCTTTCAAATAATACCAGGCATCTATAGCTAAAATTACATACAAATTTTCATCTTATTTTAGGGTAGGGTAGACCGGGGCTAGTTGACTTATTGCCTGTAATGTTAGTGTATTCTAATAGATAGCGCCACAATTGCGAATTTCGTCGTTATTGGTATTAAATCCGACATTAGACATATCGCTGTGATGAAAGGTTGTGTTGTGTGTCAGTGGGAATAATTAATCTACAATCATCGTTGGTATGTAATAATTTTCTAACTTATAAATTATTAATTATTGTTCGTTGGATTGGGTTTTATAGTATTGTTCATACTCGTCTTTTGTCTAGTCTTTTGTCTTGGTTTAGTCATATGTCTTGTCATAAGAAAGTTAAAACCACTGTTTCTTATGGGAGTGTTTATACAATGCTTTTGCTTTTGTTTTTGATTAGTCTTTGTCTTAAGAGTTGCCAACTTTCAATCCTTAGGACAAGGACTAAGACGAGTGACAGACATCAGCTGATATTTGTTGTTTTTTTTTACAGGACGTCCGAAGAGCGCAAGCGCGCGGCTGAAATTTTGAATTTACCGCCATTAATCATGTTTTTAACAGAAAATCTCAACATAACCTCAAAATTTTTATTTCTTTTTTTTTCTTTTTCGCTCTTGTTCTTTCGTGTCTGTGTTTCGTGCACAGATTAGGTTAAATAAGATTGTTTTGTGTAGAAAATGACTTTTAAAGAGGGCCTTTTTATTGAAATTATTTTTTTTTTCAGTGGGTTATGACTAAGACTAATCAAAAACAAAAGACGAGTATGAACAGCCGATTTTGTTTAAGACAGCTAAGACTAATCAAAGGACAAAGACTAATCAAAAACAAAAGACTAAGACGAGTATGAACAATACTTTTGTTATTTTTATATATATATATATTTTAATCATAACAGATATTTGCATGTTGTTAAATGTGGCCTAAATTTTTGGTGACGTCATGCGGGGTTTCTTGACTAAGCACATGAGGGGTTAGTTGACTATAGTCAACTAACCCCGCATGTGCTGTTGTTTTACCTAAGGAGACTCATCGTAAAGGCAAGCTTTATAGGAAACGAAGCCTGACATTGATTTTCCATTTTTTGGTTATTATTTTTGACATGTTTTCATCGGTTTTGCATCATCTTCAGAATCCGATAGTGATACTGAGTGCCTGGTGTGCGACGAATCTTATCGTATTAGCGCAAGCGGTGAAAACTGCGTGCAATGCATCAGTTGTCGCAGATGCAGGGCTGCATCAGTTGTCGCAGATGCAGGGCCCATGACAAATGTATTGGCACCTCCAATATTTATTATAAGTGCATCAACTGTAACTCAGATGACGACTTGTAGGCCTCTCTCTACTAGTTTAGTTGTTTTTTTTGTTTTGTTTAGCACTCAGCACTTTGCAACTCCATTGTTTTTCTTTTTAAAAAACTATAATAAATTATCAAGTCAACTAACCCCTTTATTTATGTCAACTAACCCCGTATACGGGGCTAGTTGACTTATCTGTCCGTAATTCTAAAAGTGCCAAATATTTTTTCACCTAATGATAGTAAACCAAAAGTAATAATTAATATCAAATTTATAAACAATTTACTAAGTTTTCGCATGCCACAGTTCGATAACGATCATATAATAAATTTAATAAAACTATTTCTGTAACAACTTCAACTAGCCACGGTCTCCCCTACCTTTATATTTTTTGCCACTACTGTACAAGTATGTTTCTCTCAAATTACAAAAAATACTTCAGTCACCGTAAAATGAACAAAATATATTTTTGATTAAACCCTATACAGTGAAACCTCCCATAAGCGGACACTCACGGTTCCGTCGATTTTGTCCGCTTATTGGAGGTAACTGCGAAATTTTGATATATATTTATTAACAATTTCTGCTGCCTGAGATTTTTCGACATTAAAATTTTTGGCGATCTTTCGTGTTGGTAGATGTTCCTTCCATGAAACGTTAACAATTTCCATTTTTCCACATAAAATAAGAAGTTTTTTACTAGGCGCCATTTCAAAGAGATCTACTATTACCCAACTGAACAATAAACACAGCAGTCCCGCTAAATCAAATAATGTTGTAAATACAACAGATGTATTTCGTCTCCGCATTAAAACGTTGTTGCCAACATACTACATAATATTTATGCCCATGTCGTGCAGCGCTCCGTCCCGTTTTCAGAGGTTTGCGTCCGGTTAAGGGAGGTTTCAGAATTCTTTAACCAAAAAAAATTGTTCGCGTCCGGTTATTAGTGTCCGGTTATAGGAGGGAATTTTACATGTAAAAACATAGGGAAAAGCTTGGTTCCAACAAATTTGTCCACCTAAAGGGAGTGTCCGCTTAATAGAGGTTTCACTGTAGTCATAAAATGTTCCAGAGGAGTGTTGGGTTTGGTTTTTTCTTGAGTTAAATTAATCAAATGGCGGAATTCGATTGAAAAATTTTAGTTTGCTTTAAAAACCGTTAGTTTGAATAGGAATTGGTTCAAACGGTATTTAGTTAGTGCAATGGTTTTTGAAAAAAACTCCAGAACAATAACTAAAGAATTATAGCTTACCTTAGTTGTTTTTCTAGTTTCCCAGCTTCTAAATCTATTACACTGGTTTCTCTATCTAACGCTTCTAGTTCTCTGTCTATGTAGGCGTGAACTTGTTCTATCGGAACCTATTACAAAAAATAATTTACTCATACAGGCAAAACATTATCACAAAGAAAATACTCTGCCAATATATGGGTCCCTAAGCTCACACTAGGTACTATAGTTATAGTGTACGTGCGAGCTAATAAAACTAAAACTTGAAATATATCTTATTCAACTCCAGACTAAATTACCTTTTGTTTGATACCACACAAGCCATGTTTTGACTTAAACTCAAATTTTTGAAATCTACCCCCACCCTTAAAAAAAAACTAAAATGTATTTTGTTTAACTCCGGACTCAATTACCTTTAGTTTGATATCATACACGCCATATTTTCACGTAAACTCTAATTTTTGAAATCTACCCCCACCCTTTTTAAAGAAAAAAAAACTAAAATGTATTTTGTTTAACTCCATACTCAATTACCTTTCGTTTGATATCACACACGCCATATTTTCACATAAACTCTAATTTTTGAAATCTTCCCCCACCCTTTTATGTGGCTTGTGTTCGGTGGATTTTGTTCATTTTTAAATGGGACCATCTCGACCCAAGACCCAGCCTAGGTACCAAATTTCATTAAAATCGGCCAAGCGGTTTTTGAGTTATGCACGTTGGTCGTTACAGACAGACATACAGACAGACAGACGGCGCGACAAAAAAGTTTCAAAATCATCTGAAACGCAAAGATATACAGTGTGTCCACGTAAGTTGGCGGCATATGGGAAACTTTTTTATTATTAGCTTTACGAAAAAAAGTTATTCTTCATAAAAAGTTCTGCATCGTCCAAAACCTAAAATGCAACCATCAGATGTTAAATTTTTTCAGTCATATTAGGAGGTTTGTCAAAAAATGTGATTTTTGCTCTAGAGTAAAGTACCTTTCTTTTTGACAATATCGAAAATTGTTATAAAGAAAAGATGTTTAGAATTAAAAATAGCTTTCAAATATTTAACATTGTTTATTTACATTAAAAAAATATTTTTTTCTACATTTTCTCTGCGATTACGTTGGAAATTTAGGTTTGCACATTAATGCATAATTAATCTAGGATGCACTGGCATTTTTTAAAACTGATAATTAAAGTAGGCTTTGCGAACTGTCTAAATATCGAAAATTCGAAGAAACGTCAACAATCGTATTTCAAAAAGTGCCACGGTATAAACACTTATCAAATTTATAATTAATAAATGCAATGCATGTGCAAACTTAAATTTCCAACATAATCGCAGAGAAAATGTAGAAAAAAATATTTTTTTAATGTAAATAAACAATGTTGAATATTTAAAAGCTATTTTTAATTCTAAACATCTTTTCTTTATAACAATTTTCGATATTGTCAAAAAGAAAGGAACTTTACTCTAGAGCAAAAATCACATTTTTTGACACACCTCGTAATATGACTGAAAAAATTTAACATCTGATGGTTGCATTTTAGGTTTTGGACCATGCAGAACTTTTTATGAAGAATAACTTTTTTTCGTAAAGCTAATAATAAAAAAGTTTCCCATATGCCGCCAACTTACGTGGACACACTGTATAAAAATTTTTGAAATCGGAGCAACTTTTTTTTTCTCGAAAAAATTAGAATCACCATAGCTCACACTACTATAGTATAGTATATGTGTGAGCTAAAAACTCAACGTCTTCTCCACTAAAGTCTTTATTGTTTCGGGTTTTATTTAGGACATGTTTCGAGTGTAAAAAGACCCATCATCCGCTTTCAAAAACCTTTAAAAGGCACTCATACCCCCAGTAAGTAATGCGAGGGTTCAAATAGTTGTTAATACTAGTTGAAAATCCAGCGAAAAAGAGGTTTCATGCGCAGGAGTGGGAAGTGGAGAATTCATATTTCTTATTGGTTGAAGGCACTAATCAACCATTAAGTTATTTATTTCTACAACTAAAGCATTTTAATTTTATTTAAAATAATTAAAAAAAAAATATATTTAGGTTATTTCTATTTTTTGGAATGAAAATTTTTTTTATTTCATTTTTTTGTCTTTCTACAACGCATGATGGATCATGAAAGTCTACTGAGTTCTATACAGGGTATTCGGCACATGAACCGTCAAAATTTTGTGAGATATTGTTGGGGTCATTTGCTACCTTTTCAACCTTGGAACTTGGGTCCTTAGAGTCACGGCTAAAGAGATATGAATTTTTAATTTTTTTTTCTCAAATTACCCAAAATCCTACCTTTAAACCCTCGTAAGCTTTTTATTAATGTCTGGAAAAGCACCATTTTTTTTTATAATTCGGTAATCTTATTCTACTTCAACTAATTAATAGATTTGTTAAAATTTATGTACCAAAGAGACATACGAGGTTTTTTATTGAAGAACATTAGTGATTTTGTGAAAGAAAATGAATTTCAAAATTAAAAATTAAAAAAAGGTACGACACTTGAGAACTTCATTTTCTTTTAAAAACTTCTCTAGTTGATTACCTTTCTAACGGTATGCTACACATTGATTAAAAAAAAACAAATTCTGCTTTATAATACGGATATTCCGTGAGACAGGCAATAATCGTTCGGACTTGATAAGAAAAATAATTTAATGTTCATGATCGTTTTGAACAAAATTTATAAATAAAGAACACAATACATTATTGTTAAAAGTTTAACTTTTCTTTAAGTAGGTAAACGATCATAAACATCAAATTGTTTTTCTTACCAATTCCGAACGAGTCTCGCCCTTCTGACGGAATATCCGTATTTTAAAGCAGAAATGTTCTTTTTTATCAATGTGTAGCATACCGTTAGAAAGGTAATCAACTAAAGAAGTTTTTAAAAGACAATGAAGTTCTCAATTGTCGATACTTTTTTTGATTTTTAATTTTGAAATTGATTTCTTTCACAAAATCACTAATGTTCTTCAATAAAAAACCTCGTATGTCCCTTTGGTACATGAATTTTAACAAATCTATTAATTAGTTAAAGTAGCATAAGATTACAGAATTATAAAAAAAATGGTGCTTTCCAGACATTAATAAAAAGCTTACGAGGGGTTAAAGGTGAGATTTTGGGTAAATTGAGAAAAAAAATTAAAAAATTCATATCTTTTTAGCCGTGACTCTAAGGACCTAAGTTCCAAGGCTGAAAAGGTAGCAAATGACCCCAACAATATCCCAAAAAATTTTGACGGTTCGTGTGCCGAACACCCTGTATATTAGATAGTATTTAAATTATTATCCGAGTCGAACACAGAAGGTACTTGGTGCACAACGGGCCCAGAAAGACGGCCCTGGTGCCAGGTTAGATCCTTTAAGGGTGTTAACCGTCACTACCGTACATTCATACATTTATTCATGTACAGCGTGTCCCATTTTCGATGGGATTAAATGGGAAACTCGGTTATTATTAAAGATATTGATTTTCTGATTGCACCTTACCGTGCTCTTTTTTTGAGCCCTTAAAAATGGCGTAATCAGATTTTTGCTATACCCCGTAGTTTCGCTAATACAGGGAGTTTTTGAAAAAATTGTATTTTTAATAATCCCTTGTATCTCGCTTATTTTGTGAGATACTTTTAATCTGTAAAAACATTTTTATGGCAACTTTAAAAAAAAAAAATAATGACGTCAATTTTTTAAAATATTGTTTAGTTTTTGAGATATGGTATTTATCATAAAAAAATTAAATACGGACCTGGATTTTTTTTATTACTATTTTGATTGGTTTCATGCTAGTATTATCATAAAATAATATAAATTTAAAAAAACTTTGTTTTAAGGTAAAAAAAAATATTTAATATTTAAAAAAAAAATTAGTCCGAACCTGGATATTTCCAACATAAATATAAACTAAAAATTGCTAGTTAAACAATTTTTAGTTCAACTGTTTTGATACTATATTAAAATGGTTTTACGTTAATTTACAGATTTATTTGAAACAAAGTCTACGAAAAATACAAAAAAAAACAAATTATAAAAAATAACTAATTTTTCTGTTCATTAACGGTTATGTGTAAGACATTGTTGGCATTTTTGAGTAATTTTTCTTAACGCATTTTGCATAAAAATATCTCTGCCATTTAAATATTGGGATTTTGTTGCTTGAATGAAGCAGTCAAACATATCACATTTTTCAAAATCTGGATATGGTCGATTTCTAGCCAGTTTAAAATAATTGTAAGCCATTCACAAAAATGACAAGTAAAATGACAATGTCAATTCCACGCTTTTGTTTTGTAAATTTCACGACCTGCTGTTCGGTTTTCAAATAATTAGTATGATATTATTTTTGTAACTTTTTAACGTTTTTTACTTTATTTATAAATCTTTTAATTATCATTTCAAAACAGATAAACTAAAAATCGTTCAACTAGTGTGTCTTGCAATTTTTAATTTATAATTACGTTGGAAATTTCCAGGTTGGGACTATAATTTTTTTTTCAAATATTAAATAGTTTTTTTTAACCTTAAAACAAAAAATTTTTAAATTTTTATTATTTTATGATAATACTAGCATGAAACCAATCAAAATAGTAATAAAAAAAATCCAGGTCCGTATTTAATTTTTTTATGATAAATACAATATCTCAAAAACTAAACAATATTTAAAAAAATTGACAACGTCATTATTTTGCTCTAAAAAAGTTGCCATGGAAAAGTTTTTACAGAATAAAAATATCTTGCAAACTAAGCGAGATACAAGGAATTAATTAAAATGCAATTTTTTCAAAAACTCCCTGTATTAGCGAAACCACGGGGTATAGCAAAAATCTGAATACACCATTTTTAACGTCTTGAAAAAAGAGCACGGTAAGGTGCAATCAGAAAATCGATATCTTTAATAATAACCGAGTTTCCCATTTAATCCCATCGAAAATGGGACACGCTGTACACTCATGCTCATAAAAAACCCGTACACGGAAATTTGTAATAGGCTACTTATATTTTGTTTTTAACTTAGTTTATAGTTATAGTATTAAATACATTAAAAAAATTGCCTCTGATATTTTGGATGACAAAAAAAATTAAAAATGCCAAGATAGCTTAGCTGGATTTTCAGTAACCTACACTCAAAATTATCAATTAAATATTTGAGGAAATTGACACATCTTACATCTTTCAAGCCCGGCAATTCGTCCGGCAGCTTATCCGGGGTGATCCTGTCCATATTGTTGCCTTCACATGGACTGAACTTCTTTGAGTATTCTTCGAATTTATTTACAGCCGATTGCGAGTATAGTATGTTGCCATTCTTCTCTGAACCTACACAAAAAATGTACAATTGTAATATTAAACAAATAATGTGTTCAACTATATTCAGAAAACCATATATTGATGCAGGGCTATCAAAATGGACGGGCCACGATCCTCCACTTTGTTGACGTCACATCCGGGGCTGATTTTTTTTTGATGGTCACGTTACGACACAGCTGATTGTCTTTAAAATATTGAAGTTGGAATGACGGTTCATGGATATTTGATTTTTTTTTAAATAAAGCCGTTTTTGAGATTGTTTTTACTTTATTCTGGCAGAACAATTTTTTTAAAATGTATAGTAAGCCCTAATTTTTCATAGCCGCTTCATTAGCTCACACAAAAATTAAGTTTAAAGCAGAAGCGAATGTGACAATCACATATGACAAAGTCAAATACATGTCAAATATAACAGTTGGCATGTGGTACATGGCGGGTAATTTGAATTCAAAATAAGGAATGCAAATCTTGAAGATTTTAACCTTTTAAACATGTTGCTTCCTTACAAACCTTTGGTGAAATATCGGGATGGTGTCTGAGAATATTTCACTGAAATTTTGCGGAAATCTGTAGTGCCATTTTGAAAATATCATAAAAAAACTTCTGACCTCCCATAAGACCCAATGTAAAATTCAGCCCCGGGAGAACAGCTGATTTTTTCAGGGTCGTGGCCTCTATTTTTGTGTTGGCCTTGATTGATGCTCCGTTAAAAAGCTGTTAAATTTTTTCACTGTCAAAAACCTGTCAATAGCATTTAGCGATCTTGATCAAGCCATTTAAGACTTTTTTCTCTACATGGAAAATTAGTTCTTCCATGTCTCCAAACTTATTCGCGATATTCCCATTTCTTTATTATTGCTTTTTAGAGATCTTATAGTTTTTTACACTTCTGTTGACTGATGGGCCCCTACTACATAATTATGTATTAATATGGTTGCATTACCATGAAAAACAAACATTTTTTTAAAAAATTTGGTCTAAATGTTCCTTACCCGTGCTATTCTGTATCGACAACACCTCATCTGGGTACTCTTGCTCAATATATTGCTTGACAGCGTCGGGAGTAACTCGGATGATCTCCGTTTGTGGAGTGGAACCACGTTTGGCGTCGGCAATCAACCTCCTCGCGCGTTCGCGAAGCTGGTTTTGCCGTTCTTCTTCGGTCTACAAATAACTTACATTAGTTGAACACGAGTCGTTAAATACCGAGATGAATTCCAAGACGTGCGCAAGCGTTGATCTGTCACTTCTGCCAACCAATCAACTGAGAGATATTTCAGTATGGTTTTATACAGCAAAACTTTAATAATTCCCAGTTCTTTTTGATGAAAATTCGTCGTTTTTGTTCTGTGAAAATGCCGGTGACGTGCAAGTTGTGTGACAAATTATTTAGTGCCCAATTTAATTTGAATAAACACTGTCATCGGGGTTCTACTGTATGTCTATGCTACGATAAACATTTTTTTAAAAGATTTAGCTCATTTAAATTTGTCAATACTCCCATGGCAAAACAAAATAAACGTGAAATGCATATAGAAGAAATATGCATATACCTCAAAAAATATTAATCGCAGCACATAGATATTGTATATGTTTGGAAAAAGAAAAGACGAATCTTAAAATGCAAAAATATACAGGGTGTTCCCTCTCAAAAAATCGACTTTATTGTCACACCCTGTACAGGGTGTCCCAAATTCGTTATTTTTTTGTGGTGTCGGGTATTTCTAGGGGAGAAAGAAAAAATCTGAGCCCCCTTTGCGACGCTCAAATTTTAAGAGAAGCCTTAAGGTAAAAACTACATTTAGATATAGCAAGCCGTTTTTAAGCTACGGAGTGTTTTTGTCTGCATTTTGCTTTTGTGTAAATAGCTTTCTTAAGGCTGCTTGACATGGTGCATGACATGCTGCAAATATTTGTAAGCAAAAAATTTCAGTCAAATTGTTGCCTGCAAAAAATCTTCTTTTTGTTTGACATTGTGCATGGCCATGCATGGATTTCCCAGAATCTAGGTAAAAATTTCCCAGTTTGCATGCAAGTACAGTTTGCATGCAAAAAAATGGCACCGGACCGATAAAAATGGATTGCCTGCAACAATCAGCTGGATTTGTACTGCGCATGCACCTGGGCAAAATTTGATGCATTTGCCTGCAAATTTTATTGTCATGCACCATGTCAAGCGGCCTTTATAGATCTTTTCTTAAAGAATTGACAGATGTAAACGGTTTTTATTTATCTCTTTTGGTTTTTAAAATATTGCATAAAGTTGTTATTTTTCTTACAGAATAACTCTAAAACTCTCTCTAAAATTTCCTTTAAAATGATGTATCACACTCAATATTTTAATTTTTAATTTTTTTTTATTATTTTCTTTATTTTTAATTTTTAATCACCTCTTTATTAATCTTTTAATTGTTTAATTTTATAATATTAAAATATTTTAAACCCATTAAGGAAACTAAAATATGTGGTAAAAATAAAAAAAAAACAAAAATATAAAGAAATCCCACTAATCCCATAAAGAAAAATTAATTTTATGTGATATCTCAAAAACTAAACGTGACAAATGAAATTTAATTTAACAGTTGAATTCCTCTTAAAAAAGTGTCTAAAGAATGTTTTCACAGAAATAAAAATATTAATAAATAAACAAGTTATAGACCCCTTCCCAAAATGCAGACTTTTAAAAAACACCCCGTAGTTTAAAAACGGCTTGCTATATCAAAATGCGATTTTCACCTTTAAGCTTCTTTTGAAATTTGAGTGTCGCAAAGGTTGATCAGGTTTTTTTAGCCCCTCTAGAAATACCCGAAACTCCCCAAAAACATCGAATTTGGGACACCCTGTACATGGTGACGGATAGAAAAAAATTATGTTGGCTTTTAAAGTTCATCATCATCATAATTAACCAAAAAAAATCTACAATTTATTATAGCCCTTTATTTTCAATGATAAAGTTGCTGAGTGCTCCGGTTATAAAAAACAACCCGGTACCTACATACATAAAATTATACCTAAAAATTAGAATTGACCATTATTTTATACCTTGAATTTTTTATTATACGTTAAGCTCTTCGATCTCGCGCCAATCCCGGTATTTGCGCCAATAATTTAGACATTTTGACGTTAATTTTGGCGCATGCTCCTTTGATGGAATTCATCTCGGTATTTAACGACTCGTAGTTGAACCCTCTAGCAGCGTTGCCAACGCGCTTTGAAATTCCCCTAGATTGCCTTAAATTGAAAAATTAGTAGTCCTGGGCGGATAAAGTAAATTTTTTCAGCTGCTATACATTGGAAATCTTTTACTAACAGCCTCAACATTAAATTAAATCTTCTTTAATAAAAAAAGTTTTGATTTAACTATAATACAAAAATAATAAACAGTGTATCCACAGATTAAGTTACGGTAAGGTATAAATGACAAAAAAATTTCGACTTAGATTCTGATTTTCTGGGAATCGCTCCTACTTGGTCTTAAACTAACATGTTAAGAAAATGAGCCAAATCAATTATTATACAGGGTGGTTTGGTAGGTTGATTTGATTAAGTTTTAAGAGTAAAGTACCTTTGTTTAGAATTAAAAGCTACTACTGATTCTCAAACTTCAGCAAAAACAGCTTAAAATCGTCTAAACAAAATTGTCATAATGGACTAATAAAATCAGAATTGACTGATTTTTCTGAAAATTCGGAATTTGCTGCAACTTTTGAATCTAAACGACTCTATCGATCTTTTTATTGATCGATATTGTATAGCAGTGTTTTTCCCTGCTTTTGGTTTTTTGTTTCTCTCGTATCTCGGTGGATGGCGCCTCTTGCTATAGTTCGCTCACTAATTACATTTAATTAGAGACAAAACCGTCTGATTAACTTCGCAAGATTTGTCACTTGACCAGCAGTGTTCTGAGGAGTCCCATAAGGACGAAATGGTTAATTGTCAACACTTATTAGGTGTCCATTATATCTTGGACCCCCGTGAGGTTAAGCTTTCAAGCTACCCACGGAAAAATATAAGTGAAACAAAAAACTCCTTTTTGCCCGATTAGCCATGAAACTTGTTTGATTTTTAAATTCACGGGTACGAAATTTCACGTTTCTTCTTTATAACATTTTCCGATATCTTTTAAAACAAAGGTATTTTACTCTTAACACTTTTTATCAAATCAGCCTACTAAATCACCCTGAAGATTAATTGATTTGATTAATTTTTTTAACATCTTAGTTTGAGACCAAGGAGGAGCAATTCCCAAAAAATCAGAATCTAAATCGAACATTTTTTGTCATTTACAACCTACATCATCAAATTGGCCTACTAGACCACCCTGCATGTTAATTGATTAGGCTAATTTTTTTAGTTTCAGACCAAGCAGGAGCGATTCTCAGAAAGTCAAAATCTAAATCGACATTTTTTTGTCATTTATATCTTACCGTAGCTCAATCTGTGGATACACTGTTTATTATTTTTGTATTATAGTTAAATCAAAAGTTTTTTTATTAAAGAAGATTTAATTTAATGTTAAGGCTCTTAGCGAAAGACTTTCAATGTATAGCAGCTGAAAAAATTTACTTTATCCGCCCAGGACTACTGATTTTTCAATTTAAGGAAATCTAGGGGAATTTCAAAGCGCGTTGGCAACGCTGAACACACTGTAGATAATTTATTGATAAATATTTCTTTTTTTTGCAATAATTGCTTGTAAATTAGTTGGTAGGTACATTAAAATTAAAGCAAGAAATATTCTATTTTGTAATTCCCAATATTTCCCTAAAACCCTGAAGCTGCTGAAATTTCTCTAGATTAGGGAAATTTTCATAAAGTTGGCAACCCTGCCCCTTCCTAGTCCGATAAACACAAGTTTTGGTTTAACGGTTTAAGCTTTAATTATGCTGGATTTCTTTTAAAAAATTAAATGGAGTTTTATTATAACTATATAGGTTATAACGCAAAGAAAAAAACTTGTTTAATAAGAATCTGCAAGGATTTCGTGGCAAAAATTTACAAAACGGAAAAGCCTCGGTTTAACTATGGGTTTAATCTGGTATAGTAACCGGTTTAAGTGAAAATTTGGCAATAATTGAGGAAATTACTTACATTTTTACATCTTTTCACTTCCGAAACATGACACTGCCGGAAAAAACATCGTTCTGCGTTCAAAATAGCGAATATCAAAATAACACGTGTTCAAATGTTTTTTTTAGTTTTTAGTAGGTATTTGAACGTTTTTTCTACGTTAGTTAAAATATTGACACGCATACCGATTATTCTAAGCAGAAAATATCATGTTTTTAAAATTTAACCAAGACAAGGTTTGTTTTAAGTTTATATCTAGAGAAAAAAAATACATACATTTATTTGATTATTTTTCTAAACTATGATGATAACATGTGGGGACACTAACAAATGGAAATCTGAAATGCGGGGTTTGCTATATATAATAAAAATTGCTAATACAAACTCAATCGCAGCAAGGGTAAAATAAATTTAATCTAAACTCTAAATGCAAAAGAAACCCTTATGGTAGAAGAAATATCAAAAAAAAAACTATCCTTAAACCTCTGCTTCGTCAAAATGCAATAAAACTGGGTTAATAAAAACTGCTCTGCTTCCTGATTCTATTAAACCTAAGTTTAACTTTGAGTTTTGAGATGTTTGTACATCAAATGCTTTTATTCACTTTTATTTTCAAAGATCTAAAAAGTACCCAATTAGGGGATATTGAATAATCCGGTTTAGCCGATCATGCATGGTCAGAAGCTAAAGTTTTGCATAAGGAGGAAATTTTGTTTCTACTCAATTATTGTCTTTGAACATTAAACCCCGTAGAAGCAGCATGCTTTTTTATTGATCGAGTCTAATACTTACAAAGGGGCCCGGGGGAAAAGAACCCAAATTGCCACGTTTATATAATGTGATAAGATAACTAAAAAGGCATAATTAAATAAACGGCATTTTTTTTTTAAATTACGATTATTTTCATTCAAAATAAAATGTAAAAGCCTATCTTACTAGTTTCACCGAGATAAATACAATAAAATATTTTTACTTTTGTCAAATTACATTAATTAATAATAATTGTGTTCTTTAAACATTCGAAAAAATTAACAGCGCGGCAACCTCGCCAACAACGGCGTGGTCGATGACGTACTGTCACTTGTTGTTGATGGCCGTCATTGTATTTTGAATCGTTGTGGACTAAAAGGTGATCCGTGCTAAAAAGCATGTTATTTTGTGATTTTTATTGTTTTTTTGCATTAAATCAATATGGTAAAAAAGTGCGAGGTGTGTAAAACATTCTATGCCATAAGAAATAAAGGGTCCTTTTACAAGTAAGTAAACAGTTTACTTATCTGTAAACAAAACATAGGCGTAGTTAAATATTTTAAGCATTGTTATGTAAACAAACAGCCGGTTCTTAAGCTGCGACATTGTTTTAAATGTATTGTACCTGCACGATTTTGTATTATTACTATTGAGATTCAAAATTCTCTGGTTTAATGCTGTATTATGGTTTTGTATTATTTTTCAGATTACAAAGAATTGTTTGTACATTTAAGGTTTAGGAATGTGTTCAAATTGACAAACAAACCTGCCTATGGTTTGAGGTTATGCTGCTTCTAGTAGTTCAATGTTCTAAAGGCTCAACAATTTTTAATTTTTTCCAGAAAGTGAAGTTTAAGGGCTTCGTTTGCATTTTAAGTATAAATTAAAAACAAAAAAAAACAAGAAGCATCTTACCTTACTGGGAGTTGTTGGTGTTGACCCGTTGCTGCTATCCCGTCTGGTCTGTTCTAGCAAAAGCCTGGCTCTCTCTCGTTGCTCAGAGTGTCGAAGCAAAATTTGCTGCCAAACACGCACGAAAAACATTTTTATCACACGCCAAACCTTATGTCAAAATATCGTGTTAGTACGTTTTTAGAAAGAGAGCTGAAAATTGTCCCTTAGGTTGCCTAGATTAAGGTTGACATTAGGAAAGAATTTGAAAAAATCTACCAAGAAGAAACTTAGAAGACACCTTGACAAAATATATTTTTTTTAGGATAGGGTCAATAGCTCAGTCTTTTTAGCCAAATTTTTGCCGAGATATGCCTTGTTGGGACGTTACAAAAACAACCATATGCCGAGGTGGGACTCGAACCCACAAGATACGCAGCGCGCCGACCCTACGCGCGGTTGGTCCAGTCATATAGCAAGCACTGCAGCCATATGCAGGAACCAACGCGCTAAACCGGTCGGTCACGGTTCCCATACTTGTCAAAATATTGTGTTAGTATAGTATTTATTTTAAGAGTTCTGAAAATTGACTCTTGGGTTGCCTAGATTAACGTTAAGAAAGTATTTTTTGAAGAGTGCAGATAAATTTTTTCTTATGTTGTCTTAGTCTAAGAGCCCAGTAGGATTTTGGGCTTGAATTGCAAACCGATACTCATATATTTTAATTGATTCGTCTTAAGACCATGTCTCTAAAAAAATGGAGATACCTGCGAAAATCCTGCATAAACAACCCGCCATCTTTGTTTAAAGATGGCGAAAAGGAGTTTGAATCAAATGTACGTAACTTTTTTATTATGACATCGATTTTACCCAAACAAATTGTGATTAGCTTCTACTATAATGGCCTCTCAAAATTACTATCAATACTTTGTTTTTTATTTGTCTCTATACTATAAATTCTGTAAGTTCCTCAAATACGCTATTTTTTTTTAGGTTTTTTGATTTTTTCGAGAAAACTACTGGTTTTACAAAAAAAACATAAAATATAAAAAATATGCAGATTGTTAAGATGTATTCATGGTGGGTCTAAAATTTGCTGTAGATTAAGCGGTTCTCGAGTTACACTCAAAAAACCACTAAACAGGTACAAAATTTTCATATTTTCACAAAGCAAAAAAAGAACCAAGTCTCTAGCTTAAACCGTTAAGAAGTTGACAAAATCACGTGACCACCTGTCAATTTAAAAGAAAAGTATCAAATATGTTTTTTGTAAGATTTTTGACGCTGAGTTTAAATATGTAACTGGGATTCGCTTATCTGTGCATAAATTGTATTTTCCCTTAATGGACCCATGCCATTGTCGTACTTCTATGGAACGAAAACATCGAATTATGTATGCCGCATATTTTTTGTTTTTTTCAGGAAAACTATTAACTTTACGACAAAAAGTGTGATATCCTTTTTTGAAGATAATTAAATTGCCTTTTAGCGGGGGTACACTTTGACCCCATAGGGGTTCGTTTTACATAAAAAAATTACCCTCAAAAATAAAATTGTAAATTACGCTTCGGCCATGTTTAAGCCGCCATATCTACCTTAGTATCAGTTTCTGTTTGAAACTAATAGCCGTTTCTTATTAAGCTTGACATCCTTTTTCGATCTGTATAGTTCTTTAGTAACTTTCATGATTTTGGTGAAAATATGAAAATTTTGTACCTGGGGGTAGGTATAGACCAATTTAGTGGTTTTTTAAGTGTAACTCGAGAACCACTTAATCTACAGCGAATATTAGACCCACAATGAATACATCTTGACAATCTGCATATTTTTTATTTTTTAGGTTTTTTTTGTAAATCCAGTAGTTTTCTTTAAAAAATCAACAAACCTAAAAAAAATAGCGTATTTGAGGAACTTACAGAATTTATAGTATAGAGACAAATAAAAAACAAAGTATTAATAGTGATTTTGAGAGGCCATTATAGTAGAAGCTAATCACAATTTGTTTGGGTAAAATCGATGGCATAATAAAAAAGTTACGTATATTTGATTCAAACTCCTTTTCGCCATCTTTAAACAAAGATGGCGGGTTGTTTATGCAGGATTTTCGCAGGTATCTCCATTTTTTTTGGGACATGGTCTTATGACGAATCGATTAAAATATATGAGTATCAGTTTGCAATTCAAGCCCAAAATCCTACTGGGCTCTTATATTATCTAGAATTTGAAAAACTCTACCAAGGAGAAATTATTAAATGTCCAACCTAGTGTCAAAATATTGTGTTAGCATTTTTTAGAAAGAGTGCTTATAAATTGTGTTTTAGGAGGCCCAGATGAAGGTTGAAATTAGGAAAGAACTTGAAAAAATGTACAAAGTAGAAACTTTAGCACACGCAAACAATAACTTAATATCATGTAAGTATTTTTGTAGAAAAAGTGCTCAGAAACCGTCGTCTGCCGAAAATTTGTCCCTTAGAAAATTAGGAAAGAATTTGGAAGTCTGTCACCCAATCTTGTGTCAAAATATCGTGTTAGCTTTTAGAAAAAGTGCTAAGAAATTGCCTACATTAAATTTGAAATTAGGGATTTGGAAGAATCTACAAAGGAGTTATTTTAAAACCAAAAAACAAGGTTGATTTGATTGAAATATCCGTCTAGTGGAACAAGACATGTGTATGCCTTATTTGCCTAATGGGCTATATATTGTCATGTCCTGGGACATGTGTCTGTTTTTTGAGTCAATACGTCAAAAACACTTCATAAGCATATTGAGTTTTTGAATAACACCACCCTCTTGCTAATCAAGGTTTCAGGTTTTTCCATTTTTCAAAAAGGTTAATTTTCTAACAAAAGTGAGCAAAATAAAGCAAAAACAAATTTTGGGGGACTAAAAAAGCAAATCTATAAATGTGTTAAAGCAGACAGTGTTAAGTTAGTTAAGCAGTAAGGGAAACTATGTGTATTGTGGATGAAATTACAAGCAAAATACATGGGTTTTGTCACAAGAATTATCTCACTTTTATACCAAGGTTTTAACAGTATTTTTTCTTTGAAACTTAAATATAGTCTATTATTTTACGAATAGTGGACACAAAACGAGATCTACAACAAAAAAGTGAGAATATTCCAAGTGTCAAAAATCCAAAATTCACATACTACAGCTAATTCAGAGTGTTATAGAAATATATGTATTTGAAAACAAAAATAGTTGAAATAACTTTTAGCCAAAACTTTTTAGTTTTAAATTAATTAAAGTTTTAGTTCTTTATATTTCCATAATCAGTTCAAAATTACCTGGAAACAATAATTTTTTTATTTTAAATCGATTCAATAGGCAGCTCAAAGAGAGTCTAACCACAGTGTGTCTGAAGGAGGTATAGGTTGCATGAAAATGTTGTCAAAAACTAATTGCACTTTTTAAATATGGACTCCTTCCTGACTTCAAAACCATATTCATATAAATTCAAGTTTTGAACTTTTCTCGAAGTTTTATCAATTTTTTGAATTTTTTCTAGTTTACAGGGAGTTTGTTAAGGTTAAGTTGTAACAAAACGAGTAGTTTTCACCAGCTTGGAATCAAATTTTAACATTTTACTAAAGAGATCACCAAAATATATTAGCTCACACATATACTATACTATAGTAGTGTGAGCTATGGTGATCCTAATTTTTTCGAAAAAAAAAAGTTGCTCCGATTTCAAACATTTTTATATATCTTTGCGTTTCAGATGATTTTGAAACTTTTTTGTTGCGCCGTCTGTCTGTCTGTATGTCTGTCTGTCTGTAACGACGAACGCGCATAACTCAAAAACCGCTTGGCCGATTTTAATGAAATTTGGTACCTAGGCTGGGTCTTGGGTCGAGATTATCCCATTTAAAAATGAACAAAATCCACCGAACACAAACCAAATAAAAGGGTGGGGGTAGATTTTAAAAATTAGAGTTTATGTGAAAATACGGCGTGTGTGATATCAAACGAAAGGTAATTGAGTCTGCAGTTAAACAAAATACATTTTAATTTATTTAAAAAAAAAGGGTGGGGGTATATTTTAAAAATTAGAGTTTAAGTGAAAATATGGCGTGTGTGATATCAAACGAAAGTCCGGAGTTTAACAAAATACATTTTAGTTTTTTTTTAAGGGTGGGGGTAGATTTCAAAAATTTGAGTTTAAGTCAAAACATGGCTTGTGTGGTATCAAACAAAAGGTAATTTAGTCCGGAGTTAAATAAAATATATTTCAGTTTTTAGTTATATTAGCTCACACGTACACTATAACTATAGTTCCTAGTGTGAGCTTAGGGGCCCATATATTGGCAGAGTATTTTTTGTATTTCAAACAATATTTCCTCTCCGCAAAAGAAGTAGAAATGCAATGAAAACTATAAACAATTAGAAATTCTTGATTTTTTAAATTATTTAAAAATCTAAAATTCTAAAAAATCGATGTCAATTGAGTTGTTTACTACACATTTCTTAGGACTACAAATAGAAACATATAGTTTTTCTTTTTTAAACCATTGTAGAATCAGACATTTTGTAAAAATGAAAATACTTTTATGACGTATCTTGTCAACAAAATAATGAAAAGAAAGTGAAGATGGTCGCTATAGAGTTTAGCCCACCAATTTTACTTCCCTAGTCAAGGTAATTATTTCTTCTTATTATGACGCTTTGCAAAAAAAATATATTACTTAGTTGTTTTTGGCCAAGTTAAAAGTTTGCAAATTTTAAGGGGGGCGAGAGGGGGGACGCCCTCTCCCCCAGATTAAATGAATTCAATTTAAAAAATTAAGTTTTAAGTTAATACTAATCAAAAATATTTTTTTACTGATCTTGAGTATTATTTACTGAGTCAATTAAAATCAATGTTCAAAATTTTTGTTTGATTTGAGGATTTCTACAAACACATTTATTTTTATTTCAAGGCAGCAACTTTAAAAAGTTATGTCTAACTTATTAAATATTTAACTGGATACAATGGGTTTTTGAACACAAATACTTTTTTGAAAAAAACAATGTCTTAATGATACAGAATGCCACAAGAAAACTAATGAAAAAAAACATATTTTAAAAACTTTCCCCTTTACTAAGGTACAGGGTGTCCCAAATTGGGCACTTTTAGGGGGTTTAAGGTACTTCTAGAGGAGACAGAGAAAAACTGACCACGCATTGCGAGGCTCAAATTTCAAGAGAAGACTTACAGTGAAAACCGTATTTTGAAATATCGTCTTGTCTTTGAGCTATGGGGGCTTTTTGAAAAGTCTGCATTTTTGAAGGGGGTCTATAACTTCGTTATTAGTGGAAATTTTGATTTAGAGTAAATTGCAGTTTTATAGACTTTGTCACGAGGAATTCACCCGCTAAATTATATTTTAACTGTCACTTTTAGTTTTTGAGATATGACATAAAGTTGCATTTTTTCTTATGGAATGGCCTATATTTTAATTAATTTTCGAATTCGTCATTAAATTCTTTTCAAAATGATGTATCATATGTCATAGTTTGATTGAGCGGTTTAGGAGATATTCAGCTTTTTCACTTATTTCTAGTGCGCTATGATTTCCTGCTGAGGCAGGTAAAGGCACTCCAGTATTTTTATTATTTTACACAGTCACAAATATAGTAAGGCTGGTTTGGAAAAATTATAATTCAGCTGACGGCCCTCAAAGCCTAGTTTTAAAAAGTTTTAAAAAATGATACATATTTCAAAATAAAATTAAAACGCTTTTGTGCAAAATAATTTCATATCAATGCGTAATGTCAAATTGTTTAAACAATTGAAAACAATGACAAAACGCCAAGACGCAAGGCCAACTTGATTTGCATAGTATAAGACAACAAAACTATAGGAGCATTGAAGTAGGATTTGACCGCAAGGCTTCCACGTCAATGGCGCATGACGTCATTCAACGCACACTAGACAAAAATAAAAAACTTTAATTATCTCCGAAACCGCGCAATCAAACTATGACATATGATACATTATTTTGAAAAGAATTCAATCACGAATTCGAAAATTAATTAAAATATAGGCCATTCCATAAGAAAAAATGCAACTTTATGTCATATCTCAAAAACTAAAAGTGACAGTTAAAATTTAATTTAGCGGTTGAATTCCTCGTGACAAAGTCTATAAAATTGCAATTTACTCTAAATCAATATTTCCAATAATAACGAAGTTATAGACCCCCCCTCCAAAATGCAGACTTTTCAAAAAGCCCCCGTAGCTCAAAGACGAGACGATATTTCAAAATGCGGTTTTCACTATAAGTCTTCTCTTGAAATTTGAGCCTCGTAATGCGTGGTCAGTTTTTCTCTGTCTTCCCTAGAAGTACCTTAAACCCCCCAAAAGTGCCCAATTTGGGACACCCTGTACATGGTTGAAAAGGAATTTTTATCCGCTTGCAAAATGAACTTAAGAATATATTTAGAAAAGTTGACCGTTTTCAAGTTATTAGCAAAAAACCGTCAAAAAGCACGTTTAAGGCGGGAACCAACCCCCTGCCAGGGTTGGGAAGGTGGTTCCCTTTCGTAAAATGTTCCAAGTGTGTTACTTCTATCATTAAAAGCAGTATTGGACCCCGTAGAACCTGAACTGTAAGTTTTTGAGACCATTTTCATGTAACCTATACCTCATTCAGACACACCGTGTAACAGATTAAAAAAACTAATGGAATTACTCAATTCCTGCTAGATTGAATAAAGGAATTATGAGGAGAATATTTTTAAAAAATTTGAATTTCTTAAATCTCAGTAATTTCCTGGAAACCATAAGAGATCCTAGCGATTTCCTGCAAATCCTAAGAAAACCCAGCGACTTTCTAGAAATAATCAAACCGATATTCAAAAAATAATTGAAAATCGCGCAATTCTAAAAGTTGTGATTTTTAAATTAAACAAATTTTTCTCTAGTGTGTACTAAAAAGCAAAACAGTAATGCAATGTAATGTAAAAAATATTCAATCAAATTTTCTAGAAAATCGCATTTGATTTCAGGAAACACATGCAAAACTTTACTTACAGGGTTAAGCTTGCCCAGATCAACCGCCTCCTCTGATTTGGAATCGTTTGAATCCATTGACCCGCCGTTGACAGCTCCATTAACTGTCACTTTGCTGTCATTCGGCGGCGATTCTTCGTCGTCAGACCCGAACGGATCTGTCAATTCTCTTCGCGTCATTAATACTGGTTTTCTATTATTGTCCGCTGGGTCTGGTGTCTTTTTATCTCGTTCTTTGCTATCTTTTTGTGCTTTATCTCTTTCTTTATCTTTGTTTGGAGATACCACTTTACTAAGTACATTCTTTGAGCTGTTTAACAAACTATCTTTAACGTCTTTAATAGTAGTAGGTGATTTTTCTTTGCTGTTTTCTTTGTTGTAGGGTAGCGGTTCTGTGGTGATTTTGAGAGGAAGTTTTAATTTGGAGGCGTCTCCTTTTACGCCCATTTCACTGTTGACTAGATTCATTTCTTTTTCTTTGGAGTTTTCGCGAGAATTGCTCTCGCTCTTTTTGATACGCTGAGATTTGCGGAGGTTTATTATTTCTTGGCCAAATACCTTTAAATTAAAAATATATTAAATTACAAGGGTGAATCGATTATGAATAGAAATATTCTAATTTTGCGCCATAGCACAGTGGGCTCTTGGACAAGATTTGTGGCCAAAATAAGAACAACATTTTTTGTGACAAATATTTTGTTTTGAATAGTTTAAATATCCTCGAAACCATTTTATTAGCAAAAAAAACAGTTTGTATGAATCAAAATGAACTGAAATGAATATATGAACCGATAAGTATGAAATTTGGCACTTTGGGGGTTTATAATCGTTAATTAGGATTTTTGATTCAAACTTAAAAAAAAAAATAACATGGTTGTTCCAAAATTGAGGACTTTTTAAAATATCAATTTTTAAAGTTTGGCCATTTTAGTCTTATGGGATTTCCTACCCTAAAATTCGCTAAATGACGTTTTTCCGAATCTTAACTCAGAGTGTGGTTTTTTCGTATCTCTATGGCCCTACCATACCGCAACTCGGTGCTTTCTTCGGTAAACTATATAGTTTTTGAAATATGGTCATTTTGGTCTTATAGGATTCCCTACCCTAAAATGATGTTTTTCTGAATCCTAACACAGGGTGTAGTTTTTTCGCATCTCTATTGTCCTACTATACTGCAACTCCATGGTTGTATTGATAAACTGTATAGTTTTTAAAATATGATTTTTCAAAATTTGACCATTTTAATCTTTGGGAAATAGGATTCGAAACACAATTTTCCATTGTCTTTATTTATTTTAAACACGACGTTTCGGTTAGTAAGTATCTCTAACCGTTTTCAAGTATAAACATCATTATCTACGAGTTTCAAACAAAGACTTGTGAGATTCCCTAGAAATAAGGATTTTCTTATCACTACAGCTTTTATTCAATTAACGAATTTCTTGATCAGAGTTTCAATTAAAGAATAATTTTAGTCAAACTTATTAACGTATTAAACGTTAATGGTCAAACTTCTTAATTATATCGCTATTATAAAGTATAAGGATGATTCTACCAAAAGTGGGCTATATGGATATCATTTTTGGTCATTGTCTTTAAATAACAGTACAGCACAGTAAATAATTTTGTTTTGTTAAATTTATGTAACTAATTAGGTGTAAGCTAAGAAACATTTATTTTCCCAAATTTTAGGAATTATTGCATAAAAATGCCAGAGGAATGAGGATCAGAGGAATGAGTTTTGTAATGGTTTTCCAATTTAAATCAAAATCTATTTAGACTACTTAACTTCAGTTTTATATAAACAAAGTTCCTATACTTATAATTTTAAAACAATCAAAAAGTATAAGGATGATTCTACCAAAAGTGGGCTATATGGATATCATTTTTGCTCATTGCCTTTAAATAACAGTACAGCACAGTAAATAATTTTGTTTTGTTAAATTTATGTAACTAATTAGGTGTGAGCTAAGAAACATTTATTTTCCCAAATTTTAGGAATTATTGCATAAAAATGCCAGAGGAATGAGGATCAGAGGAATGAGTTTTTTAATGGTTTTCCAATTTAAATCAAAATCTATTTAGACTACTTAACTTCAGTTTTATATAAACAAAGTTCCTATACTTATAATTTTAAAACAATCAAAAAGTATAAGGATGATTCTACCAAAAGTGGGCTATATGGATATCATTTTTGCTCATTGCCTTTAAATAACAGTACAGCACAGTAAATAATTTTGTTTTGTTAAATTTATGTAACTAATTAGGTGTGAGCTAAGAAACATTTATTTTCCCAAATTTTAGGAATTATTGCATAAAAATGCCAGAGGAATGAGGATCAGAGGAATGAGTTTTTTAATGGTTTTCCAATTTAAATCAAAATCTATTTAGACTACTTAACTTCAGTTTTATATAAACAAAGTTCCTATACTTATAATTTTAAAACAATCAAAAAGTATAA
Organism: Aspidapion aeneum; assembly: GCA_963576565.1. Classification (NCBI taxonomy): domain Eukaryota; kingdom Metazoa; phylum Arthropoda; class Insecta; order Coleoptera; family Brentidae; genus Aspidapion; species Aspidapion aeneum. The sequence continues at coordinate 5,188,605 of OY755043.1, read as the reverse complement.
GGATGATTCTACCAAAAGTGGGCTATATGGATATCATTTTTGGTCATTGCCTTTAAATAACAGTACAGCACAGTAAATGATTTTGTTTTGTTAAATTTATGTAACTAATTAGGTGTAAGCTAAGAAACATTTATTTTCCCAAATTTTAGGAATTATTGCATAAAAATGCCAGAGGAATGAGGACCAGAGGAATGAGTTTTTTAATGATTTTCCAATTTAAATCAAAATCTATTTAGACTACTTAACTTAAGTTTTATATAAACAAAGTTCCTATAGTTATAATTTTAAAACAATTAACAAAAAAATTACACTATTGATATCAGTCGAATATTTACTTACCAGAGGAATGATAATTGAAGCGTTCCTTTTTGATTTCTCCGAAAAAAACTAATTTTCTGCCGAAAATAAAAAGATCTATAACTTAAACCAAACTAAAGTTGACATTATCTGTCAAAACTTGTCATCCTCACAAGTAAATTAGATATCCAGGGCCGTCTCTTTCTCTAGAAATTAACCGGCGGTATTCACAAATATTGTGTTATTAAAAATGGAGCATGTTTAAAATTGTAAAATTTTCTGGGAAGATGTAAATTCGGATTTTCAAAAATATGACTGCAAACTTAAGTTTTATCAATTTTTTGATAAATAGTTAAGACTTGGTTAAATATTATTTATTAGGATATTTTTTTCAATCTGAGTTTTCAATATTTGGTTTGGGACTACACCAGAGGAATAAGGTATTTGCTTTGTAATAAAAAAAATTATAAACTTTCAATTTTTTTTATACATTAAACTCAAATGCTCCATAAAGAAAACATTTCGTTTTAAATCTTATAACAAAAACTATGCTTCATTTGCAGTCTGTGTTTGAAAAATATGCATTCCCACTCCACAGCACCATTTTTGTAGAATCATCCATAAAAGCTAAACAAAAAAATATTGACAGGACTCACCTGTTTGGTAATATCCGTATCTTTGTCAGTCATAAATTTGCCAATGACGTAGTTACTTTCATCGGTGGTTCGACCAATTTGTTGAATTTCTAACTGATGACCAGTGAAGTTGGCTCTGAGTTGATGCAAATAGGTCATAACTGCTAACTTGTCAGGGACTGTAATAAATAATTAGCCATTTACGAGGTCAACCAGTTTTATCCGCACCTTAATTATAATTCTACGAATTAATTTAAACAAATTTAGCTCAAAAACTTTTTTCAATTTTTCATCAATTTCAAGAAATTAACATTCAAATATTTTTTTATTTTTAAATCTTTGCAAACAGTTAATACAAAATTTTTTAGGGACCAAACTTACTACAGAAAATCTTATCCACTTTTAGAAGTTTGTAATTTGAAAATTGTTCAAGAAATGTGACTTTTTTCTTTTTTTCTATTCCGACATAATAACCAAAATTAATAAAAAATATATAAAATAAAATTAGTAGATTTTGATAACAAGCATTTATTTTGTCCGTACCCATCAAATTCCGAATAAAACGTATACAGGCTGTATCAACTAAAAAACATAGGGTATTTGACAAATTTTAGAAAAGAGTTTAGAATGATACATAGATCCCTAATTTGCTACGCAAAATTATTAAAATAGTATATTTTATCATGACTACATTTAAAATCAAGTTTTCTAATTTCCGATTTGAATTTGCCGCTAAAACGCTCATTTCTAGCATGGCGTTGCAATGACGTCACAGCGCAGTAAACTTTAAGTTGGCTCTGAGTTGATGCAAATAGGTCATAACTGCTAACTTGTCAGGGACTGTAATAAATAATTAGCCATTTACGGGGTCAGCCAGTTTTATCCGCACCTTAATTATAATTCTACGAATTAATTTAAACAAATTTAGCTCAAAAACTTTTTTCAATTTGTCATCGATATCAAGAAATTAACATTCAAATATTTTTTTATTTTTAAATCTTTGCAAACAGTTAATACAAAATTTTTTAGGGACCAAACTTTCTACAGAAAATTTTATCCACTTTTAGAAGTTTGTAATTTGAAAATTATTCGGCAAATGTGATTTTTTCTTTTTTTCTGTTCCGACATAATAACCAAAATTAATAAAAAATAATATATAAAATAAAATTAGTAGATTTTGATAACAAAGCATTTTTTTTTGTCCGTACCCATCAAATTCCGAATAAAACGTATACAGGGCTGTATCAACTAAAAAACATAGGGTATTTGACAAATTTTAGAAAATAGTTTAGAATGATACATAGATCCCTAATTTGCTACGCAAAATTATTAAAATAGTATATTTTATCATGACTACATTTAAAATCAAGTTTTCTAATTGCCGCTAAAACGCTGAATTCTAGCATGGCGTTGCAATGACGTCACAGCGCAGTAAACTTGAAGTTGGCTCTGAGTTGATGCAAATAGGTCATAACTGCTAACTTGTCAGGGACTGTAATAAATAATTAGCCATTTACGAGGTCAACCAGTTTTATCCGCACCTTAATCATAATTCTACGAATTAATTTAACGAAATTTAGCTCAAAAACTTTTTTCAATTTTTCATCGATTTCAAGAAATTAACATTCAAATATTTTTTTATTTTTAAATCTTTGCAAACAGTTAATATAAATTTTTTTACGGATCAAACTTACTACAGAAAATCTTATCCACTTTTAGAAGTTTGTAATTTGAAAATTATTCGGGAAATGTGATTTTTTTCTTTTTTTTCTGTTCCGACATAATAACAAAAATTAATAAAAAATGATATATAAAATAAAATTAGTAGATTTTGATCACAAAGCATTTTTTGTCCGTACCCATCAAATTCCGAATAAAACGTATACAGGGCTGTATCAACTAAAAAACATATAAATTGTATAACATATTATGTTACCTGCAAGCATATGCATATCTGATGGCTCAATAACTCTGGGTATACCCAATCTGTCACCGGCATCGAAGGCTATTTTGCAGTTCGCCTTAATGTCGTGTGGTCTTAGCGAGTCAAAATCACTAAAAGACAAACCAAATATGAATATGGCCATTCATCCTATCCTCGTACCATTGATCTGACAGTAATTTTTAAATTAGCAAAGTTGAACGAGATTTCATCAGAATCTAATGTCAAAAATGGCATATGTCAAACACTTGCCAAATTTTTGATGTATGGTTTATTTATGGAATAAATTCATGAATTAATCCATGAATTAAATCAGTGTAAAACAGGTATAAGAACAACGTTTTATGTGGACTATTTTGGTACTTACATAAGTTCAGGTTTAAAATGATGTATCAAAGCACAGAACGCCATCCCATTTCTCCAACTAGTGGTCAAATTGGTAACTTTGACACCCGGGTAATCCCTGGTCATTTCTTTACACCATTCCAACAAATCTTGACCTAATAAAAAATTTGTAAATTAAAAGAAAAATACTCTGCCAATATATGGGCCCCTAAGCTCACACTAGGTACAATAGTTATAGTGTACGTGCGAGCTAATAAAACTAAAACCTAAAATATATCTTATTCAACTCCAGACTAAATTACCTCTTGTTTGATACCACACAAGCCATGTTTTGACTTAACTCAAATTTTTGAAATCTATTCCCACCCTTAAAAAAACAAAAAACTAAAATGTATTTTGTTTAACTCCGGACTTAATTACCTTTCGTTTGATATCACACACGCCATATTTTCACGTAAACTCTAATTTTCTAAATCTACCCCTACCCTTTTTGAAGAAAAAAAATCTAAAATGTATTTTGTTTAACTCCATACTCAATTACCTTTCGTTTGATATCACACACGCCATATTTTCACATAAACTCTAATTTTTGAAATATTCCCCACCCTTTTACTTGGCTTGTGTTAGGTGGATTTTGTTCATTTTTAAATGGGACCATCTCGACCCAAGACCCAGCTTAGGTACCAAATTTCATTAAAATCGGCCTAGCGGTTTTTGAGTTATGCGCGTTGGTCGTTACAGACTAACATACAGACATACAGACAGACAGACAGACAGACAGACGGCGCGACAAAAAAGTTTCAAAATCATCTGAAACGCAAAGATATATAAAATTTTTTGAAATCAGAGCAACTTTTTTTTTCTTGAAAAAATTAGGATCACCATAGCTCACACTACTATAGTATAGTATATGTGTGAGCTAATACAATTTTATAAGATTTCAGCAAAATGATATTTTATTTAAGTTTTTTTGCTTCAAAACATCTTGAGCCCAAAAAACCGAAGTATTTTTTATGTCCTTTATTTTCTTAAATCCGTCAATCTCTTTTTAATAATCTTTTTCAATTCTGCTGCAAATTCTCTAAATAACAAAAAATAAACCACAAAATTCTATTCAATAGTTTTCGATATATTATGTCTCAAAATTCATATCAAGACGGTTTTATTCAGTCAAAATGTTCTATAATGAGGAAAAACAAGATGTAATATCTGTGTTAAGGTCACTCAGGGCTATCAAAATGGACGGGCCACGATCCTCCACTTTGTTGACGTCACATCCGGGGCTGATTTTTTTTTGATGGTCACGTTACGACACAGCTGATTGTCTTTAAAATATTGAAGTTGGAATGACGTTTCATGGATATTTGATTTTTTTTTTAATAAAGCCGTTTTTGAGATTGTTTTTACTTTATTCTGGCAGAACAATTTTTTTTAATGTATAGTAAGCCCTAATTTTTCATAGCCGCTTCATTAGCTCACACAAAAATTAAGTTTAAAGCAGAAGCGAATGTGACAATCACATATGACAAAGTCAAATACATGTCAAATATAACAGTTGGCATGTGGTACATGGCGGGTAATTTGAATTCAAAATAAGGAATGCTAAATCTTGAAGATTTTAAACTTTTAATCATGTTGCTTCCTTACAAACCTTTGGTGGAATATCGGGATGGTGTCTGAGAATATTTCACTGAAATTTTTCGGAAATCTGTAGTGCCATTTTGAAAATATCATAAAAAAACTTCTGACCTCCCATAAGACCCAATGTAAAATTCAACCCCGGGAGAACAGCTGATTTTTTCAAGGTCGTGGCCTCTATTTTTGTGTTGGCCTTGATTGAAGTTGGAATGACGGTTCATGGATATTTGATTTTTTTTTAAATAAAGCCGTTTTTCAGATTGTTTTTACTTTATTCTGGCAGAACAATTTTTTTTAAATGTATAGTAAGCCCTAATTTTTCATAGCCGCTTCATTAGCTCACACAAAAATTAATGCCGTATTCCATTGGGGAAATGAGTGCAGCACTAGTGCACAACTGGCTCAGTGTTTGCATTCCATTGACATGCACTTTTTCAGTTTTCGTATTCCATTGAGGAACTTATGAATTCAGTTTTGCACTGAGTGCGGCTTTTTTGACACCGGCTCTGAGGGCTCGTGCCGCACCGAAAACTTTTTCCCGCCATTAATTTTAAACGCTTATTATTGTCGGGGGACGTAAAAATGAGTGAAAATAAAGTTGCGATTTTTTATTATTTTCTTCGCTGCTAAGTAGTAGCAGCGATGAAGATGAAGAAGAACAGTTCTGTGCAATAAAAACAATGAGAACGGAAATCCCAAAAATAAAAAACTTTATTGAAAATGTGGTTTACCGATTTAACAACAAACAGGTACGTAGATTTGTATGTATCTGGTTGACTGGGGCCCTGAGGCTAATTTTCCGACAGTTGGGGTTTTCTGGCAGCTATGATTATAAGTAAAAATAAATGTATTTTTTAGTTCAAGAAACACTTTCGGCTCGAGATGAGCACTGCAGAATTTCTCATAAATAAATTCAAGTAGCCTCAATTTTGTCCAAAAAAAGAACAAGGGGGACGAAACCTCATTAGCGCTGAGGCACATGTCTTGCCATTTTTATGGTATGTTAAAACCAAGGACTGTACACAGAGCTGTGTACAGTCCTTGTGTTAAAACACCCTTACGTTTAGCTGTTAGGTTAGGTTATGTTCTTGTTGAATGGAAATTTGCTCAAAAATATTTTCTTCAAAAACATTTTTAAACAATTTTCCTTATGAAAAAAAATGACTTTCAAAGAAAATGTTTTTGAACAAAAAAAATTTAATAAAATGTTTTCAAACAATTTTTTGATTGAAGGAAATGTTTTTATATAATTTTCCTTTTCAAGAAAATGTTATTGAAGTATTAATATTACTTTCGAACAAATGGATTTTGAACAACATGTTTTTGACCAAATTCCGCAAGGCAGGAAAGTTAGGTTTAGTTGAAAGAAACTTGTGAAATATTATATATGTATACAAGGTGTTTCGAATACTTAGGTTCAAATTTTGGGAGCATAAAGTACACTTCTGGTTAGGGTTTTTTGAAAAACAAGCGCGAAATATAGATAACTACTCTATCTGTTGGTATACGAGCACAAGCCTGCATTCAACAAGGAGGTGGGCATTTTTAAAATATTCTTATGAACTTTTTTTAAATAAAATCATTATTTATTTATTTGACGAATTTTATTTATCTTAGGATAATATTTATCGGCGTGTAACTTTGAAACAAATAAAAATGGATATCGTCGTTGGCCTGATAAAACTACAGGTTGTCTGACATTTTTTTCAAAAATGAGATTTTTGCATAATCAATTTGCCCTATTCATAATGGATATACTATAAAAAATTATTTGCAAGAAAATGTTATATTAACGTTGCTTAAAGCAAGAATAAAAAAGAAGTTCTACAGCTCATAATGGCATACCACACTAAGGTCACTATATCACGATGTTAGGAACTTCGTGATATAGTGACCTTATACCACACGAGTGCGATTTTTCATTTTCCGCGTGTTCCATTGAAACTGCACTCGGTGCAAATTTTTGACAGCACCGTTTCAGTGTCAGTGCACCACCAGTGCTGCACTCATTTTCCCAATGGAATACGGCATAAGTTTAAAGCAGAAGCGAATGTGACAAAGTCAAATACATGTCAAATATAACAGTTGGCATGTGGTACATGGCGGGTAATTTGAATTCAAAATAAGGAATGCTAAATCTTGAAGATTTTAACCTTTTAATCATGTTGCTTCCTTACAAACCTTTGGTGGAATATCGGGATGGTGTCTGAGAATATTTCACTGAAATTTTGCGGAAATCTGTAGTGCCATTTTGAAAATATCATAAAAAAACGTCTGACCTCTCATAAGACCCAATGTAAAATTCAGCCCCGGGAGAACAGCTGATTTTTTCAGGGTCGTGGCCTCTATTTTTGTGTTGGCCTTGCTAAAACGAGTGGTTGTATTTTGTGTTATTTACAGAATTTGTACCGGAATTGAAAAATAAATAAAAAGGGATCGACGAATTTAAGAAAATGTAGGACATAAAAAATTGGTTTATTTTTGACGTTAGGAATATTTTTTTAGGCCCAAAGAATCTTTAGACAATTTTGTTCTATTGGATTTTTGTTTAAAAATTCTAAAGCTAAAAATAGGCACTCCAGATGTGTGTGCAGTTATAAATGATCACACTATACATAATAATCATGTAAGACGTACCTGTAGGTGTAACAAGTCTTTGTACTTGTTTTGGAGTTTCAATGTAGTCTCTATTTAAGTCTAGTGGTTGAAGTTTCACATTGACATCTCGTGCTGCACCGTCATTCACGCTTTTAAGCGGGGATGCCGCTTTTTCAGTTATTCTTTGAGTTGAAGTACTGGAAACTTGGGATGTATTAGAAACCTGCAACAAACATTATTTTACGCTAATTTTTCTATTATCACTCCAAAGAATTTATAAAAAGTTTTAGTAACTATCAGGTAAAAATGATAAAATCCCCATTGCATTTTTTTCTTGACTTGGCCAAAAACTTTATACCCAATGTATTGCCGTAAAAAGACTTATCAGAAAACTGCTCGTTCCTGTTTGATACCCTTATAAATTTAAGACACAGTACTTATGTATTGGAAACGAATCCAGTGAGTTAGAAATAGACAATGGACAAGTAATATCTCCTTGCAATGAGTATATATACTTGGGTGTCACATTTGATAAGACAGGAACAGACTGTAAAGAACTGGAAAAAAGAATAGTAAAAGCAAAAAAGGTTATTGGATGTCTTAACAGTATTTTATGGAGCAGAGAGATAAAAAAGAATGTAAAATTTAACATATATGAAACAATGGTGAAAAGCACGCTGTTGTATGGAGTAGAGACTTGTCGCGTAACAGAAAAATACAAAACAAAAACAAAAAGTGTCGAAATCGATGCAATAAGATCAATGAGAATATCTAGAACAGATCACATAAGAAATGAGATCATAAAAGAAAGAATGGGAATCGAGGGAAGCATAACGGATGACATCTCTAAAAGGCAACTGATATGGTACGGCCATGTACAACGGATGAACGACGAAAGATTACCAAAACAGGTCCTAGAATGGCAACCAATAGGGCGCAGAAAAAGAGGGCGTCCTAAACCAGAATGGCAACAATCAATCGAAAGATCAATGAGTCAAAAAAATCTGACAGAAGATGATTGTCAGGATCGAAGGAGGTGGAGAATAGGCGTCGGACAACGTCGAAAAACGTTCTAAACCGACTAAATAAAAATAAATGTAATTGTTTTTTGTTGAAAACGAAAATACTTACATTACTTTCGTCAAGTTCTATTAAAGTGTCTAAATGTTCTAAGGTATCCAAACATTCTTCGGAGTAGAGATCTCTATCTGGCGATAGGAAATCGCTCTGCTTCGGTACTGGGGGGAAGGATTTGACTAGATTCGACGGTTTGCTGCTTTGCGGTGAAAACATATCGGCTGTTGGAGTTTTTTCGTCTCTTGAGAGGGATTGAATGCTGTTTACTGAAAGAAAAAGTTGATATTTGAGTAAACAACAAAGAGGGACAAACTTCACTGTTACTACACGAGATATTAGGACAGCCAGGGCTATCAAAACGGGGCGGCGGATAAAAGGTCGAAAGTACAAAAGGTCGAAAAAATAAGGTCGAAAGTACAAAAGGTCGAAAGTACAAAAGGTCGAAAAATAAAGTCGAAAATACAAAAGGTCGAAAGTACAAAAGGTCGAAAGTACAAAAGGTCGAAAGTACAAAAGGTCGAAAAAATAAGGTCGAGAATACAAAAGGTCGAAAGTACAAAAGGTCGAAAGTACAAAAGGTCGAAAGTACAAAAGAAAGTTAAAAAGGTCAAAAGTATGAAAATAAAAGATTGAAACCTAACCAAGTCGAATTGCCCTGCCCAGCCGAGGTAATCCAGAGGTCGAGAATAGTTCATAGTTAACCCGGTTAGGTTGCTAATGCAACTTGACCAGGTTAGGTTTGTTTACAAAAAAAAACTACCCTGATCTCGTCAGGAAAGTTATTTTTTGATACACTAACCTAACCGGGTCTGGTTGGGACAGTAACCTAACCTATCCTCGGCCCCGGGTCCACCTCGACTGGACCGGTCAATTCGTCTTGATACAGTAAACTGGTATTTTTATTATTTTGTATTGTTGATCTTTTTTCGACCTTTTGTACTTTCGACCTTTTGTACTTTCGATCTTTTGTACTTTCGACCTTTGTACTTTCGACCTTTTGTTTTTCGATCTTTTGTACTTTCGAACTTTTATCCGCCGCCCATCGAAACGGACGGGCCATGATCCTCCACTTTGTTGATGTCACATCGGAGGTGATTTATTTTTTAGGGTCACCTCACGACACAGCTGATTGTCTTTAAAATATTGAAGTTAGAATGACGGTTCATAAATATTTGTTTTTTTTTTAATAAAGCCGGTTTTGAGAATGTTTTTACTATATTCTTGCAGAACAATTTTTTTTAAATGCATATAGTCCAACGTATACACATTTGTAATGACGTCATTTGTGTTTATCTTTGTTTAGTATATTATAAACAGCGGTGACAATAAACTTTTTAAAAAAAGTAGTGTCTATGATTCAAATAGGTAGGTAATTAATGAATTGTAGATTTCTCCAGGGTGAAGTCCTTGAACCATTGTTAAAGGAGAAGAAACGAAAAGTCCTGCTTACTTCACAAATATTTTATTGTCTAATCACGACGCGTTTCGGTTTTTAAACAAGTGGTCTGGTCTGTAAGAATAATGAAAAAATATAATTAAAATATAATATTTAAAATAAAATATGCTAAAAAATACTTACAGACAGTTAAGAATCATCACAATCAATCACAAAAATTAAAAATTAAAAAACATTTAAAACAGTCTAAAACAACATACAGATTAAAAATCAGTCAAACGGACATAAACACGTAATTTTTATAAAATACAATTAATTGACAAAGAAGATATAGGTTAAAATAATAAATAATATAAACAAAACCCAGATATCCGAAACAGGTACAAAGCGACATCTAACATAAAATAAATAATGTAATAAATGAACAGAAACAATTTAAAATTGACCAAATCAATAAATAAAAGCTTCCTTTTATGAAAACGGGATTAAGAAACTGTTAAGCCGTTGGGAAAAGTGTATTAACAGAAAAGGGGGATGTGTAGAAAAGTAGAAAAAATTTCTGTTTTGTGTTATGTTTCTAACTAGTTTATAAACAAAGGCTTGTTTATATTTGATCCACCCTCGTATGGAAAAAATTGGTACTCACTACTCATGGGCGTGCTAGCAAAATCCGAGCCGCTCAGTGAGTTAGTCATCTGTTGCAAATTTTGAGTGACTTCGTAGAGACTGCTTTTCATTAAACTGTCGTTTTGCGAAAAGTCATCGTCCTCGAGATCTTCTACTACTGCTATGTCATCCTCTGGGTTGTTGTTGACCGACATCAAAGAGGCCATGGATTGCATGTCTTCGTCACTGATTTGGAAAAAAAAGTGTATTATCTCAAACTTTTATACCAGTATTCGATTTTAAAACTTAGCTCACTTAAACCAGGATCTTTTGACTTAACCCCGACCGATTTAAACTCGGGTTTAAGACTATTTTTTTAATAGTTGCAGGTCAAATAGCAGAACAGGAAATGGTCAACGAAAAAAAAACGCACATACTTGAAATGGCTCAGTAATAAAGAGCCAAAAGACCTAGAAATCTACAGGGAAACCAGAAGATAGCTAAGAAATTTGATCGCACAGAAAAAAGTGAAATGTTCGAGCGCAAATGCCATGATATAAATACACACGTAGGAGGTAGACAGAGTTCTGAAGTATGGAAGTTTATTCCTACAGTAAAAAACCCAACGAAAGAAAAAGTAAATCCAGATCATCAAACCAGAACAATGGACAGAACACTACAAAGACTGCTGCAGGAAACGAGACCCAAATATCTGTCAGCCTCTCCGACAAGAGATATAGAAGTACATGGAGAGGAAGTAATCATCGAAAAAGAAATGATAAAGAGTAGTATTAAAAGGCTTAAATCCGGAAAAGCTAGCGGACCTGGGGAATATACGCTGAAACTACTAGAAAATCTTACATATATTATCAATCAACGCATAAACGGACATCCAGTACCTGATGATTGGAAAATTGCATTCATATCCTCAATACATAAAAAAGGAAACAAGCTGAATTGCAACAATTACAGAGGAATTTCAGTAACCAGTACTCTAACTAGATTGTACGGTAGGATTCTTAGAGATCTAATAGAGAATGATTTTCATGAATAAGAAGAAGAAGAGCAAAGTGGGTTTCGTGCAGGCAGATCTTGTAGTGATAATGTTTTTTGTCTTAAACAAGTAATTGAGAAAAGGAGTGCCAAAAATCTAGAGACTCATGTTACCTTTGTGGACCTACAAAAAGCATATGATACTGTTCCAGTAGAAAAATTATGGACAGTGTTAGAGCAAACGAATATCAATCATACATACATAAAAGCGATAAAAGAACTATACAAAGGATTAACATCTAAAATTAAAATTGGAAATCGACTTTCAAAAGAATTCTTGATAAAGAAAGGCTTAAAACCGGATGTTCTATATCTTCAACTCTTTTTAAAATATATATCGCAGTAGCTCTTAAAAACTGGAAACGTAAGGTACACGTCATGGGAATACAACTTAACGACCGATTTACCATATACACACTACACTTTACTGACGACCAAGTAATTGTAGCTAATGATAAAAAAGACGAGGAGTATATGATAAGAAAGTTAATGGAAAAATACCAAAAGTGGGGATTAACAATGAACGTGGACAAGACATAGTACCTATGTAGACAATGGACAAACAATATCTTTATGCAATGAGAATGTATACTTGGGTGTCACATTTGATAAAACAGGAACAGACTGTAAAGAACTGGAAAAAAGAATAGTAAAAGCAAAACAACTTATTAGATGTCTGAACAGTAGTTTATGGAGCAGAGAGATAAAAAAGAATGTAAAATTTAACATATAAGAAACAATGATGAAAATCACGCTGTTGTATGAAATAGAAACTTGCCGCGTAACAGAAAAATACAAAACAAAAATGGAAAGTGTCGAAATGGATGCAATAAAATCAATGAGAATATATAGAACAGATCATATAAGAAATGAAATCATAAAAGAAATAATGGAAATCGGGGGAAGCTTAACGGATGACATTACTAAAAGGCAACTGAAATGGTACGGCCATGTACAACGGATGAACGACGAAAGATTACCAAAGCAGGTCCTAGAATGGCAACCAATAGGGCAAAGATCAATGAGTCAAAAAAAATCTGACAGAAGATGATTGTCAGGATCGAAAGAGGTGGAAAATAGGCGTCGGACAATGTGGAAAAATATTCTAAACCAACAAGTATATTGGGTATAGCCTGTTTTTTTTTTCTACTTACGTCGCTTTTCCTTCCCTCAAAAATACACATGACAAAGTAAAGTCCAGCTTTGCTCCAGTAATCTTTTTGGTCGTCGGTTTGAAAATGATTTGAACTTCAGAGTGAGAAGACTCCACGCTGGCGTACTTCCTCATGTTCAGGTGAGCTATGGCCAATTGTCGTCTTTTTCCCGCAGGCGGTACCTGACAGAGAAGTAAAATAAAGATCAGATCAAAAATATTAAAATTAAGTAAATGAAGGATCAAACAAGTTTCGTGGCTAACCGGGTAAAAAGAAATTTTTGTTTCTCTCATATTTTTCCGTGGGTAGCTTGAAAGCTTAACTTCACGGGGTCCAAGATCTAATGGACACCTAATAAGTGTTGACAGTTAACTGTTTCGTCCTTATGGGACTCCCCCTTGGGAAGTTAATTAGACGGTTTTGTCTCTAATTCTATGTAAATAGTAAGAAAACTCTCACAAGAAGCGCCATCTACCGAGATACGAGAGAAACCAGAGCAATAGCAGGCGAAAATAAACTGTTTTACATATCGATCAATGAAAAGATCCCCCTTTCAGGCCAGATCAACGGTTATTGCATTTTTAACCGCCATCAGACAAGTGAGCGTCAAATCAGCGGAATTTTGAAGCCGAATAACAAACGTAAAATTTAGTACCCGTGAATTTAAAAATAATTTTAAAGTGATTATTAGTGCAACTACATTAATTTTAAAACTAAATAACTCCGAAACTGTTGAACTTGTAATTGTAATTAGTTACTGCTTAGTAGACATTTTAAAACCACACAACTGTTTGGTATCTCGCTTGTTTTAAAAAATAATCGACAGTTTCAAAAAACATGCATTTTTTGTTCAAGCTAATCTCAGAAACTACATAACCAATTTGAATAATACTCTGCCAATCTATGGGCACCTAAGCTCACACTAGGTACTATAATTATAGTGTACGTGTGAGTTAATATATAACTAAAAACTGAAATATATTTTATTGAACTCCAGACTCAATTACCTTTCGTTTGATACCACACAAGCCATGTTTTGGCTTAAACTTTAATTTTTCAAATCTACCCCCACCTTTTTTTTTAAACTAAAATGTATTTTGTTTAACTCCAGACTCAATTACCTTTCGTTTGATATCACACACGCCATATTTCCACATAAACACTAATTTTTTTAATATACCCCCACCCTTTTTTAAAAAGTAAAATGTATTTTATTTAACTCCAGACGCAATTACCTTTCGTTTGATATCACACACGCCATATTTTTACATAAACTCTAATTTTTGATATATACCCCCACCCTTTTATTTGGCTTGTGTTCGGTGGATTTTGTTCAGTTTTAAATGGGACCATCTCGACCCAAAACCCAGCGTAGGTCCCAAATTTCATTAAAATCGGGCAAGCGGTTTTTGAGTTATGCGCGTTGGTCGTTACAGACAGACATACAGACAGACAGACAGACGGCGCAACAAAAAAGTTTCAAAATCATCTGAAACGCAAAGATATATAAAAATTTTTGAAATCGGAGCAACTTTTTTTTTCTCGAAAAAATTAGGATCACTATAGCTCACACTACTATAGTGTAGTGTGAGCTAAAATTTGGGAAATTGGTTATATGGGATAACTGCTTCATATAGATAGGCAATTTTTTTACTGGGCGAAGCCGGTTTTTTTAAGACTAGTTAATAATAAACTTGAAAAAACTAAAATAAAAATTTTAAAACATAATATTAAATAAAAATCAATTTATATGTTTGCAAACAGCAGCGGCTTAAAAAATTATTAATCTAATCAAAACGTTGAATTCTATGATTGCCTCATACCGCAAGGTCTCAGACTTAAACTAGATGAGTAAGGAAGTAACACTAGTGTTACTGAAATAATCATATCAAGATTAAGATCAGTTTTTACAGGTGTAGTATCTATGTCATCACTGACCTGCGGTAGTTAAGGATACTCAGTGTAAAGCAATAGAACTTACTCTAACGATGAGTGTCTTTAGTTTTTTAAGTTAATAATAACACAATTAATATTCTTTAAAATTAAAGTAAAGAGAATTGAGATAAAAGTAAAGCCAAGTTCTCCAATACAAATTTCAAAATGAAAGGTTCTTACTAGTTTGGAAATGTTTTTTAAACTTTCCTATTACAGTCAAATTTCTATATGTTAAATTTAGCACTGTGGCTAATAGCCAACTTTAGAAAAACATTTCCAAACTAGTAAGAACCTTTCATTTTGAAATTTGTATTGTAGAACTTAGCTTTACTTTTATCTCAATTCTTTTTACGGAATACCATTTTCGCTACTTGGCTTCTTTTTACATGAAAATGATATCAGCCTTCCAAAGCTCAGCTCTCTAGCATCTCTGGAAGTGGGCACTGTTACGTTTACATAACTTTACATTTATATGGGAGGGATGTAAATTAAAATTTTGGTGTTTTTAAGTTTTTTCCTATAGTTTTGTCATAGTTCCTATCAGAATTTCAAAACTCAGCTCTTTAGCATTCCTTGAAGTGGGTAATGTTAATTTTACATAACTTTATATTTATAGGAGAAGGAATTAAATTAAAATTTTGGGGTTTTTAATTTTTTTCTATAGTTTTGTCATAGTTCCTATCAGTCTTCCAAAGCTCAGCTCTCTAGCGTTTCTGGAAGTGGCCAATGTTACTTTTAAATAACTTTACATTTATAGGGGAAGGAAGTAAATTAACATTTAGATGTTTTTAAATTTTGTATTCTATAGTTTTATCATAGTTCCTATCAGTCTTCCAAAGCTCAGCTTTCTAGCGTTTCTGGAAGAGGGCAATGTTATTATTACATAACTTTACATGTATACGGGAGGGGAATAAATTAGAATTTTGGGGTTTTTTGATTTTTACCAAGTGTTTGGTCATATTTATCAGTCTGCCAAATTTCAGCTTTGTAGCATGTCTGGAAGTACAGTAGAATTTTGATGATCTATACTTTATTACTTTATGAAACTTGGAGGGGTTGTTACCTCTATGAAGATTTACGACTGTACAAAGTTTGAGTTTCGTAGCGCATTCCGAAGTAGAGTTTTAGAAAGGTCAAATATGGGCTGAAATGTTTCAAGAAAAGGTATAGTTTTGACCAATAGCTATTTTAATTATTTTTTCTTATTGCAATTGGTCCATTCTTACAATAGGTACACGATATATTTTTTTTTCTTTTATTTTTTCCGTTTATAACTTCTTATATGAAACAAAAGAACCGCGCTTTCAGAGCATGATTGGCATGAATAAATAAATTATAGTAGGTTTAATAATTAAAAAATGTGCTATAAAAGAGCTCTTGTGTCAAGTGACAAGAAGCAGGTGGATTTAATTTTAGTAACTAGCAAGGTTAATTTATTTTTCTTTTATTTTAGTTCTTTCTTTAATTTGTCGAAAACGGAACAAACTTTAAGATATAAAAATTATACAGGGTCGCTGATATGCATGGAAACTGTCGATTATTTCTTAACCTATATACAAGATTTCAAAAAAAGTATAATCCAAAACTTGCAGGGTTTTAAAATGTCTACTAAGCAGTAATGATTTTGTTTGTACAGGGTTAAGCATAAAGCCGTAAATTTTTTTACACCCTGTATTTTATTTCCCCTTGTCGACAACCCTGTATGATTATTAAAATATAGAATTTCATATACTACATTAATTTCAAAACTTTATAAATGGGAAGATATTAAAAATTGTGTACACTATGCTTAAACAAACTTTGCTTAGAACTAAGGGAAGAATTGAAAAGTGAAATAATATACAGGGTACTGCCTTAAAAAAAATATATTGTTGTGTCAAGGCTTTATGCCCAACCCTGTACATATAACATGTTTACTACTTAGTAGACATTTTAAAACCCTACAACTTATGGATGAAACTTTTTTTGACATATTGTATAGGTTAAGAAATAATCGACTGTTTCCATACTTATAATTTATTGAAATAAGCACTACTAGAGAAGGTCAGGAAAAACCTGATATAAGATAGCCAAATTTTTGTGAGACAGTACGAACGTAAACAGACCCCTTCCCATTCAACTGCTGAACGAATATTATATCAAAAATGACGTACTTACATATACAAAGAAGTATTAAAAATCATCTTATAATAATTTTAACATACAGGGTGTCCCAAAAGTCCGAGTCCACCTAGATATTTTCTGAACTATTGAAGTTAACTGAACCATATTTGGCAGTGATCGATAAAACCAAGAGATCTAGTTTATGAAAGGGCATGTGTGTTGCCCCTACATTAGAGGGCGTCATAGGGGCGGTTAACACCACTATTGAGTAATGGTGATACCTCGTTTTATAGTTCCTTAAAAAACTAACATTTAGACCAATTGTCTACGTCAAATCCGTCAAAATCTATAGGCGACCCAAGCCTAATTTTTTGAGTTTTTTAAAATTCACAATTTTATTGGTTTTAACAAAACCCTATTGAGTGATATCATGTTTGAAAGGTCTTTGAAAAACCAACATTTTGGCGTTATTTGGGTGTACTTTGACCTATATTAGCAATATCGTCGTAACGTCTGTCTTTTCGTGTTTGTGTGTGTGTCTGTCCGTAACATGATAGCTCCTAAACCGCTAAACCGATTTTGAAATAATGTATATGGTAAAATGCGGATTGGATTTCAGTCAAAATCCATTAATGTTAATGACAGTTTTTTGACAGTTTAAACTTCTTAACGGAACATCTCATCAATATGTGGTTTTCAGAATATAGTAGAACACGTTTTTCTCAATAATTTATGTTATTAAGAAAAACTTCGTGGGAGCTTCAGTTTCTCAGATATTTACAAAAACTGTTTTCAAGGCTGATGGAGTCCATTTGGAGTGTGGTAATGGGCTTGGAAGGTATCAGATCCATCATGAATCCAATTATTTTATTTGTTACGGGAACAAGGAATAAATCTCGACTGTATTATTTTAAGAAAATAATAATGATAATAATTTAAAAAAAAACACCCCACTTTTAAATCTACTTAAAAAAGTAAAAGAATAAGTAAGCAAAAATTATTTAAAATTTTTATTTTTTATACGTTTTTTTGACAGCCTGTATCTCCTCAACTTGTAATTTTATCAAAAAAAGCAATATCGCATTTTTGAATCACAATTAGCTGAGTATTCTTCAGTGACATATTTTCTTTTTTTTTTTTTTTGTAAAACCATTTTCCCCCAATTCTTCTAACTTTAAAAGTCCCTATATCTTAAAAACAGATGTGTATTGACCCCCCATGTTATATAAACCTTTTTTTCGGAAATAACCTCCTGGTGCACTATGGCCCCTAAATTATGAGACACCCTATATATATCTATTACTTATATTTTCTGGTAGAACCATCAAATTAACAATGAATGGTATATGATACGAGCATTATAGTCGGCAATATACTTTTAACACTTAAACTTGTTTCATTAGTGGTCGTTTAATAAATTATGTTCTTGAGTCTTAATGATCTTTGTAATGATAATGAGCGACCAGTAGCGGTTTTTTAAAAATAAAAAAATAAGTTTTAATATTTCAATGTGTTCACAGAAACAGATAGCAGGCAGTTTTATATATAAAACAAAATTTTACTCTTATTATTTCAAAAAAATACAATTTTTTGTTATAAATATCTTAAAAACTAAAGGTCTAAAATTATTTTTAATTATAAGAAACATGGTTAAAAAGATTAATGTTATGAAACGTAAATGGATTAATATTATCTTGTGGTGGTTTAAAAGTTCTCAAAAAAATTTTTTTTAAGATGGCCAACATAAAATCAATTTTGAATGAAATCAATGAGTATATGACCCATATAGAGTGGCAGCCGGGGAGCCTTACAACATGAGGGGTAGATGGCGTTGAAATAAATGAGTCTATTACGCAATTTAGTTGCATGTGCGAGTTCTGAGGTTCATGTCTATCATATAAATGCAGGGCTCTCAGCAGATAAACAGCAAAATAATATGAAAAATATGAACTTTTTTAATAAAATTATGAAAAATATTAAATTAAGAAAACAAAATATGAAGGAAATATGAATAAAAAATTAGGTTTTTTTTGGGTCCTCTACCAAATGACTTGTTATGTCAAACCCAACTTTTTTTTAGGAAAACTCATTTACTAAGCAAAACTGTATCTATAGCCGAGAGGTAAAAGATGGTTTGTCCATAAAACAAAAAGTCGAGTAATACGTGAAATAAGATTACTTCTTAGCTCAGTTTTAATTTCGTACATCAATTTAAATCTAAAAATATAGGCAATCAAGAATACAGGACGGTTTTTATCTTAAATATTAAATCGGACCTGCTGATTTTAAATATACATAACTCAAACTGACCACATGTGGAGTTACGACTGTTTATCTCTAGGCTATAGATATATTTCTTAATTTCATTAATTAAGAAAAGTATTAACAAACATTTTCAAGTTGAATTAGGCCTGGATGGGGTATGGCCAAACAAAAACAAGGCACATTTTTTAAAGCATATTTTACAAAAAGGTATAAGGTGGCTTCTGCAATTATTCAGAACTAGAAAAAAATTATAAATGCAAAAGTTGTAGGCTTTATCCTATACCATTAAAAAAAAGTTATAAAAAAACACAAACATTGTAAATCTCTTACGGAACATCCTACAAATTAATATGTTAATGATAGATATTTTCTTTCTAAACTCAAAAATATATGATAAACTGCCATTTAGTAAAGCCACTGTTGAAATATTAGCATCTACAATTTCTAGCGGTTTGGGACCTACTTTACATTTCTTGAAAATAGGTACCCTATTTTCTATCTCTTGAAATAAGTGTGGAAATATACCAAAACACCCTGTGTACATCTAGTAACACAGAAAACTTAAGTATACTCGATGATATACTTGGTGTACTTTAAATATATATTCCGAGCTCAAACATTGAAAAAAACTCAACATTACAAAGTAAAAGAATAAAATTCATGAAAAAGCCCTGCTAATTAGTCTTTTTCAGAATTAACCACGGATGACCAAAACAACTAATTAACATAAAAAATGCAACAAACATAAGAATAATAAAAGAAAAGGCAAAAAAGCCCTACTTTATTCAGACTTTCTCAGAGGCAACAAACTAATAATAAACTAACAGAAACTCAAAATTCAAGACTAGGAAAAATACTGAAAATTTCCACACTTATTCTATAACTGAAGTTTCTTTATTCGGGAAAATATGAAAAATATGAAGGTTTCTCTAAAAATATGAAGTTTTATGAGGTCTGAAAAAAAAATATGAACATTTTCATAAAATATGAAGGTGCTAAGGCCCTGTAAATGCCATTAGGTCATAGTACTTGTCTCTGAATATTGCGTACTAGACGAATTTATTTCAGCGCCATCTGTCCCTCAATGTTGCAAAGCTCGCTGGCTGCCACTCTATATGGGTCATATACTCATTGATGAAATAAACATTTTCTAAGAAGTTCTTGTCCCCCTGTCTCTTTAAAGAAGGGGGTCTCTAAATTCATAACATCATTATAATGCACAAACATTTTTTTCCCATGCAAATTTACGCACTGACATAAAAAAACAAGTTAAATAAAAGATTATAATAAAAATATATGAACTCCTTATGCAATCAATGTCTTAGATTAGGAATTTTAAAATTAATTTATAACCTTTTATCTCATATTAAACAATATCAAACAAAGATTTTGTTTTTAAATATTGTTGTAAAGAAAATTTGTAGTTGCTTAATATTCAGATAATATTGAGATGGCTTCAATTAGCGCTATCTTTCTCTATCCAGTGGCGTGCTATAATTTTTTTATTCATTTTATATTTTACTCATCCTAAGTTTTTTTTTGCTGGAAAAAAAATACCTTATTTTTCTTAAAAAGAAATATTTTTTCAAAACTTTTTTACTTATTATATTATATAGGTACATACCTATAGGTATAGGTAGGTGCGTACGAATCTAGAAACTGACTTTCTAAAAATTGCAAAAATCCAAAACCATTCGTTATATTTTCAAAATTATAACTTAACACAGTTTTATTTAAAAAATTTAAAAATGTAAATGATACGCGACTGTGTTTTTTTGAATTTTAAAATGTGTATGCAACGTGCCTAGTCATCCCGTTTGAGCCCAGCGATAACAATAGAAGTCCAATAAAAGTATGTGAATTGTGAACGGACCGGATTCGAACTAAGTCAGCGGTAACAATATAAACCCAAGAAAAGGGTGTGAATTATGAACGAGCTGGAGTCGATTTCGTTAAACGTACCAGACATAGACAAAACTTTGTTCATGGTAAATTTGCTAAAAATAAAGCCCATCCAGTAAGACCAAAGTCTGCAGACAGACCAGAGAATTCGTAGACCGTCCAAAAGCGACCAGAATAAGATGGATGCTGGGACGGACACGAAAAGACCTCGGACTGCTGATAGGTACTCTAACCGGACATAACCGGTTGAGGAGGCACATGACACGTATAGGAGTCGAGAATGACCCTACCTGCCCAGCATGTGGACAGGAAGAAGAGACATCAAGACACCTCGTGGCAGAGTGCGAGGCCTACGCAAGGATGAGACAACAGGCACTCGGAGCGCCAACTCTGAGCGAGGAAGAACTGCACATGCTCAAATGGGCAGACTTACTGGACTTTGTAAAGAGAACAGGAAGGCCCAATGAGTTACCCGACCATCAAAAGGAAGTGCAGAGAGTGGGTTAAGGGATATACTTGGGGCATGGCAAAAAGGGCCTACTCTGGCCTACTTGTCAGACCTGCGGGTCAACCCCCCCACTACTACTACTACTAAGATCAAAGTGCTGTAAACAGAGGGAGATAGATGAGTTGAGTCTCTTTTGTGCCTCATTCAGTGGCGTAGCGTGGGGGGGGGGGGGGTTTGTCGCCCCCCCGCCCCGAGGGTACTGGGTGCTTGAAGCGCCCTAAGCTTTTGAAAGGGCGGCAAAGAAAGACATGATGACCTTTTTTTTTCTTTTTGGTTTTGGTCACAAGATTTTTTGATGGGCGCCCGTTTTAGCTGTAGGCCCTCCCGCCTTTTCAGGCACGCTACGCTGCTGGCCTCATTTTATTCTGGCCGGACAATAATCTACAAATAATTTACCAGGAATATCCCGCAACAGCATGTTTCTTACATTGTGCGCCTGTTTATTATTTTAAATCAATCTGTTTACGTCTTTCTCAGTCCAAATTAATTTATAGATCGGCAAATATCAATAATATTCGTTGTATATTTTCTACTGCTAGCAATGAAATCACTTAAGACCTACTTTAAGAGCCATTTTCTATGATTTAAATTTAGCGTTTAGTGTTTTATATGTTATTAGGAGATAATAGGGACTTATTGGAACAAAACCTAACTTTATTTTAGAGTCGACTTTATTCTGACACATTTACAAAGAAAACTGACAGCTGACCTCTCAAAATTGACATACCAAAGCCAAATTTTAAAAAAAAGTCGCTAACTTTCAATTAATAAATACAGACACTAAACACACACTTTAAAATAAGGTCAGGTCTTATTCCAATAAGTATCTATTATAAAAACTAAACTAAACTTGTATGAAAAGGATCAGGCACACCTCTTATGAGATTTCTGTAATCCATCAAACTTTATGAAATTTTGGTATGTTATAGACTGAACCTTTCTTTTCAAACGCTCTCATGGGCTAAACTCAAATTAATGATAAGTTTTTGAAATACAGGGTGTTGAAAGTGTTAATGTCCAAGAAGCATATATTTACGATTTATTTATTATTTTTAATCTGTACCTTTAAATCATTACCTACAGAGGGTTTAAGTAAATATTAAAATAATATTCAAAAACTAGAAATTAATTTGTTGTAAAAGTTGGGCCCATGAGAATTTCTGATGTGCAAGGTTTAATCTACAACATACTAAAGCTTGTTTCTCATTAAAACATTCAAATAATATTTACTTAAACACCCTATATATAATATTTTAAAGGAATAGATTAAAAATAATAAATAAATCGTAAATATATGTAATAGTAACATTGCGTATATTTTTGGAAAACCCGTCTAAAAAGCTATTATGCATATTGGACATTATCACTTTTAACACCCTGTATTTCAAAAACTGGTCATTAATTAAAGTTGGGCCCATAAGAACTTTTGATAAGAAAGGCTCAGTCTACAACATATCAAAATTTCGTGAAGTTTAACGAATTACAGAAATCCCATAAGAGGTATGCCTGATTCTACTATCAAGGAATTTAGGCGATTCTTCTGATATAATTAGTACCTTGTTATTACGTTTAATTGATTGGATGATATCACAAAAAAAGATAACTGATATGGTACGGCCATGTACAACGAAAGATTACAAAAGCAGGTCCTAGAATGACAACCAAAAGGGCGCAGAAAAAGAGGGTATCCTAAACTAGAATGGCGATAATCAATCCAAACATCAATGAGTCAAAAAAACCTGACAGAAGATGATTACCAGGATCGGAGGAGAAGTATAGGCGTCGGACAATGCAGAAAAACGTTCTAAACCGACAAAAATATCTGTGTAATTTTGGGAAAACATGAGCTAGATTTTTAAACAAACCATTCAAAAGAAGGGTAAAAAATATTAACCTCGTGAAAATTTCATAACAAGTAAACCAGGGATAGTCAAGACATATATTTTTTAAAATTGGCAAAAAAAAACTTTTATCTGATCTGATTCTTAAAACACTCATAAAACCCCTAATGTCAACCCTACTTACATCTTCTATAATAAATGTCCAATCCTTGTCCTCCAGTTCCATGGTTCTGGAATCCTTGAACAAGGTCACAGCAACCTGGTGGTTTTCTGGAACCGGCCACACGACCAAGCCCTTGTATGGGTTCTGCAGCGTGGGTTCCCAGGGTACCGGGTTTGATACCACGCGACGAGAACGGCGGGTCCATACTAGGGATAGTTTGTGAGGTTGCCTGAAAAAAAGAAAAGAAAAACGTGAAAGTTCGGTCTATGGACAATGCAAATAAAACGTGATTAACCGGGAGAGAAATAAATTAATAAAATAAAAAAACTAAAATTGAAATTGAAAATCGACTTTCAAAAGAATTCCTGGTAACGAAAAGCTTAAGACAGGGATGTTGTATCTCTCCAACTCTTTTTAAAATATATATCGCAGAAGCTCTAACAAACTGGGAGCGTAAAGTACACGGCATGGGAATACAACTTAACGACCGATTTATCATATACACACTGCAGTTTGCTGACAACCAAGTAATTGTAGCTAATGATAAAGAAGACATGGAGTATATGATGAGAAAGTTAACGGAATACTACCAAAAGTGGGGGTTAACAGTGAACGTGGACAAGACACAGTACTTATGTATTGACAACGAATCAAGTAACTTAGAACTAGACAATGGATAAACAATATCTCCATGCAATGAGTGTCACATTTGATAAGACAGGAACAAACCATAAAGAACTGGAGAAAAGAATAGCAAAAGCAAAAAAGGTTATTGGATGTCTTAACAGTATTTTATGGAGCAGAGAGATGAAAAAGAATGAAAAATTTAACATATATGAAACAATGGTGAAAAGCACGCTGTTGTATGGAATAGACTTGCTGCGTAACAGAAAAATACAAAACAAACATGGAATGTGTCGAAATGGATGTAATAAGAAGATCAATGAGAATATCTAGAACATATCATATAAGAAATGATATCATAAAAGAAAGAATGGGAATCGAGGGAGGCATAACGGGTGACATCACTAAAAGACAACTGATATGGTACGGCGATGCACAACGGATGAACGATAAAAGATCACCAAAGCAGGTCCTAGAATGGCAACCAATAGGGCACAGAAAAAGAGGGCGTCCTAAACTGGAATGGCAACAGTCAATCCAAAGATCAATGGAGTCAAAAAGCCTGACTGAAGATGATAGTCAGGAACGAAGGAGGTGGAGAATAGGCGTCGGACAACGTAGAAAAAGTTCTAAACCGACATAGTAGTAGCAGTAGGAGTCAAAATGGAAGAAAATATACCGCATCCAACGGTAAAAATTAAAACCCCCAAAACACCAAGAATTTGGCACACCCTGTACAATAATCTCGACATTGTGGAATATTATTATTAAATCTCTAGAGAGAAATTTGATCTTGATTGTTCGTCTAGCCTTAGGCAAGGGCAGGGCCATGTTTATGCTGGTAGCCAACAGTATAAAGTGTTCTTTGTAAATAAATACCTACTTATAAATATGCAGGATATATGTCCTTATATCGTAGTAGTCTTACAAGCGGGTACGGTTACCATAGACTAAAAACGACAAGACCCGTACCCTAAGCAAGGTCCAATACCTCAAGAAAATAAATTAATATTTTTTGACATACATTAATAGTATTTTACGCGACACTGACCCTCCGCTCAACTTAGGAAATTGAAAAAAATTATATGCTCATAATTTGCGGTTAATAATCTGTAAATTAGCAGGGCTATCAAAATGGACGGGCCACGATCCTCCACTTTGTTGACGTCACATCCGGGGCTTATTTTTTTTTGATGGTCACGTTACGACACAGCTGATTGTCTTTAAAATATTGAAGTTTGAATGACGGTTTATGGATATTTGATTTTTTTTTAAATAAAGCCGTTTTTGAGATTGTTTTTACTTTATTCTGGCAGAACAATTTTTTTTAAATGTATAGTAAGCCCTAATTTTTCAAAGCCGCTTCATTAGCTCACACAAAAATTAAGTTTAAAGCAGAAGCGAATGTGACAATCACATATGACAAAGTCAAATACATGTCAAATATAACAGTTGGCATGTGGTACATGGCGGGTAATTTGAATTCAAAATAAGGAATGCTAAATCTTGAAGATTTTAACCTTTTAATCATGTTGCTTCCTTACAAACCTTTGGTGGAATATCGGGATGGTGTCTGAGAATATTTCGCTGAAATTTTGCGGAAATCTGTAGTGCCATTTTGAAAATATCATAAAAAAACGTCTGACCTCCCATAAGACCCAATGTAAAATTCAGCCCCGGGAGAACAGCTGATTTTTTCAGGGTCGTGGCCTCTATTTTTGTGTTGGCCTTGAAATTAGTTGTGAA
This sequence comes from Aspidapion aeneum, assembly GCA_963576565.1. Lineage (NCBI taxonomy): Eukaryota > Metazoa > Arthropoda > Insecta > Coleoptera > Brentidae > Aspidapion > Aspidapion aeneum. Next base: position 5,162,777 of record OY755043.1, on the reverse strand, counting down.
AACAAAATTTGCCATACCTGTTTTTTTTTTAAATGGTGTTTTGCTAACTTTATATAAAGTTGGCAGAACACCTATAGAATGAATGGATTTAACAAAAAAAATTTTGTGCACAATTTGCCTTTAATTATCCGTAAATTATTTGTGAAAACAAAAAATTTGCCGAGCCCGTTCTTTTAAAAAATTAATTATCGTGTTATGCTAACTTTATATAAAGTTAACAGAACACCTATAGAAATAATGGATTTATCTAAAAAAAATTAGTGCACAATTTGCTGTTAATTATCCGTAAATTGTAAAAATAAAAAATTTGCCGTGCTTGTTTTTTTTTTTTTTTAAGGGACACGGCAATTTTTTTGTTTTTACAACTAATTTACGGATAATTAACGGCAATAAATCGATTATTTCTATAGGTGTTCTGCTAACTTTATATAAACATAGCAAAACACCATTAAAAAAAAACCAGGCACGGCAAATTTTTTTGTTTACATTTAGTTTACGGAATTAACGGCAAATTGTGCACAAATTTTTTTTTTAGATAAATTTATTCTTTCTATAGGTGTTCCGCTAACTTTTTATAAACTTAGCAAAACAACATTTTTTTTTAAAATCGGGCACGGCAAATTTTTTGTTTTCACAACTAATTTACGGATAATTAACTGCAAATTGTGCGCACAATTTTTTTTAGATAAATCCATTATTTCTATAGTTGTTCTGCTAACTTTATATAAAGTTAGCAAAACACCATTTCTTTTTTAAAAACGGGCACGGCAAATTTTTTGTTTTCACAACTAATTTTTAATTTTCAAAACTAATTTACGGATAATTAACGGCAAATTTTTTTGTTTACATTTAGTTTACGGATAATTAACGGCAAATTGTGCACAATTTTTTTTTTTAGATAAATTTATTCTTTCTATAGGTGTTCCGCTAACTTTTTATAAACTTAGCAAAACAAGATTTTTTTTTAAAATCGGGCACGGCAAATTTTTTGTTTTCACAACTAATTTACGGATAATTAACGGCAAATTGTGCGCACAATTTTTTTTAGATAAATCCATTATTTCTATAGTTGTTCTGCTAACTTTATATAAAGTTAGCAAAACACCATTTCTTTTTTAAAAACGGGCACGGCAAATTTTTTGTTTTCACAACTAATTTTTAATTTTCAAAACTAATTTACGGATAATTAACGGCAAATTTTTTTGTTTACATTTAGTTTACGGATAATTAACGGCAAATTGTGCACAATTTTTTTTTTTAGATAAATTTATTCTTTCTATAGGTGTTCCGCTAACTTTTTATAAACTTAGCAAAACAACATTTTTTTTTAAAATCGGGCACGGCAAATTTTTTGTTTTCACAACTAATTTACGGATAATTAACGGCAAATTGTGCGCACAATTTTTTTTAGATAAAGCCATTATTTCTATAGTTGTTCTGCTAACTTTATATAAACTTAGCAAAACACCATTTTTTTTTTAAAAACGGACACGGCAAATTTTTTGTTTCCACAACTAATTTTTTATTTTCACAACTAATTTACGGATAATTAACGGCAAATTGTGCACAATTTTTTTTTTAGATAAATCCATTATTTCTATATTTGTTCTGCTAACTTTATATAAAGTTAGCAAAACACCATTTTCTTTTTTAAAAACGCGCACGACAAATTTTTTGTTTTTAAAACTAATTTACGGATAATAAACCTTTTTCTGAAGCCTGTTTATTCTTTTGATTGATATCCGTCAAATTGTTCTATCTGTTAATATTTTCGTGAAAAGCTTATAAATTACATTTAGGAGTGTACATACAATAATCTGTATTTAATGTTTCAGTATTCAGTCTCTAGCAGGACAAGTTAAACTTTAATATGTATTCAGTAAATCTAAAGCAGTGTACTAGTGTTAAAAAGCACAAAATTTATGGCAGGAAACAGATACCATTTAGGAGCCTTCCTAGTTTACAAATAAGGCGAAGATAGCATAAGTTGTAGAATAACTTTAAAAGGCGATTAATGTAATTTATTATTATCAAGGAGAGCTTTTAAGTTTACATTTTCTAAAGAATAAACAGGGCGAAACATAAAGAATACAAGGCTATACAGGGCGTCCCATAACTAAGGAGCCATAGGCCAACAGGTGATAGAGGAGGTCATGTCTGATAAAAAAGTTCCTATAATGTATGGGTCAAAACTCTTTCTTTGTCGAGATACAAAGCATCAAAGTTAGCAATTTTTTTAAGTTTTTTGATGATAACTTTTTAAAAAAACTCAGTAAAAATATGAAATTGGGTAAGGTCGTGTACTAGACCAAGAGCAATAATCTGAAATAAAAATTATTTTGAAAAAAAATTAGTCGGTCAATTTTTTTTAGAAAAAACAATTTTTTTGGTATAAACGTTTATAAATGCCATATTAAACGCAATGTTTTTTTATATTTTTTTTTATGAAAACAAGTCTCTAGCGAGACATAATAATAAAATATTATTGATATTTTTTAAAAGAATAAGTAAGCAAAAATTAATTTAATGTTTTTTTTATACACTTTTGGAGGTTATTTTGACAGCCTGTATCTCCTAACTTATAATTTATCAAAAAAAAGAATACCACATTTTTGAATCACAATTAGCTGAGTATTCAGTTGGCTGTGACAGATTTTATTTTTTTTGTAAAACCCTATTTCCCCCACTCCTCTAACTTTTAAAAATCCTGTATCTTAAAACCTGATGTGTGATGCCCCCATGTTATATAAGCTTTTTTTTCGGAAATAACTTCCTCTATCACCTGCTACACTATGGTCCCTAAGTTATGGGACATCATCTATAGGCTTGTTTTTCAAATTTTCAAAGATTAATCCTTTATTTATACATATTTAGATATTTAAAAATTTTAAAAAAATTTAAAATATACTATTTTTTCCAAGTATATTTATTGATAAAAAACTTTTTTCATTTCTCCATCCTGAAATTTGTTAAAGATCTTGCTAAAACATAAAAATATTTTATTTTTTGTAAAAAAAAAAGAAATGTAATTTTTCTATTAATTAACCTTTAAAGACCTTTCAAGTAAGACCCTATATCACTATCCTGGTGTAAGTAGTTCTCGAGATGAAAATTTTTTTGGATGTTCTTGTCAAACGATTAGACAGAAACATTCAAACCACTGTATATAGGAAACCTACACACACGGGACAGTACCTAAATTTTAAGTCTAATCATTCTGTTGCAACAAAACAAGGAGTTATAAGAAGTTTGTATTTAAGAGCCGTAAATATTTGTAGTAATAATGAAGAATTAACCACAGAAATTAACAACATTAAAAAGGACTTACAACAGAATGGTTATTCCGAGAAATTAATAAACTCAACGATATTTAAAATTAAAAACAAACTAAATGTACCAAATTCTCAAAATAATAATCCGTTAGGTGTTATTAACATTCCATATGTTCAAGGGATTTCAGAAAACATAAGACGAATAGCTAAACACTATAATATAAAAACAGTATTTTCTTCGGGAAATACGATAAGAAGTTTTGTAACTAAAACAAAACCAGACAATCCCTCAAATAATAAGGAATGTATTTACCAAATCCCGTGTGAGTGTGGTAAATCATATGTAGGTGAAACGAAACGCCCTCTTCAGGTTAGAGTAAATGAACATCTAAAAAGTACCCAATTAGGGGATATTGAAAAATCCGGTTTAGCAGATCATGCTTCGTCAAATGATCACAGGATTCAGTGGTCAGAAGCTAAAGTTTTACATAAGGAGTCGCATTGGCGAAAACGAAAGTTTATTGAAGCTGCGTATATAATGCAGAATAAAGAAGTTTTCAGTCAACCAAGCACGGACATACCAAACATATGGAAACCACTCTTTAAGGAAAACAGGCGTCTTAGGATTAAAAAGGGGGCGGGCCGTCACACCTGACTGCACACCAAGTAGTATAAGTAGTAGCCTAGAGACAAGATTGTTTAGTTCACACTTGATAACGGTTAGAGATACTTACTAACCGAAACGTCGTGTTTTAAAATAAATAAAGACAATGGAAGTCCGAAATTTTATTTCTACACAATCTTTGTCTACGAGTTTCAAACAAATAGTTCTCGAGATATTCTAATGTTTGTTAGTACATGTTTAAGCCAAATTGGCAGTTTTTTTGATTTTCAAAATTTGATTTATGTGTATGATATTGTTTTCGACGGAATTTTTTTTTAATAACGCCGAAAATGTGTTATTTGGATGTATTTTGACCTCTCTTAGCAATATTGTCGTGATGTATGTCTGTGTGTGTTTGTGTGTATATTATTTCTGTCCGTAACACAATAGCTCCTAAACCGCTGAACCGATTTTCACAAAATTTTTAGGTAAAAAAGTGTTCGACACTCTTACGACCTGACTAGATTTTAATCAAATTAAAATTGACAATTAAAAACTTTACAAATTGCTAACTTTTTACCGGAGCGTTGTATCAATATACGGTTTTCGGAATATAGGAGACTACATTTTGCTCAATAATTTGTGTTATAACCAAAAACTTCGTAAGAGCTTTAGTTCTTGAGATATTTACAAAAACTGTTTTCAGGGCTGATATATTATCATGGCTTCACTGTTGTAATAGGCTAGCTAGGAAGGTATCAGATCTGTCATGGATCCATTTATTTATTTTGTTTGTTTAAAAATAAAGACACCAATCTCAGGCTCAAGATATAGGGTGTTCCTTAAATGTCCTTATAACAGCTTAATACATATTCCCAAAATCAAAATAACTATTTTAGGGACACCCTGTATAATATTAATAATATATAGGTGTTCCAAGTTAAGTGTTTACCGTTGCTAACTTAAGATGCTTAAATCAAAATACTCTGCCAATCTATGGGCACCTAAGCTCACACTGGATACTATAGTTATAGTGTATCTACGTGAAAGCTAATATAACTAAAAACTGAAGTATATTTTATTGAACTCCAGACTCAATTACCTTTGGTTTGATACCACACAAGCCATGTTTTGACTTAAACTCTAATTTTTCAAATCTACCCCCACCCTTTTTTTAAAAACTAAAATGTATTTTGTTTAACTCCAGACTCAATTACCTTTCGTTTGATATCACACACGCCATATTTCCACTTAAACACTAATTTTTGAAATTTACCCCCACCCTTTTTTTTTAAATAAACTAAAATGTATTTTTTTTAACTCCAGACTCAATTACCTTTCGTTTGATATCACACACGCTATATTTTTACATAAACTCTAATTTTTGAAATCTACCCCCACCCTTTTATTTGGCTTGTATTCGGTGGATTTTCTTTATTTTAAATGGGACCATCTCGACCCAAAACCAAAACCCAGCCTGGGTACCAAATGTCATTAAAATCGAGCAAGCCGTTTTTGAGTTATGCGCGTTGGTCGTTACAGACAGACATACAGACACACAGACAGACAGACAGACAGACATACAGACAGACAGACAGACAGACGGCGCAACAAAAAAGTTTCAAAATCATCTGAAACGCAAAGATATATAAAAATTTTTGAAATCGGAGCAACTTTTTTTTTCTTGAAAAAATTAGGATCACCATAGCTCACACTACTATAGTATAGTATATGTGTGAGCTAAAAAATATCGAATTTCGCGTTTTACGAGTTTTTAATTAAACACCCTCTATCTCTTTTGATTTTTCTTCCTAAAATTAAAAATAGCGAAGATATTCCAAATTACACTTATAATATTCTACCAAAGAAAATTTCAAAACGTATTTTGAATTTAAAATATCTTTTAGCTATTTTTCACTTTAGAAAAAAAATCAAAAACATTTTTTGATTAGAATTGAAAGACCTATCAGAAAAAAAATATAAAATACAGGGTGTTCAATTAATTTTTTAAAATAATTTTTAAAAAACTCGAAAACTCAAAAACGCGATGCTCTATTTTTTTTAAATTTAAGTATCTTAAAGAGCATCAAAAATTCTACTAGTTTGCCAATTGAAACTTTTTTCTATCTTTAATAATAAAAACCTTAGCAATGATGGACACTTAAATTGGAACACTCTGTATTGTTGTAATAACAAAAAAATAAAGAAAATACTTAGACTACATTTTTTTTTTAAATAAATAATGCATTAATAATAGTTTAAATAGATTAGTTTTCTACAGACCATTTTTTGTTTATTTTTGCTGAACTGTGTTATTTTACATGGAAATATTACTAATTTTTTTATGTAGTCAACGACCTTCCAGTAAAAACAACACTGACATTGGAAAAAAAGTGCAAGAAGGTAGACCTGTAAATTGTTGTTTGGGTAGGTGCAAAGTTACAAAACAAAATAAACAGAAAAAGCGAGTATTGTAAGAAATGCACAAAGTGTATTCATTGCTTTATGAAAACCTTACCCAGAAAATTACAGTCGAACTTTGATAACTCTAACAAAAGAATTTTGCGGGGTTTTCGTGTTTTTTGTGAATTAAAATTTAGGTTTTTTTTTAAGGAAAATTCGTACACTTGCAATAATTATGACACAACCAAGTCTATAATAAAAACGTTCACCTCTAATACATGTGAATACATAATTTTTGTTCTTATACATATGTATGAATGTACATAATTATTTTACCGAAAAAAAGTCGGTTTTTGTGACATAGTAATAGCAAATCGCATACAAGTTACACTGAATTGCGTCTTTAAAACATTCCAATGCAAACAAAACGATTCGTAATTAGGAGATTCCCCTAGAAAATTCGCGCCACATACAATATTTGAGTTATCAAGATATTCGAGTAATCGAAGTTTGAGTTATCAAGATCAAATTACATATAGTTCGACTGTAGTCTTATATTTGTTATAAGTTTGTGAGCTAAAAATATTTTTTCTATAAGCGTGCGAAAAAGTCTACTTTTCCGCACGCATTTTAGTGTGGAAAGTGCCACTTTTCCGCACTAGTGCGGAAAAGTAAATTTGTTACGATTTTGAGGTGTTCTATAACATTTAGACCGTTCAAAATACATTTGTATCTTTCCTAGCACACGAAATATCCTAAAAATATTCAAATTGACTAAAATTCTGCTATATTTTCAATATTTTCGATAAAATAAAGTTTTCAGTAAAATAGGTTCAAATTATAAGTTTTAAACCTCCCCGGTATAAATATCGTCATTGTCAATGTCAAACAACAATGAACACTAGTGGTTTTAGATTTGGCATCTTAAATCACCATAGCAACAAAGTACAAACAAACTGTCAAAACAAAGCCAATTTTGCAGATACAAGCGTCTTTTGAATTTTTCAAACAAAAAAATCAGATTTTCGGACGAAGATCTACCCCAGTCAGCTCTAGAAGCCGCTAGAATGTGAATAATAATAATTGATTTGATTAAAACGTTTTGAATATAAATAATTTTCTGATTAATTTTTAGTTTTTTCCTCACGCTTATAGAAAAAATAGTGTACCTAACTCGTGCGTAAAGTGTCTTTTCCGCACTTGATTGCTGGCCAAACTCCGCTATCGCGTCGTTTGGCCATCTGCAATCGCGTGCGGAAAAGAGGCACTTTCCGCACTAGTTAGGTAAACTACTATTTCGCACTTTACCGATCTAAACTGCACTTTTTATCCCGCATGTAGGGATAAAAGCGTCACTTTTTACTTCAATTATCAAAGGACGGATCAGGGGAAATATTATCGAGTTATGAGATCGTGAGAACACTTTTGGGTTGCCAAGTTCATTAAACGTTAAATAGACAAACTTTGAAACTTAATTTTTAAAAAAAACACGAGTTCTTCTGAGAATAGGAAACATCGGTTAAGAGGCAACTCGTTTAAAAGGGCTGTAAATGTGTCTACTCGTTTTTTACCTTCCTAGCCTGCGCAGCAATGGCTAGAGAAGGTATTGTTTTCGACGAATTTTTTTTTAGATAATGCCGAAAATTTGTTATTTGGGTGTATTTTGACCTATTCTAGCAATATCGTCGTGATGTCTGTCTATGTGTGTGTATTTTTTTCCGATAACGCGATAACTCCTAAACCGCTGAACCGATTTTCATAAAATTTTTACAAAAAACCGTTTTCAAGACTAATATAACATGAAGTTCACTTGAAGTGTGCCAATAGGCTAGCTAGGAAAGTATCATCATCATGGATAATAGTAAATTAGTAGGAAAACAAAATACTTAAATAACTACAAATTTTCACTTTGTTTTGTTTTCTTAATTAAGAACTAATTAAATATACAAAAACAAAGTATTCTAAAAAATGTCAACAATACAAATTGATTTTTATTTTTAGATTTTAGCAAAGGTGGACAACAACAACACCACTAGCAAAAATTAGGTAATTGGAATTGCATTGGCTTGTAACTTGGTTAAAACTTATGGCTTTAAAACAAAAATTTTATTACCAATTTAATGTAGAACTGAATGAGATTGTGAAAATTAGGTCTCAGAATTCACCTACTCAAAATTCCAATACCTTATGCATACAGTCTTTGCTAGTAGCAGCTATTTTAAAATTTAAATTTTGGTCTATAATATGAAATTTTAAAAACAATGCTAGTCTAAATAAACCGTTTTACAAAATTGACTGTTCATTGATTTTTAATATAAATTTACCCTTGAAATACATTTTTTTTTAAAATGTTGTATTATTTACTACTTTAGTTTTTTAAAAAAGTTTTATTTTTACTTTTTAAATAAAATGTTGCCGTCGATTTTGCTTTTGCTATATTTTAAATTGTGAAATTTGTGTTATTTTATTATTTTAATGTATTCAATATCACTTTTGCACATATTTAGAAGTTCTAGTTTTGTTTTCTTTGGATATATTTGTCTGTTGTCAATCGTAAAATATAAAAAACCAGAACACTTTTAAAAATAGTGAGTTGTCATTTTTAAATTTTTGGATATCTTGGTGTAAAATTAAATCCTGTGTCTGTAAAAAATGTAAGTAAGCCTCAAAAAAAAAAATAATTTACGTAACTCTACTTAACAAAAAATTTAGATACGATATATAAATAAAGAAAATAGAAAATTGTTAATTTATTAGGTAAGTAAGTATACACAGTGTTTCACGAACATCGAAACAAAGGTCTTTTTGGGTATTTAGACTGCGAATTTGCTCGGACACGTCGATTTTGTTTGCGAGGGGGACACTTTTTGGCTATCTTGAAATAATTTTTGCATAGGGAAAGTGGGTCTAGTGATACCTTGTTTTGAGGGCCTTTTAAATGTTTTTAAAAGTTTTTAAATATTTTTGATTAAATATTGTTTTCAACATTAACAAGCATTAATTATATGCAAGACTAGGTTAATTATAAGTAAAATTTATGGCAACACCAGCGACTTGTTTTTAGGTATATTTTCAGGATCACTGTATTTATATTTTGTAATTTGAAACAAATAAAACAAACTATTTCCAATTCGTAAAAAAAACTGTTTACTTTTAATTTCTAACGGTTTTACCATTGCTTAAAAAAGAGACAGACTGTACTTTAAACGCCTCAGACAAAAAGCCAAAATACCAGCGCAAGCCAGAGACGCGTCGAATTAGAAAACCGGTAGAAATTAAAATTACAAAGTGTTTTTTAAAAATTGAAAATAGTTTGTTAAATTTGTTTTGAATTACAAAATATAAATTACTGTGATGTTAGTGGCTTTTATTAAAATACAGCGAAAACAAGTCGCTGATATTGCCATAGATTTTACTTATTCTTAACCCATTCTTGCATATAATTAATGCTTGTTGATGTCGAAAAGAATATTTGATCAAAAATATTTAAAAACTTATAAATGGCAAAAAAACAATTTATATTTAAATCCCGGTCTGTTACACATCAGATAAAATTCGCTAAACTTATCAAAAAAAAACCTTTATATTATTGCAAAAGTAAAATACAGCGATCCTGAAAATATGCCCAAAAACAAGTCGCTGGTGTTGCCATAAATTTTACTTATTCTTAACCTAGTCTTGCATATAATTAATGCTTTGCATTGGATGATGTTGATGTCGAAAACAATATTTGATCAATAATATATCAAAACTTTTAAATGGCATATCAAATTCGTTTGGTTATAGATGACACATATTTATTAAATCTGAATTAATCCTAAAATTTTGAAATATTACTTACCATTTTGATGTAAAATCCACACTCAGCTGATGATAGGACACAGTAAACTGGAACTTGGCTGCTCGTTTGTTGACCCGCTGCAATCTCTTCCACACCGAGCCCATGTTCCGGCCTTCTAAACCCACACAAGATTGCATTTTTATAATTAATTATCCTTAGCACAAAAAATGTCAATCCAAAATGCTCTACATCAAAAAATCTGGCACAGCATCAAGCACTTACAACAGTTCATGCAAAATTGAGGAACTGAAAAAACCATGCAGCAAATCTGTAGAATGGGTTTTCTATCGAACACTTGAGGATTTTAGCGATAGGATGCAACAGCAAGCACTAAATGTCATACAGGATATAGTGGGCATTGTTAGCAGCAAGGCTTATCACTAAAAATATGTTTTTATTAAGCAAATTCTGATTTTAAGAATATTTATGTATACAATAAATAGAACTAAACTTCAGCCAGCTTAATAAGAAATCTAGAAAATAATTTTTAAATTAACGATTTTATTAAAAAGTAGCACTAAAAAGTAAAAAAATAATTTGGCAGATTTCTATTTACTACAGTCTAGATTTCACAAAACAATTTTATATTTTAATTTAATTTTTAATTAATTTTGAATTTTCAATGTTCAATTTTCCATATTTTGAATTTTGAATTTCGATATTCGAATTTTAATGTTGAATTTTGAATTATTTTGAATTTTGCATTTTAATTTTGAATTATTTTGAATTTTGCATTATAATTTTGAATTTGGAATTTTTATTTTTTAATTAATTTTTTTGTGCCGTGATGTCTGTCAGTGTGTACGTGTACGATAGCTCCTAAACCACCGAATTTTTTTGTGTCGTGATGTCTGTCTGTGTGTACGTGTACGATAGCTCCTAAACCGCCGAACCGACTTTCATTAAATTTTCATTTTGGTCAAAATCCATTAATGCTAATGACAGTTTTTTAACAATTAAAAATTTTTAAAAATGCTTTAAACTTTTTAACGGAGCATCACATCATAACACGGTTTTTGAAATATCCTAGACCACATTTTTTTCAAAAATTTATGTTTTAAACAAAAACTTTATAGGAGGTCTGTTTCTGAGATATTCAAAGAAAACTGTTTTTTAAGGGATATATCATGGAGTTCACATGCAGTGTGCTAGCTAGGAAGGTATCAAATCTGTTGTGGATCTGTTTATCTATTATTTTAGTTAAAAAGATGAACTATAATATAAAGTAGGTAATATTATAATATGTTTGGGTTAGGCAAACTGAGAATTGGGTTTCAAGATTATTTATGTTTACATTAAATTTAATCAAATGCATTTTTAAATATTTGGAAATCAATGTTATGAGAAATATAAGTAGAATTAATAAATAATAAATAGTTTCTTTATGTCAGTAATATTTATTTAAATGTCTAAGGCAATGTTAACTAAAAATATTTGGTAATAATTTACAATAATTAAGAATATTAAGGCAAAACCTTTGACAAAATTTATTTTCTGATCAAGCAAAGTAACACCAGACACAACTATAGATTCTGCTAAGGAGTGTCTCAAATTTTTTCATGGATGTAGTTAGATGTTCACATCTGGAGGGGCTTCTCTTCTAAAATGTGAATGTGTATGACAATGTTCAAATAATTTTGGAGGTGCCTATTCAATATTAAGGGGGGGGGGCAAAACCCCCCTTAACAACGCCCATGCTTCTAGAAATTTTTAACAGTTTGAAAAACAAATCCTTTTAATGTTCTCTAAGTACAAAAATCTTTTTAGATCATGGAAGTCTTCCAGAAATCACATGTTATTTCTGCAAGCCACCAAGGAAATTGCAAAATCAGGAATCAGAATAGTTTCCCAAGAGGTGATCCATTCTTTCGGTTACCAGAGCACTTGTAGCAGATAAAAGATTTTATTATTGGATAACTAGCAGCTTATTTATTGCCATATACCTAATTTGTTTCCTTCAGTAGTTTTTGAGATGTTGACTGGTCTGCTGGCTTAAAAAAAGTTAGTAGAGCAAGTGCTAAAAAACCAGAAAGTGAGAAATAGTAAATGAATTAATTGCTCTATATTTATTAGGTTAGAACTGCCTTAGGTAACAAAAATAGAAAAAATAAATAATATTAAAAAATTCAAATGATGTAAAGAATATTCAAAAAATATAAAGTTAAAGGTGACATGTCATTTTAAAGAGAATTTTTTTCTAAATTCAAAAAAAAAAGAGGGTCCACCATAAAAATACTAACTGTAATATCTCAAAAATCAAAAATTACAGATAAACTTAATTTTGACAGGACTTAATAAAAAAAACATAATATATTACTCTGCTAAGCAAGGCACCAAGCTTAGAAAAAAAACTGGATCCATGAAGGATCTGATATCTTCCCATTAAGACACTTCACACTATGTCAGCCTTGAAAACAGTTTTTTGCAAATAACTCAGAAACAGAAGCTTCACAAAGTTTTTGGCTATAACACAAGTTATTGAGAAAATCTGTTCTACTATATTCTCACCCAAAGGTTAGCATATTTTCAATTTTTAAATTGTCAAAAAACTGTCATTAGCAATAATGGATATTTACCAAAAACTAATCAGCTCATTACAGTACAGAACATTCTTTTTCATAAAAATCAGTTTAGCAGTATAGGAGCTATCATGTTACAGACAGACAAACACATACACACAGACAGACATCACAAAGATATTGCTAAGATAGGTCAAAATACACCCAAATAACACAATTTTGGAATTATCTCAAAAAATTTTGGCCTGTTAGACATAGGTGATTAGCTAAACCAAATTTGTATAAACTATCCTACAGGACCTGGTCCTGTAATGTATTGAAGAGACCTGTATAAGGTTAAAAATTACTTGTACACCTACTGTAAGCAACTGATCACCCCTCACAATTTCCAGTATTTTTTTTTTTGTGAAAATTATAAATTATAAATAGGTAGAGTACTAGGAAATTGTGAAAATCATATGCCATACCTGAAAATTATGAAAATTGCTTGGTAGATATATCTTAAAATCGCAAAATGTCCATCACACACAAAATTCCCAAAATGAATTCAATTCAATTGAAAAATTCCTTTATTGTCAAGAAAAAAGAGGAATCACCTAGGAAGTTTTAAAAGCACAACTGATTACTGGATATATCACCCAGGATATCACATTTAAAACTCTTAGGTATCTGGCAATTTTACGTTTTTATGGAGCAAGAGCCCCTAAAGTACTGTGAAGTAGTGACAACCAAAAATAGAAAGAACTAAAAAATAACAATCTACTCATACAAAACAAAAATCTAGATACCATGCAAAAATATTTTTAAAAAATTAGTGTTTCACTCAAAATTCAGTTTCAAATATATGTGATTTATCCCTGGTTTTGGTCAATTGATATCTTTAAGGATAGATACCTCTGAAACCATAATAGGTTTGTTACAGTCACATTACTGATTTATAAAAGTGGTGTGTCCTCGGGGTGTGTCTAAGACAGCTAAAGGCTGAAAAATACCATGTTTCAAGTAACCAACATAAAGAAGTCACTGCACAATTTGTTGCCACCAGTCTGTTCCAAACTAATCTTAGTTTTACTCTGCCTGTGATTATAAAACTTTACAGGATCTCATTAAGTTATCAGACAACAGACAGACAGAATAACAGACATTCTTAAGAAATGGCAGACAACAAATGTTTTGACCCATGGGTTTTTGGATGATGGTTCTGTACATTAGGTAGATGGACTAGTACAAATTACTCTCGGCTAAGCCCTAAACTCAGCTGATGGATTGTAAATAATAATTTCAACGAAACAAAACCACAGATCCAAAATATAGAGAGATGGTTTTGTCATTTGCTTCTTGACTAGATTTGCCTTGGGTCCATTTAGTAAGCAAAACAATAATAGTGGTCCTATTTTAAGTGACCCCTTAAAAACTGCAATGAACAAAATATTTTAAGTTAATTTTAAAGGAAAAACAAACTACCATTATAATATCTAGGTATAAGAAAGAATACTAATAGTCCCTATAGATAAGACACTACTTCCTATTCTATTTCAACTTTGATCTTTTCTACAATTCTTCTAAATTTTATAAAATGAGAATTTTTCAAGAGAGCAAGCAAGGAAAATACATCATTATTTATTTACCTGGCAATTGATACAATGTGAACTTATAACGAATAAAAATACCTAATTAAAGACGCATTATGATTGTTTTTTCAATGGCCAAGGGCCAAGTTTAGTGGCAAAACAGACTACAACTCGCGATAATTTTTATTTATAGACTGGCACTCTGGCAGGAAAACATCAATTTTTTGACAACTTCAAAATGTGACTGTCAAATTTAGACAACCGAACGAGGTGAGTTCCATTTTCTTGCGTGCAAGTAATCCAGTGCAGCGGGACTGTTCACAACACGGACCTTTCCGAAGCACGGGCTCAGGGGTAATTCCATGAAAACGTAAATGTGATTGTCACCCTCTTTTCTTACGTATATATTATTTTAAAAATTTTTTAATTCAAAAAGTTTAAACAAAACTATTTTTGCTATTTTATACATTTTAGTTTTTATACGCAAGTTTCAAAAGTAAACCAACATTCCTCGGTCTCCCCATTCAAAAAACACACTCAAAGAAAGCACGGGTTTTTTTGGGTCCTTGTTTAGATGTCCTTGACTGCCAGGGCCATGTGGTGCATTGTCTGACATCGCTCCGATATGCAAGTACATTCAACAAGGTGCCAAGAGACAGAAATCGAGTCAGGAACAAAAAGGAAATCAACCAAGAAAGGAATAGATTTTTTAAATGTGAAAGTCAGAAGATCACTCTCGGTTCTTGAGAGATTACAACAAATTTAGCAAAATGTTCACTTAAATGGTAGTGATCCTTCGACTTATTAGTTAAATAAAATCTATGGGATTAAAAAGCAGGCATAAAACAAAGATTTTGTGTTTTTTGTGAATTCATACCACGTACGTCTTAACTATATCTGTACTGAGAAATGGTCTCTATAACTGCTACAAGCGTGCCGGCATGTAGGATTTCAAATGAACTCAAACGTATGGCTTGGATAAATTCAGGTTACTGATAATGGGTGCTGCGCGCTCAATGCCATCTCTTTTCTAAGCTAAAAACACCCACTATCAGTTACCTTAGGATAAATACGTTTTAATTTATTAAAAAAATGTCAAGGAAGCAGGTTCCAAAATAAAAAAAATTATCTTAAATTTAAATCAAAAATAAAAATTAACCCCAATTTTGAAAATGTCAAATCACGGCATGAAAAATTGTCAACGTCATTTGAATTAGTCCCTTTCAAATTTTATTAAAAGCGTCTAGGTTTTTAATACAAGCCATACGTTTGGGTGCAATTGAGTCATGTACAGAAGAATAAGATTATTCATCTGTTTTTGTAAGTACTCAATTAAAAAATAATAACGGATTGATTATTTAAGATCTTTTTGGCAAACTTAAGTATTTTTAAATTGTTAAAAAAAAATATTTTTTAACTTGGCGCCGGATGTTTTTGCTACCCCTGTCACCCCGGTCGCTACGCCACTGCTAAATACGATTCCCGGGATATTAAATAAAACTAATTTACATTTACATATCTTGTACTTGCATTTATTACAAAAATAGACCTATATATTCTACATCACTATACATTATTCTTTTTAAATATTTGAATATTTTATTCATTAATTGCGTTACAGTATATAATATATAAATATGGCAAACAATAATATAAAATAAATAGAAATAACTTTATTTTGCTTATAAACTTGACTTCAGATTTTCAATGATATTTACCCAGTAGCGTTGCTCGTCTGAAAAAAAGTACGTTGAGGAGGGGGAACATTTTTCTACAAGAATGGTTTAAAGGATAAAAA
This sequence comes from Aspidapion aeneum, assembly GCA_963576565.1. Classification (NCBI taxonomy): domain Eukaryota; kingdom Metazoa; phylum Arthropoda; class Insecta; order Coleoptera; family Brentidae; genus Aspidapion; species Aspidapion aeneum. Next base: position 5,146,769 of record OY755043.1, on the reverse strand, counting down.
GCTTTTTTCATGAAACAATAAGTGTAGAAAATTACAAGCGAAAATTGAGTTATTAGATTAAGCACAGTTTCTGTACCTAAATGGACTATTTAGTACGTAGGTTTTTTTTTTTAAATTTAAAGTACCTATAGAATTTTTGTATGGAAAATTGTGTTTTTTTAGTAGATGGTCCCCGAATTGTGCTTTCCGCTGCGCGCTTTCCGCTGTAATATAGGTACTACCAATGTTTATAAGACAGAATAATCAATGGTACTACCTACATAAATCTAAAATGGGAAACTAAAGTCAAATTTACATGCAATACCTAAAAGTAAATTATTTTAAAATAAATAAAAAATCTATATTTACAAAACATTCGATTCGAGTTATGAAAATCATTGTCCGGTATTTCATTACGAACCAGTGGCATATCGAAATGGAAGTGGGAGTGTCGTCTTTTTTTTCAGTAAGTAAGAGTTACTTTTGAATAAAATTTTATTTAATTTATTTTTAAAAAATTGTCCGTAGTCTGAATTTACCTCCCATTCGAAAAAGTATTAACTTTTCAATTTTCGTTACGCCACTGGGTTATAGTCGTCTTTATGTAAAAATTGCTACAAAAACTTATTAAACCCTTCGTATTTAACAAGGTTTTTTTCATTACTTGGAGCACTGCCAAGTTTAGGTTATTACAAGAAAATTAGGGGGGAATTTATATTGTATTTTGTATTCAGTAGTGTCAACTAGAGTACCTAAACCATTTTTTATTTTTTTAAGTTTCAGGACTATTGAGTTATTATATATAAATTTGGCATATTCATAACCTCATCGAAGAACAAAAAAGTTTAAAATAAGCAGTTTGGTACATGAGTATACCTCTTGTTCCAAAATAGTTTAATGGTCAAAAATCAGATTAAAAGTACCTATGTTTTAATTTTAATTTTAAACAAAAGATACGCCCCTGATTTTTTGTATTTAATTATATTATCCGCCGTAATGAATATAAAGAATTTTTTTTTATTTTTTACAGAAATTTGGCGTTGCAGTATGGTATAAGTTTCGAAAATAAAAATTGGTCCCTTTCAAAATATACCAGTATAGTACCTACATGCAACGAAGTCTTCTAGGATTTAAAAAAATCCCTCCTGCTAGCCATCTTATTTTTAACAAAAATGAGATCAATATTTACAATTTAAAAGCTTAATAGAGAAAAAAAATCGAAATAAAATAATTTTCCAATCTTGTCTAAGAAAACTATAACTTTTAACTCAAATGACCTGAGAAATTAGATTAAAAAGGTACAGAGTAAAGTAAATAACAATTACAACTGTGAAATTTATAAAGTAATAAACAAAAAAAACTTGGCTAAAAAGTTTTAAATTTGAACTAAGATCATCATGTACAACCCTTAATTCTTTTCTTTAAACAATATGGTGAAACAATCAACGACACATTCTCTAAAACGGTGAGAATGAGCATCTCCCCATGACAGGACAAATAGAGATGATTTTAAAGGAGTACTCCTTCTCACCCATTCATAAACAGATAAAACTTACAAATAGGTAATCTACTTAGCACGTCTTTTATAAAAGTGTTTTAAATAAGCAAATGTTTTACTTTCTGTATTGGTAGCCTCCGGTACCACCCGAAGGACCCGATGGATATCCAGCGGCACCTCCCGCGGGGCCAGATGGGTAGCCTCCTCCGACACCAACACCTACTTGTTGATAACTGATCTTGGGCTTGTACCCTTCTGAATCGGCAGTGTATTCTACAGTTTGGAGACGACCGTCTGGTAGAAGGACGTAGTACTTTCCTAGATAAAAAAAATAGGAAAATTACGCTTTTAAAATTAGCTAACTTATCTTTATGCCAAGAATTTTAAATGTTTAAATTACATTTTTTAGAGGCGCACTGTCACGGAATAAATTAAACCATTGTATTGGTACACCGGGTGAGCCAAAAAAAAAAACCGGATATTTTTTTTTCATTTTAACTCTTAAACGATTTTAATAAAACAAACTGCACTTGGCAGATAATTAACTACAGTTTTGACTTAATATATTATTTTTTCACCATCAAAATCCAAGATGGCAAACGAAATTAAAATGTACCCTTCAAAGATGCTCGTTTATTCTTGTCTCGCAAACATGTTTTAATAATTTTTTTAAATGACGAAAAAAGCTGCATTTTTGCCACGCACAACAAGGTACGAATCGGCAAAATCGGTTCCGTAGCTCTAAAAAAATATAATTTTGTTTCAACCATTGTTTTGCATATTACACGATTGCCTTGCCAATCATGTCTGCATTTATTTCCTTATAAATTCATTACTGATGAACCGATTTTAATGAAATAAAAAACATCCTGGAGAGAATTGATTGCTTTTTAAAGATCATAATCATAAGTTTATCGCCATCTTAAAATTTAAGATAGCGGACAGAGTCATAGAGACATAATTGGCAAAACAATGATTATAACAAAAAAAATTTTTTAGAACCACCAAACCGATTTTGCTGATTCGTACCTTGTTGTGCGTGGCAAAATGCAGCTTTTTTATTTGTTAAAAAAATACTCTGCCAATATATGGGCCCCTAAGCTCACACTCACTAGGTACTATAGTTATAGTGTACGTGTGAGCTAATATAACTAAAACCTGAAATATATTTTATTCAACTCCAGACTAAATTACCTTTTGTTTGATACCACACAAGCCATGTTTTGACTTAAACTCAAATTTTTGAAATCTTCCCCCACCCTTAAAAAAAAGAAAAACTAAAATGTATTTTGTTAAACTCCGGACTCAATTACCTTTCGTTTGATATCACACACACCATATTTTCACATAAACTCTAATTTTTTAAATCTACCCCCACCCTTTTATTTAGTTTGTGTTCGGTGGATTTTATTCATTTTTAAATGGGACCATCTCGACCGAAGTTCCAGCCTAGGTACCAAATTTCATTAAAATCGGCCAGGCGGTTTTTGAGTTATGCGCGTTGGTCGTTACAGACAGACATACAGACAGACAGACAGACAGACAGACATATAGACAGACAGACAGACAGACAGACAGACAGACAGACAGACAGACAGACAGACAGACAGACGGTGCAACAAAAAGTTTCAAAATCATCAGAAACGCAAAGATATATAAAAAATTTTGAAATCGGAGCAAATTTTTTTTTCTCGAAAAAATTAGGATCACCGTAGCTCACACTACTATAGTATAGTATATGTGTGAGCTAATAATTAAAACATGTTCGCAACACAAGAATAAACGAGCATTTTTAAAGGGTATAATTTAATTTCATCCGCCATCTTGGATTTTGAGATGGCGGACAAAAAGTTATATTTAGTCGAAACTCTGATTAATTATCTGCCAAGTGCAGTTTGTCTCATTAAAATCGATGGTACAGTTTAAAAGTTATAATGAAAAATAAATTGTTGTGTGACTGAAAAAGAATCCTGGATCTTTGAATAGCTGTAACCCCAACCAGGGCTATCAAAATGGACGGACCACGATCCTCCACTTTGTTGACGTCACATCCGGGGCTGATTTTTTTTTGATGGTCACGTTACGACACAGCTGATTGTCTTTAAAATTTTGAAGTTGGAATGACGGTTCATGGATATTTGATTTTTTGTTAAATAAAGCCGTTTTTGAGATTGTTTTGACTTTATTCTGGCAGAACAATTTTTTTAAAATGTATAGTAAGTCCTAATTTTTCATAGCCGCTTCATTAGCTCACACAAAAATTAAGTTTAAAGCAGAAGCGAATGTGACAATCACATATGACAAAGTCAAATACATGTCAAATATAACAGTTGGCATGTGGTATATGGCGGGAAATTTGAATTCAAAATAAGGAATGCTAAATCTTGAAGATTTTAACCTTTTAATCATGTTGCTTCCTTACAAACCTTTGGTGGAATATCGGGATGGTGTCTGAGAATATTTCACTGAAATTTTGCGGAAATCTGTAGTGCTATTTTGAAAATATCATAAAAAAACGTCTGACCTCCCATAAGACAGAGAACAGCTGATTTTTTCAGGGTTGTGGCCTCTATTTTTGTGTTGGCCTTGCCCCAACATAAAAATCCAGAGCATAGAAAAGGAAAGGGCCGCCACTAACATAGGGCAGATACTGTTGAATCTTCTATCCCTCCCTGCATAGGGCCAAGTTTGAAATGTATCATTTTGTTCCAAAGATATTTTAATATGTTTAGTTCCAGTGGCGTAACGCTGGGGGAGGAGGGGGGGGGGTTGGGTTTTAAAACCCCCCCATGAGGCAAATAAAAAGAATAACGCTACATGAATGTTTCAAAACTAAGTGGTAGGTGGCTACATATGAATGATACTATACATACATTCATAAATTTAAACCCCCCCCCCCATTGGACCGCTGGCGCTACGCTACTGTTTGGTTCTATGATACCCGAGGTGTGATACATTGTTGAAAATAATGTTTTTACTGAAACAACATTTATGTAGGTAACTTTTGTGGTTCTATTGCCAGCCATTACAAAATAGGTACATCAGCAAGACAGCTGCAGAAAACACTAACACTTACCTTCAGCTACATCACCCTGTCTAGATTCTTTGTGCCCAAAGTCCAAGCCAGATGGCGGGTCGTTCACTTTATATTCGAATTCGTAGTTTGCAGGTTCCTGTTTAAAACAGAAAATAATTGTTTTACTATTAAAATAATAGGTGTTAAAAAATTATGAAAAATTTAGATATGTGCAGTAAAAAAAGGATCGTTCCTGGGCCATTTATTTTAAAAAACAACGATGACAAATAATAATAAATCTCTACAATGTCGCCGAAATCTCTTAACAGTAATTGTTTTTGATGATATCAATTTTTTGGTTGGTGACTAGGCAAATTGTTTTCCGAAAAAAGTCTAATTGTCAAATAATTATACACAATTATTGTAATGTTGGTATAAAGCACACCTTATTAGGTAGGTTGGTACCTAGACAACAAAAGATTTTTTTAAATCTGAAAATCGTCACATATTTAATTAGGAAAATAATTATAACGACTAAAAAGACAACAGAAAACTTTAACAGATCAATCAAATTTACCTAAAATCAGTGGCGACTATTGACGTTATAAACAGTTATCCAAAAAATTCTATTTTAGCATTTTACAAACAAGCAGCTACTTGGTGTAGTTTTTAGTTTATTTGTTTATAAAAAAAAGTCTATTCGCCCTTCTTTTACCTGCGCAAAGTGCTAGGATTAGCACCAGTTTCACACCATCATGGTCCCGTAGAGCAACCTCAAAAATCCCACAGAATTTTAAACAAGTATATTTCTATTTTTTCCACATTTTCATTATGTTCGGTAATGTTTTCCCTATAGGCACTATTCAATTGGCACCCAATATCAGCCTTGCCTAGCATAGAAAATTCTATGTGGTTATTTGAACAAGGAAAGAACCAGTAACACGTAGGAAGGGCAACGAACGTTTTCGCACGATGAATATGGCCGACGTCATTTAAAACAAACATTCCTCCCGCCCCTGCGCGCTGCTGCCGGCTTGTAATTATTTACGCTAAAAAAGTTTACTCAATTAATCACCTTTTGTTATAAATCATAATTAAAAATACTGTTTGTAGCAGCCGTCACTGCCTAAAATAAATCTGCTGTTGTGTCAGAATATGGGTTCGCAGTATTTTGGATTGCAGGATAGCGGGTCGATGCATAATTGAAAAGTTAAAACTCAAAAATTAGAAATTAACATCAGAAGGAAAGACTAGCAAAAACCTTTAGTTAGTAACCAAGTTTTGCGGCAAAATCTATGTAAAGAAGCCCCAAAAAATTGTTGTTTCACTTTGTACCTGCAGTGTGCCGCTTTATATCTCTATAATAGAACACCGAGACCTTTTAAAGGAGATATAAAATAGGTACCTAATAAATAAAGATCCGAAACGTAAAACAGGATCCAAAATTATATTAAAATGTGCGCAAATATTGATTTAGTTGCAAAAACGGTAATTTGTTTTGTCAAAAGTCGGTCCCAATTTGTTTGACATTAAAACAGTCAAAACAACAATGAATAGAAAACGTCAAAGCTCGGCTAAATCAATATGTTTGTAACAACCAGACAAAAGTAATTATTTCTAATAAAATCGTTTAGAAGAAGACATAAATAAAAATCAAGTAAAATAGTAAGCTAATGACTAATTAGTGCAGTGCCTCGTTTTGGGAGTCAATACCAATAAATAATTTGGTAAAATTTTTTTTTTAAATCACAATCTTTTATAAAATGCACTAAAAATTAAAAAATAATTTTCTAACATTCTAATATTATCATAATAATAAAAGCGATGGCCGACTGATGGAAATTTTGACGATGTTAGCACGATTAGATATCCGTATTAATTAAATATCACTATTTGCAAGAATCAATCTAGCAGAAAAATGCAGAGGTACCAAACCCACCCAAACCGACCCAAGATACCCCAGCATTTCTCTGACAATGGCATAACATTGCGGCACATCAAACATATTTTTGAGGACCTTCTATGTTGAATATTCTTTAAGTGTTTGGATCACAAATTTAGATTAACTTATGCTTTGATTTGCGGCCATCGCTTTTATTATTATGATAATACTAGAATGTTAGAAAATTATTTTTTAATTTTTAGTGCATTTTATAAAAGCTTGTTACTTAAAAAAAATTTTTACCAATTTATTTTCTACTTTTTAGTCTCAGCTATCTACTCTATTAAATGAAAATATTTGTTCAATAACAGAACAAAAGAGTTTATGCTAGATTATAATGAAATCGCTGATCGTAAGTTGTTTGGAAACTCATTTTTTTATTGGAGGAAGGAGACAGCGGCGTAGCGTGGGGGGGGGGCGCGGGGGGTTCGTCGCCCCCCCCGCCCCGAGGGTAGTGGCGCCCCATAGATGGGAGAGGCGCCCTTGTGACGTATCGGCCGCCCCCTCATACATGATGACCTTTTTTTTTTTTTTAGTTGCAAGATTCGTCAGAGGCGCCCTTGTGACTTATCGGCCGCCCCCTGACATATGATGACCTTTTTTTTTTTTTTTTTTGTTTTTTGGTCGCAAGATTTGTGAGAGGCGCCTTTTTGACCTTTTGGTTTTTTTTGTTTTGCCGTAAGATTTTTCATCAGTTTTCAGAGGCGCCCTTTTTAGCTGTCGCCCCTCCCGCCCTTTCGGGCACGCTACGCCGCTGGAAGGAGAGGGTGGGGGTAGAGGTAGAAATATATTTTTTGTTTGGGCTTTATTGCCATGGGCCCTTTATGCATATACCAATATTATTTTTTTCTTAATGTTGTATTGTCATGGGACCACTATGTGTGTACCAAATTTCATCCAAATCGGATAATGGGAAGTGTGTCAAAAACGCTTCACAAGATTTGATAGATAGTTAGATAGTTAAATAGTTAGATAGTTAGACAGAACATCTGAAGCTAAATAAAGTAAAAAAAACACAGGAAGTGCGGGCTACTGTATGTACCCCTCTACTCCCTTCCCGCCAATCAGGGTTTTGATGACGCGGTACCACTTTAATACAACATCAAGTATAAAATCTTGTCAAAAATGCATATAGAATGCTTATTTAACTTGGTGACAAAAACAAAAAATAGAAATAGAAAATAAAAAATTTGTAAAAGATTTTAAATCAAATCAAAACACCACTATTGTGGTAGGTTATTTTGCAAAAGCTTATTAATTCGTCTATTCAGGGTTTCAAAGCTGTAGACAAAATAAATAACCACTTCTCAGAGCCATTTGGTGTAATCGTTGTTTGATGGAGGTGTAAGGCAGGGTATTTCGCTAGGGTTACCAGACATCCGGATTAATCCGGACATGTCCGGATTTTTACTACGTCCGGGTGGGTCCGGGCGGATTTTTCATAAACGTCCGGATTTTAAAGTAGCCGCTTTTATAAACATCAAATAATGCAAAATAAACTAGTTTCAAAAAATGTAATTAAACAATAATCGTCGATAAATTTAGCAGTGTGAATTCACCTTTAAGCGAGGTCTTCACATAACGATTTACCTTACATCTTGCCTGTTCAATCAAAACGCATCAAGTAAAACTTTGTGTGTAGACGGAAAAACGGACGTTTTACTTGAGATTTAAGACGGAAGACCGCCTAGAGAACTGACCGGATCACGCATTGTTTTCCAATAAAACCATCGTTTTGTATCAAAAACTGATCTAAAAACGTACGTTAAAACTATCATGTGTCTACGCTAGTCTTTCAACCGTCATACTTGACCCTTTTGACTGACAGGCAAGACGTAAGGTAAAACGTTATGTGACGACTTCGCTTAAAGTAGTATTATTAATTTCGCCTTGTTGAAGTTTACACTTCTGCCGTGTGGTTTAAGCACACACAATTTTTTTGATGAAGTTTGTAATCTAAAAAAGTATATATCAGACAATTCTACTTCTGATGACCACAATCTGCCTACCCATGAAAAATGGGCAAAATATTTTAATGCAAGTATTTCTACCCAGTGGACCAAAGAAAGAAATAGGCTGCTTTTATCTTCTGTAAAAGAAATACTCATGACTTCATACAATTTAAGAAATATGAGCTGGTCAGAATTTTACGATTTTGTACTTCTGCCTAAAAATTCAACGCTGTTGAATAAAATACAAAGCAGTGAAAAGTACCTATAAAATAGTAGGTATATTATGTTATTTATTATTGTTTCAATAAAAAAAAAGTTGATTTTTTGTGTGTGGCATCGAAAAAATTTTGACGTCCAGATTTTGTCCGGATTTTCTTGACGGCTGGTCCTGGTTAGAGACGTTTTCATCTGGTAACCCTATATTTCGCTAACTTTTTTTACTGTTTTTTTTTTAACTTACAGATTGATCATCATATCCTTGTCCACCATAACCATAGCCCCCACCTCCGGTTGAGGGAGGCAAGTAACTGCTGTCAACAGCAGGTGTACCATAACTGGTAGTTGGACCACCGTAAGATGGACTCGGTGCTCCGTAGCTTGTACTGGGTGTGTTAGGCGCTCCATAAGATGTACTGGGAGTGTTAGCTGGTGCTCCGTAGTTTGTACTGGGTGCTCCATAACTCGGGCTTGGCCTGGAGGGTGGACTTGGAGCCCCATAAGAGGTGGAAGGTGGTAAATAAGTATTCGTAGGTCTTGTTTGGGGAGGTAGGTATTGGTTAGTTGGTTGTTGAGGGGGCAAGTATTGATTGGTGGGTTGTTGGGTCTGAGGAGGTAGGTAATTATTCGTTGGAGGCAGGTAATTATTCGTTGGAGGCAAGTATTGGTTGTTTGGTGGAAGATAGGTGTTGGTTGGTTGCTGGTTGGCAGGAAGGTAAGAGCTGGAGGGAAGCGGCGCGTCACCCCGGGCTAGAGCCAGAGTTGAGAGAAGAATCGGCAATATCTGAAAAAAAGTTATATTTGTTAATATTGTTGCCAAATCACAGTAAAAATCTACAGAGTGATACTTTTTCAGGGGTCATGTCGCCTTTTACCCGGATTTTTTTTTCGTTGTAAGCCACTGGTAGATTTTAGAACAAGAAATAAATTCCTTGTTTTATTTGCAAGGTTTTTTGTGATTTACTAGTTTTTTTGCATCTTTAACCGTTTTAGAGGAAATCGCTATTGCATCAAAGGTAGTTATTATAAAATAAAAATATGCTTATTTAAAACTTTTTAGCATAGCTAATATTGTTAAAATTATTTAAAACTTATTTAGCATCGCTAATATTGTAGTGTCTATAAGTAAATATACATACGAAATATCTCGAAAACTGCAGGAGCTATAAAAAAACAAAATTTTAACACCCTGTATCTCGTAAACTAAGCGTTTGCGGACCTATGTTTATATGAACTTTTTGTCTTGAAATCGCTCAAGGAATTTCAAGTTAAAATTATATTATAGAATTTTGAAACACTCTATATAAACACCATAAATTTATAAGGTTCTGGATTATATCGTATGACCAAGGGGGGCCATGGATAGCCTGAAGACGTAATAATACCAGGCGTAAGATCACCAGGAGGTTTAGGGTACAAATTAATTTTGCTGTCAGTTTCTGAACAAGAAGATTACTTAGAGAGGCCCATGCCCCCCACCCCCCTTTATACCCTCCAGTGTGAAAACTCATAGAGAGGTGTAGTTCCAGTTGAAGCATAATAGTGGGTTTACACATGCATGAATTTAGTGGCGCCAGTGTTCGCGCCAGTTCTATTGGCACGCCAGTAAAGGTTTACACTATTGTGCGAAAATTAAAAAGACTGGCACGCCAGTTTCATTTTTAAAGTGTACACGATACGCGATATGTCGGCTGAACTCTCGGAAGCCTGCAAAATAGTCGCTAAACTTTTATTGAAAAAAAATAAAAGAGATTCAGGAAAAGGAACAACGAAAAGGCCGTATCTGCATGGGTTAAAGCATGGATTGCTAGTCGATCTACTTTGGATGCTTCCGAAAAACTTTTAGGAGAACTTGCAGCAGAAGATCCTGCGAGCTATAAAAACCATCTTCGAATGACAAAACAACATTTTGATATTCTTCTAGAGTTTCTCTTATTTAAACAACATTCTTTAAAACTCGGTCTGCTACTTTAAACCATGGTACTTTTCGGGTGTATACTTCATTTGCACTGGCTCCGGAACGTTGGCTTTTTTTAATTTTTGTCAATTCCAAAGCATATGTGTTTCTTATGGATCATATTTTTGCTTTTACTTCTGCAACTTCAAAGCCTTCAATAGTCATTATTTTACTAATTTATCTCGACTATCTTTGTTTTTATACGAACTACTGTGTACATCCCATAAACAAGGAAAACATTCATAGCCTTCAAGAAACTGTATGGTCAGTTCTGCTGACCACTTTTTTTAGCCATATTAAGCTATAAAAACAAAAATAAACAAAATTTCTAAGCTCAAACACAATGAAAATAAAAAATAATGTAAAATAATGAACTTAAAACTGGCGAGCCGACGTGCAAGCACTTGTTTACACATGAAAATTTTCCTTTTCTGCGCGCATGCGTCACCACTGGCGCCAGCAAATTCAGTCAGCTGCAGACTTTTTTGATACATGCATGCAAAAAAATAACTTGTGTGCAAGTCGGTGTTTACACTTGCAAATTTAACTTACTGGCGCGCCAGTTTTTATTGGCGCCAGCAAATCCATGCATGTGTAAACTCTCCTTAACATAATATAAAATAAAACAATCATAGTATTATCGACCCAAATTATAAAATAAATAATAGCTTAGAAGTGAATAATATGCAAATCAAGATTCAAAAAATCAATTCAATAGACATTCGATGTTACCAATTGCGAATCAATCAATAGTTTGATTTCGAGCCTTCCAATAACAACAGGCCATTGGAGTCGTCCAAATATATTTATTTTAATTTTTAATTTGGTCCAAAATGACCTAATTTGACAATCAGTAAAGAAAAGAATTCCTTCGTGCGCATTTAAACTTCAATAAAATACTCTGCCAATATATGGGCCCCTAAGCTCACACTAGGTACTATAGTTATAGTGTACGTGTAAGCTAATATAACTAAAAACTGAAATATATTTTATTTAACTCCAGACTAAATTACCTTTTGTTTGATACCACACAAGCCATGTTTTGACTTAAACTCAAATTTTTGAAATCTACCCCCACCCTTAAAAAAAACAAAAAACTAAAATGTATTTTGTTAAACTCCGGACTCAATTACCTTTCGTTTGATATCACACACGCCATATTTTCACATAAACTCTAATTTTTAAAATCTACCCCCACCCTTTTATTTGGTTTCTGTTCGGTGGATTTTGTTCATTTTTAAATGGAACCATCTCGACCCAAGACCCAGCCTAGGTACCAAATTTCATTAAAATCGGCCAAGCGGTTTTTGAGTTATGCGCGTTGGTCGTTACAGACATACAGACAGACAGACAGACAGACAGACAGACAGACATACAGACAGACAGACGGCGCAACAAAAAAGTTTCAAAATCATCTGAAACGCAAAGATATATAAAAAATTTTGAAATCGGAGCAACTTTTTTTTTCTCGAAAAAATTAGGATCACCATAGCTCACACTACTATAGTATAGTATATGTGTGAGCTAAAATAAACCTCTACCTCTCATAAAACGTGCCTAAATGACCTAATTTTTGGTCATTCCTTGATACATTATTTTGTCTAAAACCGTTTTACCTATCGCAATGGGGTTTTAAACGCACCGTGCCTTTAAGTCTCTTCTTAAAAGTACCAAAAAGATTTCTTAAAAATTTGTGAAACTCTGCCCATTTTATTTTATTTTAAAACCCTTACAATTAGATTTTTGCCTACAATATTTAATATTTTTATTCCGATATCTCTGCACCTACTCCACAGACTTAACGGCTTCAGATAATTTGAATTATTTTATAGTTCCTCTTTATATTAAATACTTTTTCCGTAAAATAGTTATTTCAAAACCCTAACGCGCTCAATATACATCATACGCAGAGCTTCCTTTCAATATTCATCAAAGTCAACGTAGTAGTTTTTAAAATAATTTTTACTCGATTAGTCACGAAACTTGTTTGATTTTTACAAGCTTTTATTTAACTTCACCTGTATGTATGTATGTATGTCTGTGGGTATGTATGTAATCAAATCTTGCAACTCATTTTTGAAGAACTTCCAAGCATCCGATTGACTTCAAATTTCGCATAGCGTCTTAGTTCCGATGACAATACAATAATATGGTTTCATCGGGTACCTACCTCACCCCAAACATGGGGGGTGGAGAGGGGGTAAAACTTTAGTTTGTCCGATTTCAACCAAAATTGGTATCTGGGGGTTTTTGAGGATGAAAATTACGAATTTTTGATCAGATTACAAAAATTCAATATGGCGGATTCAAAATGGATGATTTAATGTCAAGTTTTTCTGATTACTTTTAACTGACTTCCACGTATTCGATTGACTTCAAATTTCGCATACCGTTATAGTTCCGATGACAATCCAATAATGTGGTATCACTGACTGCCTACCTCACCCCTAACCTGGAGGGCGGAGAGTGGGTAAAATTTTAGTTTGTTGGATGTCCACCAAAATTGGTAGCTGGGGGTTTTTGAGGATGGGGATTACGAATTTTTGATCAGATTATAAAAATTCAATATGGCTGATTCAAAATGGACGATTTAATGTCAAGTTTTTCGGATTACTTTCAACTGACTTCCACGTGTCCGATTGACTTCAAATTTCGCATACCGTTATAGTTCCGATGACAATCCAATAATGTGGTATCACTGACTGCCTAACTCCCCCCTAACGTGGAGGGCGGAGAGGGCGTAAAATTTTAGTTTGTCGGATTTCCACCAAATGGGATCTGGGGGTTTTTGAGGATGAGGATTACGAATTTTTGATCAGATTACAAAAATTCAATATGATGGATTCAAAATGGACGATGTAATAACGAGTTTTTCTGATTACTTTCGACTGAAGTCCACGTAGGTATCTGATTGATTTCAAAATTCACATGCTCTCCCACTAAAAAGTGGGGGGGGGGGACGTAGAAGAGGTAAGGCTTTAGTTTGTTCGATCTCGACCAAAATTAGAAATGCATAGACTTAGACAAATCTAAAAATTAAAAAATAAATTTAGAAAAACAAAAACTTTTTGAAAACAAGCTTTTATAAAATGGACTAAAAAGCATAAAATAATTTTTTGAGTGTTCTGATATCATAATAATAAAAGCGATGGGCGTATTAAAGGAAATTTACCCGTTTTTGTTTTAGCCTTGTTAACTCGAAGTTTAGTGAAAATCCAAATTCATTATATTATAGCAGAGAAATGTAAGGGTAGACAATTTAACCCAACCCAACCCTACTCAAGCTACCCTTACAGTTTTCTGATATGGATGGACATTATTACGCCTGCTTCATATTAGGCAAATCATCCGCGAACGGCAGTGTGTCGATTTATTTTGTCACATTGAAAAAGAAGAGTCGGTCCATCATCGGTTGTAGACGATCCACCAAATGAGCATGGAAAGGCATTTACCTACCTAATATTAAATACGCCCATCGCTTTTATTATTATGATATCAGAACACTTAAAAAATTATTTTATGTTTTTTAGTCCATTTTATAAAAGTTTGTTTTCAAAAAGTTTTTTTTTCTAAATTTATTAATTTTACGGGTACTTAATTTCACGTTTGTTAAAATAATAATGTAATCTTGTATGGAGGGCTGTTTGCGCCAATTTTTAAATATATCTTCTTACATATTTGGTTTGTATCATGCAATATTGCAACTTGAATGCATCATGATGGTCTCAAACATTTTAATAACTACTTAGGTACTCTTAGAAAACAATACGGGCGTTTCCAAATTGTTTATTTATAGATAAATTATGAGCGATAGTCATGGCTCTCGTTAATTTCTGATGAAATTTTAAGATAGGTATTTTGTCCGAGGTCTATACTTTAGGCATGAAGTGATGACGTTTAATAAGAAATTCCTATTATAGTAATCATTAAGCCGATAGAATTCAGCTATCTATCTATCTATTTAGCCTTCTTCGATCCATCTTTGGACATAGGTCTCCCCCAATATCTTCCACTCTTCTCTATCTGTCACTCTGTTCATCCATCTCGTACCCGCATGTTTCTTTAAATCGTCCGCGCATCTCATTTGGGGTCTTCCCCTACTTCTTTTATTTTCCCAAGGTCTCCAGTGTACAGCGTGTCCCATTTTCGATGGGATTAAATGGGAAACTCGGTTATTATTAAAGATATCGATTTTCTGATTGCACCTTACCGTGCTCTTTTTTGGAGCCCTTAAAAATGGTGTAATCAGATTTTTGCTATACCCCGTGGTTTCGCTAATACAGGGAAAAATATTGCATTTTAATTAATTCCTTGTATCTCGCTTATTTTGCAAGATATTTTTATTCTATAAAAACCTTTCTATGGCAACTTTTTTAGAGCAAAATAATGACGTTGTCAATTTTTTAAAATATTGTTTAGTTTTTGAGATATGGTATTTATCATAAAAAAATTAAATACGGACCTGGATTTTTTTTATTACAACTTTGATTGGTTCCGTGCTATTATTACTTTAAAATGATAAAACTTTAATATTTTTTTGATTTAAGGTTAAAAAAACTATTTAATATTTGAAAAAAAAAATATAGTCCGAACCTGGAAATTTCCAACGTAATTATAAATTAAAAATTGCAAGACACACTAGTTGAACGATTTTTAGTTTATCTGTTTTGAAATAATAATTAAAAGATTTATAAATAAAGTAAAAAACGTTAAAAAGTTACAAAAATAATATCATACTAATTATTTGATGGTAGCACAGCAGGTCGTGAAATTTACAAAACAAAAGCGTGGAATTGACATTGTCATTTTACTTGTCATTTTTGTGAATGGCTTACAATTATTTTAAACTGGCTAGAAATCGACCATATCCAGATTTTGAAAAATGTGATATGTTTGACTGCTTCATTCAAGCAACAAAATCCCAATATTTAAATGGCAGAAATATTTTTATGCAAAATGCGTTAAGAAAAATTACTCAAGAATGCCAGCAATGTCTTACACATAATGGTAATCAGAAAAATTAGTTATTTTTTATAATTTGTTTTTTTTTTGTATTTTTCGTAGACTTTGTTTCAAATAAATCTGTAAATTAACGTAAAACCATTCTAATATGCTAAGTATCAAAACAGTTAAACTAAAAATTGTTTATCTAACAATTTTTAATTTATATTTATGTTGAAAATATCCAGGTTCGGACTAATTTTTTTTTTAAATATTAAATATTTTTCTATTACCTTAAAACAAAAAATTTTAAAATTTTTATTATTTTATGATAATACTAGCATGAAACCAATCAAAATAGTAATAAAAAAAATCCAGGTCCGTATTTAATTTTTTATGATAAATACCATATCTCAAAAACTAAACAATATTTTAAAAAATTGACAACGTCATTATTTTCTTCTAAAAAAGTTGCCATGAAAAGGTTTTTACAGAATAAAAATATCTCGCAAAATAAGCGAGATACAAGGGATTATTAAAAATACAATTTTTTTAAAAACTCCCTGTATTAGCGAAACTACGGGGTATAGCAAAAATCTGATTACGCAATTTTTAAGGGCTCAAAAAAAGAGCACGGTAAGGTGCTATCAGAAAATCAATATCTTTAATAATAACCGAGTTTCCCATTTAATCCCATCGAAAATGGGACACGCTGTACAATACATTTGGTCTATCGGTCGTGTTTCTGTCTGATATTATGACCGGCAAATTTCCATTTTAATTTTGCTACCTCTCCTCTGAAATCCCTTACTTTTGTTTTATTTCTCATCCATTCATTCCTTTTTCTATCTGTTAGCTTCACATGTAACATTTGTCTTTCCATTGATCTTTGGGCTTTTGTTACCTTATCCATGTTTGATTTTGTAAGCGTTTTTGTTAGGTACTACTATGCCAAATATAAAAATAATAATAATATAATAACCCTTTTTGCATCTTATTTACAAATTTACTCTACTTAAAGTCTGAAGAGATGTGTAGTTTATATGCAACAAAGCGTAAACATTTTTTCTAAACTCTTTCTTCAATATTGACCTGACCTTACGCAAGTGAACAATAAACATTCTTAAAACAATTGGTGTTGTTAAACTTCTTTTTAAAAACCCAAGTAATTTTATACTTAGCTTTATTACATATATTATTGTAATGGTGTTTAAATCTTAAGGTTGCTTTAAATAATAGACCCAGATCTTTAATCATAATGCTTGCTTCAACAGGGATATTATTAATATGGTAGTTATAAAAAATTGATTCTGATTGTCTAGATTCATTTAATGAAAGCCCATTTTCCCTACACCATTGTGAAATATTATTGAGGTCAATTTATCAGCCACAATGTCCAAATTGATTTTTCTTACGGCTGCCATATTGGATTAACACCATTAACACGCCCTTAAATAGAACATAAAAAGAGCTTTTCAACCTTGTATAACAAACCAATTTTTGTATGACGAAAAATGTGAATTAATTAAAAAACATTTTTTCACTTAGTTGGCTATGGAACAAATGCCGTCATATTTACGAAATCATCAGTCAAAACTTTGTCTATTATTTAATTTATCTGTTAAAACTTTTTCTAAAAATTATTTGGGATATTTTTTAACACACTGACAAAAATTTAATATGGAAAAGTTTCCAAATTAAAAAAAATTGGACATTTTGTGTTATAAGAACGCTAAAGTAGCTCAAGATATTGTAGAGTATATTTTTTATTTTTTAATATGTAGCTTACTTTGCCAAATGCTGCCTAGGCCAATCTTACTCGTCTCTTGATTTCAGCTGTTTGGTTTTCTTTTTTTAGTTTAATAATTTGTCCCTGGTATATTTCTCTACTTGTTCTATTTTTTCTTGGTTTATTTTGATTCTGATAACTTCATCTATGTTTATTATGATTTTTGTTTTAGAGTAGCTCGTACTAAAGCCTGTATTTTCAGCTGTTGTATCCAGCTTCTTTATCAGTTTTTGTCTTATCCGTTATTAAGGCGACTGCCTGAATGAAGTATAGGTTAGCTGATCCTCTTCTCGAAATTTTATTAATTTTTTGCTTTTTTTCTAGTTAGTCTAGGCGCTGGCTTCTGTCACGTGTGGCTTAATATGTGCGCTCAGTTTGACTGCGGGGCTTTGTTAAGCCAGGGCTATCAAAACGGACGGGCCACGATCCTCCACTTTGTTGACGTCACATCCGGGGCTGATTTTTTTTGATGGTCACGTTACGACACAGCTGATTGTCTTTAAAATATTGAAAGTTGGAATGACAGTTCATGAATATTTAATTTTTTTTTTAAATAACGCCGTTTTTGAGATTGTTTTTACTTTGTGTTGGCAGAACAATTTTTTTTTAAATGTATAGTAATTCTTAATTTTTCATAGCCGCTTTATTAGCTCACACAAAAATTAAGTTTAAAGCAGAAGCGAATTTGACAATCACAGATGACAAAGTCAAATACCTGTCAAGTATAACAGTTGGCATGTGTTACATGGCGGGTAATTTGAATTCAAAATAAGGAATGCTAAATCTTGAAGATTTTAACCTTTAAATCATGTTGCTTCCTTACAAACCTTTGGTGAAATATCGGGATGGTGTCTGAGAATATTTCACTGAAATTTTGAGGAAATCTGTAGTGCCATTTTGAAAATATCATAAAAAAACGTCTGACCTCCCATAAGACCCAATGTAAAATTCAGCCCCGGGAGAACAGCTGATTTTTTCAGGGTCGTGGCCTCTATTTTTGTGTTGGCCTTGGTTAAGCATCTATAGCAGTATCAATAAAGTTTGGTCACGTGTCAAACTCATGGTCGTTTGGCCGCCATCTTTGAAAAGGGCCGCTAAATAAAAATACTTTTGTTTAAGCATACCTCTCTACCCAGTGGTCCTATTTTAATTTTTTAAAGCTTGTTTTACTCCTTTCTGAAAGGCAAACAAATTTTGTCATAACAGATTTTTTGATAAATTACGTAGTTTTTAAGATATACCAGGATTATTAGTATTTCCGCTCGCAAACGAGTCAAAATAATACCCATGCTCATTTTATTGTAGCTACAATAGTATTGACATTTGTTTTTTTTTGTTACATAGAAGGCTTTAAACCTTTCACAGAAGAGGATATTGACTATATGTTTTTAATGTTCGTTGGATGGTACCCCTAAAGACTGTCTGAAAGAGGGTAGTTTCTGAAACAGTTCACAATATTATAGAAAAAGTGAATTTGCAGCGAAACGATGCATCCTACCGAAAAACGATAAAGTTATAGTACTTTTAATTTCGCTTCTTCTGATGTATCACCTACCATCCTAGCTTTGATAGCTGTAGAAACCAGCTAAAATATACAATTTTGTAAAAATTCTACGTTTTCGCTCCAAAATTTTTTTCTTAAAAATTGTAAAAGATATGACAATAATCAGAATCTATGGGCACCTAAGCTCACACTAGGTACTATAGTTATAGTGTACGTGTGAGCTAATATAACTAAAAACTGAAATATATTTTATTGAACTCCAGACTCAATTACCTTTCGTTTAATACCACACAAGCCATATTGACTTAAACTTTAATTTTTCAAATCTACCCCCACCTTTTTTTTAAAACTAAAATGTATTTTTTTAACTCCAGACTCAATTGCATTTCGTTTAATATCGCACACGCCATATTTCCACATAAACACTAATTTTTTTAATTTACACTCACCCTTTTTTTAAAAGTAAAATGTATTATATTTAACTCCAGACTCAATTACCTTTCGTTTGATATCACACACGCCATATTTTTATATAAACTATAATTTTTGAAATATACCCCCACCCTTTTATTTGACTTGTGTTCGGTGGATTTTGTTCATTTTTAAATGGGACCATCTCGACCCAAAACCCAGCGTAGGTACCAAATTTCATTAAAATCGGGCAAGCGGTTTTTGAGTTATGCGCGTTGGTCGTTACAGACAGACAGACATACAGACAGACATACAGACTGACAGACAGACAGACAGACAGACAGACAGACAGACAGAAAGACAGACAGACAGACAGACAGACAGACAGACAGACAGACAGACAGACAGACAGACAGACAGACAGACAGACAGACAGACAGACAGACAGACAGACAGACAGACAGACAGACAGACAGACGGCGCAACAAAAAAGTTTCAAAATCATTTGAAACGCAAAGATATATAAAAATTTTTGAAATCGGAGCAACTTTTTTTTTCTCGAAAAAATTAGGATCACCATAGCTCACACAACTATAGTATAGTAGTAGTGTGAGCTAATATACTTAACGTTTTTCGTTAGGATGCATCGTTTTGCTGCAAATTCACTTTTTGTGTAATCTTGTGAACAGTTTTAGAAACCACCCTCTTTAAGGCAGTCTTTAGGGGTATCATCCATCAAACTTTAAAAACGTAAAGTCAATATTCGCTTCTGTGAAAGGTTTAAAGCCTTTTATGAAACAAATGTCAATAATATTGTAGCTACAATAAAATTAGCACGGGTATTATGTTAATTGTTTTGTGAGCGGAAATACTAATAATCTTGGTATATCTCAAAAACTACTTGATTTAATAAAAAATATGTAATAACAAAACTTATTTGCCTTGAAAAAAGGAGTATAACAAGCTTTAAAAAATTAAAATCGGATAACTGAGTAGGGAGATACGCTTAAACAAAAAAATCTATCAATTTGGCGGCCATTTTCAAAGATGGCGGCCAAACGACCATGAGTTCGACTACGTGATCAAACTTTTTTATACAGCTATGGTGCTTAACAATGTCCCGCAGTCAAACTGAACGCAAATATTAGGTCGCACGTGACAGGAGCCAGCGCCTAGACTAACTCGAAAAATGACAAAAAATTAATAAAATTTCGAGAAGAGGATCAGCTGGGATTTATACGAATATCGCTTTTAGAGTCAGGAAAAAGTCCATATTCAAAATGTGCAATTAGTTTTTGAAACCATTTTTCTGTAACCTATACTTCGTCAGTTGGTTTAAGTATTGCCCGCTTACTTTGATGCCTATTTATTCCCAATCTAAGTTTTTTAAAACATCTTCTAGGGCCTGGTTTTCTTTATTTTCGCTTTGATTATTTTAGGTTGTAGCTCTGAGTTTATGTTCTTTATTTGTATCACTTACTATTTCCGAAATGCCTACATAGTTACCTTTATCTGGGGCACTCTGTATATGCTAGGTGTGACGACTTTACCAAGAATTTCAATAAAAATCTATTGTTTTTAAATAGTTTATAATTAGATTTAAATAAATGCTGAAATCCTCAATGTCTATAAACGAAAAATATATAAAGAAAAACATAGTTTTCCTATTTAAAGAGAACAAAAACTATAACTGACTAAAATAACAATTTAGTTCTAAATTGTTGAAAAAATCCTTGACGAAAAAAATGTAACATATTTTCATTTGCCTTTGACACAATGTTGTGATCCAATAAGATAATCTAAAAATGGATAAATATCAAATACTTGTCTAATAATTCCAAAGAAAATGTATTGAAATTGCTTTTAATTAAATAAAAAACTGTTAAGAGATCATCAATGGCCACACCATAAATGAAAAATAAAGAAGAAAAACTTGCTTTGATTTATATTAAGTGGTTTTTTAAATGGTATGCCAAGGCGTTTTTCTTTCATAAAAAGCAAAACAATTAATTTATATGCGTATTTCGCTCCAACTGCAAAAATATAAAAAAAATACTACCATTTTATAATCACCTAAACTTTTTCTTGAAACATTTCAGTTCATATTTTACCTATCTAAAACTCAACTTCGGAATGAGCTACGAAACTCAAACTCTGTACAGTCGTAGATCTTCATAGAGTTAACAACCCCTCCAAGTTTCATGGACATCCATACAGTAGTAAAGAAATTTCAAAAAAAAATTAAAATTGCCACTCACTCATGTATAGATCATCAAAATTCTACTGTACTTCCAGACATGCTACAAAGCTGAAATTTCGCAAATTTTAAAATCCCAAAATTTAAATTTGCTTCCCTTTCTTTTAAACGTAAAGTTATGTAAAATTAACATTGTCCACACGCTAGAGAGCTGAGCTTTAGAAGGCCAATAGGAATTATGATAAAACTGAAAAAAATATATAAAACCATAAAATTTTAATTAACTACCCTCCTCTTTAACTGTAAAGTTATGTAAAAGTAACATTGCCCACTTCCAGAAACGCTAGAGAGCTGAGCTTTGGAAGACCGATAGAAACTATCATAAAACTATAGAAAAAAATTTTAAAACACCAAAATTTTCATGTACTTTTCTCCCCTATAAATTTTAAGTTATGTGAAAGTAGCATTGCCCCACTTTCAGGAACGCTATAAAGCTGAGCTTTAGAAGGCTGATAGGAACTATGATAAAACCAAAGAAAATTTTGAAATTTGTATTTCAGAACTTGGCTTTACTTTTATCTCAATTGTTTTTACGGAATACCATTTTCGTGTACTTGGCTTTTTTACATAAAATGTTTTTGTTATGATTCTACTTTTTGGCACGATCTGGGGGCACGGCAATATATATACCTTTTCTTAAAACATCTTAGCTCATATTTGACTCATTGAATGATATTGACTCACAGATGATAGATCACCAAAAATCTACTATACTTCCTGATTTATTAGGAAGCTGAAATTCTTCTCATAGGAATTATGACAGAACCCCATGAAAAAAAAATTAAATGAGCCCAAAATTTTAATTTACCCGCCTTTCCTATACATGTAAATTTATGTAAAACTAACATTGCCTACTTACAGAAATGCTTAAATTTTTTAAAGATTTGGCAAAAATTATTACAAAACTAAAAAAAACTTGAAAAGCCACAAAAATGCATGTAAAATTATGTAAAACTAATATTAGCCACATTTAGAAATGCTAGAGAGCTGGGATAGGTTTGCCCCTTCACTAATACTCATTTATCACTTGTTAAGATTGGCCATGAATTAAGAAAATTCTGGGTTGTTGAAGTAAGTACCAAATTCAGACAGGCCGAAGAAAACACATACATAATTTTGTTTTTGCTTTTATTTTGCAAATTTTTGTCGGATTTTATTAATTTTGGTTATTTTGAAAATCCAAGACTTATGAATATAAAAGTCCTGAACTTTTTGAAAGCAACAATGACGTGTTTTTTAGCTTGCCTTTATTTGATGTAAGTAACAGTTTAAAATGGGTATTTAATAAAATAAAGAAAAAAAACCAAACCAAAATTTTAGAAAATTAAATACTTTTCGGTGCAGAAAAAAACTTTGGAAAAACAACAATTGTATAGAAACAAAAAAGCGTATCGAAAATTTAGAAAATTAATGTGCTTTACCAAAAAAATTACGCTGCAGAAAATAAATTGTTGTTAAAACGAAAATAATGAGAGGGTTTTCGGAAAAAATGACGCCGCAGAAAAAAAAACTTGAAAAAATAAATTATTCAAGGAATGAATGACCAAAAACTTTTGAAAAAAAAGCCAAGGAAAAAGAAAAAATTAATTAATTTAAGCATTAAATGGCGTCAAAAATTTTTGGCGAAAATGAAAATTTTCACGGACTTGTCAGTACGCCTTTCATAATTTCTGCTAATTTTGTTTGGGAATGCTAATTTTGAATTTAGGGGGGGCTAGGCCCAACTAGCTCTTCTCTTATTACGCCCCTAGATCTAATTTCGCACTTCTTACTGAATACATTATGAGATCATTAAAAGAAAATAATAGTAAGGAATAAGTGTCTTTAAGGGTGGGCAAATGCCCCCCTCCTGCCCCCCTTTCAAATCAAATCAAATCAAATCAAATTATGCTTTATTGTCAAAAAAGTAGAGTTTTACAGACAAAGCGAAAAATGGTCCTTAATTGTAAATATAAGATAAACACTTGCTTACAAGTCTATGTTGAGGTACAGAATAGTCATTTAAAATAGTGTAACAGTCTATAAATTTCGCGATATATATATTTTTTTAAAAAATATTTCTCCTATGCAAATATGCTCTTTTTCCACCTATCACACCTATTCACTTACTATTATCGAAATACAACGAAATTCTTTGACCATTAAATTAAAATATGTTAAAATATGTTAAAACATGTTAAAATATGTTAAAATACGTAAAAACATGTTAAAATATGTCAAATCATGTTAAAATATGTTAAAACGTCAAAATATGTTAAAAATAAAATATGTTAAAGTTAGATATAAAACACAAGAAACAACAAACAGAACAATCTGATACATACACAAGTAAAATAAAAAAATTTAAATGTTTAAATATATTTGTCTATTATCCTATAACTGGTCCTCGAAAAATTCATTAAGACTATAATATGCCTTCTCCAAAAGCAAATCTTTTACCTTAACCCTAAATATTTTTTCCGAGTGAATGCTTTTCAGTCTATTTGGAAGCTTATTAAAAATTTTAATACTGCGGTAGATTATCGAGTTTTGGGTTAATTGAGACCTAGGAATAGGCAGAGGTATGCTGTTATATTCTTGACTTCTTGTTTGGTAGGTTTGTTCAAATGTGTGATTTTTAAATTTTTTATAAATCAGCACCACTGTTTCTAGTATAAAAAGGCAACAAAGAGTTAATATTTTTTCTCTCATAAACAAAGGCCTACAATGGTCTCTAATTTTTGCTCCCCAAATATATCTGATGCATCTTTTTTGAATTAAAAACACAGATCTGAACAAATACTGACTGCAATTCCCCCAAAAGGCTATTCCATAGCGCATACGCTATAGTATTTAATATTAAATAAATTAACTGATTCTTTCCAAATATTTAAATTTTTACCCCAAAATACTCCAATAATTGCCTCTTTTCCAAAACTGGAAATATCACTCATTTATACAATTTTTTTTTCTAAAAATGTATTTTTCGGGTTTCTTGAGTATTAGCAAAGAAAAGGCGAGGTAATTTTATTTTCAAAAGGTTTTAAGTCACCAATTTTCTAGTAGGGAAAACTGAGACTTTAGTGAAGATATCTTAATATTGATAAAAGGCGCCAGAAGATTTTTAAGTTTTATATTAAACTTTGGCTGCTGATATTAAGGTAACTGATGATATGTGCTATATGAGTACCACTCATTAGTATCAGTTACCTTAGAGATGATATAGGGTGTAATTTAAATGATGCATCAAACTTGAAGAAGTGGTAGAAAGGTCTAAAATAAACAAAAAGTTAAAATAACTTTTGATCAAAAGTTTCTTTCTTTCCAAGTTATAGCATTTGTCAAATTTAAAGAGTGAAGAAGTACTATGAATTTTATAGAGACGAATTTGACAATTTCAAATAATTTCTTGCTTCGTTGTTTTCCACAAAATTGTCAATTTTTTTAATAAATAATTTTTAATATGAGCTTTTAAATTTTTAAAAAAATAGATAGATGTTTGTACTTATCTAAAGGTCCCTTAATAATTACAGAAAAATGTAATATTGGCACTGAATTTAATTTAAAAAAAAATTGTTTGTTAAAAAAACAGTAATAACTTTGGGTATTTTTTTCTATTTTTACACTTAGGTATTTACTTTTATGTAATGCATAATTACACAAAATTTCGATGGTTCATTATAATTTTTAAGGAAATTATAATAAAAAAATTATTTTTCTGTAATTAAAAAAAGAGAGGTGTGATGCAAAATGTAATTAGTTTTTTTTAAATTTTTTTGATCTTTGCTACAACACAACCACTCAAAGTTTGGCGCGTCTTTTAAAGTACACCCTATATTTTGAACACCACAAACACTTTTCTGTAAAAAAATATCACAATACTTTTTTATCCGCTCCATATAACTCAACCACAACTCCACTAGTAAACTTTTTAAACTCCTACCTTAATTTTCATCTTGCACACTATTATATAAACTCTAAAACTAAAAAAAATGGAACGTTACAATGATGGAAGTTGGAGATGATCTGTTTATTAAGTACCACCAAAGTAGTTTATATACTCAAAGGTAATCAAAATAGTGGGTGACGTTATATTTAGTGATCTTAGGTGTCTAGATCTTCATTTAAGTACATGGTGAAGCTAGGCAGTTTGTTTGTAAATCAAACACAACCTAATGTTTGGAAATCGTTACGGTTATCAGTATTTAAGCTTGCAGGGAAATTCAGTGCGTTTATTATTATTTTACTTTCATCCCAAAAAATCCTTGTAAGCAGACGGATAAGGTGCTCTCTTTGAAAAAATAGCGGCCCTACTAATATTTATGTTAAACCTGCACTAGTTGCACTTTTTTTATCTTAAAAACAAAAAAAATAAATATTTATCTTAAAAATAAAAAAATATACAGTGAAGTCCGCTTATAACGAACCCGTTTATAGCAAACTTCTGGTTAATACGAACCTTTTTTCTTTATACGAAACGTCATCCATAAATACTCATGTATTGTCTTACTGGTTATAACGATCCCGCTTATAGCGAACTTCCGGATATAGCGAACCTAATTTTAATAATTTAGAATATGTATTTTTCTTTTAAAACGAACTTTATATATGCAGACAATGGGCGTTTTCACACTAGACGATACGGCAACGACAAGAATGGTTGCAAAGACATGCACAAGACCCAGAATATGATCACGAGTATGAATTCGATAATGATATGCTTAATTTAGTAGAACAAGCTAAGAGAAAAATGTGTGACTTTGACTTTAACAATTATGTGACTATTGATAAAGACATTCTAGCAAGAGAAACGTTGACTGATGAGCAAATTGTAATCTCTCCGTAACCTCAAACATGGTTTCAAGTGATAATGACGAAGATAATGATGATCCTGTTCAAGATAATTCTGTTGAAGTTACTAAGGTTTTTGTTCCAATCATTCGTGAAATGAAAAACAAAATTTCGGAAACTCGTAATTTTTTGGAATTACGCCAAGTTCCTGATAAAATATGAGCATCATTTTGTAACCTTGAAAGCTATATAAACAGGGAATATTTTTCAAGTAGAAATGTACAAACAAAAATTATGGATTTCATAATAATAAAAAAAAAGATTTAGGCTTCTATGTATGTATTACATACCACCATATTATGTACTTTACATATTTCTATGTATAACAATAATAATAAACATCTTTATTCGTATGTATTCTGCCTTTTATTAAAAATATAAAAATTAATGGTATTTTTAGTAATATTTTTAGTTTTCTTAATCTTGGATACTATTAAAAAAAGAAACACAAAAAATTAAACAAAATTTATTTATTACTGTTTGTAACGAACCTCGGATATAACGAACCGTATTTAGCTCATTTTTGAGGTTCGTTATATCCGGACTTCACTGTAGTTAAACCGAAACCCACGTACCCCACCTTGCCGTATTTCTTTTTTGATGGTGCATTTAGGGCACTGTTCTTACCGTGAATAATTTCTAAATTACTCATAGAAATTACTATTTTTATAATAGCCCATTAATACATTCCTACAAAGAATGCTTAAAAACTTGTTTAAATCGAACTAAATAAACATAACAATCGTAAATATCCAAGGAATTTTTTGAGGTGTACCTACTCAAAGACTTACTAAGTTTTCGGATTTTTGAACTAACCTGAATTAAACCTTGAAATTACGTCTGCTGTTCGGTAAGTGCAAGTGCAATATAGTTGTGCTACTGTACTACCGACACCCCTCAATAGATGGTATGACTGTGCTGTAGTGATTTCCCACACTGAATTTGAATTACGTTCCACGAAATTATAAAGGTGTGTGAAAATAATAAAGTCTATATTGTACCTAATATTACGATTTTTTGGTCCATTTATTAAGACGTACATATCAAGGTTCCCAAAATACCGGATTTTCCTGCCACGATGATAAAAAAAAACCGGAGCTGTGGCAACAATGAGGTTTTCACTTGACTTCGGCGCATTAAAGTTACATCTATATTGCGTACTTCAAATAAGAACATTTTATTGTACTTGAAGTACTTTTAATGTACTTGAAGTACTTTTAATGTACTTGAAGTACTTTTAATGTACTTGAAGTACTTTGAATGTACTGGAAGTACTTATAATTTACTTATACTTATAATGTACTTGAAATTCTTCTAATATACTTGTATATTTTAGTGTACTTGAAGTACTTTACTTGACAAAAACCAAGTACACAAGTACATTGTTAAAAATACTTCAAGTAACAAGTACAATTACTGGATTGTATATGTACTTCAAGGGCAGTACTTAAAGTACTTGTAAAGTACAATTTCAAGTATTGTACTTGAAGTACCTGACAGTTTTGGTTGTCAGTTACTTCAAATGAAATATTTGCAATTATTGTACTTCAAATACTTTGTTATTTTGTACTTATATGTGGTAAGATTTTATACAGAACCTGTATATGTTTCAGGTGGTGTTGGGTAGCCGAATCTGCCGCAGAAAATTAAATCGGTACTGCTTTGTGCTGCTACTCATCTCTATTAAGCCCCTCTTTTCTTTTAATTTTCTTTGAAATAAGTGCGTTTGCTTAGTATGTGGTAACTTCGTTGACCATAGATAATTTAATTTAGACAAAAACATCGACTCCTACTTTCGTTAGATGCTCTCTACTTTATCTCTACAAGAGAACCTTCTATGTTTCAATATGACAGATTAAAAATAGAGGCCCTTAGGAAGTTTAAAATTTTTTTAAAAACGTTGTTATTTATAAACCATTTAATTCCGAATAAAGTTGTTTTTAAGTTGTTTGGCATAAAGCTATTACCACTTTCTCATTAATTCAGTACATAAAAATTTCGAAAAATACATTAAAAAGTACATTTTAAAAGAACTAGAAAATTTGGAGTACACAGTAAACCAAACCATACATGCGCATTAAGGTGCACTCCACAGCGCATACCGTGAGTCAAGGTCCCTAGAATGGACCGGAACAGTAGAAAAATTGCCTTAGTTTTCGAAAAATTTTAAAAATATTAGTTGTTCTACCATGTAACTTTTGTAATATTAGTTGTTCTACCATGTAACTTTTGTACAAAAATCAGCTGAACTACCAGTAACGTGAAAATTCGACATATACAGGGTGTTCGGCACATGAACCGTCAAAATTTTTTGGGATATTGGGGGGGTCATTTGCTACCTTTTCAACCTTGGAACTTGGGTCCTAAGAGTCACGGCTAAAGAGATATGAATTTTTAATTTTTTTTCTTAAATTACCCAAAATCCTGTCTGGAAAAGCACCATTTTGTTTTATATAATTCTGTAATCTTATGCTTCTTCAACTAATTAATAGATTTGTTAAAATTGATGTACCAAAGGGATATTAAAGAAGCTTGTTAATTAAAGTAAAAGAAAAACAATAAATTAATTCTGAAATTTTTAGTTTTGATTAATTCTGAGTTGACTACCATTAATTAAATATTGATTTTATTAATAAAAATTAAAGAAAATCACAAAGGTTAGTTTTAGCACCCACCCTACCCTAACGATGAGAATTTAGTGCATGGTTGACAAAAGGTCGCTGGTTCAAGTCCAGCCTAAGGTAAATCT
Organism: Aspidapion aeneum; assembly: GCA_963576565.1. Taxonomy (NCBI): domain Eukaryota; kingdom Metazoa; phylum Arthropoda; class Insecta; order Coleoptera; family Brentidae; genus Aspidapion; species Aspidapion aeneum. The sequence goes on along the minus strand of OY755043.1, from coordinate 5,117,728 downwards.
TTTTATTATCTTATTTTTCCCTTGCCCTTATGCCACCAAATTTTCCTCATATACATAAATAAAATGTTTTGTTTGCTTTTTTTGTACAACGTTTGTCTATCATCTATAATCAACCATTTCTTCTTCAGATTTCAATGTTACAAAATGGGTAATTATTGTGATGGTTTCTAGATTAAAGTGGACGTCAAGAAGATATGGTTGGTTGATGATCTATGACTTTAAGAAAATTTTTATTAAGTAAATCATATCAAAGGTTACAATGAGGCTGATGTTTCTTTGATAAAATTAGGCTTTTGCAAAGCGACAGATTTAAGTAGAAGTAGTGATTACGGACTTGCGAGTCACCCAGACTAGGCCCCTTTAGGGCCCAGCGGCGTAGCGTGCCTTAAGAGGCGGGGGGTCGAAGGCTGAAAAGGGCGCCCGTAAAAAATTTGCAGGAAGGATACATTGTCAAATACCTGCAAATAATGCAAGGACCTAAAACTATAAACAACAAGTGAAATTAAAGAAAGAAAAATATTTTTATGTGTGTTTCAAGAATTGTCCGTTTACTTTGATACTATTCTATACAGAATTATACCAAACAAAAAGGGAACCATCACGAGAGACCATAAAGAAACTCCAAATAAAGATAAAGAACATAAACTCAGAGCTACAACCTGAAATAAGCAAAGAGGAAATAAAAAGAGCATTAAAGAAAATTAAAAATAACAAATGGAAAAGACGGAGTAACGGCAGAAATGCTCAAGTACGGTGATAAAGCTGTAGTTAGTACCCTCCATATTCTTCTGAATAAAATACTAAAAGAAAAAATAATCCCAAATAACAGGAAAGAATCCATAACCATTATTCTACACAAGAAAGGCGATAGAGCAGACCTAAAAAACTATCGACCTATAACACTCCTTAATGTAATTTATAAGCTTTTCACACAATATTAACAGATAGACTAACAACAAAATTTGACGGATATCAATCAAAGGAACAACCAGGCTTTAGAAAAGGTTTCAGTATGTACAGTTGACCATTTATTAGCCATGAAAATCCTAATAGAACAAGCCAACGAATATAACATTCCACTATATATTGAGTTTATAGACTTCGAAAAAGCTTTCAATAGCATTGAGCACTGGAGAGTAAAAGCATCTTTAATTAGTAGCCGAATAGATCACAGATATACAGATTTAATAGCCAATATATATAGCGAAGCAACAACATCAATCAAAATCCACAAAGGAACCAAGCCAATTCTCATAAGAGAGGTGTCACACAGGGTGACACAATATCCCCTAAATTATATAACCAGGCCCTAGAAGATGTTTTTAAAAGCTTAGATTGGGAGCAAATAGGCATCAAAGTAAACGTATATTCATTAACAAAAGCTATTTATTTATATGCGTTGGTGCAGTATAATAATAAAATCACTGTTGTAAAGGCATTAACAATGACATGAGGTTAACATCAAAAGGAAAGGATGAAACATTAACATGATGCATACAAGCACACATCCTATTTTTTTGCATATTTAATTAGCATGTGATTATGACAAAATATTATAAAATAGGGACTTGATTTTCCTTATAAGCAAGAGCGATTCAAATTGCAATTTTCTTTAGATTTTATGAATTAATTAAAATAAACATTGATTGAAAATGACTTTTTGCTTAAGTGGGTACAGGGCATTCCGGATTAGGCATTTTTAGAAAAATTTACCATACCTCCAGAGAAAATATTAAATAAAAAATAATTTTAATAAAAAAAACACCCAACTGCTAAATTTACTTGTAAGTACTAGTCGCAGTTGAGTAAAAAATTGATAGGTATATCTATAATGTACGACATGCTTCAACTTTTAGTTTTGATGCCCAACGCGCACTTACGAAATTATACAGTTTTGTATTTTCATTGCTTGCTATTGGAAGAAATTTTGAAATCGCTCTATATTTGACAAAATTATGCCAATATGGTTTTTGAATAGGGTGGGGGGAATGACAGAAGGGGAGATGAGTGGAAGCAGGGAGGACTACAAAGTAACTACAGCAAATTAGAGGACATTTGCAAAAAAATGAAAAATGAACAATGAAAAATAAAAAATGAAAAATGAAAAATTAAAAATTAAAAATTAAAAATTAAAAATTAAAAATTAAAAATTAAAAATTAAAAATTAAAAATTAAAAATTAAAAATTAAAAATTAAAAATTAAAAATTAAAAATTAAAAATTAAAAATTAAAAATTAAAAATTAAAAATTAAAAATTAAAAATTAAAAATTAAAAATTAAAAATTAAAAATTAAAAATTAAAAATTAAAAATTAAAAATTAAAAATTAAAAATTAAAAATTAAAAATTAAAAATTAAAAATTAAAAATTAAAAATTAAAAATTAAAAATTAAAAATTAAAAATTAAAAATTAAAAATTAAAAATTAAAAATTAAAAATTAAAAATTAAAAATTAAAAATTAAAAATTAAAAATTAAAAATTAAAAATTAAAAATTAAAAATTAAAAATTAAAAATTAAAAATTAAAAATTAAAAATTAAAAATTAAAAATTAAAAATTAAAAATTAAAAATTAAAAATTAAAAATTAAAAATTAAAAATTAAAAATTAAAAATTAAAAATTAAAAATTAAAAATTAAAAATTAAAAATTAAAAATTAAAAATTAAAAATTAAAAATTAAAAATTAAAAATTAAAAATTAAAAATTAAAAATTAAAAATTAAAAATTAAAAATTAAAAATTAAAAATTAAAAATTAAAAATTAAAAATTAAAAATTAAAAATTAAAAATTAAAAATTAAAAATTAAAAATTAAAAATTAAAAATTAAAAATTAAAAATTAAAAATTAAAAATTAAAAATTAAAAATTAAAAATTAAAAATTAAAAATTAAAAATTAAAAATTAAAAATTAAAAATTAAAAATTAAAAATTAAAAATTAAAAATTAAAAATTAAAAATTAAAAATTAAAAATTAAAAATTAAAAATTAAAAATTAAAAATTAAAAATTAAAAATTAAAAATTAAAAATTAAAAATTAAAAATTAAAAATTAAAAATTAAAAATTAAAAATTAAAAATTAAAAATTAAAAATTAAAAATTAAAAATTAAAAATTAAAAATTAAAAATTAAAAATTAAAAATTAAAAATTAAAAATTAAAAATTAAAAATTAAAAATTAAAAATTAAAAATTAAAAATTAAAAATTAAAAATTAAAAATTAAAAATTAAAAATTAAAAATTAAAAATTAAAAATTAAAAATTAAAAATTAAAAATTAAAAATTAAAAATTAAAAATTAAAAATTAAAAATTAAAAATTAAAAATTAAAAATTAAAAATTAAAAATTAAAAATTAAAAATTAAAAATTAAAAATTAAAAATTAAAAATTAAAAATTAAAAATTAAAAATTAAAAATTAAAAATTAAAAATTAAAAATTAAAAATTAAAAATTAAAAATTAAAAATTAAAAATTAAAAATTAAAAATTAAAAATTAAAAATTAAAAATTAAAAATTAAAAATTAAAAATTAAAAATTAAAAATTAAAAATTAAAAATTAAAAATTAAAAATTAAAAATTAAAAATTAAAAATTAAAAATTAAAAATTAAAAATTAAAAATTAAAAATTAAAAATGAAAAATGAAAAATGAAAAATGAAAAATGAAAAATGAAAAACGAAAAACGAAAAACAAAAACCGAAAAACGAAAAACGAAAAACGAAAAACGAAAAACGAAAAACGAAAAACGAAAAACGAAAAATGAAAAATGAAAAATGAAAAATAAAAAATGAAAAATGAAAACGGGAAACGGTATTACTACCCAACTGAACAATAAAAATAAAATACAGCAGTCCCGCCGAATAAAATATGTTGTAAATACGACAGAAGTATTTAGTCTCCGCATTAAAACGGAAAGAGGTAATTGACCACCTACAGAGTGCGTTGTTGCCAATAACATACTACATAATATTTATGCCTATGTCGTGCAGCGCTCCGTCCCGTTGTCAGAGGTTCGCTTCCGGTTAAGGGAGGTATCAGAATTTTTTATCCGGTCCGGTTATAGGAGTGAATTTCGCATATAAAGAAATAGGGAAAAGCTTGTTTCCAACAAATTTGTTCGCCTAAAGAGAGTTTTCTCTTAATAGAGGTGTCCGCAAGGAGAGGTTTCACTGTATTCATTTACAAAACCTATTTATATATATATGCGTTGGCGCAGTATAATAATAAAATCATTGTTGTAAAGGCATTAACAATGACATGAGGCTATTATCAAAAGGAAAGGATGAAACATTAACATGATGCATACAAGCACACATCCTATTTTTTTGCATATTTAATAAGTATGTGATTATGACAAAATATTATAAAATAGGGACTTGATTTTCCTTATAAGCAAGAGCGATTCAAATTGCAATTTTCTTTAAATTTTATGAATTAATTAAAATAAACATTGATTAAAAATGACTTTTTGCTTAGGTGGGTATAGGGTATTCCGGATTAGGCATTTTTAGAAAAATTTAACATACTTCCAGAGAAAATATTAAATAAAAAAAATTTTAAATAAAAAAAACATCCAACTGCTAAATTTACTTGTAAGTACTAGTCACAGTTGAGTACAAAATTGATAGGTATACCGATAATGTACGACATGCTTCAACTTTTAGTTTTGATGCCCAAAGCGCACTTACGAAATTATACAGTTTTGTATTTTCATAAATCAGGCTATTGGAAGAATTTTAGAAATCGCTCTATATTTGATAAAATTATGCGAATACGGTGTTTGAATAGGGTGGGGGGAATGACAGAAGGGGAGATGGGTGGGAGCAGGGAGGACTACAAAGTCACTACAGCAAATTAGAGGATATTTGCAATGGGATATCAAAGGCATTTCATTAAAATCGTCTGAAATTTAGACAATTTGTATGCCTTAAAGCCTACATCATGTGACAAAATGGCGTCTGAAGACCGCCATGTTGAGTCCTGTTTAAAAAATATAGCCTATAGCACCTTCGGGATCAGTAGCAATTCAACGGCATCTTTTTTGTCAAAATCGGTTATGCCGTTTAGCATGGGCGCACCCAGGGGGGGCGCGGCCCGGGCCTCCCCTCCAAGCCTAAAATTTTTGTATATATTTTCCACATATTTCATGAATAAACACAAAAAATAACATGAAATACGACATCAAAAGGCCTCGGGCCCCCCCAAGACATATTCCTGGGTGCGCTACTGCGTTTAGCCTCTAGCGTGACACAAACATATTTACTTACATACATACAACAATTGAAAAACATTACCCTTCCTTTCGCCGTGCTGCAGTTGGGTAAAAAGGGGCTTCAGTTTACCTCTATCTCTCTTAGAATACATTAAACTATCCTACAAGTTTCTAGTTTGGGTCAAACCTTACTTTATAACCTTTTCTGATAATGTAACTATTAAGGCAGCCCTCATGTTAGGGCCGTACTTAGTCACTTTTTTATTGACCTATTTAGCTAAACCATGCTAAATTTATTAACTTATATGACATTTCTCAATGCCATTGTTTAAGAAAAAAATCTAGTTTACTTATTATTTTTAAATGGACCTACAACTATATAAGATCTATACCAATAATGGAAATTGATCTTAAAAGGCCACCGTAATGTGTTAGGAGACGCCTTTTTATCAGTAGCGCTCGTGAGTTTTAATACCGAGGGGTGATCAGCTGAAACAAATTTGTACACCGTCCTACAGGACTTTAATAAATTTTTCGTCCTGTATTGTCCTGTATAGTCCTATACATGTCCTGTATAGTCCTGTACAAGTCCTGTACAAGTCCTGTATAGTCCTGCCTGTGGGGTCCTGTATAGTCCTGTACAGTCCTGTGGGATCCTGGGGAGTCCCGGGGAAGTCCTGTATAGTTCTGTGGGGTCCTGTAGAAAAATTTGTACACCTACTGTGGGCAGCTGATCACCCCTCGTTTAATACAATATGTCAAAACGTACATACCTTTTAGGAGGTAACATTTGGGGGAAGGTTGGTTTGGTGGGGACAAGGGTTTATGAATAAAACAAATTTTTATAGTAACATAAAAATCTGTGTCCGTCGAAAAAAGTAGCAAATAAACAAAATCTGAAAAATTAACACAATAACAAGACTAAGAGAATTAAACAAAACACAACTTTTTCAAAAACAAAAGCACAAAATATGGTTAAAATATTTAAAAAACCCTATATAAATTTAATTATGGTTAATATTATTATATGGTATGGCGGGGGACTTTGAAGCTAATTATTGTGTTATTCGGAAAAACGTCATTTAGTGAATTTTAGGGTAGGGAATTCCAAAAGACCAAAATGGTCAAATTCTGAAACTTCATGTTTTAAAAACTATATAGTTTATTAACGAAAGCACCGAGTTGTGGTTTGATAGAGCCATAGAGATGCTAAAAAACCACACCCTGAGTTAAGATTCGAAAAAACGTCATTTAGCTAATATTAGGGTGGAAAGTCCCATAAAACACAAATAACCAGACTTTTAAATCTCATATATTTTAAAAACTATACAGTTTATCAACAAAAGCACCGAGACTAGAGATGCGAAAAAACCATACCCTGGGTTGAAATTCGGAAAAACGTCATTTAGCGAATTTTAGAGGAGGGAATCCCATAGAGATGCTAAAAACCACACCCTGAGTTAAGATTCGGAAAAACGTCATTTAGCGAATTTTAGGGTAGGGAATCCCATAAGACCAAATGGCCAAAGTTTGAAAATTCATATTTTAACAAGTATAAAGTTTACCAATAAAAGCACTCATATTTCAAAAACTATATAGTTTATCAACAAAAGCACCGAGTTGCAGTATGATGGATTTATAGAGATGCGAAAAAATCACACCATAAGTTAAAATTCGAAAAAAACGTCATTTAGCGAATTATAGGGTATGAAATCTCATAAGACCAAAATGGTCAAACTTTGAAACTTCATATTTTAAAAACTATATAGTTTATTAACGAAAGCACCGAGTTGCAGTTTGATAGAGCCATAATGATGCTAAAAAAGCACACCCTGAGTTAAGATTCGAAAAAACGTCATTTAGCGAATATTAGGGTGGAAAATCCCATAAAACAAAAATAACCGAACCAGACTTTTGAAATCTCATATATTTTAAAAACTATACAGCTTATCAACAAAAGCACCGAGACTAGAGATGCGAAAAAACCACACCCTGGGTTGAAATTCGGAAAAACGTCATTTAGCGAATTTTAGAGTAGGGACTATTAGACCAAAATGGCCAAACTCTGAAACTTCATATTTTAACAACTATAAAGTTTATCAATAAAAGCACCGAGTTGCCATATAGTGGGACCATAGAGATGCGAAAATATCACACCCTGAGTTAAAATTCGGAAAAACCTCATTTAGCGAATTTTAGAGTAAGGAACCCTATTAGACCAAAATGGCCAAACTCTGAAACTTCATATTTTAAAAACTATATAGTTTATTAACAAAACCATTGAGTTGCAGTTTGGTAGAGCCATAGAGATGCTAAAAAACCACAACCTGACTTAAGATTCGGAAAAACGTCACTTAGCGAATTTTAGGGCTTGAAAATGACCAAATTTTAATAATTCACATTTCACAAACTATATAGTTTATCAACAAAAGCACCGAGTTGCAGTATGATGGGACTATAGAGATGCGAAAAAACCACAACCTGAGTTAAAATTCGAAAAAACGTTATTTAGCGAATTTTAAGGTAGGGAATCCCATAATACCAAAATACCCAAACTTTGAAAATTCATATTTTAAAAACTATACAGTTCATCAACAAAAGCACCAAGTTGTAGTATAGTAGGGTCACAGAGATGCAAAAAACCCACACCCTGTGTTAAGATTCGGAAAAAAGTCATTTAGCGAATTTTACGGTAGGGCCATAGATAGATGCCAAAAAACCACATAAAATTTTAATAATTTTTTAAGTAAAATTTGGAACTGCACATGCACATAAGCACTTATGGAGGAACCGCCACTGTATCTATCACTTATTAGATAGTTTAAGTTGTGCTTCGTATTTTTACGTAAAACTGCACGTTAAGCGTCTACGTTTTGTTCCAAATTTGAGTTTAAGTTGAATGTTTTTACGTTACCATAACAAGTCTACTAATAGCAGAGAATATGGAATGCGGTACTGTGTTTTTTTGATGTTAAAATTTTGTTTTTTGTCTTTTCAACTACAGTAGGAATATATTTGCAAAGAATCGTTTGTACTGGAAGCGGAAATTATCGTCTAGGCCTCATTTTTCGATCGGTCAATCAACCAATTATATTCTTTGGTAACGTTAAGGTGCCCGCAGACTGCCGTAAGCTAACGTAAATACGTAAGCTTCTAACGTGACCTTGACGACGGTGTGACGAAATGCGCTTGCGTATCTGTCAAATCTCATGCTTACGTAAAAATACGTGGCACAACTTAAACTATCTATTATGTTTTTTCTTAACCCATTTATATCTTAGCGTCGCGTCAGGTTGAAGATGTTTGTTCAATTTCAATTAAATTGCAATTAAAGCGTGCCAAAATCATCGTAAATTTTATTTTGATTCCCTGGCCAATTGTATTTTATTAGAAGAAAACCGTAACCTTCAAAGAGTTAGGGTAAAGTTAAGTTAATTTTATTTTTTTTAATTATATTTTTATTATTTAGGTATATCATAAACTATTCCTTACATAAAAAAAAAACGATTCAAAATTCATAGAATAGAATAGAATCTTCAAATAGTTTAATTGGTTTGACAACATAGAATTTTTTTCACTCGAATTTAAAAAAAAAACGTTTCGCAAACCCTACTAATTCTCGAAAATTCTAATAATTTTTGTTTATGAGATTTGAAGAATTTTTTTAGTGTAACTTATACATATACATAACATATACAGTGAAACCTCTCCTTGCGGACACCTCTTTAGGCGGACAACTTTGTTGGAACAAAGCTTTTCCCTATTTATTTACATGTAAAATTCACTCCTATAACCGGACACTCTAATAACCGGACCCGGACAATTTTTTTTGGTTAAAACATTCTGAAACCTCCCGTAACCGGACGCGAACCCCTGACAACGGGACGGAGCCCTGCACGACATTAGCATAAATATTATGTAGTATGTTGGCAACAACGCACTCTGCAGCCTACAACATATTTTATTGTTCAGTTGGATAGTAATAATAGATCTCTTTGAAATGGCACCTAGTAAAGAAATTCTTAGTTTACATGAAAATATGGAAGCTGTTAACGTTTCGGAGAAGAAACATCTATCAGCACGAGAGATCGCTGAAAAAATTAATATCGGAAAAACTCAAGCAGCGGAAATTGTTAATAAATATATATTAAAATTTTCTCTCATAAGCGGACACCTCCAATGAGCGGACAAAATCGACGCAACCGTGAATGTCCGCTTATAGGAGGTTTCACTCTATATACTTTTAATGGACATTCTGGGATTATTTTGAGCAGTCATGAAATATGAGCAACAATGTAAAAAACAATAAAAAGTTTATAAAAACTGATCAAGGTTTTCATAAACTTTTTATTGATCGTAACTAACTATAAAACTATTTCTCTAGCAAGTAGGGGTTTTCACTTGTATAAAAAATAGTGCGGAAAAAATATATTTATACAAACGCTATAGAAAAATTTATAGGTAACTAAGTTATAAACTTCAGATCGCAAAACTATCGGTCATTTTTAGCTTCAATTTTATCACGATTGAAAACTGATTCTGCTTAGTATATCTTATCACCTAGATAAGAAGCACAAAACTCAAGACTGTTTGCACACATGTTATTAAAATAGAAACTATGATGCCTATTTTTGAGATCAAACTGACATTTAGTGGTTTTTTATAAGGCGAAGAGCACTTATCGAGTGCAGATGTTTTTTATTGGTCAATTGTTTTAATTAATTGAAAAATTATTACTATTTATAAATGTTTAAATTTTAATAAGGAAAAAACTAAAACGACATGAACAATGCCAAGGTATTCTGAATGGAACAGCATTAGAAGTGTTTGTTTATTAAGAAGAAACATAAGGGACTTATTGCAATAAAGCCAGACAGTCATAGTGTCGAGCAGTATTCTGACAGTTTTCCATGAAAACTGACAGTTGATCTTTTAAAATTGACATACCAAAGTCAAATTTATAAATCCAGTTGTTTATTTTCCATTAATAAAGGCGGCACTATTATTTCTGGCTCTTATAATACCCAAAGTCCTAATTTTGAAGAAGACAGCTGTTCTTATAATGCGAAACTGTCAGAATAGTGCCCGGCACTATAACTGCCTGGATTTATTGCAATAAGTCCTCATTATTTTGACCAAGCTATCGTTCTGCCAGAAATAAGTATAATACCAAGTTCTAATATTTTTATTTTAAAAATATAAACTTTAAATCAATACGCATTGAAGAATGGTATTATTAATTTACAAATTTGTTGAATAAAAATATCAACTTTATTTTGATGATTCAAATTTATTTATTTCAGATATATGTGAAACTTATAGCAATATCAAAAATGTAAATTTAACAATTTTGTTTTTTTGTGTAGGAGGGCTTTTTGTAAAATGTAAAAACAATTTGTCATTGTAGAAAAACACGTTGAGTGCAAAAATAATCTAGTTGATTTTGATTCACGATTGTAATTACTTAATACGAGTATGAATATTACGCAGGGAGAGCAGAATGAAAGGTATGGGTATGGGTATTTACGTTTAGAGTATAAGTGATAATTTTATAATTCTTTTAACTACAAAGTATATATTTGTTCTTCAACTCGTTTTTTAAAAGTTGCAAAAAGAATAGTAAAAGCAAAAAAGGTTATTGGATGCCTTAACAGTATTTTATATTATGAGAGATAAAAAAGAATGTAAAATTTAACAAATATGAAACAGTTGTAAAAAGCACGTTGTTGTATGGAATAGAGACTTTTCGCGTAACAGAAAAATACAAAAAGGAAACGGAGTGTGTCGAAATGGATGCAATATAAAGATAAATGTGAATATCTAGAGCAGATCATATAAGAAATGAGACCATAAAAGAAAGAATGAGAATCGACGGAAGCATAATGGATGATATCACTAAAAGACAACTAATATGGTACGGTTATATACAACGGATGAACGACGAAAGATTACCAAAACGTGTCCTAGAATGGCAACCAATTGGGCGCAGAGAAAAAGGTCGTCCTAAACTGGAATGGCAACGGTCAATCCAAAGATCAATAAGTCAAAAAAACCTGACAGAAGATGATTGTCAGGATCGAAGGTGGAGAATAGGCGTCGGACAACGTAGAAAAACGTTCTAAACCGACATAGGTGTAGTAGTTTAAAGGTCGTGAGAAGTGAGGAATTACTAAAGAAGAAGTAGAAACAGAACAAAAATGGTTGGGGTGTGTGACACCCCACCTCACCTACAGAGGGTTAAAAAACCTGTAGTGCAATTTGTCGTAAACTTTTTTGGAATTTCTCAAAGTTGTCCATTTTTATAGGCTATAAGTGTATATTGCAAGTATCTGAGCAAGAAAAGAAAAACAAAACATTCATTAACCACAAGAAGTCATAAACATTTTAGATAGCCATCTTCATGCGCAAAACCTGAAAGACAAAGTATAATATGACAGGATATTGTCATTCTTACCGATACTAAAGTGAGATTATACCTGAAACAACGAACTTTAAAATAATATGAACATCCTTAATAATTTTTGGCATCCTTGGAATTAAGTTTTTTTATAAGTATGAATTAATTAGCTAATATGTTCATATCTCATCCGGAAAGTCAGTACGAACAAAATAGTTTCTATCTGAGTTTCTGTTTATCTGTTTTATTCAACCTTTAAGCTTAACTTAGGTAACCTTTGGGACCACACCAGATAACATCTATGGTAACGGAATGCGTTAATCTGGTGATTCTCTTAATGGATTCGGTGACGGCCATTCAGAAAGTCACCACATGGGACAGGGAATTTGGAGTTAGCAACTAGTGCGGACATATTTTGGCTCTCTGAATGCCCCCCCCCCTTCCCCGCCCCTCTGCGCTTGACGCACCTGGCGTCCTTTGAGAAAAAAATAGAATTAATAGTGTTCTTATTTTAAGAAAAAGTTTGTAATTTATTTGACTCCCATACCTATATTTGCGCCCCTTAAGGTCTTCAAGCCCCCCCCCCCCTTTTATCCACGACACGCTGGTGAGAACAGCTGATTTTTTCAGGGTCGTGGCCTGTATTTTTTTGTTGGCCTTAGTTAACCATGCAATTTCAAAAATAATCCAAGTACCTACTAATTGTTTTTTTTTGACAAAATCTTAATTAAGCCAAATTGTGTTCCAGAATTCCAAAATCAATATGCAATTATAGCCATCTTTAGTATAAAATAATGACAGGTTTGGATCAGTAAGTTATATAACAACAATTTATTTCAAATTGCAATTAGATTCTTCTAAAAGCAAAATTACAATGCCTCATAGTTTTGTATGGTGGCACTTATCTAAAGTAGAATTGAGTCGAAGAAGTAAATATCATCCTAGAATAGTTACATTAAAATATTCAAAAAGTATTCGTTTTTAGTTTTATTTACTTCGTTAGAAAGGAAAATTGTTCTAGGCGTTTTTAACTGTCAAAAAATCATCTTCAAAATTGTGAAATGAACTATTCTACTCAGGTGCGGAAAACAGCTTTTCAAGAATTTATTTGCGTACGTGAAAAAAGTTTTAGTGTCTTTAAATGTCAAAAACTGACGATGGCGGAACAAAAATATTCTCAGTTTAACATTTTTTAACGATTGTTATGACAAAAAAAAACGAACATCATTCAAAATTAATTAAATAAAATAAAAATATATTTTTGATATTTCTGCACGCTTGTAGAAAATATCTTGTATTTAACACGTGCGAAAACGTCTTTACAGCTTGCCCAAAGTCTGGCTTGTCGTAACTTTATTTTTGAAAGGACCACCAAAGGTACTATAGTATACGTGTGAGCACCACCCTCTCGTAGGTCGTGGTGGTGTGAGCTAATACAACTAAATTTTGACAACTTGTTGTGTACTTGGTTACACTTTTGTGATATTAACTACCTCTTTATTTATCATATGCATACTGAGACCAACAAAAAAAGTTCTGAAAAATGGCATGTCTTGCGTCTTGTCATGAGTTGGCCAAAACATCGAAACACAAAATGTCGAAAGTACAAAATGTCGAAAACAAAATATCGAAATTTAAAATGTCGAAACTACAAAATGTCGAAGTTACAAAATGTCGAAAGGCAAAATGTCGAAATTACAAAATATCGAAACTACAAAATGTCGGAATTAGAAAATGTCGAAATTATAAAATGTCGGAATTACAAAATGTCGAAATTACAAAATGTCGAAATTACAAAATGTCGAAATTACAAAATGTCGAAATTACAAAATGTCGAAATTACAAAATGTCGAAAAGCAAAATGTCGAAATTACATAATGTCGAAATTACAAAATGTCGAATTACAAAATGTCGAAATTATAAAATGTCGAAATTACAAAAAATTAGCAGTATTGTAGTTTACTTTGGTTAGGTTAGTTTCGGTTCGTTTTGGTTCGGTTCGGTTCGGTTCGGTTCGGTTCGGTTCGGTTCGGTTCGGTTCGGTTCGGTTCGGTTCGGTTCGGTTCGGTTCGGTTCGGTTCGGTTCGGTTCGGTTCGGTTCGGTTCGGTTCGGTTCGCTTCGGCTCGGTTCGGTTTGGTTCGGTTCGGTTCGGATTCACACCTTCTAGGATCCTGGGAAAGAAGTCAGGAAAGTTTTTTTTTTGAAAAAAATTGTTGGTTTAGTTTGCTTTGGTTCGGTTCAGTTTGGCTCGGCTAGATTTGATTAGGCTTCGTCAGGTTAGGTTTTTGAAACTTTCTATTTTCATGTGGTTAGGTCAGATTAAGTTTAGTTAGATAGGATAGGTAATGTCAGGGTCGGGATAGGTTAAGGTTTAGAAATTTTCTATTTTTGATTTTCGATATTTGTTAATTTCGACATTTTGTAATTTCGACATTTTGTAATTTCGATATTTTGTAATTTCGACATTTTGTTTTTCGACATTTTGTAATTTCAACATTTTGTAGTTTCGACATTTTGTAATTTTGACATTTTCTAATTTTGACATTTTGTAATTTCGACATTTTGTAATTTCGATATTTTGTAATTTCGACATTTTGCCTTTCGACATATTGTAACTTCGACATTTTGTAACTTCGACATTTTGTAATTTCGACATTTTGTACTTTCGACATTCTGTCTTTCGATGTTTTGTCCGTCGCCCCTTTTTATCCAGAGACAATGACAATGATTTTATACTAACATGACAAGTTTACTTTTCAATATAATTCGGGTTAGGAAATATGTTTATTTTATGTCAAAGTGCCAACAAAAGTGTCAAGGACTATAATACAATGATAATACCTTGTTATATTTTGTGAAAAAACTTGAGCATTTTTACAGAAGTGTAAAAACGACGGATCTATGAGATGAATGTTTATCTCTTTAAATATATTTAACCGCAGTTTGTCCTACTGAAGAAGTTTTTGGGATCGTAATTATTGATAAATGTGTATTATTAAAGATAATTTGGATAATTCGTCGTGTTTATTTGAACACGGTTTTGCCAGGCCAAACTTGCAAAATGTGCAATTTTTTTTGGAAACAAAATGATGATATGCCTACCACGTGCGAGAATTTGTTAGCTATTGCTCAAAAACTATTAAAAATTCTTCTAGCTAATTAGTTTTCAGAGATCATCAAAATTCTACTGATAAAAATTATGACCAAACGGTTGGAAAAAACCCCGAAATTCTAATTTATTCCCCTATACATGTAAAGTTATGTAAAAGTAACATTGCCGACTTCTAGAAACGCTAGAGAGCTGAGTTTCGCAGACTCATAGGAAATATGATAAAACTATAGGAAAAAAATTAAAAACCCCAAAATTTGCTTCCCTCCCCTATAAATGTAAATTTATGTAAAAGTAACATAGTCCACTTCCAGAAATGCTAGAGAGCTGAGCTTTGGAAGACTGATAGGAACTATGAAAAAAACTATAGAAAAAACTTAGAAATACCAAAATTTTTACACAAACTCAAATTTTTTAAATCTACCCCCTACCCTACCTTTTTTTTGGCTTCAGTCCTGTGAAATTTATTCATTGTTAAATGGAAATATCTACAACCCAAACATACCCCGATACCAAATTTCATTAAAATCGAGCAAGTAGTTTTTGAGTTATATCATTGAACATTTTCTGATGCAAAAGTGTTAGCCCGCGGATAGAAAAAAACGCTAAATGCAGGGGACTGTAAATATTTTAATTAATGATATCGCGAGCAAACATAAATGTATTGGTGAAATTACGAAATAATCAGACGTCCATAGGTAAAATTGTTGGAACCACACAACGGTAATCAGATAAGTGCACTCACCCCTTTTGCAGCCAAATTCTCCCGACTTCCAAGGGGCCCCTGAAGGATCTAATGATGTCACCACGTAGCTGAAGGGCTGAAGTTTCTAGTTCTATGCTTCAGTACACAAAAATCGAGCACTTTCAGGTGTAGAAATTTGATATAGTTGGAGAACGAAATTAACACGCCTTTTTCTCTAGGCGATTGACAAGGATCTCACTGGTTGTTGGTGCGCATATCCAAATACGCGGAATGCGCTTTGTCCTTCATACAGTTGTGTGTTTTTAAAAATATATATAAACAACCGCGAAATTTAGCGGGAGCTAACATAACTGCCCTCCAAAACACACAAATTTAGAATCTCAACCGGACAGATATAGATATAAGAAAAAGAATCGACCGATAAATATAAATGAATGAAAACAGATAAGTATCGTAAGTTTTAGATATAACGAAATCCCGAAAAAAGGCAAAACAAACAAACAAAAAATTCAAAAAAAATTAAAAATAAAAAAACCTATTGTAATACCCGGTAAAAGGTAGAAAATTAAAATTACTTTTAATTTGGCAAGAGGCACAGTTTTACAACTGGCCGCTTATAAACACCGGTAACCGTTTTTACCGTCGCAACACGCACCTGACCGTCCCCGCCGGGATGCAGTTCGATGACCCGACCGACCGGCCATTTCAAAGGCGATTGAATGTGATCCCTTGTTATGATAACCAAATCATTTAATTTGATATTTGGGGACAAATCAGTCCACTTGTGTCGCTGTTGTAGCGTATGCAAATACTCTATAGAATACCGTTTCCAAAAATCATTATGTAGTTTTTGGATTAGTTGCCATCTCGAGAGCCGATTTAGGGGAACCTCGGACAAATCTGACTCCGGAATTTCTGAACTAAGGGGTTCAAGTGTCAAAAAATGCCCAGGGGTAAGAGGTTGAAGATCGTGTGGGTCTGAAGAGGCAGGAGATAAAGGGCGACTATTAAGTACGGCTTCTATGCGACAGGTAAGGGTGGACATCTCCATGATAGACAACTTCTGGTCGCCGACAACTCGTACAAAGTGAGTTTTAAAACTTTTGACGCCAGCTTCTGCCAGGCCATTGAAATGTGGACTGAGAGGAGGTCCCAGATGCCAACGAATAGAAAGTCTGGTGGCAGCACTTCTTGCGTAATCCAGTAATTGGTTACGAAACCCTATAAAATTACTGCCTTGATCTGACCAGCATTGCGTCACGCTTCCGCGTCTGGATATGAATCGATGGAATGCACCTACGAACCCTTCGGTGGACAGTTCCATGGTTAATTCCAAATGCACGCAATGTGTGGCCGTACAGACAAACACACAGACATACGATTTGAAAGCTTTACAACCACGGTAACGATGAGGTATCACAAAGAAAGGTCCACAAAAGTCGATAGCTACACTCGAAAAAGGTTTTAGTTGATTGATTCGATGAGCGGGAAGTGAACTCATTATGGGCGGTCTATAGGGTTTAGGGTTGATTCTAAAACATTGCAAGCACTTGGATATGGTTCTTTGAATTGCCCGTCTGGCAGATAATATCCAAAATTGCTGTAAAAGCAGATTATGTAATGTTTTAAACCCAGGATGAAGATATTGTCGATGAGCGGACTCGATAAGAAGAGTAGTTAAACGATGGTCACTCGAAAGTAAGACGGGGTGTTTTGCAGAATAAGACAAAAGGTCAGATTTTTGCAATCTGCCACCGACTCTAATGATATTATTCTCATCAAGAAAAGGTGAAAGTTTTCGCAAAGGTTTCGGTATTGGTTTATCCTTAGATAACGCGGAAAAAAGCTCAGAAAAACAAGAACCTTGCACGCGTTTGATAAGAAGGTGTAACGCACCCTGCATCTCACCGGTGGTAGGAAAAACAATATTCTCAAAAATAACTTTTTGGTCCGGCGGCTTAGTGGGTTTTTGATAGGAATGGTTTTGAAAAAGGTTAACTATTCGAAGGACATAACAAATGATACGTTGAAGTTTTGATATAGAGGAATATTTGATAAGAAGCTGATCTAAGAAGTTGACATCAATTATCGCATTGCAAAAGACTTTTGGCTTTTCCTCCAGATTAATATCTCCGAAATCAATCGGCATTTTTGATTTATGAAAATCGGGCCATTCGTTTTCGGGAGACCACAAAAACGACGGTGCGTTCCACCACATGTCATGTGACATGAGCTGTGAAGGGGTGGCCCCTCGTGACGCAATATCGGCTGCATTCAAAGCAGAAGGAATGTAGCGCCACGAGTTTGAGGGAATGATTTCTTGGATTCTACTGACGCGATTTCCAACAAAGGTTTGCCAGCGATTAGGAGGGGATGAAAGCCAGTGCAATACGACTTGCGAATCGCAGAAAGTAACGATATTTGTAAAAGTTATTTTTCCTTCATAGCTAGATAAAACGAAGTCAATTAATTCGCTTAAAAGAAATGCGCCTAGGAGTTCTAGCCTAGCCAAAGTTTGTGACTTTATAGGCGCGACCCTAGATTTTGCAGATATGAGAGAAACAGATATATTGTTTTCCTCTTCTACACGAAAATATACGACGCCTGCGTAGCCTCGAATTGAAGCGTCACAGAAGCCGATGATTTGACAGGTATTGGTTTTTGACAGTTTGATTTGTCGGGGTAATTGAAAATTGGAAAGAAGCGGGAATTCAGAACGAAGTTTGTTCCAAGAGTCGATGATAGAAGAATCTGGTTCTTCGTCCCAGCCTATTTTCGATATCCACAACTGTTGCAAAATAAATTTTGCTTGTAGCAACAAGGGACAAAGAAAACCTAAGGGATCGAAGATTGTCCCTATGATAGATAAAATAGAACGTTTGGTTGGGGGTTTGTCCTTCATTCGGCATTGATAAGAAAAAATGTCGTTTTTTGGATGCCATTGAAGTCCTAAAACTTTGATAAAGTGGGGTTCCTCCTTGTCGAAAGAGAGAGGCATTTGACGATCGGACTCTGGCAATGTTGCCAATAACTCAGGACAATTGCTTGCCCATTTTTTAAGTTCAAATCCTCCCGACTTCAACAAATCATTGAGTTCTGTTTGAAGGGAGAGAGCTTCAGAAAGCGAAGGGCTAGTTCCCAAGATATCGTCGATATAGATTGACGTTTTTAGAACAGTACTAGCCATAGGAAAACGTTCCTTTTCTCTCTCTGTCAGCTCATTTAAGGTACGCATGGCTAGAAAAGGTGAGCATGTCATGCCAAAAGTGACAGTAGAAAGTTCCAACACTGAAAGTGGGTCCTGTGGAGAAAACCTCCACAATATCCTTTGATAAGGACGGTGATAAGGATTGATAAGGACTTGACGGAACATCTGTTTGATGTCAGCAATGTAGGCAATAGGATTAACACGAAACGTAAGGAGTAAAGAAGCAATATCTTTTTGAAGTTTCGGTCCAGATAACAATGTGTCATTGAGACTAATATTTTTTGGGGTGACTGCTGAACAATCCCAGACTACCCTTAATTTTGTACTCAAGCTTTCCGGCTTTAATACGCAATGATGTGCTAAAAAACACGATACGTCGACCTTTGGTTGACTAGATAAAACTAAACTCATATGATTAGAATCGATATAGTCTTGCATGAAACTTGAATAGGCAGTGTACAGATCAGGATTTTTGATTAATCTATTTTCTAGAAGTAAAAATCTACGATAAGCTTGCGGATAAGTATTTCCTAGGTCAGGGTTTATTTTGTCTTTAAACGGAAGATCTACCATGAATCTACCGCTCGGTTGCCGTACTACACTAGCAGTAAAAATTGATTCTGCCTGTTTTTCTTCCTTTGATAAGATTTGTTTTTTAGGCAAATGTTCGATTTCCCAAAACCTAGGGAGAATGACCTCTAAAGGAGGTGAATGACTCGTTAAAAAACAACTGGTTCGTTCCGTAAGACTACCTACTTCGTCAACCTTTCCCATGACGACCCAGCCAAAGATAGTTTCAAGGGCTGAAGGCTGCCCTACCTGTCCAAGAACCCTGCCCTCCTTGAAAATCTGTGCGAATAGCTCGCAACCAATAACCAGGTCCACAGGTCTAGATTTGAAATAAGATGGGTCGGCAAGTTTAAGGTTTCCCAAGTGTTTCCACTGATTATCGTTCAAAGAGAATGTAGGCATATTGGAACATAGTTGTGGAACAACAATTGCTTCGAAATTAAGTAAAGGAGTGACTTGTCCTTGTGGCTTAATGTGACATTGAACGAGCCCTTTTGAAGTGAAAGAAGACATCTGATTTAATCCGAATATTTCAGTGGTGTAACTTCGCCTAGGAAGATTAAGACGCTGAATACACTTTTCACTGATGAATCCTGTCTGTGATCCAGAATCAAGCAGTGCCCTTACAGGTTGAAAATTTCCGCAACCGTCCATAACATCTATTATGGCGGTGCATAAAAGAAAGGTACCTGAAGGTCCTGAGGCATTTAATGACACATGAAGATTATTGACAGGTGGTGTGTGAATGACAGGACTAGTATCTTGGCTTCCAGACTCTTGATTAGTTTCTAAGATATGAGTTAAAGTGTGGTGCCTTTTACTATTGCAAGTCCTGCATGAATATTTTGATTTGCACGTATCTACATTATGCAAGGGATGAAAACACGCTAGACATAATTTTTTCTGTTTGACGAAAGATAGGCGATCGATAGGTGAGAGATCAAGAAATGTTTGACATTTCGAAAGCACGTGACCTTGATTACACCGGAAACATTTTATTCCCGTACTCGAATTAGTTGAGGTGCCAGCCAGTCTTATAAAAGGCGAATTGGATGATTTATAGGTAGGCTTTTGCCCAAACTGATTTCGCATAGAATTTGAATTTTGATAGGTAGGCTTTTGCCCAGACTGATTTTGCATAAAATTTGATTTTTGATATATAGGCACCTTTTTGGGTGCTGTTGATTGAGGAAGTGATTCCAAAACTTTACATCTTTTTTCTAGAAATTGAAAAAGTGACTGAAAAGTGGGAATTTCGTTATTAGTATTGGCGTGACTCATTTCGAAATTTGAACGCGTTGGAATATCCAATTTTTCTAATAAAATGAAAAAAATAATAAAGTCCCAACTGTCAACGTCAAAGCTAAGTGATTTTAAAATTTCTAGGGATTCAGAAAAGGTGTCAATTAAATTACGCAATTCTTTAGCTGACTCGTTTTTTAAGGTGGAGTTCATAATTGAGCTTAAAGCATCATTTGCGAGGTCTCGCTTGTTTTGATATCTATTGACTAATTTGTCATAAGCAATTTTATAATTTTGATCAGATAAGCTAATCCCTGATATCAATTTTAAAGGCTCATCCTCGAGATATGAAAATAAATATTGAAGTTTTCGAACGTTACTTAGACTTTGATTTTGATCTATAATGTTATTAAAAAGATCGAAAAAGCTTGGCCATAATTTTTTATCACCTCGAAATATGGGAATACCTAACTCTTTGAGTTTTGGAGTTTCGTTTTGTCGAACATATGATCCCGAAAAGGATGGGGCCTCAACCGGAAATATTTTAGAGTAAACCCCCTTACACGCATAAAAATATTTACGAGCTTCTGAAAGGATCGCATCCTGCGTTTTAAATTCCTCATCGTCCGAGTCGTCTAGCAACATAATGACGTCATTATGTGCCAGCATGCATTTATCGAAGGTTTCATCCAAATCGGCATACCTCACTTGAAACTCGTTTCTCGCTTTTTCATCCTTTTCCGCGTTCTGTGACAACACATAACACTCGGTGATCGCAGATAAAAAACCCTTGCGTTTTTGCGCGGCTTTTTTGACAGACATGATTTTACCTTTGAAATGACGAAATTGTCGGTAAATATACAATTAACGCTAAATTAATGCTTCTGAAATAGAAAAATGACGAATTGTCGAAAATATGCACTAATTTATCGTAATTGATGAAAATTATTTTAAATATCGAAATGATATGGTACACCACTGAACTTTTGTTTTGTTTGTTTTGTTTTGTTTTGATCCCTTCGCTTTGTTTACTGAATCATGCACTGAGCATGCGAAAGACACGTGCAGTCGTCGGTGCAGACGACTATCTCTTACAATACGCTGCGATACAAGGTCGCCTTATTTGGCTGCAAATAATTATTAATACCGTCGTATGGATTTATTATTTAAATATTTAAAATAATTCGGTCGAAGGAGCACTTTTGGTTGGAGCTAACAAAAAGTATATAAAATTTTTTAAAATCGGAGGAACTTTTTTTAAAAATTTTTTATATAGATACACTTTATCTCTATCTTTTTCTATAAGAGAAAGAGGAAAATATAAGTTAAGGGCAGGACTGAAACTTTGAATCAGACGTTGGAGAAGTTAGGAAGGCTTAGCTCGGTCAAGCTTGCGATTAGCCCTCAACATATTTAAGAAAGCGCAGAACTACTGGAGAAGAAAAAGGGGAAATTTCCCACCCCCCCAAATCTCAACTGTCACCCAGAATACACGTCCTGCTCACTATGTAAAATAGTTTTATGCAATATTTATTAAGTATGTTATTTCCCCTCCCAAATGAAGTTCCTCGATCTGCGTGTTTGTAAATGTCATCAATATGCTCAGCCAATAGCAAGCTTAAGCCAGAAAACAAAAAACTATATATTCTTGGGCTTACGCCCCCTTAAAACTGGAACTTGACCCATGTCTACAGTGCGAAAAATATGTAAATATATTATTTTTTATGAGTAAGTGTTTTTTTTTCTTTCCTAATTTAAAAACAAATGAAATATATAACTATGCAGCGGCGGCTGATGTCAATACAACATGGAAGGGAAAAAGTTTGGTCCACAATGAAAACACGCTCTTTTCTTGAATAAATTGTTTTACCCAAAAACATTCAACTAAAGGTTTTTTCCCATGGGTTCCTTGAATTTCTTTGGTTTTACCTTAAAACAATTTGTTTTGAATTAAAATATTTCTTTTTAGTTCAACGCAGCGTTTAATCTTGAAATGAGGCTTTAATTTTATTCTTCATTTGTTTTGTTTTAGTATACTCCATTTTGTAACAAACCAAACTGTCTTCATAAAAGTAATATTTTGCTTCCAGAGAAAACGGTGCCTTAGATTAATTCAGTTCCAATTTATAATAAAACAATTTCTGTTTCACATTAAAATAAAGAGGCAAGACATTTTTTGTGCTAAATCACGAAAATATTCTCTTGGTGAATGGGAAAGCACAAATTATTTTACTTTAAAGCAATTTGCTTTGATCTAAGACAATTTTTTTACTGTGTGGTAGTATCACAAGTCATTAAAAAACATACCAACTACTACTATTTTTAAGGTTTCTAATTGTATTTATTTTTAAAGACTTACCCATACTCATCCGAATTCCGCTATGAAATGACTCAAATTTTATCAAAAAATTCTGCTGAAATATTGAAATGTATTGTAAAGGGCGTAAATTAAAACACCCATGCGTCACGCACAAAAACAATTCAAGTAAAACAGAACACTAAAGCGAGTAATACGACTAACTAACTGATGGCCTGTGCCAGGCGCAAAGTTTCTTTGATTTTTCCCATTTAAGCAATGCTCAAAAGTCCAATATTGGTCCTATTCATCCTATTAAGGAGCCAAGAGAAAAGTGGCAGCGTGTTCTACTCTGCTTTGGGGTTCAGTCAGTCATCGATTCAGAGTGTGATCCACTGCATTGCACAGGGCTACTGAATTTCGTATAATATATATAAACGAAAAAAAAAATAATATAAAATAAAATAAAAACCAATAAAGATGTTTTTAAAAAAAAAACGTGTTTTTGCAAAAAAATAATAAATGCCATGACTCCGTGGCAGTACCTTACGAGCCGCCACTGTAATCATGTTACTTTAAGGTGACCTAAGTAGGTACTGGGTGTTTTTAAATGGCTATAATATTAAAATTAAATCAAATTTAAACTAGAATATACGTTTTTATTGTTTTTATTTTTTATAGAAGTTTGAAGAGCTTTTCACCTACGCTGATGGCATCCTTAAAAAACAAATGTAAAAGTTTAATACACATAATAATAAATAACAAATACCTATTCACCAAGTTATTCTTAAATTTTTATATTTGCGCATAATTTAAAATTCCAAATTTAAATAAAATGATTTATAGTAAATTTGCTAACATGAAATTTTAAATCCAAAGTAGGTATTTGTAATTGCAATCAATTGTTTAGCGTTCCATTATTATTATTTTTGTATATATTTTTCACATAATAAAGCGCCTTTTGATCCTTCGGCGAATTAAAATTACCAATTTAGTCGCTAGATATAAAATATATAAATAAGTTAAACTTTTACAATTTTTTATAAATAATTCTAAAATTTTCATAACTCTAGACCTTTTCGTTTCTCGTAGACAATGATTAAGTAGAAATAAAATTTCGGACTTCCATTGTCTTTATTTATTTTAAACACGACGTTTCGGTTAGTAAGTATCTCTAACCGTTTATTTTATTTTATTTTATTTTATTTTATTTTATTTTATTTTATTTTATTTTATTTTATTTTATTTTATTTTATTTTATTTTATTTTATTTTATTTTATTTTATTTTATTTTATTTTATTTTATTTTATTTTATTTTATTTTATTTTATTTTATTTTATTTTATTTTATTTTATTTTATTTTATTTTATTTTATTTTATTTTATTTTATTTTAAACACGACGTTTCGGTTAGTAAGTAACTCTAACCGTTTTCGAGTGTAAACTAAACAATCTAGTATCTAGGCTACTACTTATACTACTTGGTGTGCAGTCAGGTGTAACGACCCGCCCCCTTTTTTAATCCTAAGACGCCTGTTTTCCTTAAGGTGTGGTTTCCATATTCTTTATTCTGCATTATAAACGATCTTCAATAAACTTTCGTTTTCGCCAATGCGACTCTTTATGCAAAACTTTAGCTTCTGACCACTGAATCCTGTGATCATTTGACCATGCATGATCCGCTAAACCGGATTTTTCAATATTCCCTAAAGAGGGTGTTTTGTTTCACCTACATATAATTTATCATACACGGGATTTGGTAAATACATTCCTTATTATTTGAGGGATTTGCTGGTTCTGTTTTAGTTACAAAACTCCTTATCGTATTTCCCTATGAAAATTTTTATATTATAGTGCTTGGCTATTCGTTATATGTTTTCTGAACTCCCTTGAACATATCGAATGTTAATAACACCCAACGGATTATTATTTTGAGAACTTGCTACATTTTGTTTGTCTTTAATTTTCGAAATAACCATTTTGTTATAAGTACTTTTTAATGTTGTTAATTTCTGTGGTTAATTCTTCATTATTACTACAAATATTTACGGCTTTTAAATACAAACTTCTTAAAACTCCATGTTTTGTAGCAACAGAATGATTAGACTTAAAATGTAGGTACGTACTATCCCGTGTGTAGGTTTCGTATATACAGTGGTTTGAATGTTTCTGTCTAATCGTTTGACAAGAAAATCCAAAATAGATAAGGCCGAATCTTTTGCAATTTCCAATGCATGATTGTTGGTCGAATACCGTTTAGATGGTGTAGAAAATTCTGTAGTTCGTCATCATTTTTCGGCCATATAACCGACTAGACAGACTCACCATTTTGCATTTGACAACATTTTTTTCTTTTAAAGAATCAAACTGGTTTGGTGGTCTAGAAGTAATAAATTCCCAAATTTTAAGTAAAAATTTAGGATGCTTCACTCTAAATGTGGTTTGGTTTGATTTATCAGTTCACCAATAAAAATACTCTGCCAATATATGGGCCCCTAAGCTCACACTAGGTACTATAGTTATAGTGTACGTGCGAGCTAATAAAACTAAAACCTGAAATATATCTTATTCAACTCCAGACTAAATTACCTTTTGTTTGATACCACACAAGCCATGTTTTGACTTAAACTCAAATTTTTTAAATCTACCCCCACCCTTAAAAAAACAAAAACTAAAATGTATTTTGTTAAACTCCGGACTCAATTACCTTTCGTTTGATATCACACACGCCATATTTTCACTTAAACTCTAATTTTTAAAATATACCCCCACCTTTTTTTTTTAAATAAATTAAAATGTATTTTGTTTAACTGCAGACTCAATTACCTTTCGTTTGATATCACACACGCCATATTTTCACATAAACTCTAATTTTTGAAATCTACCCCCACCCTTTTATTTGGTTTCTGTTCGGTGGATTTTGTTCATTTTTAAATGGGACCATCTCGACCCAAGACCCAGCCTAGGTACCAAATTTCATTAAAATCGGCCAAGCGGTTTTTGAGTTATGCGCGTTGGTCGTTACAGACATACAGACAGACAGACAGACAGACAGACAGACAGACAGACATACAGACAGACAGACAGACAGACAGACGGCGCAACAAAAAAGTTTCAAAATCATCTGAAACGCAAAGATATATAAAAATTTTTGAAATCGGAGCAACTTTTTTTTTCTCGAAAAAATTAGGATCACCATAGCTCACACTACTATAGTATAGTATATGTGTGAGCTAAAATATATTTTTTAAATGATATTAAATATGTAGGTATAAGTAGATATTTAATTTTGTCAAAATATATACACCAGTACTTTTTATTATATTAAATTTTCAGTGGCGCACCTGAAAAAAGTCTTGTGGGTGGGATGCTAAGACCCTATGATGCTGTATTTTATGCTATTTAATTTTTTTATTTATGAAATACGTCAAAAATATTTAAACAAAAATTAGGTTTGGGAAGGGGGGTCTTAGGCCCCTCCCCCCACCCCTGTTTCGTTCATCTAATTTTTTAACATTTAATAGGCAGAAGCAACCAATGTAAGCCTACTTCTTTTTCTAATATGACATGTAATGGACAAAAGCCTCTTGAACAACAACCAGTCGAAATCAGGAACAGATAGATCCAAGTTCTATTAATTCTCAACAAGAAAAATTGAAATTATACTATCTCGTAGCTTAGTGTGTATTTCTAAAAAACATCGAGAAACTAAAAGATTTTCATATGCACTGTGTTCTTTTTTTTCCTCAAAGTAATTTTGAGGCAATGTTTTGGGTCATAATAATTCGCAACTTGGGATTTTTACGGAGAATCTTTTATCAATTTTTTATGTTGGGTTTTACAAGTTTTACATAAAATAAAAAATTTTAATTTTGTTATCCTACCTACTAGTTTTTTGCCCTATAAATTTTTCACATTTACGATCGCCCACTTTTATACTGTCAGTCCTAAATTGCCTAAGTTCATCTGGAAACCCGGAATTTTAGCGGGCTTTAATAACTGTTAAAGAAATTTGTTTATTAAATCATGGTACTTATTTAAAACCGTGTGGTGTTGCCAACCAACGCACTATTTCTTTGTATTCTACAAATAAAGGAAAATTAGGAGGACATTAAAAAAATGGACGAGTGTACAGCGTGTCCAATTTTCGATGGGATTAAATGGGAAACTCGGTTGTTATTAAAAATATCGATTTTCTGATTGCACCTTTCGGTTTTCTTTTTTTTTATACCTTAAAAATGGTGTAATCAGTTTTTTGCAATACCCCGTGGTTTCGCTAATACTCGTTTTTAAACAAATTGCATTTTTAATAATCTCTTATATCTCGCTTATTTTGCAAGATATTTTTATTCTGTGGAAATCTTTTAGAAGAAAATAATGACATTGTCAGTTTTTTAGAATAATGTTTAGTTTTTGAGATATGTGTTTCATAGAAAAAATAAAAAAATCAAATACGGATCTAGATTTTTTCTACTATTCTAATTGGTTTCATGCTATTATTATCTTAAAATGATAAATTTTTGATATTTTTTTGATTTAAGGTTAAACAAAATATTTAATACTTTTAAAACATTTTTATTCCGAACCTGGAAATTTCCAACGTGTATATTAATAAAAAATTATTAAAAATTGCAAGACACACTAGTTAAAAGATATTTGGTTTATCTGCTTTGAAACGTTAATTAAAAGTTTTATAAACAAACTAAAAAACGTTAAAAAGTTACAACAATGAATGGCTCACTCAAAATTATTCTAAAATTGCTAGAAATCGACCATATCCAAATTTTGAAAAATGTTATGTGTTTGACGGGTTTATTCAAGCAACAAAATCCCAATATTTAAACGGCAGAAATATTTTTATGCAAAATACGTTAAGAAAAATTGCTCAAAAATACCAACAATGTCTGCTACCCGGTTCCCACCTACGACTTTCTCGTGGGTGCCCGCTCACGTGTCACATGATCTCAATATGAAATGTTATGACAGTCATGTGACGCGTGCGCGGGCACGCATGAGAAAGTCATTCATAGGTGGGAACCGGGTTTTACACATAATGGCAATCAGTTTGAACAATTATATCATTAAAGAAAAATGAGTTATTATTTCTTGTAATTCGTTATTTTTTATTTGTATTTGTCATAGACTTTGTTTTAAATAAATCTTTAAATTAACGTAAAACCATTTTAATTTACTATGTTTCAAAATAGTTAAACTAAAAATCATTCAACTAGGAATTTTTAATTTATATTTATGTTGGAAATTCCAAGGTTCGGACAAATATATTTTTTTAAATATTAAATATATGTTTTTAACCTTAAAATAAAAAAATATTAAATTTTTATTATTTTATGATAATAATAGCATAAAATCAAACTAGAAAAAAAAATCAGGCCCGTATTTAATATTTCGTTCGTTAATAACCTCATTATTTTCTTCTAAAAAAGTTGCCATAAAAAGCTTTTTACAGAATAAAAATATCTTGCAAAATAAGCGAGATATAAAAGATAATTAAAAGTGCATATTTTTCAAAAACTCCTTGTATTAGCGAAACTACGGGGTATAGCAAAAATCTGATTACAAAATTTTTAAGGGCTTAAAAAAAGAGCACGGTAAGGTGCAATCGGAAAATCAATATCTTTAATAATAACCGAGTTTCCCATTTAATCCCATCGAAAATGGGACACGCTGTACAAGGCCATGTAGTAAGCAGCCAAAATAAATTGATGTGGCATTTTGATCTTATCTGTATCATCGTGGTGTTGAAGAGATACAGATAAAACCTATAAAAGTGACCATGTAAAATTTATAAAAGGACTAAACAAACAAGTTAAAGTAATTAGTTTAATACCATTTAATATACAGTTCATGGATATTTTTTATGTTATATTGTCTGAAAAAATTTGGCAATACATTCAACTTGTAAACTGTTTCTTGCTTTAATAAGAAAAGTCCATTTAAATTTGAGTTTAACAATCGAAAAAAATTCGTAATAAAATGTGGGAGGATCTTTAGCAAAAATTAAGTCATTAATCATTTTATTATTTTAATAACAATAATTTTTTGTGGGTTGCAATTTAAGTTTGTTTTATAAGATAATAAGATTTTTATTTTAAAACAAATTTTAAAGAAGCTATATAGAAATATACTGAAGAATGTGGCCTAGAGTGTCCAACAAAAAAACCTCAAAAGCAAAATTGTATACAAATATAAATTTTCAAAAAATGGTAGAAAAGCTTTGTATGGATGTTTAGATACCTGATGCACTAAAAACGTAAAAAGTTAAAATTTATCCATTAGGTTTCAAAATAAAAACCAAATAAGTAATTCATTTTGCTGGGCAAGGACCCATTCAGCCCAAACTTGAGTTTTTTGTTTCTAAATTCCATGGCCTTCTTTTCTTAACTTCAGGGGGCAATTTCATAAATTTGAATTTCATACTCTAATTTTAAGAAACCTGATAAGAAAGAGGAGGTTAGCTGCCCCCTTTTATGTTCCTCACTCTATACGCCCTTGCTGCTAGTAGGAGTGCCACTTTAGTCCCTCAAACGGCCTCTCGGCTCTTGTTGAAGTAAATTTCTGTGGGAGCAACTGCAAACTGATCCGTGATTGATATTACTTCTTTCTATATCGGTTTAGAACGTTTCTATACGTTGTCCGACGCCTATTCTCCACCTCCTTCGATTCTGACAAGCATCTTCTGTCAGGTTTTTTTGACACATTGATCTTTGGATTGACTGTTGCCATTCCAGTTTACGACGGCATCTTTTTCTGCGCCCTATTGATTGCCATTCTAGGACCTGCTTTGGTAATCTTTCGTCGTTTATCCGTTGTACATGGCAGTACCATATCAGTTGTCTTTTAATGATGTCATCCGTTATGCTGCCCTCGATTCCCATTCTTTCTTTTATGGTCTCATTTCTTATATAATCTCTTCTAGATAAATCTCATTGATCTTCTTATTGCTTCCATTTCGACAATTTTCATTTTTGTTTTGAATTTTTCTGTTACGCGACAAGTCTCTATTCCATACAACAGCGTGTTTTTCACCATGGTTTCATACATGTTAAATTTTACATTCTTTTTTATCTGTCTGCTTTATAAAATTCTCTTAAGACATCCAAGAACCTTTTTGCTTTTACTATTCTTTTTTCAGTTCTTTACAGTGTGTTCCTGTCGTATCAAATGTGACACCCAAGCATACGTACTCATTGCTTGAAGATATTGTTTGTCCATTGTCTAGATCTAACTCACTTAATTCGTTATCAATACATAAGTACTGTGTCTTGTCCACGTTCACTGTTAACCCCCACTCTTGGTATCCTTCCGTTAACTTTCTCTTCATATATTCCATATCTTCTTTAGCATTAGCTACAATCACTTGGTCTTCAGCAAACTGGTATGTGTATGTGGTAAATCGGTCGTTAAGTTGTATTCCCATTCCGTGTACTTTACGTTTCCAGTTTTTTAGAACCACTGCGATTTATATTTTAAAAAGAGTTGGACTACGAATTTTTTTGAAAGTTGATTTCCAATTTAAATTTTAGATTTTGATCCCTTGTATAGTTCTTTTATCGCTTTTATGTATGTATGATTAATATTAATTTGCTCTAACACTGTCCATAACTTTTCTACTGGAACGGTATCATATGCTTTTGTAGGTCCACAAAGGTAACACGAGTCTCTATATTTCTGGCACTCCTTTTCTCAATTACTTGTTTAAGACAAAAAACACTATCACTGCAAGATCTGTCTGCAAAAAACTCACTTTGCTCTTCCTCTTCTTCTTGTTCATGAAAATCATTCTCTATTAGATCTCTAAGAAGCCTACCGTACAATCTACTTACAGTACTAGTTACTGAAATTTCTCTGTAATTGTTACAATCCAGCTTGTTTCCTTTTTTATGTATTGAGGATATGAATGCAATTTTCCAATCATCAGGTATTGGATGTCCGTTCATGCATTGATTGATAAATGTGAGATTTTCTAGTAGTTTCTCTAATCCATATTTGAGCATTTCACCGTATATTCGCCCAAGTCCGCTAGCTTTCCCGGATTTGAGCTTTTTAGTACTATTCTTTACCATTTCTTTTTCGATGATTACTTCCTCTTCATGTACTTCTATGTCCCCTGTCTGGTCAAAATAACTTCCAAAAAAAATCTAGATCACTAAATTTATCATTAATGTTTAACACAACAAAAATGTAAGCCAACAAAAAAAATCACCTGTTTAACCTTGTGAAATGAAACCATTTTTAACTATGTTAATGAACGCATGATGAATACCCTCATAAACTTCACATCATTCTTCAGGTCAGGCAAAAATCAAAACAAGAGCTATTGTTGCTTCTATTGAAATAGATATTGCATTATCTTGTGGTACTATTAGATCATTCTTTTGAAGATCACCATAATATCGCAAATATAAATGACTAGATATTGATATTCTTGGAGTAACCAACCGGCGCCGACGTATCTTATAAAACCAAAATAGGTATTTTATAAAGAAGGCTGAGTCGACTTTATTTGATATTTTCTAAATCCAAAAAAGTAGAGTCCTTTTTTGTCCTTCAGAACTAATAGCAGTTCCAAACAAAGAAATATTATAAAAAATTAAACTATTACAGGAAAAACACACGACAGGAGACCAAAATCTCATCACCACCTGAT
This sequence comes from Aspidapion aeneum, assembly GCA_963576565.1. Classification (NCBI taxonomy): domain Eukaryota; kingdom Metazoa; phylum Arthropoda; class Insecta; order Coleoptera; family Brentidae; genus Aspidapion; species Aspidapion aeneum. The sequence goes on along the minus strand of OY755043.1, from coordinate 5,086,326 downwards.
AGTGAAAATAAAATTACGGAACAAATACATTTCATGTAAAAAACCCCAAATACCATTTTCGCGTACTTGTCTCTTTTTACATAAACCGTTTTTGTTATGATTTCACTCCTTTATTAAAGGATTTGGATAATATTCAAGTTTTAGAGTAATAAAATATGCGGAATATTGTTCAAAACTTTTGCAATGCCAAAAATTTTTTGGTTTTTGAAGTGTAAATTTCTTTAGGCGCGTTTAGCAGTTTTTGTGGGTAGTGAATTGAACTGAGCCGTCAGGCTCAGCTATGTAACGCTCATTCGGGTGAAATCGGCTCGAGTCGACTAACTGTGAGAAACATTCAGCGAGCGATATGATGATGCAGATGAAGGCCAGTACACAGAAGAGTTCGGTTCGGTCCGCTTTGCAGAATATGTTATGGGCCAATATTATTAATTTCGCCTTGTTGAAGTTTACACTTCTGCCGTGTGGTCTTAAAAACACAGAATAATTTTAAAAATTTTTTCCTATGGTTTTATCATAGTTCCTATCAGTATTCCAAAGCTCAGCTTTCTAGGTTTTCTGGAAGTGGGCAATGTTACTTTTACATAATTTTTTCAAAGGGTTTGGTCATAATTTTTATCATTCTACCAAATTTCAGCTTTGTAGCATGTCTGGAAGTACAGTACAATTTTGATGATCTTTACATGATTGAGTGAGAGAGTGCAATTTCGACGTTTTTTGAAATTTCGTAACTACTTTACTACTGTATGTAAGTCCATGAAGGGCGGAGGGGTTGTTAACTTTATGAAGATCTACGACTGAGCAAAGTTTGAGATTCGTAGCTTATTTCGAAGTAGAGTTTTAGATAGATAGATTAGAAATGTTTCATCTATCCTAAATTTGAGAATGGGACAATTCGCCGCGGCCGATTCGCCGCAGCCGATTTGCCGCGGCCAATTCGCCGCGGGACAATTCGCCGCCGGTCGATTCGCCGTGGGGAAAATTCGCCCCGAGATTTTTTGTTTTATGATATTACCAATAACAATTGTTTAAACATTTTTATTTAGCTTGACTTCTTATAATATATTTGTTTATTAATTTGGTTATAACTTTTTTCAAACTTTTCCAACTAAGTATTTGGTGGTTAGTATACAATTAAAAATTTTTTTTATTAAAAAAATAAATAAAATGGTGGATCCAAAATGGCGGACTTTCCACTTATGAACCAATATGCATCCAAATCGGAACTTTGGGGTGTTTCAGGTCGCTTATTATTATTTCTAACTTAAACTTTTAAAAAATCAAAATGGCGGCTCCAAGATGGCTTAGTTTCCCATTTATTAACCGATTTGCATCAAACTCTTTCAGGTCGCTAATTATTATTATTTTAAAGTTTTGAATTTGATGCAGATTGGTTCATAAATGGGAAAATCCGCCATTTTGAATCCGCCATTTTCAGGTTAATAAATTTGAGTCAAAAATTGTATTGTGTACAGTTAAGCGCGGCGATGTTTCAAGTTTGAGGCAAATCGGTTTATAAATAAAAAAGTGTGCCATTGTGGAACAGCCATTTTGATTTTTTTTAAGTTTAATTAGAAATTATAATCAGCGTCCTGAAGTACCCCAAAGTACCGAATTTGGTGCATATTGGTTCATAAATGGAAGAGTCCGCCATTTTTGACCCGCTACTTTGATTTTTTAAAAATTTAAGTGTAAAATAATAATCAGCGACCTGAAAGATCTCAAAGCTCCGAGTTTGAGTTAGAAATAATAATTTTATTTATTTAAAAAAAAATGAATTGTATAACCACCAAATACCTAGTTGAAAAAGTTTGAAAAAAGTTATAACCAAACAAATAAACAAATATATTATACAAAGTCAAGCTAAATAAAAATGTTTAAACAATTGCCAATGGTAACATCATTAAACAAAAAATCTCGCGGCGAATTGTCCCCGCAACGAATCGGCCGCGGCGAATAGTCCCCTACCCGACCCCCTAATGTACTCACGTGCCTAAATAATGACCTCAGATTACTATGGGATTTTTTTATTAATTTTAGAGTAGCCACAAGCACAATAGAGTATGTCTAAAATATTAGGACATCATTATATGCAAAAATGATTATATAATTTAATAAGTAGGTTTAAAAAATGTTTTGAGAAATTCTTTAAAAGAAGATTATAATGGTAATAATAGTAATTGTAACAAGAACAGTCATCAGCCGAAAAGATAATATGAAGAAATTTAACTAAAATGGTGGTCTCAAATTTTGCAAGGATGTAGGGAAGGCGCTTGCAAGTTGGTTTAATATTTATGGCTGATTGTTTATCTTAAAGAAAGGTATTGTTTGAAATTTTATACGCGTTATAAAATTTAAATAAAATTGAAGATGTAATGTTCTAGTTTTCTTTCAAAACTTAATGTTTTATTTATTCTGTGTAGGTATTAACTTTTAGCAGGAGTTAGGTAGTTTAAGAAAAATTGAAAATGAATCTACGGTACGGCCCCGCCAAATTCGCGGAATCTGTTGTTCATTTACTTCAAACATTCAGCCCATATTTGACCTATCTAAAACTCTACTTCGCAATGAGCTAAAAAACTCAAACTTTGCACAATCGTAGATCTTCATAGAGTTAATAACTCCTCTAAGTTTCATGGACTTCCAAAAAGTAGTAAAGTAGTTACGAAATTTTAAAAAACGTCGAAATTGCCACTCTCTCACTCACTCATGTGTAGATCATCAAAATTCTACTGTACTTCCAGACTTGCCACAAAGCTGAAATTTGGCAGACTGATAGAAATTATGACCAAATCCTTGGAAAAAAATTAAAAAAAACCCCAGAATTCTAATTCACTCTTCTCCCCTATACATGTAAAATTATGTAAAAAGAACATTGCTCACTTCCAGAAACGCTAGAGAGCTGAACTGTGGAAGACCGATAGGATCGATGATAAAACTATAGAAAAAAATTAAAAACCCAAGTAACATTTCTTTATTTATAGCAGAAGCTAAAAGGTTGTCAGCGCCTTTCCTTAAAACCATTAGTTTCAATGTTTGGTCACTAGCACGTTCCCATTACGCTTATATACCCCTTAGACCTCCTAAATGGGACTCCCCAATTGATGGTGGCAACCTATGTATTAAACTCATTATAAAACCATAAGAAATAAACTCTAGCGGTTCCACCAGTATAGAACCTTTTAGAGCCTAAAGCTATTATGCCAGGTTCTAAAAGCAACTCAGAAACGTCCTCTATCCTGTTATAAAACTAGATTTGGTAATTTGGTATCCTGGAAATTCTGTTGAATACCATAATACCTTTAGAGTAAATAATTTTTCCTATAAAAGCTTTAGCGATATTTTAGATTCACAATGGCTATATAAAATAATTTAGGTCATAAAATTGCCAAAAATGTCAGAGTCCCAAAATTATTGTATCACATAAAAATATACCTATATATGAGGAGTTTGTCGTTTTGTGGATCATCAAATTGCCTGCCAGACTTATTTTTCTGATAAAATCGTATCTGAAAAGCTCTCAAAACAAGCGCGCCAGCTCACAAATGCTTTTTAATAGTTTTCTGATAACTAAATAACAAATATTTAAAATAAAAAAAAATAATTTACACTATTCACCATTAAAAAAGTCTGTTTGGTTTACATAAATCAAAATTAAAGTAAAATTATTGTTAAAAACACTGCTAAAACGACTAGATAAATATTTTCTGTTTACAATATTTTTAAAATAATTCTATATACGCCATTATCGTGTTATAATGGTCACTTGGTTTAATTTGTTACTCTATCGCAACAAGGATTTTTGAGTGCGCTTATGAAACCAATAAAAAAGAGAAGGTAAACATAATAAACATAACCTCACTTAAATTTTTTGTATTTGTTTTTAAAGTGTTGTGTTAAATTTAAATGTTTTTATCGTGCAATTTGCACACAATCAGGAGGGCCAGTGCAATGATATCCGTTGTGCAGGTTGGAGGGAAACCTCTTATATTGGCTGTTTAAACAGGCCTTATCTAGGCTTGGGTGCCCTACCCAGGAAGATAATAAATAATCAATCTTGCAATAGGTAGGTACCAATCTGTACTAGTACTAGTAAAAACTAAAATACGAAAGTATTTATTTACTTCTGTTAGAACCCTTAATAAGGAAACAAAGTTTTATATGACCACCTATTTAAATAATATTTAATATGCAGCTATGGGTAACCATAAATACAAAAGAATTAAGTTTACCTTTAAGCCTTCCAATAAAACCGGTTTAAAATGCCTAAAAGTAATGGCAAAAACCAAAAGTCTAAAGTTTATATTTACCACTCTTAAAAACCTTAACGAAACTAGGTTCTATATGGCCGGCTATATAATCATATTAGCTCACACATATACTATACTATAGTAGTGTGAGCTATGGTGATCCTAATTTTTTCGAGAAAAAAAAAGTTGCTCCGATTTCAAAAATTTTTATATATCTTTGCGTTTCAGATGATTTTGAAACTTTTTTGTTGCGCCGTCTGTCTGTCTGTCTGTCTGTCTGTCTGTCTGTCTGTCTGTATGTCTGTCTGTCTGTCTGTCTGTCTGTATGTCTGTCTGTAACGACCAACGCGCATAACTCAAAAACCGCTTGGCCGATTTTAATGAAATTTGGTACCTAGGCTGGGTTTTGGGCCGAGATGGTCCCATTTAAAAATGAACAAAATCCACCGAGCACAAACCAAATAAAAGGGTGGGGGTAGATTTCAAAAATTAGAGTTTATGGGAAGATAGGGCGTGTGTGACATCAAACGAAAGGTAATTGAGTCTGCAGTTCAACAAAATATATTTTAATTTATTTAAAAAAAAAAGGGTGGGGGTATATTTCAAAAATTAGAGTTTAAGTGAAAATATGGCGTGTGTGATATCAAACGAAAGGCAATTGAGTCCGGAGTTTAACAAAATACATTTTAGTTTTTGTTTTTTTTAAGGGTGGGGGTAGATTTCAAAAATTTGAGTTTAAGTCAAAACGGCTTGTGTGGTATCAAACAAAAGGTAATTTAGTCCGGAGTTGAATAAAATATATTTTAGTTTTTAGTTATATTAGCTCACACGTACACTATAACTATAGTACCTAGTGTGAGCTTAGGGGCCCATATATTGGCAGAGTATTTACTATTAAACTACTGGTAACTACAAAAACAAAAGGATATAAGGTAACCTTTTAGCTCTATTATAAAACACTTTTGTTATGATCTAAAGTAATGAAAAAAACTAAAAGACCATAGTTTATATTTATTTATTTTTAAAAACTTTAGGTAAAAGGGTTTTATAAGACCATCTTTATAAATCAGAAATCAATAAAACCAAAAGTATCTAAAAGGAACAGAAGAACACTTTTTGGTTGTATAACACCTCTTTAGGTAAATGACAATATAAATTACCTTTTTGTAGCCAAATTGATCCTAAAAGCCATAACAGCACCCTCTAAATAACCTTGGAACCAAATTAATAAAACCTTGAGTGGTAATAATGTTACTTGGGAACCCCAAAATTTGAACTAGCTTCCCTACCCTATAAATATAAAGTTATGTAAAAGTAATATTGCCCACTTCCAGAAACGCTAGAGAGCTGAGCTTTGGAAGACTGATAGGAACTATGATAAAACTTTAGGGAAAAATTAAAAAAACCTCAAAATTTTTAATTAGGCATTGCAAATGTTTTAAACAATATTCCGCATATCTTGCTACTTAAAGATATATTATCCAAATCCTTTAAAAAAGTCGTTAAATCATAACAAAAACATTTCACGTCAAAAAAGCCAAGTACGCGAAAATGTATTTCATAAAAAAACTGAGATAAAAGTTAAGTCAAGTTCTCCAATACAAATTTCAAAATTAAAGGTTCTTACAAAATTATCAAGTATAAAAAATTATCTTGTTTTCCAAAAAAAAATATTTAACTTAATTTTTTATGTCTAAAAGAAAACGATAAAATTCGTAATCTTCATTTTTTATTATTTTCTGAAGAATCACGCATTCTTTCTTCAAAATTGCCAATAAAATCTAAGGTCAAATCGATTTGTTGTTCCGTTTCCATCGTTAAGCCGAGATTATTATCCGATTAGTTAATAAAGATGACATGATCCAATTTTTTAATTTTTATTTCTTTTTTTTGTTGTTATTTTTATGGAATTCTCGGTAAAGGTCATCATTAAAACATTCTTCCAATACTTTTGTGTCCTATTATAAATTGGAGTTTTCGTGTACATTCACTTATTTGTCATCAATAGTAAATGCCTAGAATGTCGAATACTAAGAAAAGGAGCTACGATAAGTTAGAGACTCTCGGATTAATCTTTTTGATCGAAATCGTTCATTAATTCCATCTAGATCTAGGGGAGGTGGATCTGAATCGTTCGGTAATTCTGCTCAGACTAGTCGGACGTAAATCTGATTGCTCCGTGCATTTTGATCGACGAAACAGATCAATCTGAGATTGTGACGTATGTTGTGTATTTGTTTTGTTTACAAAAATAATTTTTTTATGTAAAAAAATTAAAATCGAATTATTTGATGTTGAAAACAACAAATTATATAAATTTCCGACATTTCAGGAAAATTTTGTCAAAATTATAGCTGGCCGTGAGTTGCAATATGTACATAATAGTTTTGGTTATATTTAAGGTTATAACCATTTATAAAAATTTGATCGATTTGATCTGGATCCTTCGTTAATTCCAATTTGCTCAGACTAATCTGTAATCACGTGACCAAAAATCCGTCACGTCTGAGATGCAAATACCGAACGCAGCTTGTATGTATGACATATTTTAAAGAAATAGAGGCACGACAAACCCATCAAATTCACTTATAAAAGTAGTTCGGTAATTTGCAAATAGATGGCGAGACGTTTTTTTAAAGCAGTGTAGATTAAGGACACTAAATTTTCAGCGACATCTATTCGTGAACAACTGAAGTACAGAGATTTCCCTTATGGGATCTTACTTTAGGTTTGTGGTGTTAATGTAGGACTTAGGAAAATCCTGACTCAAAGCACCCTATTTTTCGACGCTTATGAATTAGCAAAGACGAAAGGTGCTTCTCTCTTTAAAGAAGGCTGGAGTATAGAGGACCTTTGATTTTGACTTAAATAAATTTGACTTTGGTAAGTTTGTTGCGTCTCTATTTTTTTAAAATCTGTCATATATACAGGGTCCCTATGATAAGCCACAACGATGTGCGGTAAGGGTAAAAAAGCAACACTGCACTTTTACGTTATTAGTTAAAAAAAAGCTAAGAAACAAAGACATAAACTTAAAGGATAGAGAATCGACCAACAAACTCTGTCATCCAAAGCAAAACAGGAGTAACTGAAATTGAGTTATTGGCATATTTAGATTTCTATTTGATCAAAAAATCACCTCAAAACTAAAAATTTTAATTATCAAAATGACCTTAAAAGGGATTAACTCAGTGACGCGTAAATTCAGACAAGTCACAATAAAAAAGAAAAAATATTTACTTTTGGCCTGCAGAATTGACTGTTGCCATTCCAGTTTAGGTCGCCTTTTTTTCTGCACCCTGTTGGTTGCCATTCTAGGACCTGCTTTGCTAATTTTTCGTCGTTCATCCGTTGTACATGGCCGTACCATATCAGTTGTCTTTTAGTGATGTCATCCGTTATGCTTCCCTCGATTCCCATTCTTTCTTTTATGGTCTCATTGCTTATATGATCTGTTCTAGATATTCTCATTGATCTTCTTATTGCATCCATTTCGACACTTTCCATTTTTGTTTTGTATTTTTCTGTTACGAGACAAGTGTCTGTTCCATACAACAGTGTGATTTTCATCATTGTTTCATATATAAAAATTTTACATTTTTTTTATCTCTCTGCTCTATTAAATACTGATAAGAGATCCAATAACCTTTCTTGTTATTAGATTATCTTAAAAATATTATAATTTCGTAAAGGTTCAAAAGCGTTCTAGTTAAAAGACGTAAAAGATACCTACGAAGATATCATAAATATTTACACGAAGTGGTTTAGACAGTTTTTAGATACATTATAAATTAAATTAGAGCTTTAACTAACTTGAAAAAGCAAGCGATAAACGTTTCGTTCGCGATGCATCGATGTTAAGTAATAATCTAATAAATAATTTAAAGCAATTTAATTTTTAATGAGCGAAGGTTGAACTTACCGTTCTTTAGCATAAAGAAGAGACGTAAAAAAAGAAGGCGCAATTATTGACAAAAAGCGTGTTGTGAATAGGGATTTATTGCAATAAATCCAGGCAGTAATTGTGCCGGGACGGCTATTATCCTGACAATCATCTTCTGTCAGATTTTTTTGACTCATTGATCTTTTAATTGACTGTTGCCATTCTAAATTAGGACGCCCTCTTTTTCTGCGCCTATTGGTTGCCCTTATAGGACCTGCTTTGGTAATCTTTCGTCGTTCATCCGTTGTACATTCGTTATGATTTCCTCGATTCCCGTTCTTTCTTTTATGATCTCATTGCTTATGTGATCTGTTCTAGATATTCTCATTGATCTTTTTATTGCATCCATTTCGACAGTTTACATTTTTTGTATTTTTCTATTTCAAGTCTCTATTCAATACAACAGCGTACTTTTCAACATTGTTTCATATATGATAAACTTTACATTTTTTCTATCTCTCTGCTCCATAAAATACTGTTAAGACATCCAATAACCTTTTTTGCTTTTACTATTCTTTTTTCTAGTTCTTTACAGTATGTTCCTGTCAATGTGACACGCAAGTATACATAGTCATTGCATAAGATATTGTTTGGCCATTGTCTAGTTCTAACTCACGGGATTTGTTTCCAATACATAAGTACTGTGTCTTGTCCACGTTCACTTTTAATCTCCAGTTTTGGTATTCTTCCGTTAACTTCCTCATCATATACTCCATGTACTCTTTATTATTAGCTACAATTACTTGGTCGTCAGCAAACTATAGTATGTATAAGGTAAATCGGTCGTTAAGTTGTATTCCCATGCCGTGCACTTTACGTTTCCAATTTTTTAGAGCTACTGCGATATATATTTTAAAAAGAGTTGGAGAAATATAACATACCTGTCTTCAGCCTTTCGTTACCAGGAATTCTTTTGAAAGTCGATTTCCAATTTTAATTTTAGATTTTGACCCTTTCTATAGTTCTTTTGTCGCTTAATAATACTTGATAATAAAAGATTTAATAATAATAATAGTTTCAAGATTAATTTTATCAGCATAAATTCAAAGCAGTTTGGCGGATTGCTAAGAATTGATTTGTTGAATTTGATTTTTTTATGTATGTATGATTGATATGAGTTTGCTCTAACACTGTCCATAATTTTTCTACTGGAACGGTATCATGCTTTTTGTAGGTCCACAAAGTTAACATGAGTCTCTATATTTCTGGCGCTCCTTTTCTCAATTACTTGTTTAAGACAAAAAACATTATCACTACAAGATCTGCCTGCACGAAACCCACTTTGCTCTTCTCCTTCTTGTTCCTGAAAATCATTCTCTATTAGATCTCTAAGAATCCTACCGTACAATCTACTTAGAGTACTGGTTACTGAAATCCCTCTGTAATTGTTGCAATCCAGCTTGTTTCTTTTTTTATGCATTGAGGATATGAATGCAATTTTCCAATCATTAGGTTCTGGACGTCCGTTTGTGCATTGATTGATAATATATGTGAGATTCTCTAGTAGTTTATCTGATCCACTTTTCGGATTTAAGCTTTTTAATACTATTCTTTATCATTTCTTTTTCGACGGTTACTTCTTCTCCATGTACTTATGTCTCTCCTCGGAGAGGCTGACAGATATTTGGGTCTCTTTTCCTGCAGCAGTCCCTTGTAGTGTTCTGTCCATTGTTCTGGTTTGATGATCTGGATGTTTACTTTTTCATTTGTTGGGTTTTTTACTGTAGAAATCAATTTCCATACTTTAGAACTCTGCCTACCTCCTAGGTGTGTATTTATATCGTGGCATTTGCGCTCGAACATTTAATTCTTTTCTGTGCATATCATATTTCTTAGCTGTCTTCTGGTTTCCCTGTAGATTTATAGGTCTCTTTGCTCTTTAGTACTTAACCATTTCAAGTATGTGAGTTTTTTCTCTTTGACCATTTTCTGTATTTCTTCCGTCCACCACATCTTAATGTTATTTCTATTATCTTGGTATCCAACAGCTTCGTTGCTTGCTTCCTTCAAGCTTTTATTATGTTTGAGTATATCTCTTGTGTTCTGTGTTTATTAATTGTTCATCTAATCGGTTCTGATACAGTCTTTACGTACTTTCGATTTCTAGACTTCTAAAGTTGTCTGATGGTGCATAGGCTGCTTTTATGCTTATATTATGTCCAAGCATCTTCATGTTCACTCGAAGTATGTTTTCACTAATCCAATCGTAGTCCGTAATCTTTTTTTTTTAGTAAATACTTTTAACTAAAATGAAATGTGCAATTATAGGTCGACTATGATATTCTAACATGGGTGTTTATACCCACAAAATGTCGCCTATATGCGCTGGTGTAGGTCATAGTCCGCACCTGAAAATATTTTCTTAAAATATACATAAATGTATGAAAAACACTTCCACTTTACTATAACTTAGATATTTCTCAATCGGTATTGCTAGCTACTCTTTATGATGAGTACATGTAGGCACTTTGAAATGATAATTAGGATCTTTGTATATGGTTACAGAAATAATAACTCATTTCTATAATTTGATTTTTAGAACCAGTATATTAAAATCGAAATTTTCGTGAAGGTATAAAATATCCACTAGACTAATGCTTTTGATACAGCTTAATATTTTTTGCAAAATTAAAAAATAATATTTGTTTTTTAATTTTGCAACATGAAGAACCGTTCAGGGTTTACGAAATACCTTCTGATTGGTTTAACAAACAGGTACCTTCAAAAAATATTTAGCAGTACGAATTGTCAAACTATAGTTGATGTATAGCCCACGAACTCATATTGGGACCATCACGTTTCAATTATTTTGAAATTGTGCTCGCGTTTAGGTCAAAATGTCCATCTTCTTGCACAAATATTGAAATTACTCTTAAACATACAAAAGTAAACTAAGCAAACTCTAAAGACATAAATCATGAAATGTTACGACACGATCATAAGTTAGTTAAATTACAATTTCATAGTTTTTTTAGCAATGCTTCGAAATCTTTCTTTATATATATATTTATCGGTTTCACAAACTACTACGTCTTCCGATACCCAATCTCCACTCTTTCTGTTTGCCCATAATTTATCATCAAGGCCTCTTATTTTTATTTCACTGTCTATTCCTTCTCTCTAGCTACTCCTCGGCCTTCCTCGTGTTCTTCGGCTAGTTCTTTGTACATGTCCGTACCACACCAGTTGTTTTGTTCTTATATCATTCACTAAAGTACGTTCACCCACTGTCATAATTTCTCTTATTCTTTGATTTGTAACTCTTCTCTTTTTGATTTCCCTGCTGCTCTTCTCCAATAGTCCATCTCCGTAGCGGAAAGCATTTTTTCTGTTCTATGTTTGATTGGCCATACTTCTGAGCCGTATGTAATAATACTTTTTATAATGGTTTTATATGTAAGCTTTTTGTTATATTTTGATATACCCAAATTATTCCATTTAATAAAGTTATTGCTTTTCTTCCTTGTACGTTTCCATCTTTTATAGCTTTGTCTAGTGTTCCGTCAGCTGTAATTTTTAGACCTAAGTATTTATACTAATCACAGGACTGAATTCGCTGCCCAGTATTTAAGATTAGATCCTGTTTCGTTCCACCAATACACATATACTCTGTCTTATTGATATTAACCTCCAATTCAAATATATAAATTAAGATTTCAAACAGCAAGGGCACCAACTGAGGAGTTAAAGGGACAGTGCCAAGCATGTATTTTGTCGGTATTAATTTTTGTAGAAAACATTTTTCAGATAACACTGGAAAATAAAACATTATAGATAGGAGTTATCAGACATGATGACCAATCAGTGAAAGCAGCAAATTATTTGAAAAATCTGCAGTATTTGATTTATATAAATAACATAAACGAAATTGTTTGAAAATTACCGTTAACTTAGTTAAAATAAAAGAAAAGAGTAATGGCAGGCCGGCTGCAGAACTATTTTTTTTATGTAGAGGGAAATTATAAAACATGTTATGTATTTGAAGTATGATATTTCTGAAGCCTCCTTGTTCTTTTTATTGATATCCGTCAAATTTTGTTGTTCGTCTATCCGTTAATATTTTCGTGAAAAGGTTATAAATTACATTGAAGAGTGTTATAGGTCGATAGTTTTTTAGGTCTATCGCCTTTCTTGGGTAGAATAATGGTTATGGATTCTTTCCAGTTGTTTGGGATCTTTTTTTATTTTAGTATTTTATTCAGAAGAATATGGAGTTTTACCACCGTACTTGAGCATGTCTGCCGTCGCTCCGTTTTTTCCATATCCAGATGATTTATTATTTTTAATTTTTTTTAATGGTCTCTTTATTTCCGCTTTGCTTATTTCAGGTTGTGGCTCTGAGTTTATGTTCTTTGTTTTTGTTTGGAGTTTCTTCATGGTTTCTTGCGATGGTTCCTTTTTTGTTTTCTAGAATTCTGTTAATTATATCATGTCTACCTAGAGAGCCTTAGACATTTCATATTTCTGTTATTTTCTATAACTCTCTCAACTTTTATTTCTTGGCTCTTTCTTTTATTTTCTTTTAACATTTTTCTTATAGTTTTATTTTTCCATCACTTTCTTCATTTTTTTTGATATACAATTTTCTGTCTTTATCTTTTTTTGCGATATCTTTTTGTACTTTGGTCATAGCTTATGTTAGCGTATCATTTATTTCATCTATATTTTCTTTTTTGCATCCTAAGTTTTGGGTTAGGTGTTGCTTTAGCCTTTCTTTGTATATAGCTTTATTTATGTCAAGTTGTTAATTATTATTATTAATTTTTCTTTTCATTTCGAAATTTCTATCAATACAGATTTTTGTTCTGACCATCCTGTGATCACTGCCTGTTGTAAAGCTGCTTAGGACTGTTACATCTCTAACGATGTTTTTCTTAGTAGTCAATATATAATCAATTTACTACTACTACTACTGCTATTAATTAATTTCTTCATGGTTTCTCGCGATGGTTCCTTTTTTGTTTTATAGAATTTTGTTAATTATATCATGTCTACCTAGAGAGCCTTAGATATTTCATATTTCTGTTATTTTCTATAACTCTCTCAACTTTTATTTCTTGGCTCTTTCTTTTATTTTCTTTTAACATTTTTCTTATAGTTTTATTTTTCCATCACTTTATTTATTTCTTCTGATATACAATTTTCTGTCTTTATCTTTTTTTGCGATATCTTTTTGTACTTTGGTCATAGCTTTTGTTAGCGTATCATTTATTTCATCTATATTTTCTTTTTTGCATCCTAAGTTTTGGGTTAGCTGTTCCTTTAGCCTTTCTTTGTATATAACTTTATTTATGTCAAGTTGTTCATTATTATTATTAATTTTTCTTTTCATTTCGAAATTTTTATCAATACAGATTTTTGTTCTGACCATCCTGTGATCACTGCCTGTTGTAAAGCTGCTTAGGACTGTTACATCTCTAACGATGTTTTTCTTAGTAGTCAATATGTAATCAATTTACTACTACTACTACTGCTATTAATTAATTTCTTCATGGTTTCTCGCGATGGTTACTTTTTTGTTTTATAGAATTCTGTTAATTATATCATGTCTACCTAGAGAGCCTTAGACATTTTATATTTCTGTTATTTTCTGTAACTCTCTCAACTTTTATTTCTTGGATCTTTCTTTTATTTTCTTTTAACATTTTTCTTATAGTTTCATTTTTCCATCACTTTCTTCATTTCTTTTGATATACAATTTTCTGTCTTTATCTTTTTTTGCGATATCTTTTTGTACTTTGGTCATAGCTTTTATTAGCGTATCATTTATTTCATCTATATTTTCTTTTTTGCATCCTATGTTTTGGGTTAGCTGTTGCTTTAGCCTTTCTTTGGATATAGCTTTATTTATGTCAAGTTGTTAATTATTATTATTAATTTTTCTTTTTATTTCGAAATTTTTATCAATACAGATTTTTGTTCTGACCATCCTGTGGTCACTGCCTGTTGTAAAGCGGTTTAGGACTGTTACATCTCTAACGTTTTTTTTCTTAGTAGTCAATATGTAATCAATTTATAACTACTACTGCTACTGCTATTAAATAAAAAGATGCGATTCACAAATTAAGTATAAATGAGCAAACTAAAAGAAACAAAGACTTTTAACCTCGTGAACATAAATTCATCCGTAATCAAACTGAAAATTATGCAAACCGTGAAGAATGTTGGTAGTACTACCCGAGTTAGTAAAACAAACAAAAGCAAAACACAAGAAAATAAAAAGAACATCATCGGCAATATACACCTTATAGTATAAGATAAAATTTAAATTATTGCACTATCCTAGATGAAGCATTTTTTACTGAATGGATAGTGAGTTGGGGTCTTTTGCTCCACACTGAATTCTTAACAGATAATCAAACTACGTTTTTAAAAAAATGCAGTTTTTATTTCTTACCCTTGACGCGTTTCGGTCTTTGCGACCATAATCATAAAATAAAGATCATCTTAACTTAACCAAATTAATTAAATCGAAAATTAAAATAATTTAAATTTTGCCTGTTTTTTCCTGAGCAATTCTAATTCAGGCGCTTGCAAAAAGGACTTATTCGACACTTTGTTTAAGCCCTTATGGTTATGGTCGCCAAGACCAAAACGCGTCAAGGGTAAGAAATAAAAGCTGCAAATTTGTTAAAAACGTAGTTTTATTTCTCTGTTAAGAATTCAGTGTGGAGAAAAGGACCCCAACTCACACATCAAGTAATTAAATTGGTCAACAAAACTTAGGGTTCCCTAAAGGCCGCTTGGCACAACTTGCAGTTGCATGCAAGATTAGAGTTCCTGAATAAGACATTTGTTTGTTTATACAATAGATGTCATGTCAGGGACCCTAATCTTGCATGCAACTGTGGAGGGAATCGAGGGAAGCATAACGGATGACATCACTAAAAGACAACTGATATTGTGCGGCCATGTACAACGGATGAACGACGACACATTACCAAAG
This sequence comes from Aspidapion aeneum, assembly GCA_963576565.1. Lineage (NCBI taxonomy): Eukaryota > Metazoa > Arthropoda > Insecta > Coleoptera > Brentidae > Aspidapion > Aspidapion aeneum. The sequence continues at coordinate 5,071,190 of OY755043.1, read as the reverse complement.
CAGGTCCTAGAATTGCAACCAATAGAGAGCAGAGAAAGAGAGCGTCCTAAACTGAAATGGCAAGAGTCGATTCCAAGGTCAATCAGTCAAAAAAAACTGATAGAAGATTGTCTGGATCGAAAGAGCTGGTGAATAGGCATTGGACAGTGTAACAGAAAAATACAAAACAAAAATGGAAAGTGTCGAAATGGATGCAAAAAGAAGATCAATGAGAATATCTAGAATAGATCACATAAGAAATGAGATCATAAAAGAAAGAATGGGAATCGAGGGAAGCATAACGGATGACATCACTAAAAGGCAACTGATATGGTACGGCCATGTACAACGGATGAACGACGAAAGATTACCAAAGCAGGTCCTAGAATGGCAACCAATAGGGCGCAGAAAAAGAGGGCGTCCTAAACTAGAATGGCAACAGTCAATCCAAAGATCAATGAGTCAAAAGAATCTGACAGAGGATGATTGTCAGGATCGAAGGAGGTGGAGAATAGGCGTCGGACAACGTAGAAAAACGTTCTAAACCGACATACCCAACTAACATTTATAGTAGCGGCTACATGTTCTAAAGGCTTTGCTACTTTCTTATAGTAGAAATGTGGTGATCCCAACCAAAATTTGTTACTTTTTAGTTCTAACTACTATTTAGTATCAGGAAATAGTAGATGTTTCGTAAAAACGACCCTCTAAACTACTTCATAGGATTGTTTCTTGATAGTCGATTCTGATAGTCTTCTCTACCACAATAGGACGTTGCTAAAGTTTTACTTTCTTTTTAGTCGTTATTTCGTAGTCGCCCTGACTTTTATATCCTACTTAATTACCACTAGAAAGTTAAGCTTCATTGGAGTCCCAAACAAGTGTATCCGACAACTACATTATAACTTTAATTTTTACCACAAAAGTTTGTGTCATCATAGTAACATCTGATGTAACAATGTAGACAAAATAACTTTTTGGATCAACTTTAAAGCCGCAACTACTTTCAAGTAACCTTTTCGACTATCAGGGAATATAGTTTGGGACGCCATGTTTTTATGTAAGAAAGAAAATTTAATATTTTTGTTGTCGTTTTATGAGCTCATATTAAAGAGCCATACTATTTTATAAACAAATTAGTTGAAGCTTACCAAAAATGCTCTTCTTAAGCACCATTTGTTGGAGTTAACTGTCGATTATGAAAACATAACCTCCAAAATCACAACACAAAAATTCCATCAGCTACCAGAAAACGGCTCAAATTTACGGGCGCACCGGTTTTTTGCAATATATATAATACATGTTATACAAAAAACTTTGCGTCGCACTCGAATTTTGATCCTCTGCTCGTAAATTCTCACACTTTTGGATAACATAGTTCATATTATAACCATAACCAAACAAAAAAACTAAGCAAGTCTGTTTACTGTTGTGTCCACCATATTGTGTAACAATTTTACCAAAAAGAAACGATTATATTATTTGCAACTACATCGCAACTTTTATGCCATTACGGAAAAAAAACAGCCTCTACGACTTAGTAGATACCTGGCTACGACGTAGTAGTGTAGTTGTTACTACAGTGACTTTAAACACTTGGCCAAGTAGTTATAACCAGAAATTGGTTCCCCACTTAGGGAATTATAACGTCGCTGTATGGTATACTGAGACGTAACGGGAGTACGTTGCGGTTACTTTTAAGAAATTCTTTCTAGTTGGGGTTTCGTCGTTACAACTTTAATTGTTTGTTGGGTAGTAGTAAATCATTTAAAGTTTATCCAACTAGTATCACTAAGAATACACATTGTAAGGCAAGCTTAATCTGCGATGAGTGTCCTTAAATATAAACCCGTTTAGATCGTTTCCTGTCGTCATTTCTAAGACGCCACTTCGATTTTTTCCTTTTGTTTCCTCATTGGTATGTCCTTGGTTGCCAGGTATATATTGGACAGTCTCTGCCATGACCGAAATTGTAAGTGCAAAGATTGATTTAAGAAATTTCTCTAGGAGTTTTCTGGCAAAACTCAAAAACTCTACGGATACCTATCTATATCATAGGATTGGCAGTCTATTCGGTATATAGTAAATTCATATATTCCACCATCGCATCGTACCGTCCTTGAATTGTAGGTATGAGATAAATTCATTATGGTTATTTAAATTTGGAGCATCATAGGTGGGCTTGGATGGATGCGTATAAGGTTACCACGAGTTGCGTAACTCACGCTTCCGTTTTGAAACCTATGCGTATCCTAATATCTTACCAGACTAAATTAATTAAAATATTCTGAGCAAAAATAATCTCAAACAACTGGAAGGAATCCGTAACCATTAATCTACACAAGAAGGGCGATAGAGCAGACCAATAAAAAACTACCGACCTATAACACTCCTTTTTTATATTTTAATAAAAATATTAACAGAATGACAAACAAACTTGACGGATATTAATCAAAAGAAAAGGTTTCAGTACAATTGACCACCTATTAACCATAAAAATCCTAATAAAACGAGTCAACGAATACATAAACCACATATTGCGTTTATAGACCTTAAAAAAGCTTTCGATAGCATTGAGCACTGGGCAGTAAAAGCATCTTTAATTAATAGCCGCATGTAACACAGATGCACAGTCCTAATAGCCAATATATATAGTGAAACAAAAACAAAATCACGAAGGAACCAAGCCAATCCGCATAAGGAGAGGTGTTAGAATGCTGACACAATATCATATGCTTAAAAACTTAGATTGGAAAGAAATAGGCATTGAAGTAAGCGGACAATACTTAAAGCACCTAAGATATGCTGAAGATATCGCCATAAAAACAGATAAGAAAGAACAACTGATAAAAATGGTGGAAGAAATGGATACAGCGGCTCAAAAATATAGGCTTGAGTATGAACTACAACACTAAAACCAAAATCATAACAAAAAAATCACGATCATAATAAACCAAAAAAAAAAATAGAACAGGTAGAGCAATAAATATATTTTGAAATAAAAAAAGGGATTTCAGAAAACATAAGACGAATAGCTAAACACTATAATATAAAAACAGTATTTTCTTCGGGAAATACGATAAGAAGTTTTGTAACTAAAACAAAACCTGACAATCCCTCAAATAATAAGGAATGTATTTACCAAATCCCGTGTGAGTGTGGTAAATCATATGTAGGTGAAACGAAACACCCTCTTCAGGTTAGAGTAAATGAACATCTAAAAAGTACCCAATTAGGGGATATTGAAAAATTCGGTTTAGCAGATCATGCATGGTCAAATGATCACAGGATTCAGAGGTCAGAAGCTAAAGTTTTACATAAGGAGTCGCATTGGCGAAAACGAAAGTTTATTGAAGCTGCGTTTATAATGCAGAATAAAGAAGTTTTCAGTCAACCAAGCACGGACATACCAAACATATGGAAACCACTCCTTAAGGAAAACAGGCGTCTTAGGATTAAAAAAGGGGGCGATGAAGTCCGAAAATTTTATTTCTACACAATCATTGTCTACGAGATTCAAACAAATATATTTTGGATAAATTAGTAAGCTAAAAAAATAAGAAAACCAAACGGCTGAAATTAAGAGACAAGTAAGATTGGCCAGGGCAGCATTCGGTAAATTAAGCTACATATTTTAATAAATTAAAACTATTCTCTGTACCTCAAAATGAACAATGGATAAGGTAACAAAAGCCCGAAGATCAATGGAAAGACAAATGTTACATGTAAACAGATTTTATTTTTGGGGGGGGGGGGGAATTAAATAATTCAAGGAATAGATGGAGCCAAAAAGTAGTATTTTTTTTAATATTAAGTAATTTTGGGGGTCCAGGGTAGCTCGTAGACCTACCCTGACCTGTTTCTGTGGAAATGCTCATAAACTTGTTTTCATTTCACTATTTTTACTTGCTTTGGGGGGCTAATTTTGAGTATAGATGGCGCTAAGCCACACCCGAGATAAGGGTCACTGCATACTGGAATACTGGATACAGTGACTTTACCCTAGACCCCCTAATTGCGTAACTGGTCTTAGGCGATAACACAGCATATTCTAAAGTCATTATTTTAATAAGCATAATTATTAATTATTATTTGTAACAGCTGTAAATGAAATAAAAATATAACTCTGTAATTGCAGAAGAAATCTAAAAAAAAATTGTAAGATTTACGAGATATTCTGCAACAAAGGTCAACACCAATCTAATATATTTTTAAAAAAAATACCTTATATAGATGATCCGTAAATAATTGTAAATTTTACACCTCGAAAATTAATGCTTCTACTGACCCAGCAATTGTCTTAGTTGCAATAATTGTTACACATCTTCAGTTTGCCTTTATCCGCTAATAACCATTAATTAGCAGCAAATTATTGTTATGGGGTTAAAACTCACCATAAAGAAATCCATGGACAGGTTTCCCAATTCTTGAAAAGCAATAAATAACTTTTTTGTACGACCAGTAATTTTTTGATATTTGATAGTTTCCAAAGGCAGTAGGGGAAATTGGCATAATATGGCACACTAGGATAGGGTTACCAGATGAAAACGTCTCTAACCAGGACCAGCCGTCAAGAAAATCCGGACAAAATCCGGACGTCAAAATTTTTTCGAGGCCACACACAAAAAACCAACTTGTTTTTTTATTAAAACGATAACTAATAAATAACATAATATACCTACTATTTTATAGGTACTTTTCACTGCTTTATATTTTATTCAACAGCGTTGAATTTTTAGGCAGAAGTACAAAATCATAAAATTCTGACCAGCTCATATTTCTTAAATAGTATTCCTTTTACAGAAGATAAAAGCAGCCTATTTCTTTCTTTGGTCCACTGGGTAGAAATACTTGCATTAAAATATTTTGCCCATTTTTCGTGGGTAGGCAGATTGTGGTTATCAGAAGTAGAATTGTCTGATATGTACTTTTTTAGATTACAAACTTCATCAAAAAATTGTGTGTGCTTAAGACCACACGGCAGAAGTGTAAACTTCAACAAGGCGAAATTAATAAATACTACTTTAAGCGGGGTCTTCATATAACGTTTTACCTTACGTCTTGCCTGTCAGTCAAAAGGGTCAAGTATGACGGTTGAAAGACTAGCGTAGACACTTGATAGTTTTAACGTACGTTTTTAGATCAGTTTTTGATACAAAACGATGGTTTTATTGGAAAACAATGCGTGATCCGGTCAGTTCTCTAGGCGGTCTTCCGTCTTAAATCAGTTCAAGTAAAACATCCGTTTTTCCGTCTACACACAAAGTTTTACTTGATGCGTTTTGACTGAACAGGCAAGACGTAAGGTATTCTTCCTGTAGTAACCTATGGATCCTAGACCTGGACAGTTACAAAATCAAACAAGGATAAGGTAACAGAAGCCCAAAGATCAATGAAAAGACAAATGTTACATGTAAAGCTAACAGATAGAAAAAGGAATGAATGGATAAGAAATAAAACAAAAGTAAGGGATGTCAGAGAAAAAGTAGCAAAATTAAAATGGAAATTTGCCGGTTCTAATATCAGACAGAGAGACGATCAATGTAACAAATTTATTGTAAACTGCATGACTGATATTCTCATAAATTGGCTTAAGTACGTTACGTTTTGGAAACGCTAAGCGATACGCACAGCACCCTTCTCGCATGGCATTTGCGCTTACCGATCGAATTTGGTATTCACGTTGTTAAACGCGTCTTTGGGATGGAACTTGCTAAGCATCCTTCAAATTCTGGCTTTTTGTTCATGTTTTTTGACATTTGTGGCATACATTAGAGATTTTTTTTTACCTCAGTTAGTTATTTTTGTTATTTATTGATAACAACATCGAAAATCTAGAGAAGGTGATGGTTAGAAATGGTTTTAATGAGAAATGTTGGGCTAGCGGTGTCTTAAAATTATTGTAATGACCCCTTCACTCCTAGGATATAATAATAAAGGTTACAGTGGCGTATATAGAAAAATGTTTCGGGGGGAGGGCCCGAAGAGTTTCAGAGGGGGCCGAAACCCCATGAGTTTGTATTTTATGCTATTTTATGTTTGTATTCATGAAATATGTGAAAAATATCCAAAAAAACCTTAGCTTCGGGGGGGGGGGCGCCGGGCCCCTAGCCCCCCCCATATATACGCCACTGAAAGGTTATATATACGTAAACCATACATTTTCATATTCTAACAAATAAAATATAGTTTTAAAAGAAGATTTAGTTAAAAATCTTCAATAATTTTTAAAATTTAAATTTTTTAGTTTTGGCACGACCACCAACATTTTATTGTTCCAACTGAATACACTCGCTTATACTAGGGTGTTTCCCAATGCTCGGTTACCTACTCTACAGGGTATTTTTACATATAGAAGTGTAGAAAACCTGCCCATAAACAATTTTTGATTATTAATTTATCTGTACGACTTAAATAGATTCCAGAGGGGAGAGAAATACAGTAAATCTTTATTCGCAAACTCCTTAAGATCCATCATTTCTGCCTTGAAGAATAAAAAAAGTAGCTATTTTGGTACCTTATTGTACTTAAAGTATAGGCTGAAGGCCTCCTTTAACCACTATAAATACAAAATTGGCCAAAAAAATAACTGTGTGCTTAATACTTTTTAATAGGTTTGAATTTTTTAAAAACGCCAAGCGATTTCCCGAAACAGATGCCAATTGGTAAGTGTTTTTAAACATGGTTACCGTTTTAAGAAAATGCTCAGCGCAATCGTACGTGAATACCATTTTTGCACTTTTGGTCAGCTGCTTAGCGCCTTTGACGTCATAAAACGGTGAGCGTCTTAAAAACGCTATGCGTTTTTCATTACGAGAATACCTGTCCAGACCTTGGGAAAATTTAAAAAGCAGGGGAAGGCCCCGAATGAAATGGGCGATTGATTTGAAGAAACACGCGGGAACAAGATGGATAAACACGGCGACAGATAGAGAAGAGTGGAAGATATTGGGGGAAGTCGATGTCCAAAGGTGGATTGAAGAAAGCTAAATAGATACATTCAGATAAAATATTTTAACGTGTATGGTAACTCTTATTTTTATAATTTTATACCATGAAAAACAGCCGGCATTCCAAAAAGAAAGACGCTGGTGTGAACATGACATTGTTATTCCAGTTACTAAATTTTTCTGATCTAGATCTTGTGCTTAATTAGCGAACATATGAGATTCACAAAGCAGACTAATTTAGTTAATTTAGTACCTCCTAATTCAGTACAAAACGTAACCTAAGGATGTGATGGTAATTAATTACTTTTTATTACATCGGAATAAATATTACGAAACTTTTTTAAATTAATTGTATTATTCATTATTATTATTGTTATAAGTATAGGTCAAAGTTTTTTAGGGTACGTGTTAAAATTAGATTAATCGCAGTAATCTCCTGACAGTAACTTTCAAGTTGCCTCTTTGTCAATTTGGCAGTATTGAATTTGTACTCTCCTAGTAGACATGCATGATATTGTCAGGAATGAAAATAACCCCTGACTGTGCCATTGTACGAAACCATCTTGGAAAAACGAGAAACGCAATTATGGTTCTGTTGAGATAACCCAAGTAACATTATTACCACTCAAGGTTTTATTAATTTGGTTCCAAGGTTATTTAGAGGGTGCTGTTATGGCTTTTAGGATCAATTTGGCTACAAAAAGGTAATTTATATTGCCATTACCTAAAGAGGTGTTATACAACCAAAAAGTGTTCTTCTGTTCCTTTTAGATACTTTTGGTTTTATTGATTTCTGATTTATAAAGATGGTCTTATAAAACCCTTTTACCTAAAGTTTTTAAAAAGAAATAAATAAAAACTTTGGTCTTTTAGTTTTTTTCATTACTTTAGGTCATAACAAAAGTGTTTTATAATAGAGCTAAAAGGTTACCTTATATCCTATTGTTTTTGTAGTTACCAGTAGTTTAATAGTAAATATGATTATATAGGCGGCCATATAGAACCTAGTTTCCTTAAGGTTTTTAAGAGTGGTAAATATAAACTTTAAACTTTTGGTTTTTGCCATTACTTTTAGGCATTTTAAACAGGTTTTATTGGAAGGCTTAAAGGTAAACTTAATTCTTTTGTATTTTTGGTTACCCATAGCTGCATACTAAATATTATTTAAATAGGCGGTCATATAAAACTTTGTTTCCTTAAGGGTTCTAACAGAAGTAAATAAATACTTTCGTATTTTAGTTTTTACTAGTACTAGTACAGATTGGTACCTACCTATTGCAAGATTGATTATTTATTATCCTCCTGGGTAGGGCACCCAAGCCTAGATAAGGCCTGTTTAAACGGCCAATATAAGAAGTTTCCCTCCAACCTGCAGGCACAACGGATATTATTGCACTGGCCCTCCTGATTGTGTGCAAGTTGCACGATAAAAAACATTTAAATTTAACACAACAGTTTAAAAAACAAATACAAAAAATTTAAGTGAGGTTATGTTCACTATGTTTACCTTCTCTTTTTTATTGGTTTCATAAGCGCACTCAAAAATCCTTGTTGCGACAGAGTAACAAATAAAACCAAGTGACCAACTATAAAACGATAATGGCGTATATAGAATTATTTTAAAAATATTGTAAACAGAAAATATTTATCTAGTCGTTTTAGCAGTGTTTTTTAACAATAATTTTACTTTAATTTTGATTTATGTAAACCAAACAGACTTTTTTAATGGTGAATAGTGTAAATTATTATTTTTTTATTAATTATTAAAATTATTTTAAATGTTGTTATCAAAAAACTATTAAAAAGCATTTGTGAGCTGGCGCGCTTGTTTTGAGAGCTTTTCAGATACGATTTTATCAGAAAAATAAGTCTGGCAGACAATTTTATGATCCACAAAACGACAAACTCCTTATATATAGGTATATTTTTATGTGATACAATAATTTTGGGACTCTGACATTTTTGGCAATTTTATGACCTAAATTTATTTATATAGCCATTGTGAATCTAAAATATTGCTAAAGCTTTTATAGGAAAAATTCTTTACTCTAAAGGTATTATGGTATTCAACAGAATTGCTAGGATACCAAATTACCAAATCTAGTTTTATAACAGGATACAGGACGTTTCTGAGTTGCTTTTAGAACCTGGCATAATAGCTTTAGGCTCTAAAAGGTTCTATACTGGTGGAACCGCTAGAGGGCGAAGCTAGCGTTTATTTCTTATGGTTTTATAATGAGTTTAATACATAGATTGCCACCACCAATTGGGGAGTCCCATTTAGGAGGTCTAAGGGGTATATAAGCGTAATAGGAACGTGCTAGCGACCAAACATTGAAACTAATGGTTTTAAGGAAAGGCGCTGGCAACCTTTTAGCTTCTGCTACAAATAAAGAAATGTTACTTGGGAAGAAAGTGGTTCCGCCTCCCTCCAAAATGGTAAACAGTTGGTTACCGCCAACCTACACAGCAGGTGGTTGATGGGAGAAAAACTACTAAAAAGTGAAGAGTGGGAGTTGTAATGGTTAAGCGTGGGGATATAGCTAGTAGCGAGAGGGTTTTCCCTTCAAAGTGATTGGACATGGAAAAACTGTGAGATAAGAAAATGTTGCCTATGAAATGGATTTTATATCTGTTTTTGTTTAGGTTATCTTGTTTAGCTCATTAACTAGAATGTAAAGTATATTTTAGGATTATCAGCAACGCCGCTGACTTGGTTCCTCCAAACTCTTCAAAGAGGCGATAATGGATTATTTAGGTCCAACCTACCGTTTATAAAAACCCAAACTTTGAGGAGACAAGTCGGTATTTACATTCTAAGTTTTGTTGAACTTAACTAAAACCTCTAAAGTAATTATCAGTAAAGAAAGATAAGATTTTTATATTTGAAGAATATTTTGCAGTTTGTTATTTTGGTAAGTTAAAGTATTTATTTTAACATTTTGGGTCTTGGTTGTTTTATAGGTCATAAGAAAAGTCTTGTAACAATTTGTAAATTGCAACAGAGTTTTATTTTGTATTCATTAAAGTTTGTAACGTTTTTAAAACTGTTTTATATTTATTTTATACACACAAGAGACCTACTACGGTACCCTCGTCTAAGGGTTCGATTTAAAATAAAATCGTACCCGACAATATGTAGCTCTCTTTCTCTCTGCTCCACACAGGAGCGCAACTAAGCTGGCCATTTTGGGGTGGCAAGAGCTCCAGACTTATATGTACCGACAAAATGCGAAAAATAAAACAAAAAATCCTTATTATAAGCAATTATTCCTTCCATGTTAAATTATTCCTTCCATGTTAAATTTAATTGATAATGTGACCCAAAAAAAATCTTAAGTAATTTAGAAACTTTAAAACTCAGATAAATCAAAGAAAGTTTTGACAGATAGTTACGTAGGTATTACAACAAACGCAACTACGGCCTTTGTTAAAGGCCATTAAATAAAAAAATTGGTCAAACCAAAATGGCGGCGAAATGTTTAGGGTCGTAACTCGAAAACCATTCGTCTTAGAAACAAACTTAGAACAGCGCTTTTGTAGAAAATTTAATTGTCTTCAACTTTTGTCTAAAACTTTTTTTCTAAAATGTACAAGGAGCAAGTAATTTAAACAATAACCTTTTCGTGCACACTAAATCCAAATGGCGTAAGGAGCTGACCCCTCCCCCCAAGGCCGACAACTCTAAATTTTTTTTAGGACTCCAATGTAAACAAAATGTGTCAAAATCGCGACTCAGCCATTTTTTGCAAGCTGGGGGTCTTTTTTTCGCTTTAATGAGGCCAAGCTTCATCAACCCTTCATTTTATATATATATATATATATATATATATATATAATTCCTAGTAAAATGGGGTATTATTATGAATTAAAAATTCATATTTGTAATTAAATTAATCGTATCATTGTTTCTGAGTTTAAGACGTTATATTTGAATAATATTACATAAGACTAATTTGATGTAAATTAGAGCTTTGGATGCGTTTGACTTTGTGATTTAGTGACGGGACTTATTAATCATTGACAAGAAAAGGTTTGTGATACCAAAATTATAGGTTTAACGTGTTTCAGTTTATTAGAATGTGGTAACAAATTCATTAGTATTATCTATTATGCTTATTGAAAATGCCGTATTTACATTAACAACAATTTCAGGTAATCGAAATTACTGTTTTGCCATTCATATTTTTAATTATTAATTTTTTATTTTTTTATAAATGCAGGAAAGGTGACAAATTTGAGGGATATTGTCGGGTAAGATTTTGTTTTAAATCGAACCCTTTACCAAAGGTACCTTAGTAGATCTCTTGTGTGTATAAAATAAATTTAAAACAGTTTTAGAAACGTTACAAAGTTAAATGAATACAAAATAAAACTCTGTTGCAATTTACAAATTGTTACTAGACTTTTCTTATGAACTATAAAACAAGCGATACTCAAAATAATAAAATAAAAACTTTAACTTACCAAAAAAAATAACCTTCAAATAGAAAAATCTTATATTTCTTTACTGAGAATTAGTTTAGAGGTTTTAGTTTAAATTCAACAAAAGAATGTGACCACAGATTTGTCTCCTCAAAGTTTGGGTTTTTATTAACGGTAGGTTGGACCTAAATAATCCATTATCCACTCTTTGAAGAGCTTAGAGGAACCAAGTCAGTGGCGTTGCTGATAATCCTAAAGTTTACTTTACATTCTAGCTAATGAGCTAAACAAGTGAACCTAGACGAAAAATAAAATGACATTTTCTAGACAACACTTTCTAGTCTCACAGTTTTTCTATAGCCAATCACTTTGAAGGGAAAACCCTCTCTCTACTTGATGTATCACCACGCTAAACCATTACAACTTCCACTCTTCACTTTTCAGTAGTTTTTCTCGCATCAACCATCTGCTGTGTGGTAGGCGGCAACCAAATGTTTACCATTTTGGAGAGAGGCGAAACCACTTTCTTATCTCTGCAAAACCATGTTTTGCGCTTTTTGTTTTTCTAAGCTGATTTTATACAGTGGCACAGTCTGTGGTAAATTACATTCCTGATAATATTATTATTGCGATACAGTTATAGTCCCCACTAAATAATTTTTTTGAACATCGAGGATCCGTCGTAACTTTTAATGCTAAACAACTTTTCTAATATCTCTTAAAACATAGGTACTTTACTCTTAACTCTTTTTACCAAATCAACCTACTAAACCACCCTGTATATTAATTGATTTGACCAAGCAAAAGCGATTCCCAGACTAAATCCAAATCTCTTTGTTATTTATACCTTACGTAACTCAATCCATGGACACACTGTATATATGAGGCTGAAAATGAATTCTATTACTAAAAGCCATAAAGTAAATAGTGCAAAATTGTAGGTTACGGCGGTTTCGTTAAGCACAACACAGCAGTATTGAAAGGAGGAGTATAGGGTGGAGCGTTAAAGTTTACATGTTTAAAATTAACATCTTTAATAATAATTAAGTTGCAAAAAAGTAGGTCGTATTTAAAGATTAAAAGTTATTAATTATAAGGAGATTTACAATTGCCTATAGTAGGTATAGGATGGTATTTGTTTTTGTGACAGATTTAAAATATAGGTACTTACTTTGCAAATTTAATGATTTTTCTTTTTTTGCATAATGTTAAACAATCAAACATTTTTAACTAGTTTTTTGAAAAGAAAACACCAAACTTTTAATTTTTGTGGTTTTTCATTCTGGTTTGAGTTGTGAAATTTAGCGCCAAAAATTTTTGAAAACTTAAGTAGATTTTGTTAACATATTTAAATAGGTGATGCGGCAGAACTAAAAATCATCTTTGTCTGGAAGAGGGAAGGTGTTCGGCCTCCTCTGCCTCCTCCCCTTCTGAATCCTCCATTAAGACGCATTAGGTAATTATTATTTCCCTTAAAAATTAAATTTTTTATTTCTAGAAGTCTTCCCCGCAAATATATAGATTTTCGTTGAACGTCTAATATACACAGGCGGATTCAGAGGGGTGGATAGGACAGGGGTACCCTTCCCCTACCTAACATATTTTTTTTAGTTGAAGTAAAACATTGCAAATGCATGAACCGCATTTTTATACAAAATTTACTTGCGACACCATTTTTTAATATTTTTTAAAAGATTTATTTAAACAAGCAAAAAAAAATTTTTGCTGCCTCTTTGGCTTCTTTCCTCTTGAAATTAAATGCTGAATCCTCAAATTTTTTTTAATTTGTGAAACACCGTTTGATTTATTCTTATTTTTTTCTAAACAGACATATCTATGCACGTCCTCTGTTAAAGACGATTGCATTTATATTTTTTGTAGCAGAATAGGTAAGCAGGTATTCTCTTTTCACTTGGCTTCTACGATTTTTCTTGTGAAACATTTTTTTCTACACAAATACCAATTGTTTGTTTAATTACAAAAATAACAGATGTCTCTCTATGTGCACCATCGAGGTGAAATATATTGGCGCTATTCAATCAATTCACAATACTACTACTACTATGTCGGTTTAGAACGTTTTTCTACGTTGTCCGACGCCTATTCTCCACCTCCTTCGATCCTGACAATCATCTTCTGTCAGATTCTTTTGACTCATTGATCTTTGGATTGACTGTTGCCATTCTAGTTTAGGACGTCCTCTTTTTCTGCGCCCTACTGGTTGCCACTCTAGGACCTGTTTTGGTAATCTTTCGTCGTTCATCCGTTGTACATGGCCGTACCATATCAGTTGCCTTTTAGTGATGTCATCCGTTCATCGATTCCCATTCTTTCTTTTATGATCTCATTTTTTATGTGATCTAATCTAGATATTCTCATTGATCTTCTTATTGCATCCATTTCGACACTTTCCATTTTTGTTTTGTATTTTTCTGTTACGCGACAAGTCTCTATTCCATACAACAGCGTGCTTTTTACCATTGTTTCATATATGTTCAATTTTACATTTTTTCTTATCTCTCTGCTCCATAAAATACTGTTAAGACATCCAATAACCTTTTTTGCTTTTACTATTCTTTTTTCCAATTCTTTACAGTCTGTTCCTGTCTTATCAAATGTGACACCCAAGTATACATACTCATTGCATGGAGATATTGTTTGTCCATTGTCTAGTTCTAACTCACTGGATTCGTTTCAAATACATAAGTACTGTGTCTTGTCCATGTTCACTGTTAGTCCCCACTTTTGGTATTCTTCCGTTAACTTTCTCATCATATACTCCATGTTTTCTTTATCATTAGCTACAATTACTTGGTCGTCAGCAAACTGTAGTGTGTATATAGTAAATCGGTCGTTAAGTTATATTCCCATGCCGTGCACTTTACGTTTCCAGTTTTTTAGAGCCACTGCGATATATATTTTAAAAAGAGTTGGAGATATACAATATCCCTGTCTTAAGCCTTTTGTTACCAGGAATTCTTTTGAAAGTCGATTTCCAATTTTAATTTTAGATTTTGACCCTTTGTATAGTTCTTTTATCGCTTTTATGTATGTATGATTGATATTAGTTTGTTCCAACACCGTCCATAATTTTTCTACTGGAACGGTATCATATGCTTTTTGTAGGTCCACAAAGGTAACATGAGTCTCTATATTTCTGGCGCTTCTTTTCTCAATTACTTGTTTAAGACAAAAAACATTATCACTACAAGATCTGCCTGCACGAAACCCACTTTGCTCTTCTTCTTCTTGTTCATGAAAATCATTCTCTATTAGATCTGCTGGTGACTGAAATTCCTCTGTAATTGTTACAATCCAGCTTGTTTCCTTTTTTATGTATTGAGGATATGAATACAATTTTCCAATCATTAGGTACTGGATGTCCGTTTATGCATTGTCAATTCACAATAATTATTTAAAAAATAAATTTTGTTTTAATTTTGTAAATTTTTGTACGTTCCAGGGTTCATTCAAAATTTTAGGGCAAATTGGAAAGCTGAAGGGATCAAATTTCCAATCATATTTCGAATTAATTTGAAGTTAAAGGTTTGTAGGATAACTCATAAACTGAAACAAATAACCCAAGAAATCATTATTTTCCTTGTTGTTAGTCTTTAAACTAATTTTCGTTATAAAATCAATCTATCGGATCTAGTATTCATCTTTGAGGTTCTCGATTGCCGATGCCATGGGCATCTTTAAGACAACATAGCTTATAAAACAGTGTTAATCTTGACATTAAAAACTTCTTGAAAGTTACACATTTTAACTGCAAAGCTATTAGCTCACACATATACTATACTATAGAAGTGTGAGCTATGGTGATCCTAATTTTTTCGAGAAAAAAAAGTTGCTCCGATTTCAAAAATTTTTAATATATCTTTGCGTTTCAGATGATTTTGAAACTTTTTCGTCGCGCCGTCTGTCTCTCTGTCTGTCTGTATGTCTGTATGTCTGTATGTCTGTATGTCTGTATGTCTGTATGTCTGTATGTCTGTATGTCTGTATGTCTGTATGTCTGTATGTCTGTATGTCTGTATGTCTGTATGTCTGTATGTCTGTATGTCTGTATGTCTGTATGTCTGTATGTCTGTATGTCTGTATGTCTGTATGTCTGTATGTCTGTATGTCTGTATGTCTGTATGTCTGTATGTCTGTATGTCTGTATGTCTGTATGTCTGTATGTCTGTATGTCTGTATGTCTGTATGTCTGTCTGTCTGTCTGTCTGTCTGTATGTCTGTATGTCTGTCTGTAACGACCAACGCGCATAACTCAAAAACCGCAAGGCCGATTTTAATGAAATTTGGTACCTAGGCTGGGTCTTGGGTCGAAATGGTCCCATTTAAAAATGAAGAAAATCCACCGAGCACAAGCCAAATAAAAGGGTGGGAGTAGATTTCAAAAATTTGAGTTTAAGTCAAAACATGGCTTGTGTGGTATCAAACAAAAGGTAATTTAGTCTGGAGTTGAATAAAATCTATTTCAGTTTTTAGTTATATTAGCTCACACGTACACTATAACTATAGTACCTAGAGTGAGCTTAGGGGTCCATATATTGGCAGAGTATTTTATATTGCAATGTTTTTCCTTCATCTTGAGCTGTGTTAAGCCATTTCACACCCATTCCCCTCCTTTCTTAATTATTATAAGAATTATCTAGATATCAATGACTAATATTGAACTAATTTTAAAATTAAAGCAAAATTATTGCCATAAAAAGAGTGAAGAACACCTGTTAGATGATTTTCAATAATAACAAAACTGCTTACGTGAATAAAGCGACCTCAGTTTTTATTTATATTGACGGTTAGCCTATTTTATGCAAGTGGCTTTTGTCGCACTTTTGTGCAAATTACAATACGCCGCAATGTACAGTGTGTCCACGTAAGTTGGCGGCATATGGGAAACTTTTTTATTATTAGCTTTACGAAAAAAAGTTATTCTTCATAAAAAGTTCTGCATGGTCCAAAACCTAAAATGCAACCATCAGATGTTAAATTTTTTTAGTCATATTACGAGGTTTGTCAAAAAATATGATTTTTGCTCTAGAGTAAAGTACCTTTCTTTTTGACAATATCGAAAATTGTTATAAAGAAAAGATGTTTAGAATTAAAAATAGCTTTCAAATATTCAACATTGTTTATTTACATTAAAAAAATATTTTTTTCTAAATTTTCTTTGCGATTACGTTGGAAATTTAAGTTTGCACATTAATGCATAATTAATCTAGGATGCAAATAATAATAATGTA
This sequence comes from Aspidapion aeneum, assembly GCA_963576565.1. Taxonomy (NCBI): domain Eukaryota; kingdom Metazoa; phylum Arthropoda; class Insecta; order Coleoptera; family Brentidae; genus Aspidapion; species Aspidapion aeneum. The sequence continues at coordinate 5,054,584 of OY755043.1, read as the reverse complement.
AATAAACAATGTTGAATATTTGAAAGCTATTTTTAATTCTAAATATCTTTTCTTTATAACAATTTTCGATATTGTCAAAAAGAAAGGTACTTTACTCTAGAGCAAAAATCACATTTTTTGACAAACCTCGTAATATGACTGAAAAAATTTAACATCTGATGGTTGCATTTTAGGTTTTGGACCATGCAGAACTTTTTATGAAGAATAACTTTTTTTCGTAAAGCTGAGAATAAAAAAGTTTCCCATATGCCGCCAACTTACGTGGACACACTGTATAACGTCTTGCGACAGACAGCAAAAAGTCGCATGCTTAAATACTGTTTAAAAAACGGTCTAAAGGATTCAGTCTCTATTATTTTGTGAACGAGAATTTTGACGTCTGTCATATGGCGTTAATTAAATCATACATGCAAAAAGGCAACAGGACTTGGAGCATTGGAAATTGTAGAGCGGCGAAAAGCGAAGTTAAAAAAATAATAAATGCGTGAACAGGGGCTTTGCTGGTTAGGTTTGGGGGGGGGGGGATAAAAAAAGCAGGGAATCGTATTATTTTATGAACGGGCATTTTACAAAAGCGCACTTTGGTATAAAATAAGCAACTTTCTAATAAGGACTTCCTTAAAATTGGATTAAAGCAATAGTTATTTACCTAACTAGTGCGGAAAGTGATACTTTTACGCACGCGAGGGCAGTTGCCCGAACGACGCTTTGCGGAGTTCGGGCACGCCGTCAAGGGCGGAAAAGGCACTTTCCGCAAGAGTTAGGTACAAAATTTTTCCTAGTTGCATAAAAAGCTTGGTTTTACATTTTAATATATTTGGTATTTTTTACATTAAAACAGCAAAAAACATATTCTGTTTTCATTTTTAATTTAATTGAGTTTATAAATGGGTCAATAAGTCTAATTAGGCCTCATTTTTAATTTAATTGAGTTTATAAATGGGTCAATAAGTCTAATTAGGCCTAAAATTTACGGCGTGCGGAAAGTTCAACTTTCCGCTCGCAAATGTGTGCGTAAAAGTGCACTTTTACGCACGCAAGTAGGAAAATATATTTTCGAAAAGGAATAATAAATATTTTATATGGAAAATTACCGACCAGGGTATATTTTGTAAGCCGGAAGTTAGAAAACTTCTTTAATGGAGAGTTTAAAAATAAATTTGCGAGTTGGCATTCAGGGTGGCACGGCTGTGAAAATATTGAAACTTAATGATCGAAAACAAAAAATCTGGGAAGAAAATTTTTTGAAAGACACAAGATCGAAAACAAAAGATTTCGAAAGGAATAGGATCGAATATACTACTACTACTATGTCGGTTTAGAACGTTTTTCTACGTTGTCATCTTTTGTCAGGTTTTTTGAATCATTGATCTTTGGATTGACTGTTACCATTCTAGTTAAGGACGCCCTCTTTTTCTGCGCCCTATTAGTTGCCATTCTAGGACGTGCTTTGGTAATCTTTCGCCGCTCATCCGTTGTACATGGCCGTACCATATCAGTTGTCTTTTCTCGATTTCAATTCTTTCTTTTATGATCTCATTTCTTATGTGATCTGTTCTAGATATTCTCATTGATTTTCTTATTGCATCAATGTCGACATTTTCCATTTTTGTTTTGTATTTTTTTGTTAGGCGACAAGTTCCTTTTCCATAAAACAGCGTGCTTTTCACGATTGTTTCATGTATGTTAAATTTACATAAAATACAGTTTAGACTTTTAAAATTCCCTTTCTTTACTATGGATTGCTTTAATTTTAAGCATGCCTTATTTTAAAATTTGTTGCACCGAGCAAAAATCTCCTCTTCTTTGTTAAGATGCGGCCACCTTGTGACCCAATCAGGCAACGCCGCTGTTTCAACCAACATAATTTTTAAACTATGAAAAAACAACAACAACACCCAGTACGTCCCAAAATAGTTTTGTCAAAACCCATCAATTTTCTGTGTCAAGTCGCCTTTAAAAATTTATTTACAAAAATGAAAGTTCTTGAATTTTTGAAAGAATATTTGGAAGATGATAAAATCGAGATGATGCTACTCGATTTTTTGGAATTTGGGTGTCCTTGTCGCCTTGTTGGTACAGTCGCGTATTTTTTCCCGGGTTGGTTTACGGTTTCCCATCCCACCCAGGACGAAATCCGCGCCCGGCCGAAAAATGTACTGCTCCTAAGGCACAGGCCAATAAGGCACCTGCCCATAAGGCTTCTGTCCACAAGGCAGCGGCCCACACACCCCTGGATATAACCAAAGGATTAAAAATTATAATGAAATTAGGGTAAAATGTAAAGGCAGAAAGGAAAATCGTCTTGTTATTTCATGCACTACAGTTTCATTTAAATGCAAGTGTTTTCTTACACTGGTCAGTCCTATCCTACCCTTACCGCTGTACCCACCAGACTGTGAACAACAGTTAACTCAAAAATCGGACGAAAATACTGTAATAAAAATTAGATTCAACTTTATTTAAATTATTTTTCTTCCTTACAAATCTTTTTGTAATCGATACATAGGTATATTTTTTCACAAAAACATTGTGCCAAAAGAACCATAATCTAGCCGTTATCATGTGCAATAAAGATTTTTAAAATCATTTTTATTTATTTAAAAGAAACATGTTTTTTACTTTATTTACTTAAAAAAGACAAAATTCACTTTAATCAAAACACTGCTCATTTGTAGGTATTGTCAGTTGCTATGGCTATGCCACACGGGTAACCTTATGTGACCAGCATCTTATCTAAGCAGCTCTTAAGGAACAGTAAAGTCACGTAAAAAGCTGACTTAATTTTAATAACACTAAGGAAGGAATAAGTCTGCCTTTAAGTTCGGTGCAACGAAATTTTTCGAAATAAGGTGTTCTTTAGGCTAAGAAACGGAAAAAAAAGTCGGTGCGATGGGCCCTTAATCACCTTTTTTGCTTTTACTATTCTTTTTTCCAGTTCTTTACGGTCTGTTCCTGTCTTATTATTAGAATTGTGACACTCAAGTATACATACTCATTGCATGGAGATATTGTTTGTCCATTATCTAGTTCTAACTCACTTGATTCGTTTCCAATACATATTATGTACTGTGTCTTGTCTCCGTTCACTGTTAACCCCCACTTTTGGTATTCTTCCGCTCACTTTCTCATCATATACTCCATGTCTTCTTTATCATTAGCTACAAGTACTTAGTTGTCAGCAAATTGTAGATCGAACATCTAGTTATAAAATATAGGTTTATAAAAATTTCGCAAAATTTTGAAATTTAAAAAATTTTTAGATTTTTATAAATGTCTAAGTGTTTTTATGAAAGAAAAACTTGTATCGCGCCCTCTTAGGGTTTACGATCTAAGCTTCATTATTGTCCTAAGGGCGTAAATGGGTCGTGCTAAGAAACTAGTTTTATTATTTAATCGGTAAAAAAATAAAATAATTTTAATCAGATGGCCTAAAACAGTGGTTCTCAAACTTTTGTAGAGTGGGGAACCCTAAACCTTGGTTATTTTTTCTAGAGTACTAATCAGTACTAAGTACTTAAATATTGATAAAATATATATTTGTATTGTTTATCTAAGTAGTTTGTGATCAGTTGTCAGGAGATTGGATTGTGTTTAGTTTGTCAGATTGTCACATTATTAAAATAAGCTGATAGTAAGTCAAGACTTTATTTTAATTTTTTACTAATAATTTCAACTAAAATCATCAAATATAAGACATAATGTTTGGTTTTGTTTAAAAAAACTCGACAATAGGGACTTATTGGAATAAAACCTGACTTTATTTTAAAGTCGACTTTATTCTGACACATTCGCACAGAAAACAAAAGCTGACCTCTCAAAATTGACATACCAACGCCAAATTTAATAATAAAGTCGCTAACTTTCATTTAATAAATAACGACACAAATAAATCCGGTTTTTAAATCCACAAAGGCCGAATTTTGTAGCAAAACAGCTGCTTTTTATATGTAAATCTGTCACCATAGAGTCGATTTTAAAATAAGGTCAGGTTTTATTCCAATAAGTGTCTAATAACACTACTTTTAAGCTTCAAAATTAAGAGAAAATACAAAACTGTAAGAACTAAATAGGTATACGTAATATGACAATAATTTAAGACAAGTTTCTCAATATCGGGTTCAATGTGTAAAAGTTGTATGCACATATCTGCTTCAGGATTTAGTTTATTTCGTATGTCGGTTTTTGTAAGAGCATACATTGAAAACCCTACTTCACAACGGTAAGTTGTAGCAAAAGGCAACAATTTTTTAACAGCAAAATTAGCTAATCTCAATATTTACTTCTAAGCTGGGCCCAAAACTCGAACAAAGTAGCCAAATCAAAATTAGTTTTAAGGTTTCCATTGGCTGCAACATCAATTAGCTGTTCATTTTGTTTTACAGTTAACGTTTGATGAGCCTTTTCGACTGAGACTGAGAACGGATTGGGAACCCAATCAAGATTCTCTTGTTGCATTGGAAAATATTCTTTAATTGAAACTTGCAGGTTCTAAAGATATTTGGTTATCTCAGAAGTATTTTTGCTAATAATGACTCCTTGACTCGGACACAAAATCATGCAGTGTAGGAAAGCACTTAGTCACTCCTCTATTTAGACAAGATTCCCAAAACTGTATGTGATTAAACATAGCCTGGGTTTTGTCATGTAGTGAGATAACTGTGACAGAAGTTCCCTGAAGTAATAAGTTTAAGCTTGAGAAGTTATGGACAAGATATGCCCAACTTTTAAGTGATATATAGCACAAATATTTTTTTATTTTATTAACTGCCTGCGCAACCCCAATTACCGCTTCGCGGAAACCTGGGGTTTCGCGCAATCCAGTTTAAGAATCGCTGGCCTAAGATAGGCTTTGCTTGACCATCATTGATTGACTATTAGTGAAAGTAAATTAGATCGCCCGGCCCCTTGATCTCTATGAATGAAAGACCAATGTCATCTACGCAATCGACGAGATACGCGTAATAGATTATACGGCTAGTAACGAAGTGCGTGTAAAAATTTGATGATGCTAAAGATGGTACTCTATTTGCTAATGATGTGATGCTTGGAACCAAATTAAAGCCGTAGAATAAGAAGAAATTACCCGCCATTCTTCTTTTTCTTCTTCTTCTTCTTTTTCTTCTTCTTCAAGTTGAATTACAATGGATATCAGCCTTATTAACCAGAGCCCCCGAGTCTGCCCTCTTTGATACGATTCTTTGCCATTTTCTTGTTCCCTTTTTCGTGGCTCCCTCTTCTTCTCCTTCCTGCAGGTCTCTAATTGATTTTTTTTTTGGTGTTCCAGGGCTATCAAAACGGACAGGCCACGATCCTCCAGTTTGTTGACGTCACATCGGGGGCTAATTTTTTTTTGATGGTCACTTCACGACACATTCTTTAAAATATTGAAGTTGGAATACCGGTTCATGAATATTTGATTTTTTTTTTAATAAAGCCGGTTTTGAGATTGTTTTTACTATATTCTTGCAGAACAATTTTTTTTTTAATGTACAGTAATTCTTAATTTTTCAGAGCCGTTTCATTAGCTCACACTAAAATTAAATTTAAAGTAGAAGCAAATGTGACAAACACACATGACAAATTACATGGCGGGTAATTGGAATTCAAAATAAGGAATGCTAGATCTTGAAGATTTTAACCTTTTAATCATCGTGCATCTTTAGACAAGTTTGGTGGTATATCAGGATGGTGTCTGAGAATATTTAACTGAATTTTTGCGGAAATCTGTAGTGCCATTTTGAAAATATCATAATAAAACTCTGATCACCCATAAGATCCAATGTAAAAGTTAGCCGCCCGAGAACCGCAGATTTTTTCAAGATCGTGGCCTGTATTAGCTCACACATATACTATACTATAGTAGTGTGAGCTATGGTGATCCTAATTTTTTCGAGAAAAAAAAAGTTGCTCCGATTTCAAAATTTTTTATATATCTTTGCGTTTCAGATGATTTTGAAACTTTTTTGTTGCGCCGTCTGTCTGTCTGTCTGTCTGTCTGTCTGTCTGTCTGTCTGTATGTCTGTCTGTCTGTCTGTCTGTCTGTCTGTGTGTCTGTATGTCTGTCTGTAACGACCAACGCGCATAACTCAAAAACCGCTTGCCCGATTTTAATGAAATTTGGTACCCAGGCTGGGTTTTGGGTCGAGATGGTCCCATTTAAAAATGAACAAAATCCACCGAACACAAGCCAAATAAAAGGGTGGGGGTAGATTTCAAAAATTAGAGTTTATGAAAAAATATGGCGTGTGTGATATCAAACGAAAGGTAATTGAGTCTGGAGTTAAACAAAATACATTTCAGTTTATTTAAAAAAAAGGGGGGGGGTAAATTTCAAAAATTAGTGTTTAAGTGGAAATATGGCGTGTGTGATATCAAACGAAAGGTAATTGAGTCTGGAGTTAAACAAAATACATTTTAGTTTATTAAAAAAAAGGGGGGGGGTAAATTTCAAAAATTAATGTTTAAGTGGAAATATGGCGTGTGTGATATCAAACGAAAGGTAATTGAGTCTGAAGTTAAACAAAATACATTTTAGTTTAAAAAAAAGGGTGGGGGTAGATTTGAAAAATTAGAGTATAAGTCAAAACATGGCTTGTGTGGTATCAAACGAAAGGTAATTGAATCTGGAGTTCAATAAAACATACTTCAGTTTTTAGTTATATTAGCTTTCACGTAGATACACTATAACTATAGTACCCAGTGTGAGCTTAGGTGCTCATAGATTGGCAGAGTATTTTTTTGTTGGCCTTAAGCAGAAAAAAAGTCGGTATACAGTTCATTCCATTATTTTTGAGACAACTTTTTTTTCGTTGGCCTATGTTCTTCTTATGATAACCGGCTGATTACTGCCAAAAAGGTACATTAAAAATTATAGAATGGACTATATGTATATATGTCAGAAATTATCTTGACTTTTTTTCATTATGCATGATAAACGCAGCTTGGATAAACTTTGGTTTTCGCCAATGCGACTCCTTATGCTTACACTTGAAAACGGTTAGAATACTTACTAACCGAAACGTCGTGTTTGAAATAAATAAATAAAGACATTGGAAGTCCGAAAATTTATTTCTAGAGATGACTGTATTTGATTACATAAAGGTTTTTCTTAATTAAAGGAATCCAAATAGAAGAATGAAATGTCTAGATAGTTTACCATTTTTGTAGGAGTTTATTATTCTATTTTTTATAATTGTTCTGAATTCTGCCCCCGTAACATACAAAAATATCTCAAAAATGCACCACGCATCACATTTTAAATCTAAGGAGATTAATTGAATGCTGAATTAAGAAGAATTTAGTATAAATACTGCAGGTCTTCTTCAGCAGAGTCATTCAAAAGTCTAGTGACAAATCAACAGGTGCAACAACTAGACAAATAGTTTAATTGTGATAGTTTAGTAATACCAAAAAATAAATTTCAAAATGAAACAAGTAAGACTTTTTAAATATTATAATAATTCTTAATCAAAATGTTCAGGGAAGAGAACGAATTTATCAAAAATTACGTTTTTGTTAAGGAAAATTAATGGTGACTGACTCAATACCAAGTTCTTATGCATTTTTAAAAAAAGGATCAACATACTCTGCCAATATATGGGCCCCTAAGCTCACACTAGGTACTATAGTTATAGTGTACGTGTGAGCTAATATAATTTAAAACTGAAATATATTTTATTCAACTCCAGACTAAATTATCTTTCGTTTGATAACACACAAGCCATGTTTTAAATTAAACTCAAATTTTTGTAATCTTCCCCCACCCTTAAAAAAAACAAAAACTAAAATGTATTTTGTTTATCTTTGGACTCAATTACCTTTCGTTTGATATCACACACGCCATATTTTCACGTAAACTCTAATTTTTGAAATCTACCCCCCACCCTTTAATTTGGCTTGTGTTTGGTGGATTTTGTTCATTTTAAAATGGGACCATCTCGACGCAAGACCCAGCCTAGGTACCAAATTTCATTGAAATCGGGCAAACTGTTTTTGAGTTATGCGCGTTGGTCGTTACAGACAGACATACAGACAGACAAATGTTTCAAAATCATCTGAAACGCAAAGATATATGAACATTTTTGAAATCGGAGCAACTTTATTTTTCTCGAAAAAATTAGGATCACCATAGCTCACACTACTATAGTAATACACATATTACTAAAAAATAGCTTTAAAGGTCAATTTTTTTTAAAACTAAAAAACAATATTTTTGATAATTTTTATAAGTGCCCCGACTGCCTAAGCTTACACACTTAACATTTTTTTATAATTTTTACCTTCCTAGTCCGCGCAGCAATGGCTAGAGAAAAAATTATTTTTGAAGATTTTTTTTTTCAGATAACACCGAAAATTTGTTATTTGGGTGTATTTTCACTTTCATTTTCATGTCTTGACGTCTGTCTGTGTATGTGTGTGTGTGTGTAGGTCTGTCCATAACACGATGGCTCCTAAACCGCTAAATCGAATTTTTAGGTAAAATAGTGTACAAGACTGTTTTGTTAGAAGTTAAGACTTCATTATAAGTTTATGTTTTTGCTTATTCACTCCTAGTTAATAAATTACAAATTTTACCTATTTTTAATACAAAAATTTTGAATTACAGGGGATCGTTTTGCTACTTGTCATCAGCATCGCCTTGGCTGACATTAGCTTAAAAAATGGTGGGTATAATATTTTATTTTTGCTTATACAGGGTGTTCCAACTAAAAGGTAACAGCGGTGTTTTTGGGTATTTTTCGTGCGGATTTGGAGAAACGCTCGAACACGTCGATTTTGTTTGCGAGGGGGACACTCTTTGGCTATCTTGAAATTTTTGTACCACGCACCATCTTCGAGGGGTATACTTTACCCCTATATTTTGAATAGGAAAAGTTGGTCTAGTGGTACCTTGTTTTGAAGCTCTCTTGAATATCTTTATACCCATGTAAAAATTTTGAAAATCCATGGATTAGTTTTTGAGATATTTGCTTTTAAATTTTTAAATTTTACATGGAATGATAAAATAAAAATTAAATCCGAAAAATATAAAATTCTGATTAAATTTTTATTTTATCAGTCCATGTTAAATTTGAAAGTTTAAAGGCAATTATCTCAAAAACTAATGGATAGATTTTGATAGAGGCCTTCAAAACAAGGTATCACTAGACCCAGTTTCCCTATTCAAAATATAGGGGTAAAGTATACCCCTCGAAGATGGTGCGTGCTACAAAAATTTCAAGATAGCCAAAAAGTGTCCCTCTCGTACCCAAAATCGACGTGTCCGAGCGTTTGTCCAAATTTGCACGAAAAATACCCAAAAAGCCGTCTGTTACCTTTTAGTTGGGACACTCTGTATATAACTTATGTAGTAATAGTAAAAAGGTGGAATCCAGCCTGGTTAGTAGGCCTCAAGGATAGACAATTTGTCCTAGGTACGCAAAAAAATTAATCCACTCTTTTTTGCATTGTTTAAAGTCCTTCATCTGAAATATTTGTCTTGATAACTAATTCTAGAAACGAAAATAGATAGTATTTACTTTCAAAGCCTCTTAACTATTCGAGCGAACGTGTTTTTTTATCATTTGCTTTGACTTTCTTGAAAGTCCATCCAATGAGATGTATATTTTCTTTTACTTTTTAGAAAATAACTTCTTTTGAACATCGCAGTACTTCAAGTTCACTAGTTCAAATGCGTGACCATCTGTTTCCTTGATTTTTTTAAGAATCTGGATGGTTGTTTCACCTTATTCGTGCAATATTCTTTAAACTTAAAACCTATACATCTAAACTTTATTTTTTATGCAAAATTTAAACTATGCTAGTTTGTAGAATATTTGATTTTGTCAAAGATATTCTATATTCTAAAAACTAAAAACTATAATAATTACCAGGCAAACGCAATGGAAGACCTAGACCCAGATATATCCCACCAAGAAACGGTAACGGTAATGGAAACGGTAATGGTAATGGCAACGGAAAACCCAATGGAAACTATCTTCCTCCAACTAACGGAAATGGTAACGGACGTGAATACCTACCACCAACTAATGGATATGGTGCTAATGGTGGGTATGCTGATAACGGACCTGAAGAAGTAAGTTACGCTCAATAATATACTCCAACTGCAAAAAAAATCCTTAAATAGAATTTAGCACTTCTGCATCATCAATATTCGATAAAACCTTCCATTCGCGATATCAAAACGTCAAGATATACTCGACGATGACGACCAGCGACGACGACCTAAAAGCTTGAAGAATAACTCGCTAGAAAAAATATTTGTTTAAAGTTTTAAAAATTATTTTTAATTTACTAATAAACTCGTAATGCTCAACCATTCTTCGTCTTGTATAGGCTCCTGCAAAATATGAATTCGAATACCAAGTTAGCGAACCCCAAGAGGCTCTTGAGTTTGGACATAAAGAACAAAGAGATGGAGAATTGACCCAAGGTGAATACAACGTCCTTCTTCCCGACGGCAGGACACAAATCGTCACTTACACTGTTGATGGAGACGCTGGATACGTCGCAGAAGTCAAATACGAAGGTAAGGTTTAACAATGGAAAACATTTGTTTAGAGAACATTAAAATAAATTTATAACAATTTCAGCATAAACCCTAGAAGAAAAGCAGGCAACTAAAACAAACATACATGTACCTAAACGACAAAAGGCAACAAGAGTTAGTCGTTTAGAAGGTAGAATACCTAATGCTCTAAGAGAAATATTATTAGGTTGATTCATTTAAACAGATATAAAAATTACTTTGTTTACATATTTTTTAATGCCTTCAAATATTTGTTTAGGAGAGGCCAATAATGGTGGATACCAATACCCCAACGGAGGATACCAGTACTAGAAAACTAAGGACTCTTTTAAATAGTCTTTTTTAATTTGTTATTAGAAAACAGCAGTTAATTTAATTTAGTGATATTTTTGATCAGGTATTATTGCTCAATAAGTTTATTTTACTAATACCAAAGCCAACTGCTGTTTTTTAATAAATAAAGTTATTTAATATAAACTGTAGCAGCATTTGTTATAATGTTTGTAACATTTTTATTTATTTATTTAATTTAGAAGTAATAGTGATATGTACATATTTTTTTAAATTGGATTTTTTATGACGAACTGGGCTATGTTTAAAGATGCTTGTGCAATTTCTTAGTTTTATTATTTGTTTGTTGATGACTGTGGATGTTTTTGTGCCATAATTAAAAGAATTAAAATTTTTATAAACAAACAAGTTTTTAAATAGTAGATACTTTCCCACCCACTAATAGAAAGTAAAAAAAATTCTGTGAAATCCATTATAAAAAAAAAATACTTAGAACTTTAAAAATCACCGACTAACAAACTTAAAAAAAAAATGGTGGAGTGAAAGCTTCAGTCAAATGAAAGTCTAGGGTCTTTTTCCACAAATTTTTATTTAAATCTATAATTTGGATTTTTTTAAGTACCAAATATGTTTCGCAAACTTATATTTGCATCTTCAGGGGTAATTGAGAATTTCTATCTTTTTAAAATTTTTATGCAAAAATCTGACAAAATTGTCACTTAATCCATATAAAACCAATACTTGGCCCTTCACTGTAGACCACCACAATAATGTGGAGAACTGTAACAAAAAATGAAAAACAAAATCACTCAAATGTAATAAAAAACACCCCCAAAAAATTTTTGAAAAAATTAGGAAGATATTTTTCCTCCTTTTGGCGTTAATACTGCTGTCAATGACAGCTATTGACGCCAATCATTGACTTCTCTTGCCTACATTTCTACCTTTTGGCTGTTTCCAAGAGAAAGCTTTAGTTTTTTTGTTAAGCTTAGAATTAGCCAATTAAGTGCTAAGCGTAAACTTGGCCTACTTAAGTGATACATCGTTTAAAAGATAATTTAATTTTCTACAATAAAGTTTCTGTAAAATGCTTACCTTTTGAGAAAATGACATAAAACTGAATAATGTCGGTTTATTTTGGATATACAATGGAAATACATAGAAAACAGGAGTAAGTACTGCTAAAACATCAGGGTTCTTATCTCAGCAAGAGTACTACCCAGAGAACTCCGTATTTACTCATTTTATAAGCGAATAGTTGGTGTTTATTTGATGGTATTACAGATTTTCTCAAAAATAAGCAGTTTCGAAGGTAAAGGTCACTAAAAAAAAATTGGTTCAAAATCCAAAACGGCGGCGAAATGTTTAGCGTCATAACTCAAAAGTCATTCGTCTGAGGAAAAAACGTATAAAAGCGTTTTTATAGGAAATTTTATTGTCTTCAACTTTTGTTTAAAACTTTTTTTTGTAAAAGGTACAGTAACCAAGTAATATTCAAAAAACTTTTTTTGGGCGGCCCCCCCTCAAGTTCGAAATCTGAAATTTGTTTTTAGCACTCCAATGTCAACAACATATGTCAAAAGCGCTACTACACTACTTCTTACAGGCTAAAATTCTATAATAACTGGGCTATGACAAGATCCGAAAGAATTAGTGGCCAAAATAAACAATCCATTGCTCACTGCCCATCATTACCCTCCTTTTTTCTACGTACATTCTTTTTATTTTATTGTAAAGCCATAATCCAAACCAAATAATCACGTGCGAGTAGGGTTACCAGACGTCCGGATTAATCCGGACATGTCCGGATTTTTACTACGTCCGGGTGGGTCCGGGCGGATTTTTCATAAACGTCCGGATTTTAAAGTAGCCGCCTTTATAAACATCAAATAATGCAAAATAAACTAGTTTCAAAAAATGTAATTAAACAATAATCGTCGATAAATTTAGCAGTGTGAATTCACCTTTAAGCGGGGTCTTCACATAACGTTTTACCTTACATCTTGCCTGTTCAGTCAAAACGCATCAAGTAAAACTTTGTGTGTAGACGGAAAAACGGACGTTTTACTTGAACTGATTTAAGACGGAAGACCGCCTATGAAACTGACCGGATCACGCATTGTTTTCCAATAAAACCATCGTTTTGTATCAAAAACTGATCTAAAAACGTACGTTAAAACTATCAAGTGTCTACGCTAGTCTTTCAACCGTCATACTTGACCCTTTTGACTGACAGGCAAGACGTAAGGTAAAACGTTATGTTAAGACCCCGCTTAAAGTAGTAGTATTAATTTCGCCTTGTCGAATTACACTTCTGCCGTGTGGTCTTAAGCACACACAATTTTTTTGATGAAGTTTGTAATCTAAACAAGTACATATTAGACAATTTTACTTCTGATGACCACAATCTGCCTACCCACGAAAAATGGGCAAAATATTTTAATGCAAGTATTTCTACCCAGTGGACTAAAGAAAGAAATAGGCTGCTTTTATCTTCTGTAAAAGGAATACTCATGACTTCATACAATTTAAGAAATATGAGCTGCTCAGAACTTTACGATTTTGTACTTCTGCCTAAAAATTCAACGCTGTTGAATAAAATACAAAGCAGTGAAAAGTACCTATAAAATAGTAGGTATATTATGTTATTTATTAGTTATTGTTTCAATAAAAAAAAAAACGTTGATTTTTTGTGTGTGGCATCGAAAAAATTTTGACGTCCGGATTTTGTCCGGATTTTCTTGACGGCTGGTCCTGGTTAGAGACGTTTTCATCTGGTAACCCTACGTGCGAGACATTATAGAGTGACACAAAAAGGGTAAACTGTTTAGTTTAACCTGTGTCTTAGCCAATTAAGAAAAATTAAATTTATAGTGTAGTGTAACATATTTTATTATTTTGCAACAAAATCACCGTATAAAGCGGAATGAATCCTCTTCTTTATTCTTAATTGCTCCAATGAGTATAAGAGTCATTATGCCAACAATTTTCATTTTTGGTTGCAAGGATATTACATCAAATAACTACAAAAAAAAATTGAAGAATATTTATAGAAAGATTTAAAGGAAACCTTACATAATTTTGAGGGCTACTTCAGATAATATCACAATAATTATTTTTAGCTTTCTTAATACAATTTGGTATTATACGGCGCGGCGGGCATATTTGTATACAACACCCAGGATCGCCAGTCGGCTTTCGCCCGAACATCTCTGGTAAATAGCAGACGATATGGTAAATCGCTTGGGTAACTAACATCCGCGATCGCAAAAATGTTCGTTAAAAATCAGTCTGGATTTCAGAACCACAATCTTTCATAAATTTCTAACATACATATATTTTTTTAAAACATACTCTCCTGGCCTCTTTCCCGGGATCCTAGAGAACCTAACCGTTGTCAATCGATCGCCAACGTAACCGAACCTTGTCAATGTAGAATGGGGCTTCATTGACACGGTTACTGCAGCGTTCGGGCTACAACCGAATCGTTGACCTTATGGAGGATATTCAACGTTTTGTTGAGTTAAAAATTCAATGGTTTTTTGTGCTTTGTGTGAACTTGCATTGTCTTGGTGCTCAGCGATCACTCTCGGCAAACAAATGGTGATGTACCAATCAGCAGTAACAGTTTTTTGAGCTTCCAGAACAATTGTTGCTAACTGACCTGTTTTTGAGAGAATTGTCGCAACTATCTTTTTGGATACACTTCGAGAACGGATTACTTTTGTTGGCCAAATAGACGACTGACGTTTATTTTCAGGTTCATACAAGTAAATTCACGATTCGTCACCAATGACATTGCTGCACACGTTTTTCGAGTCTCCTGCCTCAAAGCGGTCTAGAGTTTTCTGACACCAATTGACCCTAGCTTCCTTCTGTTCTTTGGTAAATAGATGCGGTTTCCAGCGGAAATCTATTTTTCTTACCCCTAATTTTTTTAATTTTGGTCTTTAAAATTCCCAATGAAGCCTCAATCTTGCGATATGTCACATGTCAATCTTTCGTGATGAGCATGCGCACGGTATCGATGTTTTCCTGGGTGACAGCTGTTTTTGATGAACTTGGCCTTGGATCGTCGCTAATGCTAATCCGTCCACAACTGTCGACCGATGTGGCGCTTCATTACCGAAAACAGAAATCCACTCGACAAGGCATTCTTGGCACTGACGTTTTGAATTTATGCTATGAAGTTTTACCTTATCCATTATTTATGAAATATAAAAGACATCCCTCGTAATGCCGCATACAAAAAGCACATATTTTTTTGTCTTGCTCTGTTCTGCAAGTTTACATTTCTCCTGACACAAATCTGAACAGTGCCAAGATGTTAGGCCGACTCAAGGGTCGCAACGATCTAGGGGCACCAAAATCGTTGGCAAAAACGCAATTAAGATTTAAGAAATTAATTTCGCAGAGGTATGTTAATGGAAAAAACAATTAAAGGGGCTTTAAATGTCGATTTTGCCCGGGGCACAAAAATGCCTAGGGTCAGTCGTGTCGGTAAAGGGTTAACCTTGGAATACGAATTTTTTCTTACTCTAAGAGTTCAGTATAGTTTTTCATCTGAATGCATTTATTTTTGAAATAGTAAGTATTGTTCATACTTGATAAAGTCAGGGTCACCACGACAGCTTCATGTTAAGCTCAAACTTCTAAGTTAAGTGATGTACCTGCTACAAACGTAGTGGGAAAATTTAAAAAATACTTAGAGATTCATGACAATTTTGTTCCATTTAATATGAAAATATTTGGACTTTGAGGTGTTAAAACTACTTGATTCCTAACAGATGCGACGAAATTAATCACAAAAAAGTATTCATAGTTTCATAACTCATAAGGATATTACAATATAAAAAAAAACGGTTAGATTTTGGCGTAGTTAGATTTTTAATTTTTATTGCAATTTTTGTTTTTTATTTTTTGACATATTTTTGTTTAGATTATACATTTTTAACTGACCTATTTAATGATAGCAAGAATGATAAGGATTTCAATTTAAATTACACTACTATAACTTTATTTGGTTCTTTAAAAGGGGTTTGAATTTATTTTCCATGTTAACTGTCTTTATGGAATTTAAAACAAAGTCCCGTAAACCTACCGACCTCAATATAATGTTTAATGACATCCCTTTGCCAGTTAGCGATAGCTCAAAATGTTTGGGAACTATTGTCGATACTCATTTCGAGTGGAGTTTACACTTAAAAACTCTCTCAGTTTAAAAAATCTTATTACTGTGTATTATGCTAATGCATACTCGGCTCTAGCCTATGGTGTGGCAGTATGGGGTAGTGCTCAGGATGTGGAAAGAGTATTGGTAGGTCAAAAGAGACTTATAAGATTAATTTTCAATATACCTTACAACGGTACTTGTCGCTCTGCATTTAAGGATAATAAAATTATGACAATAACAAGTATTTACATATATAAACTACTCATTTTCATTTTCAACACCAAAATATTTTTACATTAAATAGTTCTTATCACAACTATCCAACTAGAAGTCGTAACCACTTCAGCATCCATAAACACAACCATGAGTATATAAAAAAAAGTACTGATTATCTTGGATGCAAATTCTTTAACTTGTTGCCAAACAAAATCAAACAAACTACGTCGCTGCCAAGATTCAAAAAAGAAATCAAAAATCTTTTATTAAAAGAAACTTTTTATAGTTTAATTGAATTTGAAAACTACATGTTGGGCAGAAGGTAAATTTTTGTTATCAATATTTATATACATATATATACAAATCTTGTAAATGTGTTTTCGTTTTTATTTTTTTAAATATTTACACTATTATTATTTACACTTAATGTTATATTTTTTGTATTTGACGTATCTTATCTACATTATTGTAGCTGAAAAGATTAATAAAGTTGTCTATTGTCTATTGTCTATTGTCTATGAATTCGTTTATGCAATTTGTACTTATTATTGTTTTATAAAAAAAGTGCAAAAATTCAGAGTGATTTTTGCGCTTGTTTGTTGACATTGTGACATCCGACTATAAGACTCTTACTTGACACACAATTAATTAACGTTCTAATTTGCAAGACAAATAATGGTCTATTTTATTGATAGGTAGGTTTAGTTAGTAGGCAAAGTTCTGAAGTATGGAAATTCATTTCTAAGGTAAAAAACTCAATAAAAGAAAAAGTAAACATTTAGATAATCAAACCAGAATATTGGACAGAACACTACAAAATGGCGGATTCTTCGAAAAAAAATATATAACTGAAAAGTTTTACATTTTGATGCAAAATATTTTTAAATATATTACTTATTAAAAAAAAATGTGTTTATCTACAATATAAAAACCCGTGGTAGGTGCACAATTTTTGTTTAAAGGCAGTATATACCTAACAAATTTAGATAAAAATATAAGGAGACTGTTTAAAAGAAATATTGATACTCCTTAATTCATCAGTGACACTTCAAAAAAGTTTTCTTGAAGATACTTGTATTTAATTAAAATACCTATCTCTTAAAGTCTAAAGAACATAAAGAAATTCTTTAAAATACATTTCTTAAAACGTATACTTTAATTATAAGTACACAAGTGAATACTTTAAAGTTTTAGAAGAAATAACTGGAAACCAAAAAACTATTATAGATTTGTTGAGAAGAAATAAAACAAAAAATTAAATTTCTACAAAAATATATTTTGTAATTCATTGCAAAAAATAACAAAAATTCCTTAAATCATAGCAGTCGTCATAATGAGAGTGAAAATAGAAATAAATCAATAATTAAATAAATATAAAAACAGAGTAGGCTTACACATAAAACTAAGTTCTTATTTTAAAATAAATAAGGGTATCCGCTTAATATAATAAATATTAAAATTATATTTTACAAAAATATATACACAGCATTGGTAAATAATAAAAGTAAAGAATTGACACAAAAAGTTGATCTCGAATTAATAAATGATTAATAAATATATAAATAAAGTGGTTGTAAAGATAATGGATAGTTTATACAAAATTCAAATGACTAGGTACTCGTACTGTCAACTTTCTGTCTCAAAATGTTGTACCATCCATCGTTAAGCCAGAGTTATTCCTAAAATTCCAATTTAGTAGCTGTATCCACCTATAACAAAAAATAAAAGTAATTAATTCCTTATTGATTCCTTAAACGGTTGCAAAGAGTATAAAACTATTTAAAATTATTTATTCGAACAAAAAAAACCAAGCTTTTCCATTACCCAGTAAAGTAAATATTCATACACCTAATGAAAATCATTAAAATCGGTACAATCTGACGAGCTAAACACGGATTTCTCACAAAACTAACAGTAATGTTTAATATAAAGCACTGATTCAATCAAACAACGGCAACACGAAGTAAAAGATAATTTAAGTCTCACCACCCATACCATTTCCGTTTCCATTTCCATTTCCGTTTCCATTAGGGTACTGGTATCCACCGTTATTGGCTTCACCTGAAAACAAAATAAGTTCATTGCTTTCTTTTATAACAATACAATAGAATCATTAAATATTGACAGCTACTTGGTTTAGTTCTTATTATCTCTAAAGTGTGAATGAATCACTGTGAATATGCAGGTAGATTATTGTTATTAAATTTGTGGAATTTAAACATGCTTTTGACAGGGTAAGTCAGTTTTAGCAGAATTTAGCTTCTTTGGGAATCTCTTCAAAATACATTAGGCTAAACATTGGTACTTCTATTCAGGGTTCCAAAGCTATTTATATATCTATTTAGCCTCCTTCGATCCACCTTTGGACGTAGGCCTCTTCCAATGTGTGTTTTCATCCATCTGGTTCCAGCATGTTTCTTCAAGTCGTCCGCTCATCTCATTTGGGGTCTTTCCCTACTTCTTTCATTTCCCAAGGTCTCCAGTTTACGATACATTTGTTATGACTTTTGCTTTAATTCTTATTCATTCAATCCTATTTCCATGTTATCTTATCTATGTTTGTGAGTGTCAAGGTTTGAGATCCAGTATACCCTTTCGTTTTGTGATACTGAGGATATTTTTTATTTTTTAATGTGTAGCCTAATTTACTGAATCCTACCCAGGCCTATTTTACTAGTCTCTTGGTTTCAGCTGCTTGCTTGGTTTTATTCGTTTAGTTTAATAATTGGTCCCAAGTATATATATTTCTTTACTTGTTCTATTTTGTCTTGGCAGCATATTGGTTTAGAGCGGACAAGAGCTGCATCTGCTTTACGTGGATTTGCAGAAGGCATATGATAGTATACCACTAAATCTACTTTGGAAAGCGTTGGAAAACACAAACATAAGCGTACAACTAATTAAGGCCATCAAAGAGTTATACCGCAATAGTAAGGCAAAAGTTAAAATAAAAGCAAAACTAACCAAAGGCTTTCAAGTAAATAAAGGTCTTAAACAAGGTTGCTGTATCTCGCCTACGCTCTTCAAGATATACTTGGAACAAGTCCTTAAAGTATGGAAGAGAAAATGCCAAAACATGGGAATTCCGTTGGACGAAACCACCTTGTATACTTTATGTTTCGCCGATGATCAGATAGTAGTGGCTCAGGATTATGACGACCTCGAATATATGACGCGAAAACTAATAGAAGAGTACAATAAGTGGGGACTAGAGGTTAATCTCAATAAGACAGAGTATATGTGTATCGGTGGAATGAAACAGGATCTAATCTTAAATACCGGGCAGCGAATTCACTCCTGTGATGAGTATAAATACTTAGGTCTAAAAATTACAGCTGACGGAACAGTAGACAAAGCTATAAAAGATCGAAAGGTACAAGGAAGAAAAGCAATAACTTTATTAAATGGAATAATTTGGGACCAAAGTATATCAAAACATAACAAAAAGCTTATATATAACACCATTGTAAAAAGTATTATTACATACGGCTCAGAAGTATGGCCAATCAAGGATAGAACAGAAAAAATGCTTTCCGCTACGGAGATGGACTATTGGAGAAGAGCAGCAGGGAAATCAAAAAGAGAAAGAGTTACAAATCAAAGAATAAGAGAAATTATGACAGTGGGTGAACGTACTTTAGTGGATGATATAAGAACAAAACAACTGGTGTGGTACGGACATGTACAAAGAATGAATGATGAAAGACTACCTAAACAAATACTACAATGGAAACCAACTGGCCGAAGAAAACGAGGACGGCCAAGGAGAAGCTGGAGAGAAGGAATAGACAGTGAAATAAGAATAAGAGGCCTAGATGATGAATTATGGGCAAACAGAAACGAGTGGAGATTGGGTATCGGAAGACGTAGAACGTTGTGAAACCGATAAATATATAGCATATTGGTTCAAGCAGTCTACTACAATAATTATGCTACAGTGACAAGGATGCGGGGTTCACAAGAGGGCAGATGAAGTCGGCTCTAACAGAAAGAGATACAAAGTGAATGGACCAACAAGTAAACGCCAGACAGGCGAAGTAGTGTGTGACAGGATAGAGCAGGTCCATAAGTAGGAGCCATAGTGGGAGTCCTCACCGGATATTGCGTCCTACAAGGACATTTTGCAAATTTGAGAGTGAAGAAGGACGTGACCTGCGAGCGATATTGGGCGGAGGACGAGACTTCGGCACACTTTTTCTCATCATGTGAAACATACAAGGAAGCAAAAAGAGAGGTATTCGGCCTTTGAGACGGAGGGCCTTCTAAATCTGAGGTGGCCCGACATTCTGGCCATTGTACAGAAGAAGGGCAGATCCTTAGCGAAGTAAGTTGGTTGGATACCCGGGGGTTGACGAAAGGCTCTTCATGTGCCTAGTCACCAGGATTAGAGCATAGAGTAAGTAATAGGCTATCTTACTCTATGATTAGAGTATACCCCACACGACTACTACATGGGTGCTAAGCATAGACACTTACAAAAGCGAATAAGTAATTACTTAAAATATTTTAAAAGGAGGAAAGATGTGAGAAACCAGAAAATAGGTAGATAGACAATCTCGAAGATGACATCAAGTATGTAAATGGGCAGAATAGAGGGCTCAGTTTAAGCTGTAACCCACTAAGGGTTGTATTACCATTTGAAGAAAAAGCTTTAAATGTTTATTAAAGAATGTTTAAAAGAGAGAATCTCGGTTTGCACACTTTTCAAAGGTTTTTTGTCAAGAAGTAAGCAAATTTGCTACTACTCAATATTTTACCTTCGTATTTGACTTCTGCGACGTATCCAGCATCTCCATCAACAGTGTAAGTGACGATTTGTGTCCTGCCATCGGGAAGAAGGACGTTGTATTCACCTTCGGTCAAGTCACCATCTCTTTGTTCTTTGTGCCCGAACTCGAGAGCCTCTTCTGGTTCGCTCACTTGGTATTCGAATTCGTATTTAGCAGGAGCCTAAAAGAAACAAATATTAATAACGGTTAACTATTACTAGTTTATTAGCAAATTAAAGAAAGAATATTCAAAATTTTAAACCACCAGTTCTCATTGTCCACATGTTTGTACCTTTTTTATTTTGTACAAATATGTAAGTATTTATTATTTTATTTTTGGATATAAAAGCGTGATGAATTCGTTCATTTGATGAATTTCAGATGAAAACTAAAACCAGCTTTTATTATAATTTGATTTTTCTGAAAAAGCTGGCGCTGCAATTAAGCTTTAATAGAGTTTTTAAATTTTAATGCAAAGCGTCAAAAATAGGTTACAGTAGGTAATAAAAATTGGGTGTTCTTTTACATTTATTACTAAACGGAATTTCCTAAGAAAAAACAAAGAATTAAAACTAAAAGATACTGGAAAAATCATCAAAAAAGTTTAAGGGGGGTAACAAACATGCACCGGTGTGGAAACTTTCTTTATGTTTTGTCGTTTGACTGTGTCCTTACAATATCTCAGTTTATTTTATAAACTATAGCTGTTTTTTTCATTAAGCAAAAACAAAAGTAATTTATTATCAATCAATATCAATTATTTTAGTTTTTTTTATGCAATTAAAAACTTACTTCTTCAGGTCCATTATCAGCATAACCACCGTTAGCACCATATCCATTGCCATTGCCATTGCCATTGGTGGGTGGAAGGTATGTTCGTCCGTTGCCATTTCCATTTCCGTTTCCATTACCATTTCCATTTCCGTTGCCATTTCCGTTGGTGGGGGGAAGATATACTTGACCATTTCCGTTACCATTGCCATTACCATTGCCGTTTCCATTACCATTTCCATTACCGTTGGTGGGGGGCAGATACACCTGACCGTTTCCGTTACCATTTCCATTACCATTTCCGTTGCCATTACCGTTACCATTACCGTTACCATTACCATTACCATTGCCGTTTCTAGGAGGGATGTAAGTGTTTCTAGGTTTGCCATTGCCGTATCCATTACCATTTCCATTTCCATATCCATTACCATTTCCGTTTCCATTACGACGACCTGCAAAATCATTAATATATTGTTTTTATTGAACTGTCTACGGCGCACAATGGTTTATCCCTATGAAAAAACTATACATTTTCATATCAAGATTTAAAAAAAAAAACGATTTTTTTGTAAAGAAATGTCCTCTTAGTTTAAACCTATGATTGTTTTTTTTCAGATTTATTTTGAATTTTAAAGAATTGGACGGTAAAGTAAAATTTTGTATTTACTTTTAATTTTTTTCCTAATCTGCAACCCGCCCGTTATTTATCTCTTAAACAAAAACCGCTTTGTCAATTTTCATTTTTCCTTTTTACGTTTAGTGCGTATATTTAGTAGTGTTTTTTAAGCCTAAAAAGAAAAAAAAAAGTTTTATCTATAATTTCAAAAAAAATTAAAATAACAGCAAAAACTATGTTATTTTGATGTATGCAAATTTCTGCAGATTAATAGTTGTCTTCCCGCAGCCTCCCGCAATGAGATTTTTTTATGGTTATAATCTACAATGTCTTATCTTTATGACTACATAGGTTACAGCTGCCAATATCTGCCTATCTGTGAATTAGGTTTCTAAAATTGTTGCTTTGTTATTCAAATATACAGAAATACACACAATTTACGGGTTTTAGTTGCTGTGTTAATATGGATATATTTGTATATTTTGAAGTATTTATTTATTTTATTATTTATCAGTAAATTTATCAGTTTGTTGTCATTCATTATATTTATAAATTCTATTTTTTAAGATGTAATGTACAGGGTGGCCGTATATAAAGTTCCACTTGCAAAACTTTTTTGTTATTTGGCAGAAAAGAATAAATCAAAAAGTGAATTACTCACGAAATAATAAATATTTTTATTGCGGTTTCACTTTTTTTAAAAAAATCACACCTTACACGCAAGATGACCATTGGGTCTTTATTTTAATAGCACACCCTGTATATTTTTAAAATTTTTGATAGATCTTGTCTTTCTTATTCACCTTTGTCTCGAGAAAGCAATGTGTTGAACAAAGATTAAGCTATACTATTTTTCCTTGGCTAACACATTGCCCTTATGGAAAATTATTTTTTATTTTACTCAAGAACCGCTTAAGAATCTATTTCAAAATTTTAAAAAAACATACAGGTATTTCTGCTGCAAAAAAGGACCTCCTACCCAGCCTGTGGAGTGTGATTAAGGAAAAAACTGAAAATGTGGCAAAAATATATGTAGTTTCATGAGTAATTTAATTTTTGAATTATCTTTATATTTATGTGACAAGTAATAAAAAAGTTTTTCCTTGTGGAACTTTATAAACGGTGGATTACTTCCTATTGTAAAAAATATATTGATCTCTTTACTTTTGACCAAACTAAATAAATCTAATAAATATATAGGCATAAGTAGGCGATAAGAAATTGCCAGATTCCTTAAGGGGGAGAGGGGCTAAATAATAATTTAACAAAAATTATAGTACTTTATGTTTGATTACACAATGAAATTTAAGGGACTGCGGGGGCCTTGGGGCAGTGGAGCATCCAGTCCCCTCCCCTTAGAACGCCTATGTCATAACACAATGGAGGGCGGAAGTAGTTTTTTTCAAAAAACAATCATCAATCAAACTAGTAATATTGTTACTAAGTTAGTAATCATTGCTAGTAATATTGAGTAATTATTTACCTTTTTATTTATATTACACAATTTTTACCCTACACCCTGCAAGGGAGAGGAGAGGGGAATTAGCTAAAATAAATTGGTTAATATGTGTTGAATATATGTACAAAATTTCAAGTTTATTTGATAAATACTCTTCAAGATATTAACTTTTTTCCGAAATTTAACCGTTTTAAACCACTGCACTGTGCGGCGGCAGTTTGATTTGACGGAAGTTAAGCGTTATTTTGCAATGTTTATCAAGCTTTTTTCCAGATATAATTTTCTTAAATATAAAGCGATTTTAATAATTATTTTTTTTTAATTTTATTTTAGTTTCGATAGTGATGCTAAACTGCCAAATCCTTATTTTCAGATATAAACCCGTCAGGTTATTTTTTGAAAAACCATATTTATATTTTATAAATTAAAAAACGATTCCGTTTAACTATTACAGGGTGGAGCAATAATAAAGAAATACAAATCTCCAAACTACAAAGTATATACTTTGTGCTAGAACTATTGACAGTCGACGAATTTTTTTAATTTAATAATATTTTAGTTGTTTTTAGTTATTGACTCAAACATTTTTAGTGAAACAATTGACATGTAAATAAACTTACCATTTTTAAGGCTGATGTCAGCAAAAGCCATACTGGCGATAAGCAGTATTATTAGAAACTAAAAATAAAAATAAAATTAATTGTTTTTTTTTGCGGTATAAAAAATAAAATAAGAAATGAACATAAGAAAACGTTTGTATTATATCGCTCTAAGGTAATTTTGGAGGAAATTACCTCAGAAAGTTGTAAAAATATTTTAGAGACCTTTAAATCAAAGTATCACTCGCCCCACTTGCCCCATTTAAAATAAAGAGATAAAGTTTATCCCTGGAAGAGGTTATATACTACAAAAATTTCAAAATGGCAAAAAGTGCATCCCCTGCAAACAAAATTATTAAGAAATCTTTAAAAAATATATGAAACTATTGCAAGCCTAACAGTGGCGGATCCAGAGGGGGGCTCTAGGGGTACTTGCCCCCCCCCCCCCCCCGAGAATTTTTTGAATATATAAAAAATGAGTAAAAAGTAAGGTTTTTGCTAATAAAAATTCAAAATTTTTGCTTGCGGCGCATGAAAGTGTCTATTGGATATTATATTTTTAGTTCTGACTAATTTAATAAAATTCTGCTTAAAATAATATATACCGTTTTTTACCAAGCGAGAATGTCACCTAAAGTGCCCCCCCCCCCCCCCCGAGAAGCACCTCTGGATCCGCCCTTGAAGCCTAATAAAATAAACTTTGGCTGAAAAAGAGGTAGCAATAACAGTTATTCTCAAAAATTCCAATTTGGACCCACAAAATTTAGTTTTTATTTAAAAAAATTAAAAGCAAAATTATTTAAAAAATATCACTTACCTCCCTCATTTTAATAATATTTTTGGTATACCCCTCTACTAAACTTAAAGTAGTACTCTTTCTTGTAAGTACTACTTACTGGTTGATTGCTTACTTTGTGAATGATTTATTTGAAGAAGAT
Source organism: Aspidapion aeneum (assembly GCA_963576565.1). Classification (NCBI taxonomy): domain Eukaryota; kingdom Metazoa; phylum Arthropoda; class Insecta; order Coleoptera; family Brentidae; genus Aspidapion; species Aspidapion aeneum. Next base: position 5,029,221 of record OY755043.1, on the reverse strand, counting down.
CTCGGCTATTTATACATATCATCAGTTTTAATTCAAATACTGGTAAAGTTAATTGATCTATTGAGACAAATACACATTTTTCTGAATTACTGCTTTATTGCATTTAAAAGGGGCAGCTTGTGGAACAAGACAGAAAAGTGGATTCGGTATTACATATTTGTAAGCATTATTATGCACAAGCTAGTAAATTAAAATGTTTGTAAATATTTATATTTAGTATTATATTTTTATCTTCATTAAAAAAAAGTTCATTAAAAATAAGTTGGGATGAATTTTGTTAAACCTAAATAAAATAAAAAAATCCCGTATTGCCAGAATCCTTTAAATATGCTCGTTTATGGTTATGTTCTGAAAATTAACTAACAACGAGGTACGATTCATTAAAAATCGGTTCAGTGGTTCCCAAAAAAATTACAGTCGAACTTTGATAACTCGAACAACAATGTGTCACATAAAAATTTCGACTAATCGAGAGTTCGACTTATCAAATAATAAAGAAACATTTTTGCGGCATTTTCGTTCCCCCCCCCCCCTTCCCAAATCTCAAACTTTACTTAGTTTTGACACAGAGAATACACCTCCTGGTCACGATACAAAATAGTTTTGTGAAATATTTAATATGAAATTTCCCCTTCCCTCCAAAATTTCTAGATCCGTCTCTGTTCAATCAATCATCATGGTAATGATCGATTCCTCTTTAAAGGTCACTATTGAAAATGGCCGCTATCTTAAAATCCAAGATGACGGTCAAAACAAAACTTTTTAACAAATTTTAAAAAATTCAAAGGAAATATAGATTGTACAAAATATTAAAATCTAGGTTAAAAATTAAAAAACAATAAACAATAAAATAGGTACTTTCTTAAGATAATAAACATGGATTTTTACTTTTTTATTGTTCCATAAAACTCATCATTAGTGCATACTAAAGTAGCATCTTAGTTTATAGGATTACATGTATCAGAGGGAGTAGATTTTTTCACGTATAAAACAGATATATGTATGTTACGTATGTGACATTGGAATTACTTTCAGAGATCAAGGGGCGATCTAAATTTAATTTTCCTTTCACACAACATGTGTCCGCTTCTTTAGCATCTCGTACTATTTATTATCAAAATGAAACGTATCTGCATTTTTAAATATACCTACAAAGTGTGTCAACGATAAGGTAACAGAGGCATTTTTGGGTATTTTTTATAGGTTTTCAAAAAACGCTCGGATACGTCGATTTTGTTTGCACTTTTTGGCTATCTTAATTTTTTTTAGCACGTACTACTTTCGAGGATTAAACTTTATGGGGAAAGTAGATCAAGTAGTACCTTGTTTTAAACACCTCTTGAATATCATTACAACGGTATTAAAATTTTAAAAATCTTGTGATATTTGCCATCGAAGTAACCATAGAGCGATATTCTTTCTACATTTCTGAAATAAAATAAAAAAACCCGAAGCTCATTAACTTATTTGGAAAATATTTTAAATATGAACCAAAAGATTTTTAAAATATTTAGATAGTTGTAAAGGCATTTAAGACCACCATCACTCGACCATGGTAAAGGGGTAAAATTTACTCCTTGAAAGGGATGCATGTTTCATGACAAATAAAAAGTGTTTCCCTCGCAAACAAAATCGATGTGTCCTAACCTCTTTTCATAAACCTATAAAACATACCTAACATTACTTTTTTATTTTATAAACATAATTTATGTATGTGCTTTATAATTTTTTATTTAACTTATATAATATACATAATTAAACTCTATTTATACTAGTTTTTAATGAATGTGCTTCAAAAAATTTTAGGTGTCTACTACACATTTTTTTGTTACTTTTTTAAACTTTTTTGTAAGACTAGGAGCTTTTTAAACATTAAAAACTAAGGATTATTAAATTTATTGAGAAATTTAATATTTTGTCGCAAAAGAACCACTAAACTTTTTACTTTTAACTTAAAAAAAAAAAATAATAGGCTATAAAACAGAATTACGTAGGTAATAACCTTTCAAAGAACTGATACTTGATCATAATTCCTACCAATATGAGGTCGGGCTTAAATTACGTAACCGTGATTTTCGCATTTCTAGTGAGGCGAACCCCTTCAGTCCAATCCCTTAAAAAAAGGATTTATTTTTTAATTATTTAGTTTAAGCAATCAGGGTCTATAAAAAAAAATCCAAACATCAAATAGTCATGAAAATTGCCCAGTTAGACTGTCGCAATCCTACTTCGTACCTATGTAAAGCCCGGTGCCCACCTACGACTTTCTCGTGCGTGCCCGCGCATGCGTCACATGACTGCGATAGCATTTCATATTGAGATCATGTGACGCGTGAGCGGGCACCCACGAGAAAGTCGTCGATGGGAATCAGGTGTAACGTTTTAAAACGCGTCGGCGCTTTTTTTATACAATTTTAGTTGATGCCTTTTAAGTCGCCACCTTAGAGTAATAATTACTCTAAGGTCGCCAGCCTGAATGCAATAAAATGCAAGTATTGCAGATACGGACTTTTGATATGTTACATCTTAGCATTTGATCATCAGAAAAAACATATATAAAGCCAATACTCATTCATAATCTTTAAAATTTCTTTTCAGGATTGAAAGATGATGTCGTTTTTAAAGAATCCTTTGAACACCAAGCGCCTCGCAAGCTATCATGTGATGGGCCATGCATTTGCACGGGTTTTAAATGCCGGGTCACCTGATGCATTTTTTGAATCGGGGTGGGCATGCATTGGTGGAAACAGGGTATTAGCACGGATCATTTGTAAGGTGATCCGTGGTATTAGTTGTAAAGGAAAGACTGGCCTTGCTACAACTATTGTAAATCGTAGCCGTAATGCAGAATTATTCTGTCCACTTTTCCCATTTTTGGTTTTTTTTTGCGGAAACGTATAGCTCAAAACTAAAAAAAATTCTTCTGTAAAAAATTAGTTTTTTAATTTTGTGACTTCTGCATTAAGGCGACGAAATATTATCATCGAAAATTTTACAAACCACGACTTTTAAGATCATTTACAATAAAACACGGCGCAGGTTTCATTTTAATAAATAGCAAAACATTTCTTAAAAACTAATTTTTAGAGATTTTGGTTAGGTATTTCTAGTATATTTTTCCTCACAAATGCATAAAATACACATTAACAAAAATATTAGGTGTTTTAGGTGTTAGGAACAAAAAATTAAAAATCATACAATTTATAACACAAAACAAAATTACAAAGATCAGTGGCGGTTCCTCCATAAGTACAAAACGTACGGGTAATAAAATTTAATCATTCTTTTATTAATAATTTTATCATAAAGTATCCAAAGAATTGACTACTAACTAGAAATTAATACCCGGTGTGTATGTGTTTGTATTCGTGCTCGCCGCACTTAACTGAACCCAAGTTCTGTGCACCGTAGATGTTATGTCGAATTTTAATTTCTAAATATAGAAAGGACGACATGTCCCCATAGAACTTTAGAGTACACAGAATCTGGGCCTTACTTTGCTTCGTCTTCTTGTGAATCAATTGCGGCGATAGATGCCTCCTGCACCTCGGTAATTCTGTCCGTGTCTACGGTTACCGTTGGCTGTCAAAGTTAGCTTATGTGCACCTTAAATTAGTGCACCAAGACAACTTGGTGTTATCAGTCGGGCCGTATTGTTTTGATTTTGACGAGTAGTTACGAAAATGATAAATGTTTCCAATTCTGATAGCATTAGACAATTAATTTTTTTTCTTTAGCACAATGGGTGAGAATAGATTGACTGCCTTCGCAAAGTTATCTATTGAGAAAAAAATTATTCAAAAAATTCCAAACTTCAATGAATTGGTTATTTTTAATACAAAAGGTTTTTGAGAAATATAATAATAATAATATATTGCATTTATTATTTATTTATAAAAGCAATAATAATAAATAACTAATATCTAACTAAATATCTCATTTTTTAATTATTAGTTTTAAATTATATGATAAAATAATAATGGCCCACTTAATGCTCCAAAGAGTGGGCGTGGCACTAAAAAAATTTTTTCGCCTGTGATACAATTTTTTTTCCGGTGTGACCTTTAAAGTTTTTCACCACGCACCGCCACTGACAAGGATAGATAAGAATCAAGAGGAATATAAATATTTTGATTCGTAACACAGGACAATTTCTGTAATATAGAAAAATAGCGTTACCGAACGGGACAAATCGTGTTACAGATAGGACAATTTCTTAAAATTTTAGCATTTTTCGGCCAAGCCAAATTTACGACATAATTAAACGTTGACTTTACCAAAAGGACAACTTTATTTCACTCACTTGTCTTAACTATAAATACTTATTTTTTAAAAACAAAACAAATTGTTTGCAATAATTTAAAAGCTTATCGAAATAGTTCGCCGGTGACCTCTATTACTTACTAACATCGTTTATTAAAAATTGGCTGTTACCGCTGTGAGACAGATTTCATGTGACAAGTTGTTTTATTTTTTAATTTTCTATTTATATGTTAATATAATCAAAACCTATATGTCTAAAAATCTACAAACTTCAATTTTGATAACAGGTAACTTTTAGTGTTTAACTCCATCACTTTGGTGGTAATATTTGTATTCTAAACCTTGACAAAAGTCTAGTGACACGTTACCAAAGGGACATTTTCAAGGTCAACATTTTTTTGTTGGTTTCTACTAAATAATTTGCAACTTTAAGTGGTGTCATAACTAAAGTTAACCGTATTCTTTATAATAAAATTTAAATATTTCCAATAAATTGTTTTTTTAGGTTTTGTACCAAAAAAAATTGCCATAAAACATTTCGTTTATGTATGGCATTTTTAAAACTTTACAAAATTTTTCTGAAATTTTTTTATTGCATTTTCTTCTCATAATTTTTATCTTTCTCCACTCTCTTTAACACATTTTTGGTATTTATTGCTTTTTTTAAAGAAATAATAACCAACAAATTAAAAACAAAAGAGTTTTAACCCATGCTTTAAAAAAAAATTTGCATCCTGCTCTATCACTTTTTAAAAAATATTAGTTTTTTGTTTAAAAACAATCACAAATGTGTGAAATCTCGAAATCGATAGATTTCTAAAAGAATTTGTAGGTATCCAAAGTTTAACTTATAATGTTGGGAAATAATAATAAGAAAATAATAAAAAATAGAGTATAAAAATATATATATTTACAAAATATAAAATCAGATACAAAGTATATACAAGAATGTAGGTACTATAAAAATAAAATACTATACAAATAAATACAGTCCGAAAATCAAATCCTTAATAAAGCAGTCGTCATCAGTCAAAAAATTTATTGATAAATGTTATAATATTATTATAAGTAATAGATACTATGTATAAACTATATAATTATAAATGAGTATAATGACCCGTAGAGAGTGGTAACCGGTGATCCTTGCAACATTGAGAAGCAGATGGCGCTGAAATAAATTCGTCTAGAACGAAATATTCAGAGACATCTACCATGATCTAATGGCATTTGTATAATAGGCAGGAACCTTGGTACTCGCACATGCAACTAAATCGTAATAGTAGTCCCTAAATATTTCGTACCAGACGAATTTATTTCAGCGCCATCTGCCCCTCAATGTTGCAGGGCTCACTGGTTGCCACTCTATATGGGTCATGTACTCATTGATATTGTTTAATAATGTCGATATATATACGCACAGCATATACAATATCGGATAAGTCGTTTAAAAAATATACAATGTCTAAGACTGACAAGTTGAGTTTTATAAATGTGATTTTTTTCGGGATAGAAAGTAAGTCAGCTTGTACAGCCAGCGCACAATTTTAAACCTCTTTGTACAATGGTTTTTTAGAATTTTGGATTTTTTTTTAAATCTGATAAGTTTCCAAAATATTTTTAAGTGGCCAAACAATTTTGCGCCGAATTAAAGAACTTATTGTATTTATCACATTTAAACGTATAATTGAGCATAGAACTACAGTTCATATCATTATTTTTGAGACAACTTTTTACAACTTTTTTTCGTTGGCCTATGCTATTTGTTATGGTAAACAGCTGATAACTGTCAAAAAGTTATCTAAAAAATTATGATATAGAGTGTATAAACGATATAAAAATATGAACACATGAAAAAATGCAAAAATTGAGATGTTAGGTGATGTCAGTCATATTTTCTGCTAGTTACATGACAGTTAGACAATTTCCAAATTAAATTGATACATAAGTTGTTTTGAAAACTTAAAAAATATTCACGAATTTTAACGATTAATAGTTTCACATTTTTTTTATAAATTACTTTAAATATCTAAAAATTTTTAAAGAAATGTGCAAAGCTTTATATTTTTTTATTTTAATTGATTATAAAATTAAAATTTTAGCATTTATTAAAAAAAAAAATAAAAACAGCTTATTACAATTTGAATTGATAAAAATTGAAAGTTGTAAAAAAGTGCTTTTGATATTTTAATTTAAGACCCGCATAGTATAGAGAGTAGAAAAGGACTTTAAAGTTTAAGATACTTCACGAAGATTTTTTATTTATCCATCACTAAATGCTAAAAGTTTAAAAAAATATATTTTTTTGAAAAACTTAAATATCCGTCAGTTAATTTTGTTTAGACAAAAAAACTTTACTGAAATCACCCAAGTGAACTTAAAATTAGACTAGCAACAAATTGACTAATACTAGAAGTAATACTAGACTTACTTTTAACCCAAAATATATAAAAAATAAGATAAAATGAACAGTTGTTTGATAAGCACCACTTTAGTAATTGAATAATTTTTGAGATCCACAATATGAAAGCTATTTGAGCAAGGCTATCAAAAAAATACAGGCCTCGATCCTTAAAAAACCAGCATAATTGTTACATTTAAATTTAAAGAAGTAAGTTTTTTGCAAAAATTGACATATAACACTTTAGGTTTATTTTTGCTCTAGAAATTAATTTTTTTACTTATAATGTTTAAAACAAAAATTAAAGGGAATATTTCGGTTGGCGAAGATGACGTCATTAAAAAGGAAGATCGGGGTCTGTTAGTATTGATCTGGCTTTTTTGACTGGAACTTTCATCCTAATTGATACATGTTTAGTGTTCCTACTTAGTACAAATTCGTCAGTGCTAAACATTTTTAACAAATACCTGCAATCATACTTAGTCGCGCAATTCTCTCCGAAAATAAACTACACTCAATAGTAACCATTTCCGTTACCATTACTCCCGTTACCATTTCCATTTCCGTTTCCGTTTCCATTACCGTTGCCATAACCGTTACCGTTTCCATTGCCGTTTCCATTTCCATTACCATATTGATATCCTCCATTACCGTTACCATTACCATAATCGTAACCGCCGTTGTTAGCTTCACCTGTAAAATAAAATTATACAGAGTGATTGAGATTTTAATTGAAAGATTTAGCAGGCGATAAAATTTTCAAAAATAATAATAGATTTTTATGTTAACTTGAAACTAAAAAATAAAAATTCTGAAGTTGAGAAATAGCTTTTGTCAAAACATGGTATCCTGAAAACAAAGCGCCAAAACACACAAGTTTATTTTCATTTTTGTGAGTTATATAGCCTGTTAAATTTTCTCGATCAAAATATGAAGCTCCCTGTAGCAATATATCTTCCATAGTGGGAATTGAGAATGTTATCTTGTTGGTATATTCTAACAACATTATTCGTATTAAGTTTATAGTCTCTCAATATTTACTAATATCTTTCCTCTGTTATATGTAATATTTAGTCCTTTTACCTATAAAATCCAAAAAAATATTGACCTTTTCATAATTTTGTTCCTTCTAAGGTAGATCGAGAATAAATATGCTATAATTTAAGAGTTTAACTTTTAATCTGTTAAGACGAGTATGTATGATTCTTCATTTAGTTTTAAAGGGATTGATAGTCCTCCATTCCAGCTATGATTCGAAGGTGTCTTCATTTCTTACCACGCTACGTATTAATAATGCACTAGTCCTGAATGTTGATTAAAAGCTTCTCAAATAATTTATCAGGAAATTAATTTACAAAAAGGGTTCATAAAATTTTCTATAAACCCAATAAGTTTTAAAATATAAAAAAAGCCTAGAATTTTTTTTACAAACCTTCGTATCTAACTTCTGGTTTGTATCCCTCGTCTCCATCGACAGTGTAGGTGACTATTTGAGTTCTGCCATCAGGAAGAAGGACGTTGTATTCTCCTTCGGTCAAATCACCATCTCTTTGTTCCTTGTGTCCGAATTCTAGAGCTTCTTCAGGTTCGCTAACTTGGTATTCAAATTCATATTTTGCTGGAGCCTGTGAAACAGAAATAATTTTAATATTTAAAACTTTTTCACCAATTTTTAAGGCTACATATCACTAATTATATTATGTCGATTTCCAGCGGAGAGTGGGATCTATCAATGTATTTGTGTTTTGCAGTTTTCAATAAATGACAAATACCAAGAAGAGCTCTTTTATTTTAGAACTTTATCACTTATTGGATTAACATGTTTTGAAGTAGACAATCTTTTGTTGAGGACTTTTGAGGTTATATTTGCCAAATTGTCCCTTTGTTTCTAATTTCTTTGTGGAGTTGTGACATAAAATAAAATAGGAAAAGCTATAAAACTTTAATTATGAATAATAAGAAAAATCGTAAACTTGTTTTAATAAAACCGTTTCAACGATCGTTCAAAACTAAGAAACTGCTATCTGTGTCGGCGTAGACTTTTGTTTCATCAAAATAATTTTCTTGTTTGATAACGACCACCAAATCGGTCAATTTATTTTGAACTCTTTTAACAATTTGCCAAGCTTTTTTAACTTCTAGGCTACTTTTTGAGAACTAAAGATGTATAACTTGGCCTTACTAACCTCTTCTTCTTGAGGTCCATTATCAGCATAACCACCGTTGGAAGCGTAACCACCGTTAGCAGCATATCCGTTACCATTACCGTTGCTGGGTGGAAGATAGCTGCCGTTTGGTCGTCCATTGCCATTTCCGTTAGATTTACCATTGCCATTTCCGTTGCCGTTTCCGTTGGTTGGGGGAAGATAGTTTCCGTTTGGACGTCCATTGCCATTGCCATTGCCATTTCCATTGCCATAACCATTTCCGTTACCGTTGCTAGGTGGGAGATATTTGCCATTTGGTTTGCCATTGCCATTTCCATTTCCATTACCATTGCTAGGTGGAAGGTAGTTGCCATTTGGTCTTCCATTACCGTTGCCGTTGCCATTACCGTTGCTAGGGGGAAGATAGTTGCCGTTACCGTTTCCATTGCTAGGTGGAAGATAGTTTCCATTTGGACGACCATTGCCATTACCATTTCCATAGCCATTGCCATTGCCATTTCCATTGCCATTTCCATTGCCATTGCCATTTCCATTTCCGTTTCCATTTCTTGGTGGAAGGTATGCACCATTTGGTTTGCCGTTACCTGTTAGTAATACAATAAGGTGAGTGTTAAATATTGAGATTGAAAAAAAGTATCATGCAATAAATTAGAGTTAAAGTATGTAAAAAATATTTAAAAAAAAGGTATAATGTAAATAAAATAAAATAAACAAACATACCTTGTAAGATCCTAATATTATTTAAATTACGTACCATTTCCGTTTTTCTTTCCATTTCCATTTCCATTTCCGTTGCCATTGGGTGGTAAATAGCTGCCATTTCGTCTTCCGTTACCATTGCCATTTGGTGGCAGGTAGCTTCCGTTAGGTTTTCCGTTTCCATTACCATTACCATTACCTAAAACAAAATAAAATAAAAACAACGATTATATGTACAGTTGTCTATAATTTTAAGATTCCTGCGAAGTGGTAACGTTTTGACAAATATGACGAGTCGCAATTAGGCGCTGACTCGTGACGTCACTAAAAAACTGCACCCCGACATAAATTGTAATTTTGGAACATACTCATTTGCATCTCTTTTTAAAGCACAGCTAATTTTTTTATTACTGTGTAACTCATAGAGCTGCACAATGGGCTTCCGGACCTAATTTTTGACCACAATTAGAAAAATAGGTTTTGTAACAATATTTTGTTTTAAAATAAGAAAAAAGTAATTATCAATCAAAATGCGGATCCAAAATGGCGAAGTTTCCTATTTGTGAACCAATAAGTATAAAATTTAAAACTTTGGAGTGTTATTAGTCGCTAAATATTATTATTTACCAAAAGGTATCAAATTTAGAACTTTGGCGTGTATTAAGTCGCTGATTATAATTATGAACTCAAACTTTTATTAAAAAATAACATGCCAGATCCAAAAGGGCAGAGTTTTCTATTTATGAACAAATATGTATCAAAATTGGAACTTTGGAGTGTATAAAGCTGATAATTAAGATTCCTGGCCAAACCTAAAAAAAAATATCGTGGCGGATCCGAAATGCAGCACGTTTACATTTATGATATGTATTAAATTTGGAACTCTACGGTGTTTAACGTCACTTATTATAATTTTTTACTCAAACAAACAAAACTAGCACAGCGGACCCAAAATCCTTATCGAATAGACTATTCTATTTATAAACCGATTTGTGTGTCAAACTTGGTACTTGGGGTTGTTTAAGGTTAAATTAAGCTCATCGTGTAATGCGTAACAAAGCTGCATTGGAAAGGATGAAAAGTTTCCATAATAATAAATCTAAAAACCAAACGAAAAATTTCAAATATTAAAAACAGTTAAACAATATTATTCTTTGGCTGTACCAAAAACTAGAAAATAATACGAATGTAACCCTGACTTTGTAGCGGATAAGAACCTGCAAGTTTAACGACTGCATAATTAATTAAGAATGATTTTTCTAGAAAAATTTGTTTTTAAGTCCAACAAAATAAATATTTTTAAAGCGTCTACGTTTTTATAGTAGTTTATTAAAAGTCAGGTTCGGTAAACTGCTGATGATTTAAAATAGAACTGTTTTTTTTACCTTTTTTTTTCATAAAGAATCCACCTGTTAAAGTTAGCTTCATCTATAATTTTTGGTTTTTGAGATTTTTTAGTTTGTATTTTTTATGGAGTGACCTTCTTTTTATTTCATTTTTAAACATTTAAATTTTTTTCATTTTTAACTTTTTGAATATTCTTTACATTATTTGTATTATTTATTAATATATATATATATTTTATTTTTATTTGTTTAAGTTAGCCTAAAGTGTTTTAAAAATAATAAACAAGCACTTTTGTTCAGACTGGCTATATATAACTTTTTCTCGAAGAAGGCCCTTTTTAGTAAATTAATAATATCTTTCACATGGGCAACTTGTGGCAGCAGATTTTAAAATATAATATTTGAAAGATATGTACTCTTTAAGAAAATAAAAATTTCAAAAAAACGGTTGATGACTCAAACAAAATTTTTGTCCAACATTTATAAGAAATTTATATTTTTATAGAATTTCAGAAATCCCAAGCAAAAACCATTACCATACCTGTCTATACATCAAAATTGAAATCAAAATATACAGGGATAAAATCTACTTACCTCCCTCTACAAGATTTATTTTATGGGAATTTTATACAACATAAAATATTGTCGCAAAATGGCTTTAAATCTGGGTCAAATCGCCATGCAAATATGGTACTTTAACGCGTTCCGTTGAAAGGTAACATAACACTTCTGAAAGTTGCATCAATCAAATAATAGTTTTTTCAAGGCCTACTGGACTATCTACTCTTTTTTAGTAAAGATGTTCAGAAGTTTCAGTATGTATTTATTTTAACCCTTTTTGACGAAAAATCAGGTCCGCGAACCCACTGTGGGCGGATGGAAGAACGTCGATTGACATTGATTGTCAAAATGACATCTTATAAATACATCTCTTTGCAAACTAATCCCAAGACTGCTTTAGATTGGGTGCGCTCGTCTCACTAATTTGAGTTAAAAAGAGATAGTAAGTAGCTGGATGACAATGTGTGAGTTTAGTAAATAAAACGAGTGGACCACTGTTGTTTGTTTATTGATATCATAATTGTTTAAGAATATTAGGTGCCCTTACTAATACATTAATTTAAAAAAAGATGGTAAATAATCGGATAATAATGTGTAAGTTCAGTCAATGACACGATTAGATTAGATGGTGGTACGTTCGAGAATCCTATTTTGTGTCGGGGTGCCGTGCTACGTCACAGTCAGCGCCTTATTACCAAAATTTTATTTAGGTACTTGTGTATTAATTTCGCTAAGTTTTGTTATATACTTGGCTTCATTAGTGTAAAAACAAAAACATATTAGCTCACACATATACTATACTATAGTAGTGTGAGCTATGGTGATCCTAATTTTTTCGAGAAAAAAAAAGTTGCTCCGATTTCAAAAATTTTTATATATCTTTGCGTTTCAGATGATTTTGAAACTTTTTTGTTGCGCCGTCTGTCTGTCTGTCTGTCTGTCTGTCTGTATGTCTGTCTGTCTGTATGTCTGTAACGACCAACGCGCATAACTCAAAAACCGCTTACCCGATTTCAATGAAATTTGGTACCTAGGCTGGGTCTTGGGTCGAGATGGTCCCATTTAAAAATGAACAAAATCCACCGAACACAAGCCAAATAAAAGGGTGGGGGTAGATTTTAAAAATTAGAGTTTATGTGAAAATTTGGCGTGCGTGATATCAAACGAAAGGTAATTGAGTTTGGAGTTAAACAAAATATATTTTAGTTTTTTTTAAGGGTGGGGGTAGATTTCAAAAATTACAGTTTACGTAAAAATATGGCGTGTGTGATTTCAAACGAAAGGTAATTGAGTCCGGAGTTAAACAAAATATATTTTAGTTTTTGTTTTTTTAAGGGTGGGGCTAGATTTCAAAAATTTGAGTTTAAGTCAAAACATGGCTTGTGTGGTATCAAACGAAAGGTAATTTTGTCTGGGGTTGAATAAAATTTATTTTAGTTTTTAGTTATATCAGCTCACACGTACGCTATAACTATAGTAGATACCTAGTGTGAGCTTAGGGGCCCATATATTGGCAGAGTATTTTTTTAAAGCTCCCCAAAAAATGACGATAATTTAATAAGTTTTTACCAGGTTCCTTCATAGTGTCTTGAAATGCAACCAGGGTATTTAGTCCTCATTAATAAATGAGATAAAAACAAAAATGACAAAACGAAAAGTGTGATCACTCACCGTTCCTTGGTGGACCATAAATAATGGATGTCATTGCGTCATATCCATTTCCGTTGCCATTGCTTGGTGGAAGGTAGCTGTTATCAACACCGTTACCATTTGAAGGAGGCAAATAAGTGTTATCAACACCGTTTCCATTGCCGTTAGATGGGGGAAGGTAAATGTTGTCTACTCCGTTGCCATTTCCATTTGATGGTGGAAGATATGTGTTGTCGATGCCGTTACCGTTACCATTACCATTTCCGTTACCATTGCCGTTACCGTTACCATTGCCGTAACCGTTACCATTCCCGTTGGGAGGCAAGTAGCTTGTGCCTGGTTGTTGATCGCTGTTTACATCATAACCGTTACCTGCCATAAAAATTACAACATTTACTATGTGCCAAGAAGCTAAAAAAAACTACTTTCCATTTTTAAAAACCTATTAAAATTTATATTTAAAGTATAGGTACTAGCTAGTTTTGTATAATTGGACCAAGAATTACTGGTCTTATTATTAGAGATAGAAAAGAGTTTATTTTAAGATATCAGAAAATGTCATGTAACAAAACAAATGAATGTTGCAAAGTTTTAAAAAACACAAACAAGGTAAACCTCTTACGGAACATTCTTTACAGGGTGTCCCATAACTAAGGGGCTGATAAAAAAGTTCCTATAATGCATGGGTCATTATTTTTTGTCGAGATACAGAGCATCAAAGTTGGCAATTTTTTTAACTTTTTTGATAATAACTATTTAAAAAAAGCAGTAAAAATATGAAGTTGGGTAAAGTCGTGTACTAGAACAAGAGCAATAGACTAAATTAAATATTATTTTTAAAAAAATTTGTCGGTCAATTTTTTTAAAGAAAAAACAATTTTTTTGGTATAAACTTTTATAAATGCCATATTAAACGTAATGTTTTTTTTATATTTTTTGTTAATAAAAACAAGTCTCTCGCGAGATATAATAAAAATATTTTTGAAATTTTTTAAAAGAATTAGTAATCAAAAATGTTTTTTTTGTTCATGATGATCCTGTATCTCCTCAACTTGTAATTTTATCAAAAAAAGAAATACCACTTTTTGAATCACATTAGCTGAGTATTGAGCTGACTGTGATTTTTGTAAAACCCTTTTTTCCCCCACTTCTCTAACTTTAAAAATCCCATATCTTAAAAACAGATCTGTGTTGACCCCATGTAATATAAATTTTTCCTCTGAAATAACCTCCTCTATCACCTGCTGCACTATGGCCTCTAAGTTATGGGACACCCTGTATATTTTACATTAAACTCAAAATTATTAAATAAGTTTTTTATTTTTAAAACTATATAATACCCATATTTAAATTGGTCCAGACGTTTTTAAAATATTTGCATTTGGTTAAAATATAAAGGGTGTAATTTTAATAATGCACCAAACTTTACGGGATGGTGGGTGTGCCAAGTGTCAAAAGTAGACAAAAAGTTGAAACAACGTTATGTCAAAAGTTTATTTATCAAGTCAAGTCATCATCAAGTCTCAAGAATGAAGAAAAACTGTGAAGGTTAATAATGACAATTTTGACAATAATTTTTTGATTTATTCAAAATGTTTTTTTTTTCTAAAATGATAGGTTAAGGAGATGTTACCAAATCAACTTTGCAATAGGTATAAATTTGTCAATTTTTTTAACTATTTTTTTTAAAAACTAATAAGTTTACAAAAAATATTGATATACATATCTAACGACCCCTTAATAAAAACAGGAAAAAGTAATATTACCACTTCAATAATTAACATTTATTTAAATAAAAAAAATAAAAATTTCTAATAATTTTGAGCATTTTTATTTTTCAATGGCTAACTCCACAAAATGTTGATTGTCTGTTTTAATATAGAAAAAATTTATATCACAAAAAATTTAAAAAAAAAATAATTTTGACACCCCCTAACTAAAAATAAAAAATATTTGATTCAAAATGTAAAAGTACTTTTTTCTTTTGGTTTTTGCTACCATTCCTTAAAGTGAGTTGTTTTATTTTAACAAAAACCAATTCCATGTTTAACAGGTACAGTTTTTTAGTATTTAATATAAAATAAAAAGGATACTTACCATTACTAGGCGGACCATAAACAGGCGGTGGCCCACCGTTACTATAACCGTTGCCGTTGCTATAACCGTTACCGTTACCGTTGCTGTACCCGTTGCCGTTTCTAAGCTTAAGACCGATGTCTGACCTGACTGTAGCGGCGAAGGCCAAAAATAAAAACGCTGCTGTCTAAAAATAAAAATATCAAGTTTTATTACACTCAAAAAAATATCAAAATAAAAATATTTTTATTATCTACTTATTATAATTTAAAGATTTACAAAAGTTTTAATAAAAATTTAGTAAAATATTGTTATTAAGATTTTATAATATACGCATTTCTTTAATTCAAAGAATATTTGAGAGCAAAATAATAAGTAAATTACACAAAATCTGGGGGCACGGTAGTGCCCCGCCAAGTTCGCGCGAAAACTGCCGTACCATCTTTTCTTGAAACATTTCAGCCCATATTTGACCTATTTAAAACTCTTTTTCGGAATGAGCTACGAAACTTAATTTTGCACAGTCGTAGAGTTAACAATCCCTCCAAGTTTCATGGACTTCTATAAAGTAGTCAAGTAGTTACGAAATTTCAAAAAACGTCAAAATTGCTACTCTCATTTACTCACTCATGTATCATCAAATTTCTACTATACTTCCAGACATGCTACAAAGCTGAAATTTGGCACACTGATAGAAATGGTGACCAAACCCTTGGAAAAAGTAAAAAACCCCAAAATTCTAATTCACTTCCCTCCCCCATACATGTAAATTTATGTAAAAGTAACATTGCCCACTTCCAGAGGCGCTAAAGAGTTGAGCTTTGGCAGACTAATTGAAAATATGACAAAACTATAGGAAAAAATTTAAAAACCCCAAAATTTAAATTTGCTTGCCTTCCCTATAAATGTAAAGTTATGTAAAAGTAACATTGCCCACTTCCTGAGCTTTGGAAGACTGATAGGAACTATGATAAAACTATAGAAAAAAATTTAAAAACACAAAAATTTTAATTTACTTTCCTCCTCTTTAATTGTAAAGTTATGTAAAATTAACATTGCCTACTTCCAGGAACACTAGAGAGCTGAGCTTTAGAAGGCTGATAGGAACTATGATAAAACCATAGAAAAATATAGAAAAAACCTCAACATTTTTGATAAGGCATTGCAAAAGTTTTGAACAATATTCCGCATATTTTACTACTTTAAAACTTAAATATTATCCAAATCCTTCAAAAAAAGGAGTGAAATCGTCAAAAATACATTTTACTTAAAAAAAAGCCAAGTACACGAATATGGTATTCCGTAAAAAGAATTGAGATAAAAGTAAAGCCAAGTTCTCCAATACAAATTTTAAAATGAAAAGTTCTAACTAGTTTGGAAATGTTTTTCGAAACTTGGCTGTTACGGCTGCAAATGACTCTTAGGCACAGCGGCAAATTGAACATAAAGAAGTTTGGATGTAGTAGCAAAGTTTAAAAAAAACATTTCCAAACTACTAAGAACCTTTCATTTTGAAATTTGTATTACCGAACTTGGCTTTACTTTTATCTCAATTCTTGTTACGAAATACCATTTTCGTGTACTTGGTTCTTTTACATAAAATGTTTTTGTTATGATACAATATTTTAAATTTTTATGGCGAAAAATTCAAAAACTGGACTCATCAGTAAGGCATAACCAAAATTAGAGATTCAAAAAAGATATCATAATTATTTAGTTGCTCTTCCATTTTGGTTATGGCATACTAATAAGCCTCATAAGATAAGTAAAATCTTACATACCCGAATCATATTTAATTTTTGAGGTAGAACTAAATTAAACTAAAATCCCTAAAACTCAAAACTAAGTAGTACTTATCAGAACAAGTACTACTGTTTGATATATGTGACACAGAACCTGTGAATGAATGAATGCATTTGGAGAAGATCCTTTTATATTTATACGTAATTCGATCGTGATCTAAAGAAATCCCTTGCGTTTAAGTAAACGTACTCTACGTCATACCAGAATTTTTCGCCAAGATTTTTCGTAAGTTACGGGGGCAGAAACCTACATCACGTTATGTGGTTCAATAGTATAATGTGTTGTTTCTATTCAAGCAACTTGAAGGCAAGGTATACAGCACGATAAATTAGGATTAGTCGCTTAAAGTTATTTTTTTTTTGCTTATTTATAAGGATGATTCTACCAAAAGTGGGCTATATGGATATCATTTTTGGTCATTGCCTTTAAATAACAGTACAGCACAGTAAATAATTTTGTTTTTTAAATTTATGTAACTAATTAGGTGTAAGCTAAGAAACATTTATTTTTCCGAATTTTAGGAATTATTGCATAAAAATTCCAGAGGGATGAGTACCAGAGGAATGAGTTTTTTAATGGTTTTCCAATTTAAACCAAAATCTATTTAGACTACTTAACTTAGGTTTTATATAAACAAAGTTCCTATACTTATAATTTTAAAACAATCAACAAAAATATTATACTATTGATATCAGTCGAATATTTACTTACCAGAGGAATGATAATTGAAGCGTTCCTTTTTTATTTCTCTGAAAAAAACTAATTTTCTGCCGAAAATAAAAAGATCTATAACTTAAACCAAACTAAAGCTGACATTATCTGTCACAACTTGTCACCCTCACAAGTAAATTAGATATCCAGGGCCGTCTCTTTCTCTAGAAATTAACCGGTGGTATTCACAAATATTGTGTTATCAAAAATGGAGCAAATAGTTAAGACTTGGTTAAATATTATTTATTAAGATATTTTTTTCAATCTGAGTTTTTAATATTTGGTGTGGGACTACACCAGAGGAATGAGGTATTTGCTTTGTAATAAAAAAAATTATAAACTTGCAATTTTTTTTATACATTAAACTCAAATGCTCCATAATGAAAACATTTCGTTTTAAATCTTAAAACTAAAACTATGCTTCATTTGCAGTCTGTGTTTGAAAATTATGCATTCCCACTCCACAGCACCATTTTTGTAGAATCATCCATATAGGTATAGTTTATAAATTAGTCCGTTTTTATCTTGTTATAAGTTAGTTAGTATAAAAAATCGTGGACTTAAAACCTTAAAGAAGCAAAAATAGTACGTACGGCTACAAGACTTTTAACAAAATTATTAATTAATTTTTTTTTTAATACCCGACGTATTTTTAACTATCACGGGGGTCCAAGATCTAGTGGACACCTAATAAGTGTTGACAGTTAACTGTTTCGTCCTTATGGGACTCCTCAGAAGACTGTCCATTCGTTCAAAGATGGCAGCAGATAATAAGATAATTTATGCAAATCAAGAGTGGCCCAAGTGGTAGTTGGGCCAGTTTTGTTTTTCACTCTATATTTTCACTTAGGCCACTCTAGAGCCGAGCGACTCATACAGATAAAGGGTTCAACTTCATTCAGACACCACTCTTATTTTATTCAGGTCTCGGTTAAAAAAAATAGGACTTTTTCAAAAACAAAGTTCTACAATTCAACAAAATAAGAAAGAGGCAGGCGCTGTAAAGGAATTAAATTATTAGATTCAAGAGACATGACAATTTTAAATATAGGTTCTTAAAAGCTTTAGAAGTAGAAGAAAGATCTAGAGAAAAAATCTCTTTGCACTTATGTAAAATAAATAGAATCGCACATAGTAGGTTTATATTTCAAGGGGGAGAAGATGCATTCACGTTTATTTGTAGATGACACTGGGCTTCGATCGACTGCTCCAAATTTACTTTCACACATTGATTTTACTTCGATTAAAACGATATGTTTTTTATCGAAGAAGAATTTACTGTTAGTACCACAAAAATATAAATTAGTAGTTTTCTCTTATCTACTATTTGAGGCATGCGCAGTTACCTGGTTTGAACCTTATCCTTTACTAAATGATAGTGCTTGACCTTACTTATGTTTCACTAACGCGGGCTACTAGTTCGTTTATTTGGAGACAGTGTTGCCGCGTATACAGGGTTCGTCAACGATCGTTTGGCCATTGAATAATATGTGAACTGAAGTAAGATCGCTATTTAAATAAATGGTACTAAGAGAGATAAATAGTTTAGCGCTGTTGTCAAGTTAGCAATTCAAGAAAATGGTTTTCATTTCGCGATCTAATGACGTTACTCTTACCGGCTGAGTAGGCCAAAGACGTCGATGCATAAAATCCTTAAAACCCTTGATTTTAATTGCTGTAGCGCCATCTCTTAGATATCATTTGATCTGTATGACTAATAATCAATACTGTAAATCCGTAATTAAGTGTACAGGTAGAGCTTTCTAACATGGCAAAAATGTTAAAGGAGGTTACTACACGCACAAACAAAATATTCCACAAATTCAACTTTATGGATAACAAATTTTTTGGTTTTTATGTGTACCGATTTATTCTCAACCAGAGTTAGAAACCAATACTTTGAAAAGTAACTATTACATTACAAATTACTTTACAGGAATGCACTTAGAAAACTGTGTAATTAATTACAACAAAAAAATAACTTAATTATAAATTTCCTACTTGCAAAATAAAAAAAGTAGTTGACAATTACTTTTTTATTTATTTCTTTCACTTTTTCATAATTTACAAAATGTGAAAATGCTTAATTTAGGAGCCTTCTTCCTTCGTAATATATTCCGAATTAACCCCTTAAATTCATTACGAAACGTGGATTGCTTTAAATAATAAAAGCAAAATAGTTTTTTAGACATAATAACAATCACTTTAGTAATTTAATTGAATTTTTGTAATTTCATTATAATTGTAAAAAATAATTTTTCAATTATTTTGAAAACTTAAATAATTGCAATTATCATAACACCGCATTTCAACTTATTGTTTTTTTTCTCAAGAAGAATGGCCCCTCCAATTAAGGGGCAAAAAAAAATGACAATGGAAGTCCGAAATTTTCTTTCTATAGTGATCTTGTTATTTTGTATTGTGTGGGCACTCATAGAGACGTCTAAATCGAAGCCGGGTCCATTTATACGAAGTGGGCGACAAAAATTCATTAGAGGGGCGAAAAATTTTCAGGCGTTTAAGAAGTGGCTGCAAAAACATATATTTGTTGCGTTATGTTATGGCGTTTTAGCTCACACATATACTATAACTTTACTATTCAGAGCTATGGTGATGCCAAATATTAGAAAAAAATACTCCAATTTCAATTTTTTTTATAGTTTAGCGCAGAATTTTGACGTTTTTACTGTAGTAAGAGATTCCTTTAGACATTTTTATTCCGTACGCAATAAATAATAGATCTTCATGAGATGCAACTGTTTGCAATTTATGGCTAACGTCGCTCCAAGCAAAACTACTAGTTCTGCAAAACGATATAAAAACATCACCAAAGCGATTCTGATGCTGGTAATTATTGTTAAACATTATAACATTGATACTAAAAATCAAACAAGTTTTCCTGGCTAATCTGGTAAATAGAAGTTTTTGTTTCTCTCATATTTTTCCGTGGGTAGCTTGGAACTAGAAAATGGACAAACAATATCTCCATGCAATGAGTATGTACACTTGGGTGTCATATTTGGCAAGACAGGAACAGACTGTAAAGAACTGGAAAAAAGAATGGTAAAAGCAAAAAAGGTATTGGATGTCTCAACAAAAAGGTATTGGATGTCTCTTGTATGGAATAGAGACTTGTCGCGTAACATAAAATACAAAACAGATCATATAATATCACTAAAAGACAACTCATATGGTACGGCCATGTACAATGATGGAGATTACCAAAGCAGGTCCTAGAAAGGCAACCACTAGGGCGCAGAAAAAGAGGGCGTCCTAAACTAGAATGGCAACAGTCAATCCAAAGGTCAATGAGTTAAAAAAACCTGACACAAGATGATCAGGATCGAAGGAGGTGGAAAATGGGCGTCGGATAAAGTAGAAAGTGGTTTTCTAGAATCCATTTATTTTCATTACATTTCGTCACTTTTTTTAAATTATTTTTTACTATTGTGTGTGTTTGCATTTAGGCAAGAAAATTCTTATAATTTCCGTTCTTAAAAAAATCTAGTGTAAAACCACACTTTTAACAATCATGTCGCTATCAAAGAAGATAATAGTAACATTAATAATAATTCGTATTAAATCTATGAACCTCATTCTTAAAAGTTTCTATATTGTTATTTGTGTTGAAGATACGGTCAATGTCTCTGCAAATGCGCCCGCAGGGACAAGCTTAAATTAAATGTCAAAAACAAACCAACATTTTAATTTGGTCAATAATTTAAAAACTTCTATTTTATTATGCAGTAATTTGTTAATCAAAATACCGAAATGAGTTGAAATATCAGATAATTTAACCAGATTGACGTATTTGGAGCATTTTATGTTTTCTTATGCAATAAGATGCGCACTTTAGATGGACGTTGGTAATGACCATTAAAATCACTTTAATGGTTACGTTTATTTATTAGATGACGCTAAATGGTAATAACAAAATCAGCGGTAGTTTAATTAGTTAATCTCAGATTAGGACTCGACGAGATTTTTTCTGAACTTTGAAGTACATTTGGGATTCGAAGGTCGATTTGTACCTATTTCGTTGAGTGTTTCGGTTGCTATGTTCTTCTCAAGCTAATTTTATTATTTATGAGCTGTTTCTTTCTTTGCCTGCCGTGTACTGCTTATTAGCAAAATACAATACAAAAATGGAATGTGTCGAAATGGATGCAATTAGAAGATCAATGAGAATATCTAGAACAGGTCATATAAGAAATGAGATCATAAAAGAAACAATGGGAATTGAGAAAACATAACGGATGACTCACTAAAAGAAAACTGATATGGTACGGCCATATACAAAGATGAAGATTACCAAAGCAGGTCCTAGAATGGCAACCAATAGGGAGCAGAAAAAGAGGGCGTCCTAAACTAGAATGGCAACAGTCAATCCAAAGATGAATGAGTCAAAAAACCTGACAGAAGATGATTGTCAGGATCGAAGTAGGTAGAAAATAGGCGTCGGATAAAGTAGAAAAACGTTCTAATCTGACATAGTAGTAGTAATAGTAGAAAAATGACCGAATTTTTTTTTAAATGTTGTGTTGTGTGTGCATTTGGGCAAAACGTCTTTTAACTTAACTTAGCTTAAAAAATTATCAAACAAGATAACAGTAACATTAATAATAATTCGTATTAAAACTATGAACCTCATTCTTAGAAGTTTCTATATTGTTATTTTTGTTGAAGATACGGTCAATGTCTCTGCAAATGCGTCCGCGGGGACAAGCTCAAATTAAATGTCAAAAACAAACCAACATTTTAATTTGGTCAATAATTTAAAAACTCCCATTTTAATATGCAGTAATTTGTTAATCAAAATACCGAAATGAGTTGAAATATCAGATAATTTAACCAGATTGACGTATTTGGAGCATTTTATGTTTTCTTATGCAATAAGATGCGCACTTTAGATGGACGTTGGTAATGACCATTAAAATCACTTTTATGGTTTCGTTTATTTATTAGATGACGCTAAATGGTAAAAACGAAATCAGCGGTAGCTTAATTAGTTAATCTCAGATTAGGACTCGACGAGATTTTTTCTGAACTTCGAAGAACATTTGGGATTCCAAGGTCTTTGTACCAATTTCTTTGAGTATTTCGGTTGCTATGTTCTTCTTAAGCTAATTTTATTATTTATGTGCTGCTTTTTTCTTTGCCTGCCATGTTATTCTTAGAAAGTCAGTCTGCAAAAACGACGGCGGTTTTTATCTAACGCGCCAGAACTATATATAATTAGATATGAGCCCCGCCGAATAGCGCCTTCTGGCGATGACGCCATGCATGGGCGTACTCAGGTGGTCGCTCAGTGTGGGGCAAAAAATGTACAATCAAATATCCTAAAATCACTAAATGAGCTAAAGCCAAGATGGGGCAGGTGACAAGCCAGGTGGGGCAAGTACCCCACCCTGCCCCACCCTGACTACGCCCACGACGCCATGTGCGGGGGCACCGGTCGCACCCCCCTAGTTGCGGCACTGCTATGACCCCACCAGGCTGCAACTCGGTGCTTTTGCTGATAAACTGTATAGTTTTCAAAATATGAATTTTCAAAATTTGGCGATTTTGGTTTTATAGGATTCCCTACCCTAAAATTCGCTAAATGACGTTTTTCCGAATCTTAACTCAGTGTGTGGCATTTTCGCATCTCTATGGCCCTACCATACTGCAACTCGGTGATTTTGTTAATAAACTGTATAGTATTTAAAATATGAATTTTCAAATTTTGGCCATTTTGGTCTTATGGGATTCCCTATCCTAAAATTCGCTAAATGACGTTTTTGTGAATTTTAGAGGTTTTTTCGCATCTCTATGGCCCCACCATACTGCAACTCGGTGCTATTGTTGATGAACTATAAAGTTTTTGAAATATGAATTTTCAAAATTTGGGCATTTTGGTCTCATGGGATTTCCTATCCTACAATTCGCTAAATCACGTTTTTGCGAATCTCAACTCAGGGTGTGGTTTTTTTGCATCTCTATGACTCCACCATACTGTAACTCGGTGCTTTTGTTGATAAACTATATAGTTTTTGAAATACGAATTTTTAAAATTTAGCCATTTTGCTCCTATGTGGTTCCCTACCCTACAATTCGCTAAATCACGTTTTTCCGAATCTTAACTCAGGGTGTTGTTTTTTCGCATCTCCATGACCCCACAAACTATATAGTTTGAAAAATATGAATTTTCAAAATTTTAGTTTAAGATCGATTTATGCTATCAAAGGCCTGTTTTAAATCTATTATATTTAAGTAAATTAGTAAAAATAAAAATTGAATTTAACTAAAAGGGGATCAATTCCAGTAGCTATATTTCGCATTTCTTAACGCATGGAGTTCCGCAGTATAATTGAATCGGTCGTTTCAAAAACAACACGAGTCACATTTCTCTAATTTTACAGGAGAGGGAAAAAACTACCTGGAAACCTGGATTAGTGTTATTTTTGCACAGACTTAAAAATTCGGTTATTACATATATCAATAGATTAAGTGCGAACTGTTGTTTTTGGTCAGAACGTGCATTTACCTTAAAGGAAGTCGATTCCATTGAAAAACTCAGTTTCTGAAAAAAGTGGACTTATGTCGTTTTTGAAATGACCGATTCAATTATATTATGACATATTAAGGAAGCCTTTACGATAAATAATAGGGACTTTGGAATAAAACCTGATTTTATTTTTGAGTCGATTTTATTTTGATACATTAACGCAGAAAACTAACAGCTGACCTCTCAAAATTGACATACCAAAGCCAAATTTAATAATAAAGACGCTAACTTTCATTTGATAAATACCGACACTAATAAATCCGGTTTTTGAAAGAAACCAGCTGCTTTTTATATGCAAATCTGTCACAATACGGTCGATTTTAAAATAAGGTTAGGTTTTATTCCAATAAGTGTCTAATATGAAAAAAGATTAGTCCTTAACATTATGTGTATTTTAGTTACTTTGATATGTTAATATCTATTTCAAAGCTTTTTTTTGTGTATAATTTTTTCAAATATTTGTTTTATTCAATGGCACGCGCCGACCGTGCCATTTCATTTTGTGTATATTTGACTAATTCTTCACTTATATTTTAAATGATCTTTAACTTCATAATTTTTTAAGATTTGATTTATCCTTTCAGAATTTTTAAAGTTAACCTGGATCCAAAATTAAAACAGTTTTAAATATTTTAACTAAAATAGTTGCTGTTGTAAGAACTATTGTTGCAAAACTTAAAGTCTATGTTTAGAACGATCTACGGATTTCCATAAACTATAAAAGGAAACGTGGTGATACAACGTTGGTCTTCAGGGAAATGATTATATAAATGTTCGAGATGTTACATTTTTTAAAAGAAAAAAGGTCAACCTTGTCGTATCTTTCCTAGTCATTGTAGGATATTGTTAATTATTGTAAATCTTCACGATCATTTTTACGCACTTCGGTTAGGCAAGTATATATATTTAACTGCTAAATTGTATGTAGTAGTAACATCACCCTCTATAACAAGGTGATCCATTTTCTTTGATTCAGATCGTATTCTTATAGAGAAATATTTTTTTTTAAACTGCAACTATTACTGGAACTGAGCTATATCTATATGAGGAATTCTCCAGTAAACTGCGTTTTTCATTCCCCGGCAATTAAAATAAATATTTTTTAATATTTACATAAATAAATTGGCATAAATTTTTTTTAAGTCACAAGCTTTTATAAAATGCACTAAAAATTAAAAAATAATTTTCTAACATTCTAATATTATCATAATAATAAAAGCGATGGCCGCAAATCAAAGCATGAGTTAATCTAAATTTGTGATCTTGAGGATATTTTTTTCTTATTGTTGTATTATCATCGGACCACTATGTGTATACCAAATTTTATCCAA
This sequence comes from Aspidapion aeneum, assembly GCA_963576565.1. Lineage (NCBI taxonomy): Eukaryota > Metazoa > Arthropoda > Insecta > Coleoptera > Brentidae > Aspidapion > Aspidapion aeneum. The sequence continues at coordinate 5,003,668 of OY755043.1, read as the reverse complement.
ATCGGATAACGGGAAGTGTGTCAAAAACATATTTTTCTATAGAAGGGGTGGGGGTAGGGGTGTTAGGATATTTTTTCTTAATGTTGTATTGTCATGGGACCACTATGTGTGTACCAAATTTCATCCAAATCGGATAATGGGAAGTGTGTCAAAACCGCTTCACAAAATTTGATAGACAGTTAGTTAGATAGTTAGTTAGATAGTTAGATAGTTAGATAGTTAGATAGTTAGATAGTTAGACAGAACATCTGAAGCTAAATAAAAGCTTATAAAAATAGTTCTAATAATGAAAGAAACATGTGCTGCGTTAGGAGCAAAAATATAAAATTACATATGTTCAAATACTTTTATTCTAAGTAAAGCAGGAGACCTTTTTTTATCATTACCATCCCGTTCCCCAGCTGTTAAACCAATGTTTGTTAAACTTTTTGTCATCTGTCTACAAAGACTTTTCCTGTTGGTTGAAAACACTTAAAAGTTTAATTTCCTTTGGTTAGTATGACTTAAGAAACACACTGTCAAACGCTTTTCTTCAATGAATGTCGTTCCTCTAGGTTATGCATCATTACCGTCGCCTCTTCCTTAAAGGCATTTTTCTTGTACTAGATGGCACTCTACTCAATGTTTAGGTAGGGTCACTGCATCCTAGAAGCCTGGCGGGAGACGCCAGGCTTCCAGAATGCAGTGACCCTGGCGTCTCCCGCCAGGCTTCTAGGATGCAGTGACCCTATGTTTATGGTTAGAAAAATGTTGCAAAAATCAGTCCCTCTTTGCATATGAACAAAAGTAGAGTTTTTTTTGGTGAAAAAATTATTAAAATTACAGATAAGAAAAAATGTATTTCTTACCAAACGTGGTAATTATCGTCCTTCCCTTGTTTTTATTTATTTATACAAGAAATATAAAAGTTTTGGTCCTATTTTATCAAAGGAACAGTACAAAAGTATTTGGTCACATTTCTGCTCCATAATCCTAACCTCAATTTATGCACTGAAAGAAAAACATGTTAAAACGTCATTACCCACCCCATCATTACGGTCCCCAAGAAGAAAGTTCAAAAGGGGACGGTAAGGACTGGATGGGGACGGTAATTACGTAGATATTATTTTATGTGTTGCAGATTCGCCCTTATTTTCTGGTTATGTAATATACTTTTCTTGAAGTCTGAAGATAAGTTCTTGTTAAAAAAATATTTTTGTTTTACAAAAATGGATAAGCAGAAAGTCTAGTTAAGTTATTTACTTGTTCCTTTTTAGACTTACTTTTAGCTTAAGTAATTGGTTTGTTTAAAGCAATTAGTTTAAGTTTTTTTTTAGTTTGCTTAAAACAAGTTTTTTTAAAAAGTTTTCTAAAATAAATATTTTTTATAATTCTCTCTATTTTACCACTAACCCTATATTGTCATTACCTTCCCCATCTTGTCACTACCATCCCTTAATATATTCCTCCGCTTTTAAAAATTGAGGCACTACTACATCTTGCAAAATGATTTGGAATCATAGGTTAGACCAATATCTTCTTTCAGTATGTAATTTTCACTTGGCACTTTACAACATTTGGTAAAGAAGTTAAGATATATATTTTAATAAGATTATATTTTTTCCTGCTTATTCCAAGGCTAATATGTATAATAATTTATAGAAAAATGGCAATACCTTTTAGGATTGATTATTACTACTTGTATTGTTGAAATTTAGCATAAGAAATAGTAAAAGATTTGCTACTAACGAGAAGAAGAAAGAGGACGGTAATGACATAATATATGATTTATCATTATTCGTCCTGCAAATACTTGGCCCTCGAAGTTTTGACTAAGAATTAGTTAGAGGATACTGTATAAACTCAAATACTTATTGAACAGAAACACTGATATCAAAATCACTTCAATGAACCAGATCATTCCTCATATAACTATTTCACATATTTCTACTATATGAATAAGGTAAGTTTCTCTACTATAATGTCATAATTATTACATATAAAGTAAACGCAAATTACTATAAAGATAGTCAAATGAAGATTTTCCAACCTTGCTCCAAAACCGTCGCAAAAATAGTCGCATTAAAACAAGAGCTACATTAAATTTCGCCTTATTTGCAAATGTCTGAAACGGTTTTACAAATGGACGCATTTAAATGACTTTATTGCAGATGCCACAAGTCGAAACAACACATTTCCTTTTACAGATTAATCTAGACATGCTCTTCTTTTGAACTTAAAACAAAAAATTTACATTTTACAACATTGATGACGGACAGGCATCGAACATTCTATTAGAAAAACATCAAAATTACCAAAATTTCAAGATGTTGATGAAAATTTAAGTTTTTGAAAAAATTCTTGGATACGTAGATTTTGTTTACCTTTTTGTGATTTTTAGTTATTTTTACCTATCGACCCCTATGTGAGTCAGTTGATGCCTCGTTCAGGTTTTAAACTGCCTTTATAACTTTAATATTATTAAGAAAATCGAGGATGTGATTATTTTTCTACATAGTCCCCTTGTAAGGTAATTCATTTGGCCCAACGATGTTCAACTGATTTGATGCCATCACAGAAGTCTGATTTATCCAATTCGTCAAAATAGGCGTTTGTAGCTGCAATGACTTCTAAATCTGAGGAATTTTTTTTTCCAGTATGAATTTTTTTTAGGTTTGGAAACAAATAAAAGTCTGACGAGGCTAGGTCTGGCAAATAAGGTGGATGGTTTAACAGTTCAAAGCCTAGCTGATGGATTTTAGCCATTACAAGAGCGGACTTGTGGCAAGATGCATTGTCCTGATGAAACAAAAATTTATTTTTTGCCAAACTAGGGCGTTTTTCGCTTATATTCTGCTTGAGCTGGTCCAGTAAGTCGCTGTAGTACTCTGAATTTATTGTTTTTCCTTTTTCGAGATAATCTATGAGGAGTATCCCTTTAGGGTCTCAAAAGACCGTTGCCATGACCTTTCCAGCAGACGGTATTGCCTTTGCCTTCTTTGGAATTGGTTCGTCCTTTGCCGTCAATTGTTTGGACTGTTGCTTATTTTCAGGGGTATAATGATGAACCCATGTTTCATCAACCGTAATAAATCTACGCAAAAAGTCCCCTGATACCCGTATCATATTATTTCGAATTATGTTACACTTAAATCTAATAATACTTCTAAATCGGCAAGGAAGGCTACTATCTCAGTTTAACCTATTTAATAGGCACTAAAGTTGCTTCGGATGTAGTTACACTTCTTTGTTTAACTTGTTTTAGCTGATGATGGGTCTCTTTAGACTCGAAACATGTCCTAAATAAAACCCGAAGCAATAAAGACTTTAGTAGAGAAGACATTCAGTTTTTTATTGTAATAAAGCTTATAATTTTTAGTTCCAGAAAAAGAAAACCAGTGCATAGGCAAATTTTTACCAAATATAACAAAAATTTTTGCTAAATATAATTTTTTCAAATTTTAACGCAAACTTTAACGTAGTGGCAAACTTTGAAGCTAATTCTTATTAAGTTTTGCAAAAAAAAATTGTTTTGTGTTTTTTTTCCCTCTTTGGCCCCTCCCACCCCAGACATCCTGGATCCGCCTGCGTACATCTGATAGTTTAGAGTCCTTCCTTTGCAAAAATTACTTAAGTTTGGTTTGCTATAATTTTTTCAATGTTTCTCAAAGAGATCTTTTAAAGAATAAACTAGATGACCACCCACAACGTTAAGTTCTTATTATTTTTTAAAAATTCAATAAACCCATCCGATATAATGTAGTTAAGTTTAGTCAAACATATAATTACTTAATAAAGGCCAACCTCATCAAGGAATGCTAATGGCAGGTCATAATTTTGTTGACACAATCAATACACAGATAAAAATGAGTATAATAAGTATCGTACATGCTAAAGCAAATCAGATTGAGGTTGTATATGTGCAAAGTAATGATAAATATTTATTTGATCCTTCGAAACCAAATCCTTAATTAAAAATATATTTCAATTGAAAACTTGGTAGTCCAAACCATAATGAAAACCTTCATAAAAATTTAAAGACAATTCAAAATGGGAAGAGATAAAGATAGATTTTTAAAGAGAGTTTGCACCTATTCTGGTTAAATGAATGATCACTGCGTCAGTGCAACAAAGTCTCATCACGACCTTGCTCTAGTAATAGTTGTAAAAAAAGCTGCTATTGCTGCTGTGTGAGCTTTTCTTTTTGCTGCAGTTCTTGGTGACTTCGATGCTTTATTAGCCAATGCTTCGGGCTCACGACCGACCGCTACGGTACACTGCACACTTAAGATAATTGCACACTTGCAGATGATTTTGAATATTTATTTTGTTTCCTGCATTTTTGAGCAACATCGCACCACTTTTAACCCTAGCAATTCGAAGGTAATGAACGGATTTTTCGTACAATTATTAAGAACAAATCTACGTAGATTTGCAGAAGGCATATGATAGTATACCACTAAATCTACTTTGGAAAGCGTTGGAAAAGACAAACATAAGCGTACAACTAATTAAGGCCATCAAAGAGTTATACCGCAATAGTAAGGCAAAAGTTAAAATAAAAGCAAAACTAACCAAGGGCTTTCAAGTAAATAAAGGTCTTAAATAAGGTTGCTGTATCTCGCCTACGCTCTTCAAGATATATTTGGAACAGGTCCTTAAAGTCTGGAAGAGAAAATGCCAAAACATGGGAATTCCGTTGAATGAAACCACCTTGTATACTTTATGTTTCGCCGATGAGCAGATAGTGGTGGCTCAGGATTATGACGACCTCGAATATATGACACGAAAACTAATAGAAGAGTACAATAAGTGGGGACTAGAGGTTAATATCAATAAGACAGAGTATATGTGTATTGGTGGAACGAAACAGGATCTAATCTTAAATACTGGGCAGCGAATTCAGTCCTGTGATGAGTATAAATACTTAGGTCTAAAAATTACAGCTGACGGAACACTAGACAAAGCTATAAAAGATAGAAACGTACAAGGAAGAAAAGCAATAACTTTATTAAATGGAATAATTTGGGACCAAAGTATATCAAAACATAACAAAAAGCTTATATATAACACCATTGTAAAAAGTATTATTACATACGGCTCAGAAGTATGGCCAATCAAAGATAGAACAGAAAAAATGCTTTCCGCTACGGAGATGGACTATTGGAGAAGAGCAGCAGGGAAATCAAAAAGAGAAAGAGTTACCAATCAAAGAATAAGAGAAATTATGACAGTGGGTGAACGTACTCTAGTGGATGATATAAGAACAAAACAACTGGTGTGGTACGGACATGTACAAAGAATGGATGATGGAAGACTACCTAAACAAATATTACAATGGAAACCAAATGGCCGAAGAAAACGAGGAAGACCAAGGAGAAGCTGGAGAGAAGGAATAGATAGTGAAATAAGAATAAGAGGCCTAGATGATGAATTATGGGCAAACAGAAACGAGTGGAGATTGGGTATCGGAAGACGTAGAACGTTGTGAAACCGATAAATATATATATATTAAGAACAAATACAACATTCCATTATATATTGCGTTTATAGACTTTGAAAAAGCTTTCGATAGAATTGAGCACTGGGCAGTAAAAGCATCTTTAATTAAAAGCCGTACGGTACGTCAATTTTAACAAATCTATTAATTAGTTGAAGAAGCATAAGATTACAGAATTATAAAAAAAATGGTGCTTTTCCAGATATTAATAAAAGGCTTATGAGGGTTTAAAGGTGGGATTTTGGATAATTTGAGAAAAAAAAATTTAAAAATTCATATCTCTTTAGCCGTGAAAATTGTGAATTTGAGTGTTTCACAATTAATAAAAAATAAAACAGATGTCCTGGATTCAAGCCTACTGCATAGACTACTATTCATTAAACCGTGAGAATCAAATTAAAATAAAAACGCATCTCAAATTCATTAAAGAACATCTATAATGACAAGATGCATAAAATTACATTTTTTCACCATATTAAGCTTTTTTATAGACTGATTAATTGGTAACCTTTTGGAGCATCGAATAAACAGTTCAGACCAATTGACACTGTTTTTTTTTCAGCTGTTTTTAATAGTGTTGAGAAATTTTATGATGTCGATTTGATTATGGGAATTCTCTTTTTTTTTCTGGGGTAAAATACGTCGTGGGCAAAGATAAAATTTGGTTTACTTGGTTCCAGATTTGTAAACATATAGGCTTTGTTATATTTTATAGAAAATAGAATAAAAAATAAAATAAATTGTCACAAAAAATCTGTTCCAGGCTGTAACAGTAAATTTTTTTGCAAAGAAAATTCATTCCACGTGGGAAAGTTTTTGAATTCATATTATTAATAATAAATCCTTTTGTGTTTAAAAAATAAAAGTGTGTAAATTTGATGCAAAGGATCAAATCCTTTTTGTAAGGTGGGTTCTCTTACTATAACTCAATTAAAGTAATAAAATCAACATTTTTCCAAACAAAACCGTTGCGATCTTAAACAAAACTGAAAAAGAGTTGTGTTATAAATTCGGCATTACCGGAAAATGCTAAAATGTAAAGAAATTGTCCCATCTGTAACACGATTTAACTTGCCTCGGTGTTACAGATTAGGACATTGATTTTTTTCTTTCGACTTTGTATTTATAATCTGCCATGATATTTTCGACCATTATCTATTTTTGTAATTTTGTTTTGGGTCATAAGTTGTTTGCTTTTTAATTTTTGTTTTTTTTTACATTATTATCCCTTTTGTGGCACCTAAAGCAACCAAATTTTCCAGTCCAGCGCAGTGGCGGATCCAGGATTTCCGGGTGGGGAGGGGCCAAAGTGGCAGCAAACATCAAGAAAATTTTTTTTTGTGGTTTTTGATAGAAATTGAGGTATGAAATTTAGTGGCTAAAGAAGATTAATAGCGCCGAAATTTTTTAAAACATAAGTAGAATTTGTAACAAATTTTAAATAAATGATGCTGCTAAACTAAAAAATAAGTTAATATGTTTGGGAGGGGGGGGGGCGCGCTTCTCTGCCCCCCTCCCCTGGATCTGCCACTGGTCCAGCGTTACTTTAAATCGTTTTTACCTTCCTATTTATTTTATTTTGTTAGGTATTATAAAAAAAATTCTGCGCTGTTTGTTTTTTACACTTTTTCTCACCAGCTATCTTATTCCAGGCATATTTTATGACCATTCTAACAAAGCCTCTTTATAAAAAACATATAGGGGACAGGGAGGGAAAAATTGGGTACAGGGGTAAAACGGGATACCGCGGCCGCAAGTATCTTAATATCAGATGTTTTATCCCCATGACTGGTTCAATTCTCTGTAATTTGATTGGTGCCGGTCGGCTGAGCTTAAGTTCGTTTTTGCTCATAATGTGATTTTATGCGCTGTTTATTGTATAAATAGCTTGCGCATTTTGTGACGGTTAGTAATTTTTTTACAGACTTCAAAATTTTGTTTACATTGAACAATTAGACGCGTTGCCCGTGAAATTAGCCTTTTACTGGGTATGATTTTTGTTTGAATTTAACTGGTGGTTTGGGGCAAAACGGGGTTTTTTCATGAGGGCAAAACGAGGTACCTTATTATACCTAGTAAGCTATACTCGATTTTGCCCCAAATAATTTTTTTTGCTGATACATACCTACAAAATATTTTTTTTCAGCCAAAATTTTGGTTTTGTTAAAAAAAAATCCCTATTTTTGAGACATCATTAAATGTAAATAAATAAATAAATAAACTGCGAATTGCGCTAAAGATGAGCTGATAGTCATCAAACCATAGCGGAATAACATTTTATATAGAATTATGAAATATCGGGTAATATATGGGCTGTTAAGTACTTCATGCAAACTTTAAAACAATGTTTCAAAAGAGCCTATCATTTTAATTGCGATATTTTTCATTGATTTATGAGTAACGTCTGTCAAAACTAAAATATTTCTTTGATTGAATTAAAATTTATACCTAATATGTATCTAAGCAGTAAATTGTAACGAAGGTAAATTAATTCGTGGTTGATGTGCTAATATAAAACATTTGTTTATCTTTGGCAAAAACTACTATTACTATGTCGGTTTAGAATGATTTTCTAATTTGACCGACGCCTATTCTTCACCTCCTTCGATCCTGACAATCATCTGTCAGGTTTTTTTGACTCATTGTTCTTTGAATTGACTGTTACTATTCCACTTTAGGACGCCCTCTTTTACTGAGCCCTATTGGTTGCCATTCTAGGACCTGCTTTGGTAATCTTTCGTCGTTCATCCGCTTTACATGACCGTACCATATCAGTTGTCTTTTAGTGATGTCATCCGTTATGCATCCCTCGATTACCATTTCTTCTCTTCTGATTTCATTTCTTATATGATATGTTCTAGATATTCTTATTGATCTTCTTATTGCATCCATTTTGACACTTTCCATTTTTGTTTCGTATTTTTTTGTTGTCGCGTAATTCTCTATTTCATACAACAGCGTGCTTTTTATTAGAAATAAAATTTTGGACTTCCATTGTTTTTATTTATTTTAAACACCTGTTTAAAATAAATAAAGACAAGGGAAGTCCGAAATTTTATTTCTACTCAATCATTGTCTACGAATTTCCAACAAAGTGCTTTTCATTGTTTTATATGTTAAATTTTACATCCGTTTTTTATTTTTAGCAAGTTATTGATCCCTGGTTTTTTGAAAATCTTTTTAAAATACCTTCTTTAACCCCCGAAACAAGAAAACAAGAATCCGAGGTACAATTTTTTATGCGGAAAGTGTCACTTTAGAGGTACTTCTTAAAAACTTTTCCTACGACCGTGCAGAAAATAGCTTTTCACGCACTCATTTACGTCCAAAAAGCACCACTTTAAACATTACGTGCATGTAAAAATGATCACAGGATTCAACGGTCAGAAGCTAAAGTTTTGCATAAGGAGTCGCCTTAGCAAAAACACATGTTTATTAAAGCTGCATTTATAATGCAAAGAAAAGAAGTTTCCAGTCAACCACGGGCATACCAAGCATAGAAAACACTCCTTATGGAAAGCAAGCGTCTCAGGATTAAAAAAGGAGACGTCACCTAAAGCACAAAATTTAGTAGATTGTACACTGGATTGTTTCGTTTTTTGCTTGAAAATGGTTAGAAATACTTCCTAAACGAAACGTTGTGATTAAAATAAAAAACACAACGGAAGTCCGAAATTTTGTTTATACATATCTGTACCCAAGAGCAAAATTTTATATAATTACAAAACATAAAGTTTACAGGAATGCAACAATTAATACTTTTTATAAATGTATATAAGTACTTATAATATACTTATAATATATTTACAATGCAAGAATATTTGAGAAAAAGACCTAATTATTATTGACTAGAATATAGTATTTTTTACAGTAAAAGAAATTATAACACAAAATACTTTGCTAATACTTCTAATTCGTACACAATATATTTACAATGCAAGAATAATCGAGAAAATAACCTGCATATTATTAACTAGAATATAGTATTTTTTACATTGAAAGAAATTATACTACAAAATACTTTTTATACGACTGTCTTGTAAAAAGGGGTTTTGCGCACGGAGAACACGATCTGAAAATGGCATTTTGCGCACGCTGTGTGCAAAACGTTTTGCACACGCTTATGTCATTTTTGCGCACGCCTATGTCATTTCTGCATACGGGTCTCCCGTCATTGTGATTTTTGTTGTTGTGACCCATCAATATAAGTTGGCTTAGTTTCGTAGCAACCGTCACTGCTCGTATGTTTTGTTGATTAGATACGTCAAAAAATTGTTGAATTTTTAAAGTTTTGTTGTAAAAATGTCGGAAATAAAAACAAGTTAAATTAAAATTTGATTTTTCTATCTTTATTAGCAGTCGTATAAAAAATATTGTAAAAAACTCGTTTGAAAACCTCTTTGCACACTCCCTCGACTTGTAGACCTCGCCTTCGGCTCGGTCTACCAAACTGTCTCGATCGTGTGCAAAGAGTCGTTTTCAAACCTTGTTGTTTAAATAACTATTGCTATTAATACTTTCTATTTCATAGTGGAAAAAAGGAACTTTTTAATAAAAATCGGTTTTATATTTTTATATGTGAAGTCTCTAAAAACTATTCCTTTGAGTCTAGTATCAAATAAAATTGCTTTTCTATCGTGCTTGCATTTAAATTCTGTCATTTTTGAAGTGTAAACTTCTTTAGGCGCGTTTAGCAGTTTTTGTGGGTACTGAATTGGGCTGAGCCGTCAGGCTCGGCTATGTAACGCTGATTTGGGTGAAGTCGGCTCGAATCGACTAACTGTGAAAGAGAACATTCAGCGAGCGATATGATGATGCAGATGAAGGCCAGCACAGAACACCAAAAGGCCAGTATTATTAATTTCGCCTCACATAAGAGTTCGGTTCGGTCCGCTTTGCAGGTCAATATGTTATGTTTCGCCTTGTTGAAGTTTACACTTCTGCCGTGTGGTCTTAAGCACACACAATTTTTTTAAGGTTTTGAGTATTTAAAAAAAAAATAAGAATCAGACATTTATGATAAAATAGCACGCCAAATTTTTGCCATTGAAGCTTTTTCATAATTCTTCATTTTAAAAGAGGATATATTACACTGAAATATGTGAATCATTAGGTACTCCTTATTTGAAATAGAAACCCTAAAAAGGTGTAATTTTAGCCCCTTGTACACTAATTTTCTCCTCTCTAATCTTTCTCCTCTCTGTGCTTGTAACAAGGTGCTCTTATCAAATAAGAATCATTTAAGTACATCGTAGTTATTTCATGTAGTTGATACCACTTCTTTTATCCAAGGAACATAATCGGACACTTTAGTGTAAAGTCCTGGCAATAATGGTCTGGCACATCCAATTCCAGTGGAAACAACTCCAACAACGAGCATTTGGTCTTCTTCAGATTCAACCATTAATGGACCGCCACTGTCTGACTAAAAATAAATATAAAATTTAAAGACCAGAAATACATAAATTCGTCGTTTTATTTAATTTTACTTCAATTAATGTATTGTTCACGCGCAAAACGGGTGATTTCTTAATTTGATTTTCTATTAAACAATCTTGTAGGGTTTTCGGTTTTAGACGATGTATTTTTGTGTCTATCCATCTACCTAAATAGCCTTCTTCGATCCATCTTTGGACATAGGCCTCCCACAATATCTTCTACTCTTCTCTGTCTGTTCTTCAAATCGTTAGCCTATCTCATTTGGGGTCCTCCCCTACTTCTTTTATTTTCCCAAGGGCTCCAGTTTAGAATACATTTTTTCCATCAATCTTCTTTTTTTCTGATATTATGACCGGCAAATTTCCATTTTCATTTTGCTACTTTTCCTTTGACATCCCTTACTTTTGTTTTATTTCTCATCCTTAAGATCACTTTATAAAGTTGCAGTTCCAAAATGTCAAAAACATGTGGACAGAGAAGCTTTCTATCCACAAGACATAAAATCATCTGGCAGTTTTGCTAGTTTTAAGAATACAATATCAGAGTAGCTTTTAACAAAGTTTTCTCGTAAAGATGTGGATAATTTTGTGAATCAAAAGTATATTAGATATTAGTAAGAGTGAACGCGAAAAAAAATGGAGCAAAAAATGCCATACAAATAGGTACACTTTTGTGCATATTTCGGCAGCAGCAAAGAACGTTTATTTTGTTTTATCTTATATTTAATTACTACTTAAAATTGTATCAAATATTGTGCCAAATAAACCTCTAATTTATTATATATTAACAATATCTATTATTATCATAAACTAATACATTTATTTCTTACCCAGCAAGAATCAATTCCACCTTGTTCGTGTCCAGCACAAATTTGAGAGTTTGTTATTTTCGTTTCTTTTCCTTGAGATTTGTACCAGACTTGACATGTTTCCATTGGAATAATGTTAACCCTAGCTTTTTGAAGAACCTCTGCTCTCTCACCTATAAATAAAAAGATGAAAATTAAAGAATTGTTATTTCTATTGAATTATTTGGTTTGACGCAATGATAACTGCTTACTAAAGTTACCACAACTAAAAGCTATAAAGAATTCAATTGCAACTCTTTGGTACTCGTCTTACCCAGAAAAAGTTAATATTATTATATGTATAATTTGGGCCTTTAAAAAACTAAGAGTGATTTAAAATTACCTTTGGAACTCTCCTCGTGTGTCCAGCCCCAACCAGCAACTGTTGCTAGCTTTTCTTCTAAATCCAGCTCTCTTTTACTAATTCTGTCCTGGGGTAGGCAGGCAGGCGTCACTGAACTTGACCATTTTACTTCTCCGTCTATTAAGCGTAATTCAGCGAATATTAGGGAAATACTATTAATTGGGATATTTAACAGTGATTGTCGGATTTTGGATGGCTAATATAGATAATTTTTGACAGTAAACTTTGGTGTTTTCGTAAAATTTGTTAGTAGCAAAGCTTTTAAACACATATGTATAAAATGAACATACATTCTTAGCAGTACAAAAACTTGTTTGACTTCCGGTAAATTACGTAAATATCATGTAATCATTACGACAAAACCCTCGCACGTTTATTCGACCAAAAAATCGCCCACCAAATTGGTTCAAAACACGGTTAAGCTTGATTCAAATTCAACGTTTAGACGCAACGTGAGCACGCCATTCACGACGCTTAGCCAACGACTTATTGCTACTTCTGCTGTGCATAAGCTATAATGCCGTTAACCAACATTTGGACAATTTTGATTTTTTGGTGCCGTCCTAATCACAACATAATTCTACATCAATTTTTATAAGCAAATCTTCTTTAGCTTTTGTGGTTTTTAAGAAACAAATAACTTACAGTTATCAAGGAGCATCGTTTGTTTATTATATTCCGAGTTTTTTGATCAAAACTAGGAAAATTTTATAGGTAGTTAACGGCATTCTAGCTTAAGGACGGCAGCCTTGGAATAAAAGAAAACGATTAGCTTCGTATCTTGGAGTTTCTTTTTTCTCTTAAGTACTATATAAGTTTTTTTTTAATGTTTGTTAATAAAGTTCAGTAATTTTTTTAGACTTACCTAATTCAAGTATGGCAATATCATTGGCAGTGTCTGTACATTGATATTTCGGATGCATAATGATGACTTTTACAGGCATTTGGTAAGCGTCACTGGTTTTCTTGGCAAGATCGTGTTGCGAAATTGTGATTTTTATCGTGTTCGGTTTTAGTAAGTCGTTTTCTATTCCCCTAGAAAAAGATGGTACTACCTAGTAGATATAATTTCACTCTTAAATCTTAAGCTACATTTAAATAAAAACAACATTGAAAAACTTTTGTGTTTTTGTCGCTTGTGTTTAAAAATGTTTTTCAAAGTTGCTCAATTTTGCTCTTGCTTTGCTTTTGTTTCGGAAATTGATTTTTTTCACCTGCCTATATAAGTTCGTTTACACTATTTATTTGGTCGTAAAGAGTTTTTTGCCACCTAATTTTATTGCATATTATTCTGTTTAAATATGTGTACAAACATACGGGTTGAAAGAGGTAGTAAGGAAGTTTCCACGCTGTAAAACACAAGAAGCATCTAATTGCGGAAAATTTTTATTTCTTTAATATTAATATCCATTGAAGGTGAAGGACGGTAAAGTTTATCCTAAGTCAAAAAAAAATGTGCGTAATAAATATTTAAAATAATAATTCGCATCTGGTCTTTATTTAGAAAAGCATCTAAGAGTTCTTTCTCAGAATTAAGAGTGATCATTTTGAGACAGAGTTCAATGGAAACTTCAAAATCCATGTTAAAAGACAAAAGATTTAGTTATCACTACGTCAAAGATTTTAGTAGGCAACCCATTGCGTTGCACATTCAAAAGTAAAAAAATTATACAAGACAAAAAAACGCGCCCTAATTTCAAATGACGCAATTTTCTCAATATGAATTTATCAAAATTAATTACCTTCTTAATACACAGTTAGTCCATTTATTATAATTGCTGATTTTGACTGTACTGATTTTTGAGAATAGGTAAGTACATCCCATCCATAAAAATAATTGTATGTATACAGGGTGTCCCATGAAGTATGGCTGTCGGATTTATCTCACAAACTAACTCCTTAACAACTTTAGGTAAAAATATTGTGTATAATTTTTTAAAGAAAAATAAGTTTTTATGATTGTTACTTTTAAAAAATGTTATTTTTGGAAGAAAATACTAATTTGGAAAATAAACTCATGAAAATTTGCATTTTCCAGGTTTTTTCGGTTTAGTTACCACGTAGGATTAATTATTGTTTAAAATAAAACGTGACATTTTCACTTCCTTTCGATGGAGGTGAAAAAGAGGTTTATCTAAGTGGTAGGGTTGCCGAATGTCCCGTATTTTCCAAAATTGTCCCGTTATTGAATGTTTTATCCCGCATTCTGGCCAAGGTATTAACGGGACGCCATTTGACCCGTTTTTTAACCGTGACAAAAACGTTTAAAATTTTGAACTTTAATTCATTCCCAATTTATCTTACATGAATTGTTCTATTTTAGAATTAAAAACAATATAGATCTTCTTAAAGTGGCGCAGTCGACTAGTAAATATTCGCCGGTAAGCCCGGTTTGCACGCTTCGTAGCGTAAAAAATTGCCTTAATCAGACAGAATAATTCATAGAATAGGTGTGCCAAATTTCATTGAAATCGGTGAAATCGTTACTGATATATGTATTTATTTTCGGTTAATCATTATGACCACCTTTTTCTATCTTATTTTAACAGTTTAAATATGAGTTACTCGGCTCTAGAGTGGCCTAAGTGAAAATATAGAGTGAAAAACAAAAACTGGCCCAACTACCACTTGGGCCGCTCTTGACTTGCATAAATTATCAATGGCACAGCTCATTTGGACCAGTTTTATTTCAAAATTGGTAAAGAATAGAATTAATTTTGCATTTTATCTCCAAAACGCCAATTTTGATGTTGGGCCACTCTAGAGCTGAGCGACTCATATATGTATTTTTGTCCCGTTGTTTTTCTGCTTCTTTTTTCAACTTTTTAATCGTGAATACTGCGCCTAGCGGGGAGCTACATAAGCAAAAATCATTTAGGTATTCGCAACACGATTTTGATATAAAAAAGAAACCCATCGTTGCTGTAGTAGTTTCTGAGATCCGCCTGTCTTCCTTAGAGCAGTAGCGCACCCAGGCATATACCTTGGGGGGACGCGAGGCCTCTGGGGGGGCAAGTCCTTATGATGTTGTATTTCATGCTATTTTTTGTGATTATTCATGAAATATGTGGAAATTATCTAAAAAAATCTTGGGCTTGGGGAGTGGCCGAACCCCCCCCCCCCCCTGTTTATAGGGATACTTTGTATAATAGGTACTTACGTGCATAAACAATGCCCGGCAGTCATAACGTGCCTCTTAGTGATCAAAGAACCACCACAAAAATGTCCACCTCTTCTGGTGATGGAAACTAACCAGGGAAATTCTGCTTTTTTTGCGTTCAATCCTCCAACAATACGTAAAGTCTTTCTAGATTTAGATACACTGTTTCGTCCACATTCGGTATCTGCAACTAAATTTAAAAAAAAAATCTATGGGTAATCCCAACTAACATTTATAGTAGCGGCTACATGTTCTAAAGGCATTGCTACTTTCTTATAGTAGAAATGTGGTGATCCCAACCAAAATTTGTTTCTTTTTAGTTCTAACTACTATTTAGTATCAGGAAATAGTGTATGTTTCGTAAAAACGACCCTCTAAACTACTTCATAGGATTGTTTCTTGATAGTCGATTCTGATAGTCTTCTCTACCACAATAGGACGTTGCTAAAGTTTTACTTTCTTTTTAGTCGTTATTTCGTAGTCGCCCTGACTTTTATATCCTACTTAATTACCACTAGAAAGTTAAGCTTCATTGGAGTCCCAAACAAGTGTATCCGACAACTACATTATAACTTTAGTTTTTACCACAAAAGTTTGTGTCATCATAGTAACATCTGATGTAACAATGTAGACAAAATAACTTTTTGGATCAACTTTAAAGCCGCAACTACTTTCAAGTAACCTTTTCGACTATCAGAGAATATAGTTTGGGACGCCATGTTTTTATGTAAGAAAAAAAATTTAATATTTTGTTGTCGTTTTATGAGCTCATATTAAAGAGCCATACTATTTTATAAACAAATTAATTGAAGCTTACCAAAAATGCTCTTCTTAAGCACCATTTGTTGGAGTTAACTGTCGATTATGAAAACATAACCTCCAAAATCACAACACAAAAATTCCATCAGCTACCAGAAAACGGCTCAATTTTACGGGCGCACCGGTTTTTTGCAATATATATAATGCATGTTATACAAAAAACTTTGCGTCGCACTCGAATTTTGATCCTCTGCTCGTAAATTCTCACACTTTTGGATAACATAGTTCATATTATAACCATAACCAAACAAAAAAACTAAGCGAGTCTGTTTACTGTTGTGTCCACCATATTGTGTAACAATTCTACCAAAAAGAAACGATTATATTATTTGCAACTACATCGCAACTTTTATGCCATTACGGAAAAAAAACAGCCTCTACGACGTAGTAGATACCTGGCTACGACGTAGTAGTGTAGTTGTTACTACAGTGACTTTAAACACTTGGCCAAGTAGTTATAACCAGAAATTGGTTCCCCACTTAGGGAATTATAACGTCGCTGTATGGTATACTGAGACGTAGCGGGAGTACGTTGCGGTTACTTTTAAGAAATTCTTTCTAGTTGGGGTTTCGTCGTTACAACTTTAATTGTTTGTTGGGATGTTATAGCGCTCTTTTATAAAAATATAATAAATGGATCCATGACGGATCTGACACCTTCCTAGCTAGCCTATTAGCACACTTCAAGTGAAGCCATGATAATATATTAGACTTGAAAACAGTTTTTTTGTAAATATCTCAGAAACTAATGCTCCGGTGAAGTTTTTGGTTATAATACGAATTATTGAGCAAAATATAGTCTACTACCCACATAGCACAAAAATCACATCAACGTTAAATTCACGTGAGCAAAAATAACAATTTTTTTTTTACTTGAAAACAATCTTATACCATGTAATATTTATTTTGATAAATCTACATGCTTAAAGATACAGGAAAAAATGTGTTATATTTTTTTAAAGTGATGAAATGATCGGATTGGTTTCACAATTAAAACTTTAGGGTCATCCGTAAATTAAATCAATTTTAAAATAACAGAAAATATATCATTTTTGTTACACGTTTTATCTAATTTTCTCAGAACTAAGCTTAATATAAAAAAATATACACTACACTTTATTGTAGACAGTAAAATTCCCTATTCAACAATGTAAAACTCGGTGGGCTTTAAATTATAACAAACTATCCAGCGACGTCCGTAAATGTGGGTGATTTAAAACATCATTATCTTTTTAGATGGCGCTTAAGGCAAGACAAAATATCTATGTATCTATCTATATACATTATGTTTCTTTTAAAAGCTAAACAAGATTTATGAACAGTAAACACTTTTACAGAATATTAATGTGTCTTTATCAGGTGAATAACAGATGCGTCGTGATCGTGGATCAGGGATCAGTCCTTTAACAGGTTTTTGGAGCTTAGAGGCCAAAGCACTGCTTGATAGATTTCGTCAAAGTGAAAAATCCCGACTATAGGTGGCGATGCTGCTAGTAAAATTTCAAAAATATTTGATAGAAAAGCCATGCAAGTCTCGTTTTAAAATTCGTATAGAAAAAACGTGAATCTAATGTGATTTTAACGTTGATAAAAATAACTTGAAACTAACGTGAAAACATTGCTGTGTTAATTTGATAAAGGCGTTATTAAAACGCCGTTTTTAGCAACGTTATTTTATATAACGTTAATGAATGACCTATTAAGCTTGTTTTCATATATGAAATAAAGGTTTTTTCTAGCAGCTTTTAAAATCAACGTTTTTTTTAGGAGCTATCGTGTTACGGAGAGAAGTAATATACACACATACACACAGACAGACATCACGACGATATTGCTAGAATAGGTCAAAATCAAATAACCCATTTTTGGCGTTATTTAAAAAAAAAAATTTTTGTCGAAAATAATACCTTCTCTAACCATTGCTACGCGGACTGGGAAGGTAAAAATTATCAAATAAAGGTAAAAATATAAAAAAGTACTTACGATTCGTGATGGCAAGAGACAATCCAACTAACAACGTAAAAGCAAAAAAAATTGCACTAGCAAATCTCATTTCACAATAAATACAGTTATTTTTAAAGCTCAAAAACTAATCAATAAAATATTAACAATTATTAGTGCCCCCTTCAAAAGGTAGTTGTTCCTTAAAATCTAACTAGGGAGTACGATTTGATCCAGGAACATAATAATCTTTTATACAATAACAAAAAATTATTATCTGCGCAATTTTTTTGTTATTATGGTAGGGGGAAGGGTTACCCTTCGTTAATTGTTTAAAAATCAATATAATTCTTATGTTAATAATACTTAGCTACCTATGTTGTATAGTTTTTCTGTAATTAAAAATTCAATGCCATTGTCGTGTGAATTTTTGCACATTACTCGTCTCAATGTTTTTTAAACATAGGCGTCCGCATTTTCATTTAATTTATGAAGCTCTGATAACAATTTTAATAGATCAAACCTAAGGGCAGACAAACCGAACCTAACGTAACCACCAAGGTATAAAAATGACAATTTTTTTTATAAAACATGTCAAACAAATCAATTATGTCAAACATGCCATTTCGCCAAAATGCAAAGAAACAGCCCATAAAATATTGCTTCAATCATATAAGATTCTTAGTCTGAAATTTGAAAGAAACCAATAAGTTGTATAAGGCCCTGAAAGGGCCTTAAAGACGGAAAGACAAGGCATTTTTTGTTGACCCTATCCAATTTGGTTTCTATGGGCGGGTATTTCTTTTACAATAAAAAAGAGATAGACCTACATTATTGAAGATGTGAAACGGACACAGATAGGCTGATTTTGCATGCTAATAATACCCTAGATAATATATGGGTACTTTTATCTCTTTCACACTGACGGCATAAGTGCGACAAAAAAGCAGCGGGCTAATTTTAATCCACCTGCCGTATTTTGAGTAATTCAACATGCTTGTCGTTTTATACAGGGAAAACTGATAGACAATGTGGTCTAAGTATGGAAATTATTTTTTTTGAATTTCGTGCGGTAATATTACAAAAAGAAATCTTAAAAACGTTTAAAAACAAGTTTAGAAGTAACTATTTGAGTTCAACCATGGTGCGAAATTGTTTTTTGTGCAAAAGAAGAAAAAAAATCGATGAAAAACAACATTTCATGGGAAGTCGTCTTGACGGATAGTTTTTGGTACAAAAACGAGAAAGTTCAGTAGCGTCACGATAGATAGTTTTTTCTGCGACTGTGCGATTTTACCCAAACACATGTTAATTCAGAAAATGTCATTTTTTAATAATAATAGAAGTCAATGAAAGAAACCAATCAAATTAATATAGGTGACGATTCGTATACCATTATGTTTAAATGTCTATAAAGTCAGCCAAAAAAAACACAAAATAAGTTTTAAATAACATACTTTTATGAAAAAAACATTAACTATAAATAATGAATAACTCTATCTTAGATGGTTTATAAACTTTACAGGATTGTTTATTTTACGCAAATAGATAAACTAATACACGGTAAAAAAATTGTCTACAATGAAAACACGTTCTTCTCTTGAATAAACTGTAAAGATCTCGGAGTAACATTCGATAGTGCTCTATCATTTGTTCCCCACATCCAGGATGTTGTAAAGAAAAGCTACCGAATGCTTAGGTTCATAATACGGAATTCTCAGTACCTAGAAAATATTTCTAGTATAAAATTACTCTATTTTGCTTATGTCAGATCTAAATTGGAATACTCATGCATAGTATGGTCTCCGTATTATGACTCACATTAATACTATTGAAAAAATTCAACGTAAGTTTCTGAAGTACCTTGTTTTTAAGCTTGATGGTGTGTATCCCGAAATTGGTATTCTGAACCAGGTCCTTTGTGAAAGGTTCAGTATATCTTCGTTGGAGGACCGGCGCAAGTTGGCAGAGTTGCAATTCATTTTCAAATTAATACATAATAAAATCGACTCCCAGGAATTATTGCATAAGATTAATTTTTTAGTACCCAGAACATCAGCACGCACTACTGTTCCGTTTTATCTTCCTTACCAGCGCACCAATATTTGCAAAAATTCTCCAATAATTCGGGCTTGTAACACGTGCAATCAGACTTGCGACAAATGTGACATATTTAATTGCAGTATCTCTACTTTAAAAAATATACGATTTTTATAATTTTTATTTCTGCTCACTCAGTGTAGATGTAGTAAATTTCTTTTATTTTGTACTTCATTTTATCCTTAGTTTCTGTTATTGTTAATCACTGTATTCTTCCCCACTTTGTAATTGGGTTAACTCCTGTTAAGTGGTGTAATTAAAATAAAATAAAATAAAATAAAATTTACTTTAAAATAATATGTTTTGAATTAAAATATTTCTTTTTTTCAACGCAGCGTTTAATCTTATAATGAGACTTTATTTTTCTTCTTTAATAAAATTGTTTTGTTTCAGTATACTTCATTTTGTAACAAAGCAAAATTGCTTCATATAAGTAATATTTTGCTTCCAGAAAGAAACGGCCTTAAATTAATTCAGTTCCAATTTTTGATAAAACAATTTCTGTTTCACATTAAAATAACGAGGCAAGACATTTTTTGTCCCAAATCAAGAAAATATTCCTGGTGGAAAGCACAAATTATTTTACTTCAAAGCAATTTGCAATTTTTTTTACTGTGTAGTTAAAATTAAATTTTTTTCCAACTTTAATAATAAAAAAGTTAGCAATGGTGGACACTTTACTTGGAACACCCTGTATATCAGTTGTTAGTCCGCCCCTGTAAAATGCTAAATCATTTAAAAAATAAAATAAAAGTCCCACGGCAAGTGAAAATTTACTTTTTTTATTATTTTTAAGAATTTCCTTATAATAGAATAAACAAAATAAATAACGTTTAATTCCTTTAAGCCACTAAAGTAATGTTTAATCCAAATTAAGTACTACGTAGTACTTTTAGACGTAATATAGGAATATTATATTTTTCGACTTGGCCTCCAATCTTCAGAAAGGAATATTCCACTCCGTAATGAGACAACTAGACGAAATTGGTAATACAGATGAAAAATACTCTGCCAATATATGGGCCCCTAAGCTCACACTAGGTACTATAGTTATAGTGTACGTGCGAGCTAATAAAACTAAAACCTGAAATATATCTTATTCAACTCCAGACTAAATTACCTTTTGTTTGATACCACACAAGCCATGTTTTGACTTAAACTCAAATTTTTTGAAATCTACCCCCACCCTTAAAAAAACAAAAACTAAAATGTATTTTGTTTAACTCCGGACTCAATTACCTTTCGTTTGATATCACACACGCCATATTTTCACGTAAACTCTAATTTTTGAAATCTACCCCCACCCTTTTTGAAGAAAATAAAGTAAAATGTATTTTGTTTAACTCCATACTCAATTACCTTTCGTTTGATATCACACACGCCATATTTTCACATAAACTCTAACTTTTGAAATCTTCCCCCACCCTTTTATTTGGCTTGTGTTCGGTGGATTTTGTTTTTTAAATGGGACCATCTCGACCCAAGACACAGCCTAGGTACCAAATTTCATTAAAATCGGCCAAGCGGTTTTTGAGTTATGCGCGTTGGTCGTTACAGACAGACAGACAGACAGACAGACATACAGACAGACAGACAGACAGACGGCGCGACAAAAAAGTTTCAAAATCATCTGAAACGCAAAGATATATAAAAAAAATTGAAATCGGAGCAACTTTTTTTTTCTCGAAAAAATTAGGATCACCATAGCTCACACTACTATATTAGTATATGTGTGAGCTAATATAGAATATACATAAATATGTTTAAAGAAATTTTCCCATAAGATGTAGTTGGAATTTAAAAATTGTTATTGTCAAACTTATCAAGATTTAAAAAAGAAAGGAAAAAGAAGGAAGTAGGTACAATTTTTAAAATTCTAAAAAAATTTAGAAAAATTCTCAACATTTTAAAAACTTCAGGAACTTTCAAAAATTTTGAAATTTCTGAAAATAATATTTTTTATTTTAAAAAGTTTCTTAAGTATTTTAATAAAATTAAATTTTTAAAACGTAATTGTTAGTGCCCGTGAATTTAAAAATCAAAAGTTTTCGTTGCTAATCGCCTAATTTTTACCCGACGGGTATTAACATTTACGTTTGTTAGTATAATTTGGCCTAAAAATTCCGCTGATTGACGCTCACGCCTAAAGGTGGGTAAACGGTAATCAGCGTAGCTCTGGCCTGAAAATCACAGATGGTTTCTTTTTCTTTGCAATAGATCTTTTCATCGATATACAGTGTCCCCCATAATATTCGCAATATATGGGAAAAATCTTTATTTGTAAGTTATGGAAAAAAAAATTATATACGATCAATCCTGCTTGTTGAATAACCTAGAAAGAAATTTTGATATTAGTCACGTAATCACTGTCATGACGGCAAATTCAAAAAATTAGTCATGAAAACCCAAAAAGTGAGGTTAGATGGCAAAATATCGAAAAAATTTATTTGAAAAAAGTGTTTAGAATGTCATTTTAGGGTCCTCTATAAAATTTGGAGCAACAATAATACAAAATAAGAAATACCCTATTTTTGGCCCCAGCCTTATTATAAATTAATTTTATACAGATTTTATTATTGAAATAGTTTAAGTAACGCAATATTTAATAGGAAAGGTAAAATGATTCCAAATTCTTTATTAAAGTCATTCATAAAAAATTAAATAAAATATCCGCCGTACGTTTCTTGTCGCAATGGCCTTTTGTTTTGACAGTTTGGAAGGTTTCCGTGAATTTAGTATTAATACCATAATGGAAAAGAACCACGTCATTGATATTATTTATTAAATATTTTATTAAAGTTTATTATTAAATAATTAATGATGGGGTTCTTTCTATTGTGGTATTAATATTAAATTTTTCCCATATTTTGCGAACATTATGGGGGACACTGTATATAGCAGTTTATACTCGCCTGCTCTTATTCTAGTTTCTCTCGTATCTCGGTAGATGGCGCTTCTATCGAGGGTTTTCTCACTATAGACGTAGGATATGAGACAAAACGGTCTGATTAATTTCACAAGGGTGTCACATTGACCAAGCAATGTTCTGAGGAGTCCCATAAGGACGAAACAGTTAACTGTCAACACTTACTAGGTGTCCATCTGGACCTCCGTAAGGTTAGGCTTTCGAGCTACCCACGGAAAAATATAAGATAAACAAAAACTTTTTTTTTACCCGATTACCCACAAAAACTTGTTTGATTATTAAAATTTTTAATTTTTTTTATTTTTCAAATTTTCAAAAAAGTTTAAAAATTATGTAGGATAAAACTAACTATACTACTATATCAATATTTAGTTTTTTTAAAAAGATACTTTAAAATTATACATTTTATGCTTGTTATAAAAACATATGAGTGCGCCACTGTTTTGCAACAAATGATGATGGTTAGCAAAACACTGGTATCATTCATCTATTTAAAATTTGCAAATTTTATTCACTTCCTTTTCAATTATTAGCGAAATTATTTCAGTTAAGATTAGATCGAATATTGTTTAGGGTTTATTTCCTGTTTCCTTAAAAAAAACTAACTTATCCAAATGTTTATAGGTGTCTCAGTTAAAAATAACAAATTGGGGATTCTGAAAACGGTAAGAGATTATGATAATTGATAACTCATATGTGCGTTGGCCTTGCAGCCCTTCCACTGCGACCACCAGTGGGTCTATTGTGGCTCACTTTTGAGTGGTTCCTCACCACTGTATGCCTAGTCCTCCAAAAAACCTAACTATTAGTTTGGGTGACACACTGTTCTGATCTTGTGAGTCAATCTGAGTTTTACCGAAAGTGTTCTGACGTAATAAATAATAATACATTCGGTCTCTTCTGTTTGTCCTATTCTGTGCATAAGTGCTCTCACTCGACAGTGACCCGTAAAAAGACTAGTAACTAATGTAATCTCCCTTACTCCTGTCTGGTAAGTCCAATGATGTTCCTTTCTCTCTTTTTACAAGGTCCTTTATTGAAATCTTTAGAGTGAGCCAGTTTTGGTATATTCATCCAATATTGTTGGAAGCTGTTCTCCATCCATCTCAATATGGTTAATTTAGCAACATTGCATGATATCCCCAAGGCTGGTTCGGAGCCGAAAAATTCGGCAGATGCCGCTTCCATCGCTGCCTGGTCTGCGGCCTCATTTCTCTTGTGTCCAGAATGCCCTGGTATCCATATTAATGACATCTTATTAGCGCTACCAAGCTCTTTCATCGAGTCCCAGAAGTTCATCACGGTTCTCGATGAGACCGTGTAGAAATCAAGCGCTTTTAAGGCTGCTTGACTGTCGGAGAAGATTTTTATTGTCCTGTTGGTCCATTCCTGATCAGTAATCCACCGGGCACACAGTTCAATGGATGCGAGTTCGGTCTGAAATATAGTAGCCAATAGGGTGTTTGACAGTAGTAAAAATTAAATATATATTTATTTTTAGATATCCCTTTAGGTCTTGGGAATGCTAAAAACAAATTTTATGTTTAATTTTTTCTCAAATTCATAGTTCTTCTAATTAAATAAATTCATTGAATTAAAACAATTAGCCACGTGACTCAAAACTGGCGGTCTACCAATCAGCTGCGAGTGACGTCACAAAACAGTAAACGCCTCGAACGAACCTATTTTCTGTGTTATTTTCTTATGGGTGGTAATGTTTGCTTTGATTTAAAGTGCGAATTATCGTCCTAAATTAGATTTTATTTTGTGTTTTGCCTATAAAAAACATTTTCAATAAAAAACGGATTCTCCAAAGCCGATAGCTCCAACTTGCCAATGCTGAATTCCTTTATGGTGGCAGGCTTCTTTGCCAACAACAGTGATTTTTGTTCTGCGGAATTTAGAAACGTTAAAATGGTGATGTATTCGATGAGTTGTTTTGTATATAACTGAAAGTTTTTTACGATATTCTTCGCCTACTTTTACTCATTTAGATTTTGAGTTTAGGTTATATGTTTTGCTTTTTTGTTTAATATGCCACTTACAATAGATTCAATTAAATACCCAATCATTATTATTTTAAGCATTAAGAAACAATCAAAAATTGCTTTTTTAAAACAAAATTAGGTAGGTACTGCCTAGTCCTGCCTATGCACTGCTCAGTCCTACATTTAGCCTGCATATGCACTGCCTAATCCTGAATTTAGAGGTACTCCCTAGTCCTGCCTAATAACTGCCTAGCACTGCCTAAAATTTTGTACACCTTTCTGCCTATTATTGTTGTTCAACCCTTGTAATAAACATAACCTCAAAAATTTCATCAATTCATCTTACAAACTGACGTAACTCATTTATTGTAATTTTACAAGAGAGCAATTTCAAGTTTTAGGGAAAGTTTATATTGGATTTATATGACTAAAAACGTTCTTGGATCTAATGATTTTTGTGCTATTTAAAGGATTTTTATGAGTTGCGACACTTTGTAAGTTGAAAGAACGACACAAATAAGGTAGTATTATGGTCATCTCAAAACTGCATTTTTTTTTTGATACGACAGTTTGTAAGATCAACGACGATATATATTATAGACAACGTGAGAAAAATTAATAGAAACAATTTAGTTATACTCACATCAAAGTGATCTTCACAAATGTAAAGTGAAGATGTATTAGATAAGGTCCTTGGGTCTCTTCGAGCAAGTTCTAGCCACTTTTTTCGTTATTTTACTACTGTAGGCACATGAATAAATAGTTTTTCAGGTGTTTTTATGCTAGTATTCGAACACTGAGGCCCTACATACCACTTATAGGACATTTTTTTACATAAAAAACAGTAAAAACAGACCAAAAACAAATAAACACTTGAATGCTGTGTATTTATCTGCGAGTTTACTGTCCTGTGACATCATTGCAACGCCATGCTAGAAATGAGCGTTTTAGCGGCAAATTCAAATCGGAAATAACAAAACTTGATTTTAAATGTAGTTATAATAAAATATACTATTTTAATAATTTTGCGTAGCAAATTAGGGATCTATGTATCATTCTAAACTCTTTTCTAAAATTTTTCAAATACCCTATTAAAAACACCTCAGTTTTAAACAGTCATATTTTCACTGCAAGATTTAACGGTGGCGATTAACAAAGACTCAAATATAATTTTATTGATTTTTTATTTTATAATTATTTAACAATTTTACAATTATGAAAGATGAACATACATTCAATATTTAATTAAAGTTATTGACTGGACATAATTTTTAACAGGATTTTTTTACAATTTTACTTATGAGCATTATATCTTTTCGTCAAGCTAAAACCCACAATAAATATTTTTTTAGAAATTTTGCAAAAGTTTTGTCGATTTTAGCTTATTTATTAAACTAAATTCTATTATTAATTTTTATTATGTACAACTCTTTAGTAAAAAATCAAAAATTTTTTATGATCTTTAGTCCCATTTTTAACTTTAAAATGGCGTGCATCAGAGTAAAGTTTTGTAAAATGGCGGCTTATTAAAATAATGCTCAAGAAAAAACCGCTATTTAAAATAACGCTCTACATAACTCTGACATGCTTAAAAGTTCGCTACAATAAAAAGGCGACCCAGAAAAACATCAAAAAAAGTTTTGTCAAAAACACAATATACAGTGTGTCCACGTAAGTTGGCGGCATATAGGAAACTTTTTTATTATTAGCTTGACGAAAAAAAGTTATTCTTTATAAAAAGTTCTGCATGGTCCAAAACCTAAAATGCAACTATCAGATGTTAAATTTTTTCAGTCATATGACGAGGTTTGTCAAAAAATTTGATTTTTGCTTTCGAGTGAAGTACCTTTCTTTTTGACAATATCGAAAATTGTTATAAAGAAAAGATGTTTAGAATTAAAAATAGCTTTCAAATATTCAACATTGTTTATTTACAATAAAAAAATTTATAATTAATAAATGCAATGCATTAATGTGCAAACTTAAATTTCCAACCTAATCGCAGAGAAAATGTAGAAAAAAATATTTTTTTCATGTAAATAAACAATGTTGAATATTTGAAAGCTATTTTTAATTCTAAACATCTTTTCTTTATAACAATTTTCAATATTGTCAAAAAGAAAGGTACTTTACTCTAGAGCAAAAATCACATTTTTTGACAAACCTCGTAATATGACTGAAAAAATTTAACATCTGATGGTTGCATTTTAGGTTTTGGACCATGCAGAACTTTTTATGAAGAATAACTTTTTTTCGTAAAGCTAATAATAAAAAAGTTTCCCATATGCCGCCAACTTACGTGGACACACTGTATAAATGGTCGAAAAAAAGAATTTTGAACCGTCATTTGGTTGAAAATAAAACAAATTGTCGAAAATAATTTAGACGCAGCGTTCAATCCGTAAAAATGTCGAAAGTAATATAGTCGAAACGTAAAAGCATCGAAGCAGAGTTTAGTGGAATCGCAGAATGGTCGAACCGTTTTAAAGTCGAATTGCAAAAAAACCAAACTGTAAAAAAATTCAAAAAATAAAAAAATTGAAAAATGAACGCAAAGAAAGCAATTCAAGCAAAATGTATTTTTGTCAATCGGTAAAGTAATGTAAGTATACGAAAATAATTTTAAAAAATCGTAAATTTGCAAAAACTGTCAAAATAATATAGTCGAAAATTAAACGCGCGATACGCAATGGAGAAGACACGCAAAATCATTAAAACGGAGTTTTTTCAAAACGCAAAAAGATCAAACCGTGCGATGTTGCCATATTTAGCAAAATTCCTTGAACTGGCGCTGACAGGTTATGTTTGGATAGGCTCTTAGGTTACGATAGTATGATGTAACAGTACACTTGGCAACATGATAAGTTTTTTGCAGATGTGTTATAAAATGAACGATATTTTAATTCAGTTTTTTTAAGGTTCGAACTTTTTATGTTTCGATGATTTTGCGTCTTTTCTCCATTGGGTATCGCTCGTTTAATTTTCGATTATATTATATTCGACATTTTTAAGGATCGAAAAAATTAAGAATCGTTAAAATTATTTACTTTTGCTAATTTTACGGATCGACTAAAATACTTTTCGCTTGAAATACTCTTTTCATTTCCGATTTATTTATTTTTTGAATTTTTTAAGGTTCGGCATGTTTACGATTTGACTTTTTTACTGTTCGATCATTCTGCGATTCGACCTAACTCCATTTCGATGCTTTAATGTTTCGACATTTTTACGGATCGACGAAATTAGGCTTCGTCTAAATTATTTTATATTTTGACTATCAACAAGACTACGTTTCGTTTAAATTATTTCCGTGTCTTCTATTTTCGATTCTTTCGAAGTTTTTTATCAACATTTGTATATGTCGCCAATAAAAACATTATTTAAAATTTATTTGGCTCATGCTTTAACATGCTGAATCAAGGCCAACACAAAAATAGAGGCCACGACCCTGAAAAAATCAGCTGTTCTCCCGGGGCTGAATTTTACATTGGGTCTTATGGGAGGTCAGAGGTTTTTTTATGATATTTTCAAAATGGCACTACAGATTTCCGCAAAATTTCAGTGAAATATTCTCAGACACCATCCCGATATTCCACCAAAGGTTTGTAAGGATGCAACATGATTAAAAGGTTAAAATCTTCAAGATTTAGCATTCCTTATTTTGAATTCAAATTACCCGCCATGTACCACATGCCAACTGTTATATTTGACATGTATTTGAATTTGTCATATGTGATTGTCACAGTCGCTTCTGGTTTAAACTTAATTTTTGTGTGAGCTAATGAAGCGGCTGTGAAAAATTAGGGCTTACTATACATTAAAAAAAAATTGTTCTGCCAGAATAAAGTAAAAACAATCTCAAAAACGGCTTTATTTAAAATAAAATCAAATATCCATCAACCGTCATTCCAACTTCAATATTTAAAAGACAATCAGCAGTGTCGTAACGTGGCCATCAAAAAAAAATCAGCCCTGGATGTGACGTCAACAAAGTGGAGGATCGTGGCCCGTCCATTTTGATAGCCCTGGCTGAATACGTCCAATGATGGTCCAACCCGCTTCGCTTGTAAGATGTTCATTGAAAACTGACAGTTGATCTTTCAAAATTGACATACCAAAGTCAAATTTATAAATCCAGTCGTTTATTCAGGGCTATCAAAATGGACGGGCCACGATCCTCCACTTTGTTGACGTCACATCCGGGGCTGATTTTTTTTTGATGGTCACATTACGACACAGCTGATTGTCTTTGAAATATTGAAGTTGAAATGACGGTTCATAGATATTTGATTTTTTTTTAAATAAAGCCGTTTTTGAGATTGTTTTTACTTTATTCTGGCAGAACAATTCTTTTAAAATGTATAATAAGCCCTAATTTTTCATAGCCGCTTCATAAGCTCACACAAAAATTAAGTTTAAAGCAGAAGCGAATGTGACAATCACATATGACAAAGTCAAATACATGTCAAATATAACAGTTGGCATGTGGTACATGGCGGGTAATTTGAATTCAAAATAAGGAATGCTAAATCTTGAAGATTTTAACCTTTTAATCATGTTGCTTCCTTACAAACCTTTGGTGGAATATCGGGATGGTGTCTGAGAATATTTCACTGAAATTTTGCGGAAATCTGTAGTGCCATTTTGAAAATATCATAAAAAACGTCTGACCTCCCATAAGACCCAATGTAAAATTCAGCCCCGGGAGAACAGCTGATTTTTTCAGGGTCGTGGCCTCTATTTTTGTGTTGGCCTTGGTTTATTTTCCATTAATAATGGCGGCGCTATTAATTCTGGCTTTTATAATACACAAAGGCCTAATTTTGAAAGAAGACAGCTGTTCTTATAATGCGAAATGCCAAGCAGTAATTGTGCCGGGCACTATTCTGACAGTTTCGCATTATAAGAACAGCTGTCTTCTTATAAAATTAGTGCCGCCATTATTAACGGAAAATAAACGCCTGGATTTATAAATTCGACTTTGGTATGTTAATTTTGAAAGATTAACTATCAGTTTTCAATGGAAAACTGTCAGAATAGTGCCCGGCACTATTATTGCCTGGCTTTATTGCAATAAGTCCCTAATAAGTCCCTAAACTGGCTATTGTTTCGGCTCCTTGTTCCAGTACTAAGGGCCGTTTTCTCCGACATTTAAGTAACATACTTAAGTTTTGATCATCCCTTAAGCCGTGGTAAGAGTAAAGAGTAAGTGATGATGAACACTTAGGTGTTTTACTTAAACGTTGAAGGAATATTGGCCCTAAGGGTTATATTTTCCAAAGTAGAGCGAAGCAAAGTACAGTTAGGTTTCCTGAAATATTTAAAATATAGCGCTATTTTAAGCAGGTGCTTTGAAACAGTTGCTATTTGGTAGACTTTTATTTTAAACAGGCGCTGTTTTGTAAAGCGATATTTTTAATAGGCGCTTTTGTATGCAGGCTTTTTTGTAGAATCAGCTTTATTAGTCAAAAATTTATTATGTAAACAAAAACTAGTATTTTCGGTTACCTATTAAGCTAGGCACCTAAGTGAAAATTTTCCTTGTAACAGTAAAATATTTTTTTTCTGAAAAAAAATTGTAAAAAAAAATAATAATTGTAATTCAAAAATTACTTTGCTTTAGTACCCTACTCAGTGGTGGATCCAGGGGCCCCTCTGACCTAAAGCTTATAATCTTTAGTTCCCGCGATAAAAGAACCAATTCATAAAACAGAATTTTTTATAAAAATTAATATTTTTTAAAATTTGTATGCAAAAATCACGTTATTTCCGTAAAATTTTCGCTTGCGGCGCATTTTATATTTAGGTAGTAGCTCGGACTTATTAAATACCGGTAATTTTTTTTTTAATTTGGCAGCTGCCTTGGCCCCTTCTTCCAAACATCCTGGATCCGACACTGAACTTTTTTAAATAACCCAAAAAGTTTTTGTTTATTATTTACTATTTTACTTGTAGGCATTTCTCAAGTAATAAAGATTTGTTTTTAAAACTGTTTTTCTACCAATAAAAATTTTTGATTGTTTACTTACTTATTTTCTAAAAAATTACCATTTTTTGATTATTTTAGATAAAAAAAAACAAACTTTTAAATATGGATATTTATATACGGCAATTATTTAAAATTTTATTTACAAAGAGTCTGACAAGATTTTTTTTTTATCTTAAAGGCACTTTTTACATTTTAACATTATTTACCTATATGTTTTCACCACTTTTTTAGCTATATTTTTTGGCAAGTATGGAAGGTATGAGTTTCATTCATTTTGTTAAATATTATAATTTGTAAATTTACATTTATTTACATTGTTTATTATTGTTTAAATGATTTGCGAAAGGATTGCGTTAATGAAAAACCTTAGGTTTTAAAAATTGTATACCCTTTTACCCGATAAATAAATTATAAGGAAAAAAATTAAGCAATAAAATGTTTAAAACATATATTAAAAGAAAAAAGAAAATAAACTAAATTAAAACTAAAAAAGATTTATCGTACCATAGTGATACGATGTGCTCTACAAAACAAAATGTTAAAAAACTAAATTAAAAAAAAAAAAAGATTTTTTACAAATTAAAGGGGGACTTTGGTTGTTTAATTGGACTAGTGAATAACTTTTTTTTATAAAAAATAATTATTAAATAAAATACTATTTACTAAAACTAAACACTATTATTTTTACACATTTACATAAAAAAAAATAAATACATTTACAACAATTTAAAACAATAATTGGTTAGATTTTAAGTTTTTATATATTTACTTATCTATTATTAAATAATAAAAAATATTCTAGAATATTCTTAATCACCAAATATCAAATTTTTATTTAGACTATGTATCATTAGATGAAAATGGCAGTTATGGTTTAAATTAAGTCAAAGTTTACCGCTTAAAAAATATATGCTGAAATGAAATTGAACAAAAAATTTTTACCAAAAATAAAATCTGTTTTTGTTTGTTAAAATGTTAAAAATAAAAATGTCTGGAGCCAAGCTAAAAAAAATATATTTCTTTTTAAAGAAAAGTAGTAAAAAAATTAATAGTCTTTCTCAAGATCAGTCTTATTTAGATATTTTTTCCATGACAGTTTTCTCTTTATTTTAAAAGCATTATGTGAGCTCTAAAAAATGTAAATAAATCACTCCTTAACACAATTTTCATGTAGCGTTTATGTCGTATAGACACTTCAGCATTTAATTGTTGTATAGAATTATACTGCCAAGGACAAGGGGAGAAAAGGACAAACTAATATGTTAAGTTTTAAAGATTTTTGCAAAATTGTAGTTGTCATATTTGTCCCCTCAGAACCAAAATATTTATTTGAATATTCTAATGCCAAATAAATATCAGCTTGTAATGTTTCAATTTTCTATAAAAAGTAATATTCTTATTGCCAGTAGTATCTAATAATCTTGAAAAGTCTTTAACAAAATTCAAAGCTTAAAACAAATCGAAACTAAAGGCGTGTACTCACGAATCGATTTTAGTTGATCAACTTTAATGGATCAAATAAAATCGGTCAAGTTTTTGTTCAGACCACAACCAAAAATCGATCGAATTAGTTGAATAAAAATGGCGCTAAGAGCAGTAATACGTGCATTTGTTTGTATATGGTTCTTATTAATGATTTTTATTTATTTTTAACATCCACTGTAGTTAGACCATCTATTTCCATTTCCCGCGCCATCACATTTAAATAATTTTTTCTGGAATCTTTATTTTTGTAACTATCTAGTCGATGATTCCAAAGACTGTCATTACCATGGTATATTCTATAAATTTAAACATAACTCCCCTAAGACCACTTTAAACTCATTTTGTTTTGCTTTTAATGTACAATAATTATTTTTTGTTATATTATTATTACTCAACAAAACAACAAAACTGCTGAAAGCGAGTGTAAATTCAACAAAATACAGTGACTCAAGTCGACCAACAAACGTTCACACGCTTCACAAGATTCGACTCGTCTAAAAAATATTGATAACTCATAACTTAAACGATAAAGTTTGAATGGATCAAACTTTTGTGAAATCGAGAAAAGTTGACCGATTAAAGTTGAAATATCTTCTCACAGTTCTTTTTGTTT
Organism: Aspidapion aeneum; assembly: GCA_963576565.1. NCBI lineage: Eukaryota > Metazoa > Arthropoda > Insecta > Coleoptera > Brentidae > Aspidapion > Aspidapion aeneum. The sequence continues at coordinate 4,970,518 of OY755043.1, read as the reverse complement.
GATTTTAGTTGTTCAACTAAAAATCGATTCGTGGGAATGCGCCTTAATTCTAACAAAAACAAAAGTATTTAGTCATTTTATTTATCATATTTTAGAGAATTTTACTACAAGACGCTAGCGCGCTGCGAAATCCAGTTTTTTAAATTAAAGGCAAGATTTTGATGAAATAGAAAACATCCTGGTGAGAGTTGATTGCTTTTTAAAGATCATTATCAAAATTTATCGCCATCTTAAAATTTAAGATGGCGCACAGAATCATACTTGATTCTTCAAAATGGCGTGTTTGTTCTTATATTCTGAAAATGTTTTAGTTTTTATTTTAAATTATAGAAAAGCAGTACTTTTCTCCCACACAATGAGGTACAAATTAGTACAATCGGTGTGGTAGTTCTCAAAAAATCTATTTTTGTTTTAGCTATTGTTTTACAGATTATGCGATAGCATTGTCAATCCTGTCTGCATTCATTTCCTTATAAATTCGTTATAACTGAACCGATTTTAATCAAATAAAAAAAGTAATGGTGAGAATTAATCATTCTTTAAAGGTAATTATCAAAATTTGCCGCCGTCCTAAAAGTTACCCAACAAACAATTAAAGTTGTAACGACGAAACCCCAACTAGAAAGAATTTCTTAAAAGTAACCGCAACGTACTCCCGCTACGTCTCAGTATACCATACAGCGACGTTATAATTCCCTAAGTGGGGAACCAATTTCTGGTTATAACTACTTGGCCAAGTGTTTAAAGTCACTGTAGTAACAACTACACTACTACGTCGTAGCCAGGTATCTACTACGTCGTAGAGGCTGTTTTTTTCCGTAATGGCATAAAAGTTGCGATGTAGTTGCAAATAATATAATCGTTTCTTTTTGGTAGAATTGTTACACAATATGGTGGACACAACAGTAAACAGACTCGCTTAGTTTATTTGTTTGGTTATGGTTATAATATGAACTATGTTATCCAAAAGTGTGAGAATTTACGAGCAGAGGATCAAAATTCGAGTGCGACGCAAAGTTTTTTGTATAACATGCATTATATATATTGCAAAAAACCGGTGCGCCCGTAAAATTGAGCCGTTTTCTGGTAGCTGATGGAATTTTTGTGTTGTGATTTTGGAGGTTATGTTTTCATAATCGACAGTTAACTCCAACAAATGGTGCTTAAGAAGAGCATTTTTGGTAAGCTTCAACTAATTTGTTTATAAAATAGTATGGCTCTTTAATATGAGCTCATAAAACGACAACAAAAATATTAAATTTTCTTTCTTACATAAAAACATGGCGTCCCAAACTATATTCCCTGATAGTCGAAAAGGTTACTTGAAAGTAGTTGCGGCTTTAAAGTTGATCCAAAAAGTTATTTTGTCTACATTGTTACATCAGATGTTACTATGATGACACAAACTTTTGTGGTAAAAATTAAAGTTATAATGTAGTTGTCGGATACACTTGTTTGGGACTCCAATGAAGCTTAACTTTCTAGTGGTAATTAAGTAGGATATAAAAGTCAGGGCGACTACGAAATAACGACTAAAAAGAAAGTAAAACTTTAGCAACGTCCTATTGTGGTAGAGAAGACTATCAGAATCGACTATCAAGAAACAATCCTATGAAGTAGTTTAGAGGGTCATTTTTACGAAACATCTACTATTTCCTGATACTAAATAGTTGTTAGAACTAAAAAGTAACAAATTTTGGTTGGGATCACCACATTTCTACTATAAGAAAGTAGCAAAGCCTTTAGAACTTGTAGCCGCTACTATAAATGTTAGTTGGGTAAGATGTTCGTCCAAATCATACTTGACCCTTTAAAGAGGCAAGTTTATTCTTATTTCCCGAAAATGGTGTTGTTTCTTTTTATTTAAAGAAAGGCACTAGTTTTCTACCGCTTCACAAGGTACACAGTGCTAAAATCGGTGAAATGATTCTTACAAAATCTGATTTTGTTTAAACTATTTTTTTTACAAATTATACGATTGCAATGCATTAAATATGATCTAAATTCTAAGATGGAGAAAAATTTTAATTACAATCTTTAAAGAGCAATCAATTCTCTCCACGATTTTCTTTATTTTACTAAAATGGGTTTACTAATAACGAATTTATAAGGAAGTGAATGCAGACAAGATTGGCAAAATGCAAACGAATAATCTGTAAAACAATGGTTAAAACAAAAATAGATTTTTTAAGAACTCACACATGGTACCTCGTTGTGTTGGGGAAAAGTAGTGCTTTTTTATAAATTTAAAAAAAAACATTTTCGGAAAATAAGAATAAACACGCCATTTTGAAGAATCAAGTATCTTAAATTTTAAGACTGCGATAAACTTTGATTATAGTCTTTAAAAAGAAATGAATTCTAATCAGGATGTTTATTATTTCATCAAAATCGGTTCAGTAGTAATGAATTTATAAGGAAATAAATGCAGACATGATATGAAAAATATATTTTTCTAAAACCACTAAACCGATTTCGTCGATTCTTACCTTGTTACACGAGCATATTTGAATGGTACATTTTAGTTTCGTCCTCCATCTTGGATTTCGAGATGGCGGAAAAAAAATACATTTAGTCAAAACTCTGATTTATTCTTTGCCAAGTGCAGTTTGTAACATTAAAATCGATTATATAGTTCAAAAGTTATAATAAAAAAAAAATTGTCCTGTTTTTTTAGCCCACCCGGTATATGATTTCATCCAATTACCTATAATACAGGCTATAGATATTTCTCCAAAAAAAATAAGTCGGTGTTGCTGAAGTAGAATAGTGGCGGTCCCAGGAAGGAAGGACAGTGAAGTGCTCACCCCTTGTTCCAGAGAACTCCAAATATAAGAGGAACATTTTGGCGTAGTACACACTTTAGCAGAAAATTAATTTTTTGTGTCAACCACAAATATTCAAAAAATTTAAACTAACCTCCTTCTTGAAAGTCCGGGACCGCTTCTAAGTAAAAAGACTAAATACATGTTTGTTCTTTCTCAAATTGGTTACATTTATCTAAAAAGTCTTAAGTTTTTATTACGCTCCCGCAAAGAGTCTCAAAAACACACTTATTACTAGATTACACTTTTTACAAAACATACAAAATATCGTCCGTATCTCACACAAGATGACCCTCTTGTTCATTAACACCATACCCGTTGCCGAAACTGGTAAGCTCCTTTTTTTGATTCAAGGTATGCGCCTGTAGGATTTGCGCATTGTTCTGCTGTAAACTGGTGTTATGTAGCACGTCTGGTGGGTGTCCCATTTTATGCCTCAGTAGACTACCATTCGATGGTAAAGGGGGTGTGGCTGGAGTCACCATTTGCGTGATGTGGGGGTGAGCAGGTATAGGAGGTGGGGGACCCTGAAAATCCAACGGCGGGGGGTAGGAGAGGTAGCGGTCCGAGACGTTAAAGTAGCTGCCATCTGCTGGTGGGGTGGGGGTCGGGGCAGTGACGTAAGTTGGTTGAACTGTAATACAAAAAACAGCAATGAAACTACCTATTGCGAGTATTTTTTTTGTGTTAAAATAAATCAATACCGAACAGAAATTTTATTTAGAGATTCAATTTTTTTTATCTAAGGCAGTGTTATTTTATTTATTAGTTAAAGCTGTTAAAAAAAACTACAAACCTGACATGCTTTGCCCATGATAACCCAAGCTTTGGTCGTCACGTGTTCGAAGTCTTTGATCATGCATATGATGGTGATGGTGGGGATGGGGCAAAGTTTGGGTCTTGTGGGCCATGCTGATTGGTCCGCCCATTTGCATCTCGTAAACGGGATATGAACCTGATAATTTAAGTTGAGTAAGGTAATGTTTTCGATTATTCTATACAGAATTATACCAAACAAAAAGGAAACCATCGCGAGAAACACATAAAGATACTCCAAACAAAAATACAGAACATAAACTCAGAGCTATAATCTGAAATAAGGAAAGCGAAAATAAGAGCATTAAAGAAAATGAAAAACAACAAATCACATGGAAAAGACAAAGTAACGGCAGAAATGGTCAAGTACGGTGATAAAACTGTAGTTAATACCCTCCCTATCACAGTCCTCAATGTAATTTAGAAGCTTTTCACGAAAATATTAACAGATATACTAACAACAATATTTGACAGAAATAAATCAAAACAACAAGCTGGCCTTAGAAAAGGTTTCAGTACAGTTGATCACCTATTAATCATGAAAATCCTAGTAGAACGAGCCAACGAATACAACATTCCATTATATATTGCGTTTATAGACTTCAAAAAAGCTTTTGATTGCATTGAGCACTGGGCAGTAAAACCATCTTTAATTAATAGCCGAATAGCTTACAGTTACACAGATTTAATAACCAATTTATATAGCGAAGCAACAACATCAATCAAAATCCACAAAGGAACCAAGCCAATCCGTATAGAAAAAGGTTTTAGACAGGGTGACACAATATCCTCTTAACTATTTAACCAGGTCCTTGAAGATGTTTTTAAAAACTTAGATTGGGAAGAAATAGGAATCAAAATAAGCAGACAATACTTGAACCACCTAAGATATGGTGAAAATATCGCCTTAATATCAGATAAGAAAGAAGAACTCATAAAAGTGCTGAAAGAACTGGATACAACAGCTAAAAATGTAGGCTTGAGTATGAACTAGAATCATAACAAACACAGATGAAGATGTCGCGATTAGAATAAACCAAGAAAAAATAGAAAAACTAGAGGAATATAAAATATATATAAAAAAGAAAACCCAACAGCTGAAATCAAGAGCTAGGCCTGGGCAGCATTCGGTAAATTAAGCTAGATATTAAAAAATATCTTCAGTACCTCACAACGAAAGTGTATAACCAATGTACCTTAGACATGGACACTTACAAAATCAAACATGAATAAGGTAACAAAAGCCCAAAGATCAATGGAAAAATAAATGTTACATATAAAGCTAGTTAGAAAAGGAATAGTTAGAAAAAGGAATAAATAGATTCAAAATAAAATAACAAAGTTATATCAGAGGAGACGTAGCAAAATTAAAATGAAAATTTGCCGGTCATAATATTAGACAGAAAGTGAATCGATGGAACAAATGTATTGTAAACTGGAGACCTTGTAAAACTAAAAGAAGTAGGGGAAGACTCCAAATGAAATTGGCGGACGATTTGAAGAAATATGCGTGAACGAGATGAATGAACACGGCGACAGACAGAGAAGAGTGGAAGATATTAAGGGAGGCCTATGTCCAAAGATGGATTGAAGAAAGCTTAATAGATAAATAGATAGATAGAGATGGAACTCAATCAACAAATCAATTTTTTATGATGCTTTAACATTTAAAACAAAAAACGAAATCTTATAAATAATTCACACAAGAAAATTCAGGCTACTATTCCTAAAAGAAAACAAAGAAAAATTACAGGTATTTTTTTCCGGTTTAACAGAACTTTTTTGAATCTTGACTCAATTTAACTGGAAAAAGCTTGATCAATTTTTAGTGGAAGTATAGGTAAGCAATGTCACCATATCTTTACATTTAGATTTAATAGAAAAGCAGGATCAATTTTTAAATAAAAATATAGATAATACAGAAGAGTAAAGTAAATAAACTTTCTTTGAAAGAATAATTTAAATCGCAAATCAAAAATGTAAAAAAATATTCATGGAACCTGAACAAATAGAATATGGAGACACGAATGAAGCACACAAAGATAGATCTTGAGCAAAGAAAACATAGAAACATTTTTAAATGTAAAAACAACTAGCAAAAACAAACAAAATAATTAAAAATTAGAGTGGGAGATTAAAACAATATTCTATTCTAGATCTTAAACAAGAACTGCAAATATGTTTTAAGTACCATTTTAGTAGAATTATTAATTTTTTAATCTTATTAGTTGTTAATGTAAAAAGAAAACCAAGCAGAATCCAAATCGCACTCAAAATCTTAAAACCAATAACTACTAACCTGGTGGATAATCCACTGGTGGGGGTTGCTCAATCAAATAGGTATTTCCCATACCAATGTTGGCTGACTTGCCTCGGCTATCGTCCTACAAAAAACAAAAATATAAACATATTATTTGTTGGATTCTTAAAATGGCTTGTTACATGACACGGTATTTGAGTTATTAAACAAGGATGTTTTTAAATGTTTTAAACAAGTCAATTTTTGTCCATCTATAAATTTCTTTGGCGCTACAAGCATAATTACTCCAATATTTGTGAATGATTAATTTCTGGGTCCTTTTGATTTTAAAAGCTACTAGAAAAACACGCCCCCCCCTGAGTACGCCCATGTTGTAAGTTATAATCATGATAACAGGAATTTTTCCATTTAGTTTCTCAAACTCCCGGACAAATTCCACAAACTAATTAATAAATACAAGTTAAGCTAATAAAACAACAACTGCTATTGTCCCAAAATCGACATATATGCAACTTTGTGTGTTCAATTTACATTTTGTGCCAATTAGAATTTATGTATAACTTTACTTTTGTTTACTACGCCCACTTACTTTCATTATTTTTCGTAGTTGTTTCTGATTGTCTCACACAGAATGCTGCGTTGCCAAACTGTAGTCCTAAAGCGTCATAACCTATGTTCGCAAATAAGTATGATTTTCAAATGTGACCGCGGTACCTAGTTCTAGTCCTTTGTGTGTGTTTTGTGTTTTTTTTTTATAAACTTACAACACAGGTTTCTGTAATGCTTACTTCTTTATTTGTCATTTATATTCTAAAACTCACCGCATAATCATTGTTGTCCTCATTACTGTACGTCTCGCTTTTCTCGCTGACAGACGACAAGGTTTCCCCGGTCATTGTGTCGTTGTAGCTACTTGGCGCATACATTTCTATTGTAGCTGATTTGCTAGTCTGGTTGTTTTGTTCTATTTATAGAAAAAAAAACATTTTTATTTAAGAAATACTAATAATGAACTTGTAAGAAAATAGAACAATGTTTAGTGATTTAATAATACACTTTATTTTGTTTCAATGACAATTTATCTGGAAAAACCAAATACGTTGAGCATAAATACATATGTCTATATAAAGGGTCAAAATCTAAAATTAAAATGGGAAATCGACTTTCCACAGAATCCCTGGTAACCAAAGGCTTATCGCAGTAGCTCTAAAAAACTGAAAACGCAAAGTACACGACATGGGAATACAACTTAACGATACCATATACACACTACAGTTTGTTGACGACCAAGTAATTGTAGCTAATGATAAAGAAAACATGGACTATATTATGAGAAAGTTAACGGAAGAATACCAAAAGTGGAGGTTAACAGTGAACGTGGACAAGACACAGTACTTATGTATTGGAAATGAATCAAGTGAATTAGAACTAGAAAATGGACAAACAATATCTCCATGCAATGAGTATGTATACTTGGGTGTCACATTTGATAAGACAGGAATAGACTGTAAAGAACTGGCAAAAAGAATAGTAAAAACAAAAAAGGTTATTGGTTGTCTTAACAGTATTTTATGAAGCAGAGAGATAAAAAAAGAATGTAAAATTTAACATATATAAAACAATGGTGAAAAGCACGCTGTTGTATGGAATAGAGACTTGTCGCGTAACAGAAAAATACAAAGCAAAAATGGAAAGTGTAATGAGATCATTAAAGAAATAATGGGAATCGAGGGAAGCATAACTGATGACATCACTAAAAGGCAACTAATATAATATGGCCATGTACAACGGATGAGCGACGAAAGATTACCAAAACAGGTCCTAGAGTAGCAACCAATAGGGCGCAGAAAAAGAGCTGTTGAGTAAAACATAACCGATGACCCAATAAATATAAAAATTATCTACTAATGACAGATTTTTCCCTTAATTTACTTTGGTTAAAGTAAAATAAAAAATTCTGTGTTATATTGGTTTTGACGTCTATCTAGCAAGCAAAAAACATGGGTATTTCCAGGAATCATTAATTTCATTTGCGAAAGCCGCGGTAGCTTTTCAATTTGTTTCAGTTTTAAAATATTTCTCAATTAGTCATTTTTTGCTTTGTTTCCGTTTGGTTGGCGAGAATGAAAATAAAGTGCTTAGTTTGTATTTTTGATGATTTTTTATTCGAAATTCGCAACGTAATTTTATTTGTCTAGACTTGAGAGTATGTTTTTTTTATTAGGTATATCTTTTGTGGCTAAATAGATGTTTAGTTTTGGCAAAAAAATTTACTCAGAAAGATGCGGTATATTTGGATGTGTGGCGATTTAAACCAGCGATCTTATAGTGTCTACCTATATGTGTTTCTGTCTGTCTGTGTGTTATAAACTGCCAGATTTTATTGGCATTATTAGTGAAATATCATAAAATTAATGGGCACAAGTAAAAACTAAGACTTTGGGTATGTTAAAAAATATTTTAAAAGTGCTATCGTAATCTAAAAAGAAAAGAAATTATTGTTGTACGGACAACAAAAATCATCAGACATCAAGGCGAGATTTTCGCTTGTTTAAGTCAGAAAATACTCAAATAATGCATTTTTGACATTATTTAAACAAAAGCAATACTGTTTATTGGGATTGCATTATCGGTTAGAAAGCTTAGTTAAATAAAACTTATCCAATAAGTCAATTTATTTAAAGCAAAAAAAAATTTAAATGTCCCCACACCTGACACCAAATTAAGAAGAAACCAGCATTCGAAATCTTATAAATAAAAATTATAAAAACAAGGGGGATTATATTTTTAGTAAAAACGTTTTTTAAAGTCAAGACGACTTCTCAAAAAAATCTATTGCTGGTATTATTTTCAGTTTGAATGTTTTAGAAAAGGTCTTTTACATTTTTTAAGATAAGCATAGCGAAAACGTCTGTTTTTCTAAACCAATAATTCTTTCTGCATAACATTTATAATTTTTTTATGACCGTGAATCACAATAAGTATAAATCGCTGTCAATAGTCATATTGATCCTAATTTGTTATAAGTTCTGTTCAATATTTTTAGTCTCCCTTTTTAGTAATTGTTATCGTCAGTCTAAATTGCACAAACAAGAATAAAAAAACAAAACAAAATAGCTATTAAAGTTCATAAAAGCAAAAACAAAAATAAATAAATAAAACAAACCTTTCATACGTTTCGCCCGGCGTCTAAACATGCATCCGGCCACAAGGGCGATATTGATAAACAAAAGAATAACTCCAATAACTGAAACGCTAATTATAACGATCCTCGGCAAATCCTGCTTCTCCAGCAGGTCCTCGGGGATTACTTTTTCAACATGCGATTCTAATGGAAGGGCTGTGTAATATGAAACGAAAAAAAAAACAAAATAAGCTAAATGTACACTGAGTTCGGTTTGGAAGACAAAGGTGGCTATTAAGTTTATCAAATAATAATTAATAATAGTATCCATTATAACTCGTCAAAATTTGCTTTAACCATCTGTTACTTAGTTGAACTATTTAAAACACAATAAAAGATGTACAGATTTCCCACGGTTCATAGTTCATGTCGTCACAATTTTTTTGCCATCTTTTTTTTAGACGTCACTGATTGTCCAGCTGATTTTTGTAAACAAACGTTAGGAAGGATATCTCTTTAATGAATATTTTATTATTTACAATACAATAGTAATTCTTCTTTAACAACTTTTAGTCACCACGTCTTCCAAATACAAATGTACCTGTCGTCACTCTTTTTTTGGAGCGTCGATGCAGGCAACAGCCAACCAGCAACACGTTCATTAAAATGAGTAGAGTGCCGACAATGGTGCCGACTATTATCAAAAATCCTGGAAAGTTTTTCAGGTTTCGCTCGTCTGAACTTGGGGCTGAGTAGGACGGAGGTACTTTGTCTATATTAAGTGGAGGGTTAGCGTGTAAAGGAAAAGTTAGTTGTTAGTTATGGAGGATTAGAGTATCTACGAATTTTTTTTTTATATTGCTAAGTTTTTAAATAAGAAACACCAATTTGTTTTGCCTGAAGTCTTGTTTGCACCCGGGAAAACAATTAAAACATTAACACCAGTATTTACCTTAAAACTTAGCATTTTAGATCGGGTTTAAGTATTAAGTCTATAGACTTGATACCGACCGGTTTATGTGTATTTTTTGAATACTTACAGGTCAAATAGCTGCAAAGGTTTGGTTTACCCTAATGTGCAATATGATACTAAGCATTTCTCAGTGAGTTTCATCTCATATAAGTTCAAATTAACTTTAGAAACAAAGAAAAACCATTTAAAAATTTGTAACGTCATTTTTTGGAAATTTAGTCCGTGCAGTCGTAGGATTCCCGTTAAAAATACTCTCAAATTGTAGTACCACTCCTGAGGAGTGGTTTAAAGTTCGAAAAACAGTAGAAATAATCCATGACTGATAAAAAAACTTATATACAAAAATTTTCAAAGCTAAATAATACATAAGTAACTTAAAACTATATCTCTAAATGCATTACCGTATTAAATAAGTATCAATATTAAAATACTGTAAAACGCACAAGATATATTAGAATCTGTTTTCAATTACACATCCACCAAACATTGGTTAAATATCGCTAACTTGTCTAAAAATTTAACATGTAAAATATAGCGGCCAGCTGACACTGACTTACACCGTGTTTATTCGAGTTTTCCTAGTGACGTTTGGAGATTTAAATATGGCTACCATTTTTAAACCAAAATATTATATTATTTTTAATTATTTCTAACCATTGCATTGTGAGGAAATAATGTCTTTGTTACAACGAAAAAAGATGACCCATATCGCAAGGTATTTATGAACAATTTATATAAATATTAAAAACTATTGCATTCACGGCAAAAATAAGTTAAACCTTCAAACAAAATATAGACTTGTAGATCTAGGATTGATGATGACTTAGCACTGTAGACCCTTTAGTAAATACTGGTGTAAATATTGATATAGGAGCTGTTGTTATAGAGGAGAGTCGCCTATTATGGGGAGGTTTTTTCAAAAATAGTAAAAAAATAGCATGATATGTTTAAAATTGAAAAAATCTTGTAGTGATAACATTTTGCACCAGGACAGACGATATATGTACAAAACCACTCAAATTTTATTAAATTGGGATAGTTATCCTATTTTGTAGAAAAAATGAATCTCCCCAAATTGGGGAGGTCGAATTTTCATATACATTTACCTTTGCAGAAGAAATTTATGGATTCAATGGGATGCAAAGTGTATTTAAAAAAGAATGGATGTTATTTTTAAGAAAATAACTTTAAAATCTGCTAAGATGCATTTATTAAGAAACAACTTTCTTATAAAAAACAAATGGATCCACGACGGATCTTAGACCTTCCTAGCTAGCCTATTAGCTCACAAGCCATGATATTTCAGCCTTGAAAACAATTTTTTGTAGATATCTCAGAAACTAAAGCTCCTACGAAGTTTTAGGTTATAACACAAATTATTAAACAAAATATAGTAATTTTTTAATTGTCAAAAAACTGTCCTTAGCATTAATGAATTTTGACCAAAATCTAATGAGATCGTTAGAGTGTTGAACACTATTTAACCTAAAAATTTTAAGAAAATCGATTGAGCGGTTTAGGAGCTATCGTGTTACGGACAGACACACAGACACACATACACAGACAGACATCATGACGATATTGCGAGATAGGTTAAAATACACCCAAATAACACATTTTCGGCGGTATCTCAAAAAAAATGTTGTCGTCGAAAATAATACCTTCTCAAGCCATTGCTGCGCGGGCTAGAAAGGTAAAAATGAATTCAAAAGTCACGATAAATGGTCATTTAAACATAGCTACGGCCTTAGGACCAAGATCCCCGCATAGTGTGTGAGTCCACTTGAAGCACACAGTGCAGCGAACTCAGTCTTCACCTTCATGGTCATCTGAAAAAAGTCCACCGCAGTAAAAGCACTCTGTATCTTCTTCATCAGACATTGAGTCGACTGCAGAGTCATCCATATATTGAGCTTTGTTTTATTATTAGAGGTTTCTCCTAATATGGGGAGCCCCAAATTAGGACTCCCTAATCTCCCCATAATAGGAGACCCAGTCCTCTAAGGTTCATGACTTCAAAAAATAAATGTCATATTTGTATTATTGAAAATAAACATGTAGTATCAATGTTGTCTCTACAAAGCTTCGTTTAATAAAAAAACAAGTCATTAATTACTAACCATACCGTAACCATTAATTAAAACGGATAACACAAATAAACATTCTAAATATTTCTATTTAGATAACGTGGGCCCATACTTTCATGTTTTTAATAAACATCATTGCTGCAATATAGGCAACCGAACATACAATACAAAATACAGTACGTGCGATTGGTCGTATACCCTCATTCTCTGAGATTTTGGATCTCCCCAAATTAGGAAACCTCCCCATATTAGGCGACTTTCCTCTACCAATAATTAGCTAGGCTTTAGTTTTAACGAACTAGATGTAACACAAAATAAAAATAAAAAAATTATTGTTAAGATAGGTACTCTAAGCAACCGTTAGTTAAGTAACATCAGAGGAATAAACATTAGAGTTTTCCACCAGCAGAATGCGGGCACTTACGTTTTAAGACTTAGTCTAGGGAAAAATAAATAAAAAGTATGAGAACAAACGTTGTTTTCTGAAATAAAACTAGACATATTTTTACGAGTTTTACTCGAAATCACAGAAACAGTTTGTAAGAATATAAAATTTACAAGCTCTTGACAGAATGGGAAGGTAATATAATTTTTCTTTTATCAGACATCAGGCAAAATTTTAGCAGTAAAGTTACAAATAGATTTTTCTTTTTGAATTTAACTAGTATTATCAAAACGCAAACAAAAATTTTAATTCGAGGTGTGACAAAAAATTTTTAAGACTGGTTCTCGTACTAACAGGTTTTAAATCTGCACGCCTCGGGCGGTTGGAGTTATTCACCTTGATGTGCGTTCAACTACCGCGCGCAATCGTGTCGTCTTTCCTCTGCTCGTTTGGCTTACCTAGTGGTTTGAAGCGGATCGTGCATAGCTCATTTGTCGGAATTACGACAATCGAAAAAATTGAGCAACGTATTAATTTAATGTAAAACTCAAGAAAACGGCTACTGAATGCTAAAGGATGTCTACGGGGAGCAGTGTATGTCTCGTGCAATGATTTTTATGTGGCATAAAAGCTTTTTCGGGGGTCGTGAAGAAGTTAAAGATGATGAACGAGAAAGGCGCTCCAACACATCCAAAACAGCGATGCTCAGTGTTTTTCTTTTCGATATTAGAGGTGTTATTCTTATTGAATGGGCGCGTGAGGGTCAAACAGTTAACCAACATGTATATTTGGAAGTATTAATGTAGCTAAGGAAACGTCCAGATTTGTGGAAGAAGAACGCGTGACTGCATTAAGCAGTTTTTAGCTAATAAAAAGATCCGCTTCGTTAATCACCCACTATATTCACCAGACTTGGCGCCTTGCGACTTCTACCTGTTTCCGAAAGTGAAGAAATCGTTAAAAGGAACCCGTTTTAAAATATTAGAACTTGTCAAGGAAAAAACGGCAAGACTTCTTAACAGCCTGTCTTCTGATGATTTCCAAATTTGCTTCCAACATTGGAAAAAAACGCATGCAATGCTGCGTCGATAGAGAAGGGAACTACATTCATGGAGAACATGATTAAGTTGTATTAATATTTAAATAAAGTAGATTTTTTTACACCAGTCTTATAATTTTATTGTCACTCCTCGTATTTAAAATATATAAAGAGTCAGTTTGAGAAGGAAAATAAAAAAAGATTTATAAAAAAGTCTTGCTTAAAACTTACCTGATGTTTTTGCAGATAGCAAATCGGGCATATATTTACTGCTACCCAACTTGTTAGCAGCCATAATGGAGAACACGTATTTGGTGTTAGAATCCAAGCCCCTGATGACGTAAGCGGTTACGTTGCTGGGTATCACGTCTTCGTATTTGTAGCCATCATCGTCGACCTGTCAAAAAACATAGAGAGTAAGCAAGGTCTGTAGAGGATAGGTTGCCTCGTAACTCTATGGTCGAGGCGATGTAAGAGGTGACAGCGCGTCATTTGGATTGTCAGGATTTGATTAGAGCGCTTTGTTTACATTGTGTTTTTAAGTATTTTTAATCTTCGGTGGTTTATGTTTTATATTTGTTGAGGTTTTCCGGACTATATTTATTTAAATATGGAAATACTACTTGTTCTAGGTATAAGGTAAGTTTTATGTTTAAGCTAGTTGATGTATTTTATGAATATTGTTATTAGAGATACTTTAAGAAAAATAACAAAACATATTTACATTCAAATCAATAAAGGAACACAAGAAACGTGAAGATTTCCTACTATATTAAATGCTTTTTATTTAAATGAGCACTCCGGGTGACGTCATTTCCCGCGTTTCACCAACTGGCTCTGATTGGTCAGACAGTTACCAGGTAACCTATCCTCTACAGATCTTGGGGCGTAAGTAGGTATCTTGAGAGTGTGAATGTCAATGATCATATTGTCAGGATAGAAAATAATGTCCTATTAAGTAAATGACACAAGTTACGTTTATAAGCAAGTGCACATTAACCCTAAACATTCTAAGGAAATGAACTTCTGTATATAGTTCAAATTGTATTAAAAGTAATAAATTGTATACAGAACTATTACAAACAACGCGGTTAATGGGATTTCGATGATGTTTATACAGGAAACAAAACACATCTCGATATCCTATCAATGGCAAACGGTTTGTAATAAAAGCATCTCCAAAAGAGTTTAGCAGTTAGTTGTACGCTGAGAACCTAACGCCCAGGTTTAGTTAATAGTGAACAAGTAGTACGATAGTCAAGTATAAGAAGTTAAGCGTATCAAGAAGATTTGTAGACAAGATGTATTTAAGTACAATGTAAGTAGTAAATATAAGTATTATAATAAAACCATTACACCTAACTTAAACTGTGTTCGTCACGATAAAACCCCCTCGTGACATAATTGTTTTATGTTACTAGTCCACAGTAATACATGGTGAAGCTTTTTAAGCATCAAAATCATAAAGTTACTTCGTCAATTTTTTTTATTGGCATTGGCGTCTGTCATTTCCGATCGTTCTATATGTTTTAACAACGAATAAAAATTTTTTACATTGGTAAAGCAATTTTTTTGTATAACCGGTACTATAGTTTTCGTGTTATGCCCTTTGGTGTTGGTTGTTACATATTGCACTACAGTTGTTATTTGGTTTTAGTAGATATTATTATAGCACATTTCGTTAAGGGATCTTGAATAAACTTATGGTTATTTAAACTTAACGAACTCACCTCTCTGTATCTTATCCTAAACGAAGACTTCATGCCACCATCAAAGCCAGGCGTCCAACCCAAAGTAACAGTATCGTGAGTGATATTTAGAACTGTCAGCAAAGTGGGTGTATCAGGCGCCGAAGTGACCTCCAATCGAGGCGAGATAGTAGAGAATCCCAACTCATTTCGCGCTACACACTCATAGTTACCGTAGTCTGCTGAGGTTATGTGGGAAATATAAAGGACTGATTCAGAAGTTAGTTGGTCAATCTGAAAAATAAAGTCATTTGCTAGTTTATTATGAGCTAGAAAGTGTGATAAGCAGCATGTCGAATCAAATAAATGTAAAAGGAACCAAATAAAAAATTTACAACAGTCCTGTAAGCGTTAGGTCGATACTCTTATAGAGATGTAAAAAATAGAAAGTGACATCAAATTAAAACTTCAAATAGAGAATTTTTTCAAATCAAAGATTGACAAAATAAAATCCTCAAGACCCGCCGTAATTCTTCTAAACGCCCAATACGCCTCGAAGCAGGTAAGAAAATGTGTTAAGAATAAATAAAAAATAGATAAATTATTGTAGGTATTTACCTGACGATATGTAGTGTAATATTTTCCGGTCGTATTGGCGCTGATGGGGGTTCCATTTCTAGCCCATGTGTATTTAGCCAAGGGCGATGCTTGACTTCTGCAAATCACTTTTCCAGTATCTCCTGCATCGCTGGCAAATTTAAGCAAAGCCGGCTGGTGATCAATTTCAGGTTTGTCTAGAATAAAAAATGGGATTATAAAAAAAAATTATTGAATGTTAATAGGTGTAGTGGAAGTAGTATTGGGGGTGAGTGTATCTTGAGTTCGGACACATAGGCTAGAGTAGACCTCTTTTGCTACGACTCTTCTATATCCCTTAACTCACACTCTGATTCTTATTTCTGTTCGGAAGAGCCATTGTTAATAAATATATTAATAATAATTTGGCTGCGACAAAAGCCTAAAAAAACTGATGACAATATACTTACGTTTGACAATCAAAAGGACCTCTCTCATTGATGAATTTCCAACTCCATTGTTGGCCACACACTGAAAGTGGCCCAAGTCTTCCCTTGTTACTTGAGTGATTCTTAGATATGAAGTTCCATTTTTGTCGTACATGATTGAAGTTCTCGCATTCATTTCTGGAAAGTCATCTCGTTTCCAAGTTATTGTGTCGTCTGCCAACGGGTTGGAGTCAGCAGTGCAAGAAAGGGTTGCATCCTCGTTTGGATTAACGATTACTGTTCCGCTGGTTTGAATTATACTTGCGGGATCTGTTAAAGAAAACAAAGGATGTAAAATGTAATTAATTTTATAAAGTAATGTGGTCGCGAATCATTGACAAATTAATTTAAATTTATCATATTTAAACAAAATACTTACATTGAACAGTAATATTAACACTTGTCATACTGCTTCCTTGTGAATTAATGGCCTCACAGTTGTATGTTCCAGCATCATTCCTACTTAGTTTAGTTATATTAAGTATAGGTCCATCGGAAACTATTCTCTCTGAGCCGCTAGCAGATGACATTTGCGTAATGGGAAGACCGTCCTTGGTCCAGGTGTAAGCAATGTTAGTAGGGTTACCATCTGCCTTGAGGTTGATAATCAGAGGTTCATTTTCGATACCAGTTATTGAGGGAGCGTTGTTTTCTTCAAACACTGGTTTATCTGCAACAAATTTGTAATAAGAAATAAAAACTAATAGTCATTCAATGACAAATTCCAGTAAAAATATTGTCTTGGTAATTCAGAATAGTGTCTACAGTTGCGGGTAATTAATGTTACTTACATAGAACTTGCAAAGTAATCGCATCATGTACAGATCTTTGTAGAGCCTCGTTGTGTGCCTGACAGGTGTAGATAATCCCGTTCATCTCTTCTGTGACGTTAACTTTCATTTCAATACTGGAAACAGTGCCACCATGTAAACCTATTAAAAAAATAAGTCAATTTAAATATGAAGGGGTCTGTGTCAGAATAGAAAATATTTTAGGGATATTTGAATCTGTGTCAGAATACAGTGCTTTTATAAAAAAAACTACTTACCAGGCTTTGTATAATTGGTCTGATTTTCTAATGGGATACCATCCTTCCACCAAGATAATTTAGCTGGTGGATTGCTAGAGCTAGAATCGCAGAACAATGAAGCTTCCTGGTTGGGCTTAAGTTCTAGAGGCTCTTGACGGATTTTAAGAGTGTCGGGAGGAACTACACCAAATAGAAAATAATAATTGTAATTTAGATTAATTGTAGAGACATATTTGACATACTAACTATGTACTACGTTCTTAGGTGAAACTCAATAAATTTTCAATTCGATTTAATATAGTATCCGACTTTTTTGAATTAGTCTAGTTTGTTCTTATTATATTAATTCAAGCAATCTAATTATTTTATAATTCTAAATATAATAAGAGAATGCAGTCACTCCTTATTCAAAAACAGGAAACAGTAATCTTCTACTTAATATTTAAGTAAATATGTAACCCTAGAGTTGTTGAAAACGTTTGCTTTTAGGTATTACACTAGACACAAAGCTTAAGAACGGATTTTAACCACTCTAACATTGATTGAAATTTGACTAATGTCAAAATGTCGAATTCCATTGAAAACCTGTTTAAATAGATTAATGAAAACCTTCGAACACTAAACCCCGTAGAAGCAGCATGATTTCTTATTGATTGAGTCTAATTTTTGCAAAGGGGCCAGGGGGAAAAGAACCCAAATTGCCACGTTTACATTATGTGATAAGATAACTAAAATGGCATAATTAAATAAACGGTATTTTCTTTAAAAATTAACATTATTATCATTTAAAATTAAATTGTAAAAGCCTATCTTACTGGTTCCACCAAGATAAATACAATAAAATATTTTTACTTTTGTTAAATGACATTACGTTAAACGTTTAAAAAAATTAACAGCGTGGCAACCTCGCCAACAACGGCGTGGTCGATGACGTACTGTCACTTGTTGTTGATGCCCGTCATTGTATTTTCAATTGTTGTGGACTAAAAGGTGATCCATGCTGAAAAGCGTGGTATTTTGTAATTTTTTATTGTTTTTTTGCGTTAAAGTCAATCTGGTTAAAAAGTGCAAGGTGTGTATGCCGTAGGAAACAAACGGTCCTTTTACAAGTAAGTAAAAGGCTTATTTATCTGTAAACAAAACATAGGCGTAGTTAAATATTTTAAGTATTGTTATGTAAACAAACAGCCGGTTCTTCAGCTGCCACTTTGTTTTAAATGTATTCTGCACGATTTTGTATTATTACTATTGAGATTCAAAAAATAATATACTTGCTACAATATTCTCTGGTTTAATGCTGTTATGGTTTTGTATTATTTTTAAGATTTACAAAGAAAAGTTTGTATCATTAAAGGTTCAGGAATGTTTTCAAATTGAGTTGACAACAATGTCTGGAGATCATTTACTCAAACAAACCTGCCTATAGTTTGAGGTTATGCTGCTTCTAGTAGTTCAATGTTCTGAGATGAAAACCGAAAATTGAAACGTAATAAGAACGTATTCCGTTTCACACGAAAACGAAGTATTTGTAAGCTAAAGTAAATACTAGTTAGGATTAAGACTTTATTTATTCAGGAGAGCTAATAAGACACCATTCTGTATTTCAGAGTAACAGTATATTATGTCTTAATTCACAAAACATACATTTTATAGATGCGCAAAAATAAACTTTGTTTTACCTTAGGGATGGTAGGGGTCTTTAACCCTTTATACATTTATATATATTTTGAATTTTGTCCACACGTCATTTAAGTTTTATTAGTAGATAGAGCGCAGGATGGGCTTAATGAATTTTAGCTCTAATGTACAGAATTGATTTTATTTTGATTTGGTACTTACAGTATACACTCATAGTAACGGTCTCAAACAACGGAATTTCCGTAGCAGAATTTGCAGCCTCGCATCGATATCTTGCCTCGTTGTCCGTTACGTTGGTCAATATTGTTATCTCTGCTGTTACGGATTTATCTGTAGTTTTCGTTGTAGAGTGAACCTTCTTGTCGTTCTTATACCAGGTTAGAGTTGCGAGCGGATTGCCTCCGGACGATGTGCAAGAGATTTTTTGAACAGTCCCAGCTGGGACGTGAGTTCCTTCTGTGTAACCATGGATAAAAGGTGGGGAAGGAGGATCTAAAATTTAAGGTTATATAAAAACAGTTATTTAAAGTGTACAGTTCTAACAATAGTGTATTACTCATGGTAGCATCAGATTGTATAAGTCTTGCTATGAAGGCACAATGACATAATCTTTTATTTCTTGTTATTTCGTGGTTAAAGTTATGTTTGGCTAAGTTCTGGACAGATAAAGAGAAGTTTCTAAATTGTAGCACTTTAAGATATTGCAGTTAAAAAAAGACTTGAGTTGTATCTGTAGTGAATGTAAAACCTTTTATTTTACAACAGAAAAATTGTTAACTTACATAAAACGTTAATGGTATGAGTAGAAACCACATTCTCCGTTAATTGCATATTTAAACCATGACAGATAATCACAAGGCTTCTTCTATTGGGCTCTACCATTGCTGTAATATTTGACGTAGTTATCCAACCTAGAAATATATAAACTAACGTAACCAAGCTATCAGTTTGTTTAATAATAAGTAAAACAATGAGTAAAGTACATATTATTTTGAATATTATATTTTTTGGTTTACCTCCTTCGGGTGACACAACAGTCCTTGAAGTAGCATTTCTAACTTGGCGTCCTGCCACCATCCATTTAATTTCAGCAGGTGGGTTGGAGTTAGCTGTGGTGCAAGTTAGTGGAACTGGATCTCCTACACGGGCTTCAGTTGGGCCTGAGATAGTCACGTGGGCTGGAGAAACTGTAAAAGATTCAGCACGTAGTATATTTTTAGATGTAAAACCTTTAACGGGTGTTTCAAAGCAATTCTTAAAAGCCAAAGTTGTACCCCGCCTTTCAGGAAAGCGCCTCTGCATCTGTTTAGACAGTCAAGCTGCGCTAAAAGCAATGTGCACTTCAGGAGTTGGCCGGAGTAAGAGAGGTGGAGCTCGTATGGGTCCCAGGTCACATGGGAGTCCCATGAAACTAGAAAGCGGAGGAACTCGCCAGGGGAGGATCCCGGCAGAAATGCGTCGGGCCAGAGCCTTTCCTGTGGCTCACAAGAGGGCAAATGAAGTCGCATCTAACAGAGTGGACCCAAAAAGAGATACAAAAGGAATGAACCAACACAGGAAAAGCCAGACAGGCGAAGGAGTATGTAACAGGATACAGCAAGTCCTGTAGGGACTGACTGCTCCATAGAACACAAGGAGAGGTGGGAGCCATAGTGTGAGTCTTAACCGGACACTGCGTCCTACAAGGACACTTGGCGAAGATGAGGGTGAAGGAAAAAGCGACGTGCGAGCGATGGTGGGCCGAGGACGAGACCTCGGCCCATTTCCTCTCATCATGTGAAGGATACAAGAAGGTAAGAAGTAAGGGATTCGAAGAGGAAGCCTTTGAGACCTTCTGAATCTGAGGTGGCCGATATTCTAGCCTTTGCACAGAAGACGGGCAGATTTCTTAGCGAAGGAAGGACGCAGTAGAGGGGATGCCCGGGGGTTTCTCGAATTTCTTTTAAGAATTACTTTGGAACAGGCTGACTTTTTTATAGCGTGTTTTTTATACATGTTTCTTAAGGTAAGAGAATCATTCAAAAACCGATTGTTTAATTTTTTTAATTTTAATTCCGTAGCATATGACATACTAAATATTTTATTTTGTTTGATTAACATAAATATAATTATTGATAAATATTTATTAATTCATATTTGATATTGCAGAAATTATTTTAAATGATATGATGCCGCAATGTTTAATATAATTACCGAAATTTAATTTATTAAAAAAATACCTATTCTAGTATGGATAATATTGCAGTCCTGAGTGTCAATATATTTAATTTAGTAGGGCATAAATGCATTACCCTAATTCTATATTATGTGTTGGTACTAGTTAAAATTGACGGGTAATTCGATTAAAAGTATAAATAAATCTGCAATTTTCTCTCCTTTGTTGACACAAATACTGCTTGCTTTATTATTTAAATATTGTTTTATTTATAAAACGATGTTCGAGGATACAAGATTAATTAGAAAAATTGAACCTTGATTTTGACACCAGATTATGAAATTTAGGTACAAAAATACTGGCGGTGTAGTAGTGGGGAGTGACCCGTGGGTTCAGCAAATAGGATAGAGTAAGAGGCGGGGGATCTATGGACACGGCCCTCCATACAACCGTGCAAAGAAAGAGAAAGCCTTCGAAAACAAGAAATATGCAGTTTTCTTTGACGTCAAATGAGCTTTTGACAAGGCAAGATATAAAAAAGCTCAATAAGTCGAGCAATGCAGAAAAATTACATCAGCCCGGTCCCCTTATCATGGACGGAGATGGCCTTATACGAGAGAGAAGTTGAGGCAAGTATAAAGGACGTCCAGGTCAAGAGGAGGGTAAAAGAAGGATGCCCCCCGGGCAACTGCCTATCGCCACAATTCTGGTGCCTCATAAGGGACAGTTTACTTCACAAACTGGAAGAGCAATAATTTGACGTTAAAGCGTACGCCGACCATGGACTGGTTATAGTACCGGGGAAGTACCTAGGCGTAATTTGCGAAAGGATGCAAAGGGAGTGCAAATTAATAGAGAACTGGTGCCAAGAGAACGGCCTCTCTGTCAACGCCAGCAAGACTGATATGTTTCTCTTTACAAAGAAGAGGAAGATAGAAGGCTTTAAGCACCGCAAATGTACGGACGACCACTTGCACTATCGCAAAAGGTTAGGTACCTGGGGATGGTGCTAGACAGTAAATTAGGCTGGAAACCACATATATACCGACTAACAACAAAGACGACAAAGACATTCTGGCAAGTGAGAAGGGTGGTAGGAAGAAAGTGGGGTTCAGCCCAAGGCTTATGCACTGGATCTACACGGTCATCATAAGACCAAGGATCCAATACGGATCCGTGATCTGGTGGCGGGGGGCAATAAAAACCACTAACGCCAAAAAGCTCGAAAGGATGCAGATGCTGGCGACCTTGAGCATCATAGGCGCTCCAAGGTCTACTCCCAACATAGCCGTGAACACTATCTTAGGCCTCCCATCGCTGTCCACCTGGATAAAGAAGGAAGCGATGACAGCATACCTTAGGAAAAGGCACGCGGGCGTATGGAGAAGGAGCGCTGGACAAAAAGGACATTCGAAGGTCGCGACTGTGACGGAAAAAGAGATTCCTCTCAACGTAGAGGCTAGCGATGCCAGAGAAGCGGTTAAAGCAGAAAAGGAGATAACGTGTAACCATACAGACAAGGGATGCATGAAAAAAGGATGGGGTTGAATTCCTTAGCGATGCCACGGTCTGCTATACAGACGGATTAAGGCTAACAGACTGGAATTCGAATGGCGCAGGGGGATACGTGGAAAGCATGGGTATTAGAAAAAGCTACTCGCTGGGGTCCAATACAACAGTCTTTCAGGCGGAGGTTTACACTATACTGGCGGTAACATGGCATAACGAAATTAGGAACGAACCGGGAAAGCGCCTTGGCATCTGTTCAGACAGTCACGCTGCGCTGAAAGCACTGTGCAAACCAACTATGACCGCGGGTTAGGTGCACTGTACATAAATTTGGTCGGAGTAAGAGAGGTGGAGCTCGTATGGGTCACAGGCCACATGAGAGTTCCAGAAAACGAGAAAGCGGACAAACTCGCCAGGGAATGACCCCGGCAGAAATGCGTCGGACCAGAACCTTTCCTGGGACTCACAAGAGGGCAAATGAAGTCGGCCCTAACAGAGTGGACCCCAGAAAGAGATACAAAAGGACCATTCCATACCAATACAGGAAACGCCAGACAGGCGAAGGCGTATGTGACAGGATACACCAAGTCCCATAGAGACTGGCTGCTCCGTAGAACACGAAGAGAGGTGGGAGCCATTATGGGAGTCCTAACTGGACACTGTGTCCTACAAGGACACCTGGCCAAAATGAGAGTGAAGGCCGACGCGACGTGCGACCGATATTGGACCGAGGACGAGACCTCGGCGCATTTTCTCTCATCATGTGAAGCATATAAGGAGGCAAGAAGAGAGGTATTTGAAGAGGAAGCTTAAGACTAAGGACCTTCTGAATCTCAGATGGCCCGATATTCTGGCCTTTGTACAGAAGACGGGGGATGCCCGGGGGTTGGTAAAAAGGGTGCTTTATGTGCCTAGTCGCCAGGCCTAAAGCCTACCCCACACTACTACTACTAAGAGGCGGCGGATAAAAGGTCGAAAGTACAAAAGGTCGAAAGTAAAAAAGATCGAAAATGAAAACTTCCCTGACTTATTTCCCGGGATTCACACCGTCTAGGATCCCGGGAACGAAGTCAGGGAAGTTATGAATTATCTAGTATGATAGCAACCTGTTCCTGTAGACCAGCAGTTTATTACTTGTTTTAGTGTTTAACTAATATATTTTTTTAATTATATTTTTATATTCAACACCCTTATCACATTTTCAAAGATATTTTTCCTTGTGAAATGAAAGTATGAAATTTTTACTTACATAAAACAGTCATGTCAATCTCGGCCTTAAGAGGAGCTTTAGACATTATATTGCTTGCTTCACACTTGTATCTGGCCTTGTTATCACTGGCATCGGCCGTAAATGTATAAACGTTCTCTGATACTCTTCCGGCTGTCCGATATGCCATTCGGATTTGTTCGCCATTTTTGTACCTGTCAAAAACAAACTCATTGAAAATCGATAGTAAACAGACAAAGAGAGACTAAGAGAGAGCAGGACTAACGATTAAATACAATGTTGGATGATGCGGCGGCGTTAGATTCAGTCGATGATTTTAACACAAATCTTTTTTCCGTTTTAGCTTAAAAAAAGTTTTTGTTTTTAAAATAAATTTTGGTTACCTATTTCAATTAAAAAATACGGAAAACATTTGAAATTTGGTGAACTCGTGTATTAGAATAGGAACAATAATTATATATAAAAATGATTTAAAAAAAAATTATACAAGCAATCTTTTTCTAGAAAAACTTTTAATAAATGTAAGTGTCATAATAAACGCAATATTTTTGTTGATGTTTTATATGTTTAGAAACCATTTTTTAGGTAGATATAACAATAACAAATCTTTGTTGGTTTTTGTAAGTTAATGTTAGCAAAAATAAATGGTTAAGTTCTTTTTTTGGTCAAAACCCTTTTTTCCCATATTACTTAAACTTTAAAAATCCTGAAGCTTCAAAAAAGAGGAGTGTTATATGAACTTATTTTCTTAATTTGGCCTTTAATATTTACACCCTTTATAATTCAGTTTATACTCGTTTCAGTCTTAGTCTTCTAGAAAGAAATATAATTTTTTTAATAATAAATAAATTAATTTTATCAGACTCAGACAAAGATATAACCTCTTTTAAGGATAAAAATTAACCGCCATATTTTCACACATGTGCAAAGTCTTCTTTTCACATCTTATAGCAGCTGATCGCTTTCAGACGACGCGACGTGTTGGATCCGAGATCAAACCAAGCAAACGCGCGTGGGCCTTTACGTCTTGCAAAAAAAACCTCTACTGGACTTCAGCGGCCATAGTAAAATGAATCAGCTGTTTTCGTAGAATGCCCTATGACTTAAAATACTGTCTAACCTCAGACTATCTGACTCGCCAATAGGAACTTATTGCAATAAAGCCAGGCAGTAATAGTGCCCGGCACTTTTCTGTCAGTTTTCCATTGAAAACTGACAGTCGGTCTTTCAAAATTACACCAAAGTCGAATTTATAAATTCAGTAGTTTATTTTCCATTAATAATGGCGGCCCTATTAATTATAATACACAAAGGACTAATTTTGAAAGAAGACAGCTGTTCTTATAATCCGAAACTCATAGTTAAAAGCTCAGAATACTGCCCAGTACTATTACTGCCTGGCCTTATTGCAATAAGTCCCTAATATTCCTTACATTTGGTACCATATTCGAACATTTTTAATAAAACAAAAAATTAGGGACCTATTGCAATAAAGCCAGGCAATAATTGTGACGGGCACTATTATGAGATTTTCTTATTATAAGAACAGCTGTCTTCTTTCAAAATTAGGCCTTTGTGTATTATAAGAGCGAAAATTAATAGTGCCGCCACTATTAATGGAAAATAAACGACTTTTGTATGTCAATTTTGAAAGATCAACTGTCAGTTCTCAATGTGAATCTCTCAGAATAGTGCCCGGCACAATTAGTGACTGGCACTATTGCAATAAGTCCCTATTAATGTCAACAACTTAGAAATTAATAACTTACCAGATAAGTTGTGCAGGCGGATTGCCTCCCCTGCTCCTGCAAACCAATTCCACCGTTTGGCCCCGTTTTATAGTTTCTCCCTCGGTGTAACCCTCGATGTAGGGAAGTCCCGGGGGATATAAAACGCTGAGTTGCACTGTCGCCCTCATGGGAACGTCAGAGCTGAGAGCTTCGTGCCTAGCTTCGCATGTATATTCGGCATAATCGTCTTCGGCTGTAGGCTTCAGGGCTATGCGAGAATGCGTGTCGAATCTAGTTACCCTTTTGTCGCCGTTTTTGCCGGGTATTTCTATCACTTGGTCCTCGCGATTTGCTGTAAATAAATAAGACATTTTATTTACGAACCTAAATTTTAGTTCCCTCGAATTTAAAAATCAAACAAGCTTAACATCACGGGAGTCCAAGATCTAATGGATATCTAATAAGTGTTTCGTCCTTATGACTTTGTCTTGTTTTTATCAAACTCTTAGAATAGAAATATAAATAAATTGGTAAAAATTTTTTTTTAAGTTACAAGCTTTTATAATTATTATGATAATATTAGAATGTTAGAAAATTATTTTTTAATTTTTAGTGCATTTTATAAAAGCTGTGACTTAAAAAAAAATTTTTGCCAATTTATTTTCTACTTTTTAGTCTCAGCTATCTACTCTATTAAATGAAAATATTTGTTCAATAACAGAACAGAAGAGTTTATTCTAGATTATAATGAAATCGCTGATCGTGAGTTGTTTGGAAACTCATTTTTCTACTGGGGGAAGGAGAGGGTGGGGGTAGAGGTAGGAATATATTTTTTGTTTGGGTTGTATTGCCATCGGACCTTTATGCATATACCAAATTTTATAAAAGTCATTTGAAGTGAAGTGTGTCAAAAACGTATTTTTTATGGAAGGGGGTGGGGGGTAGGGGTGGGAAGACATTTTTTCATTATTGTTCTATTGTCATCGGACTACTATATGTATACCAAATTTCATCCAAATCGGATAATGGGAAGGTGTCAAAAACGCATTTTCTATGGAAGGGGGTGGGAGTAGGGGTGGGAGGATATTTTTTTTTATGTTGTATTGTAATCGGACTACTATGTGAATACCAAATTTCATCCAAATCGGATAATGGGAAGTGTGTCAAAAACTCATTTTTCTATGAAAGGGGGTGGGAGTAGGGGTGATAGGATATTTTTTTCTTAATATTGTATTGTCATCGGATCACTATATGTATACCAAATTTCATCCAAATCGGATAACGGGATGTGTCAAAAACAAATTTGTTTTTCTTAATGTTGTATTGTCATGGGACCACTATGTGTGTACCAAAGTTCATCCAAATCGGATAATGGAAAGTGTGTCAAAAATGCTTCACAAGATTTGGTAGATAGTTAGTTAGATAGTTAGATAGTTAGATAGTTAGATAGTTAGATAGTTAGATAGTTAGATAGTTAGATAGTTAGATAGTTAGATAGTTAGATAGTTCGATAGTTAGATAGTTAGATAGTTAGATAGTTAGATAGTTAGATAGTTAGATAGTTAGATAGTTAGATAGTTAGATAGTTAGATAGTTAGATAGTTAGATAGTTAGATAGTTAGATAGTTAGATAGTTAGATAGTTAGATAGTTAGATAGTTAGATAGTTAGATAGTTAGATAGTTAGATAGTTAGATAGTTAGATAGTTAGATAGTTAGATAGTTAGATAGTTAGATAGTTAGATAGTTAGGTAGTTAGATAGTTAGATAGTTAGATAGTTAGATAGTTAGATAGTTAGATAGTTAGATAGTTAGATAGTTAGATAGTTAGATAGTTAGATAGTTAGATAGTTAGATAGTTAGATAGTTAGATAGTTAGATAGTTAGATAGTTAGATAGTTAGATAGTTAGGTAGTTAGACAGAACATCTGAAGCTAAATAAAAGCTTGTAAAAAGTATGTTTTTGTACGAACAGTAATTTTTCGATACTGGCTCAAATATACCCATGTCAACGACTTTCATCTGTCCCTGCTCATGTTTAAAATATACTATTTGATAGATACGGAATTACTACACATGAAACACAAAATACATTTAGGATTAATGCCTGATTGATCAAAATTAAACCCATAAGTCACAAAGTTTCCTTTGAAGTAAATTGGCGCATCTTTTCTTTTAAGTTGGTTTTATATTTCTCGAATATTTTAGTAAAAGCCCCCAAAAATACAAATTACATTTAAAAAAAAAGTTATTAGTTGCTACATTGATGGACAAATTTATCAGTGTTCCCAAAAGCTACTGCTAAAAAAATCAGACTTCTGCAACCTTTCCAGATCTCAGAGTATCTTAGCTGAGCACACTTCCAAATCAAATGGTGCAAATCAAAAATCAGTTTTTAAGGATCCTTATATTTAGGGTTCCGTTGTTATTCTTTCCTTAAGTGAATGTTGGTGTAAATGGCCATATAACTGTGTAAGTGAGTGCGAGAAATATGACAAAAGTATGTAAGTATTACAAACTATCAGCAATGCCAATCGTGTAAGGGTTTACGTAAGTTAATACTGTGTCTATAGATAAAATCTTAGTACTTGACTTGGGTACATAAAATAAGGCAAATATTAACTTTCCGGCTTAGTTATTAAAAGAGCGTTTCTGGGTCGTTGCAGCCCGCAAAATATTGACTTGCAAAAGGGGATTAGCTGAATTAATCTTTGTAAGGTGAATTTTATAGAGGCAAAAGCGGCTTTGCAGCTCGCTTCGGCTGGGAACAAAAGCTGCCTTTTTTTAAGCCAACTAAACACAGAACTGCAATTTTTACAGAACGAACCAGGGGTAGAATTTTTCTATGGTCCATAAGGAAGGAACTTTTCAGTTTTATGTAAGTGCGTGCATCAAACGGAGTGATAAACAACCAGAATAATAACTTAAAAATCTGCTTGTTCCTAAATATAAATAATTCAATTACTTTTACAACAAACAAAATTTTAAAGTGTTATTCTTGTTATTGATTTACGTTTTACATTCACTAAAGTCAATTTTTACACCACAGTTTACCAATCTATTGGTAAGCCAAGTTTTATTTAATTTTAGGTTTTTTTTAATGCATTTTTAGTCTAACGAGACTTTATCAGAACCGATTAGACGAAAAATTAATAAACACTCAACATTCATTTGAAGAGATATATACAAACATAGTAAAAAGCTTGAAGAAATCAAGCAAAGAAGCTGTTGTATACCAAGATAATAGGAATAACAATAAAATGTGGTGGACGGAGGAAATACAGGAAATTGTCAAGGAGAAAAAACGCACATACTTGAAATGGCTCAGTACTAAAGAGCAAAGAGACCTAGAAATCTACAGGGAAACCAGAAGACAAGACAACTAAGAAATTTGATATGCACGGAAAAATTAAATGTTCGAGTGCAAATGCCACGAGTGATTGTGAAAGCAATTCAGCTTCTAAACAATACTATGCTAGGTCGAAGATTAAAGAAAGTAAAGCTGTTTGCGCTAGTGAACTAAGTAAAATATATAAAAGAAAATAATACTACAAACACAACACAAATGTGAGTAATAGATGAATCAAAGCAGGAAAGATTATTGAGTAAACCCTAAATTTAAATATAACTTTTCGCGAGTTAAGTATTAACTTTAGAGTTAATTGTTTTTAAAAAATTTTATTTTGCGTAGTAACTTTAAAGTAACAATAGTACGATCTTAAGTCTACAGAAGCTTTGCTGGGAATAGTTTAATTTTCTCCTAACAATTCATATAATAGTAAAAAAGTGCAAAGTTAGCAAACACGTGTGGTTATAAAAATGCTTATCTAATATAATAAAAATAAATTATGTGAATATAACTCCTCCCTCCTTAGGTCTGAAAATCACGGAGTTGAAGACGGAGTTGTTTTCAGGCTCAACTTCAGAGTTGCGGCTGGATTTTGCTTCTTCATCAGGTGGTTGCTTTACCACTGTTTTTCTTGACGTTTTGTGTCGGCAAGACTTCAGTGAAACTCCATTTTTCCAAAAGTAAAATATCATCATGGCTATGACAATCATAATGATAACTGAAGTAACGTAAGACGTGATGTGGCTGGCATGAAATTCATTTTGAATCTTGATTGGTTTTAATTTATTGGCAATATCATTTAATTTATAGATATTGGCAATATCGATTTTTGTTAAATTTGTTGATTCCAAAATTCCTGGTTGCTTAAATTTTTGGAATTCAATATTTGGTAAGATCAGTGGTCTTCCTTTTATTAATTGGTTTTCGTTTCTGTATTTTCGATTTGCAACTGTTACTTCACATGACTGTGGAATTCTAATTAAAATCGGTTTACTAGTTCCAATATATTGACTAGTGCGGCATTTTGTGTGGACCATTTCAGTTTTGGCTGGCATCACCAGTAGTTGGTCTTGTGCGATTTGTTCGATTATTGATTCTTGTAGATTGATGTTAAACACAGGGCAGTTTTGTGGTTGAAAGCCCTCTGTGAGTCTAAGGGTGCAATTGTCATCGGTGGTGAATCGTTCTTGGCAGTAGTACGTTTCTTCTAATTGTGGGCAGGCTTCTTCATGGAACTGATTTTTCTGTAAGCTTCGTGCCAAAAAAGGGTATCGAGGTACGAAAATTTGGTTATTTTGGATAGTAGGTATTAATTGGTAAAATGTATATGTTTCGGGTTCAATAATTGGGACATGAATTGCAAAAATTAATTTTAAGTTTGAAAAAGTTATTTGTGTACCCAAAAATTGATAGTAAGTTAAGACATTATTAAAACTTGGAATTTGACTAGGCTTGTAAATTTTCTTTAAATATTCCATCATTCGAATCAGTTCAGTGCCTGAAATAATTGAGTTATGCAAAGTGTTTAATTTTGCAAACATTATGGCGTCTCCTAAATTATCGACAAAAGTAATAAGATTTTGGCAATCTAAATTGATTTGTGATAACAAATTTTGGAAAGTCAAATAGATATTTAAATCTCGAATTGTTGTTCCCATATAATTTTGTAATCTTTTTAAACTGTTTTCTAATTTATTTTGGTTACTACTAAGAACTGTTAAGGTTTTGTTATAATCTCGAATTAAGGTTTTTGATAACGAGATTTGTAAATTCATTTCTTGAACAATGGTTTTTTGATTTTTCTGTAAGTGAGATATTACTTGTTCGTAACGTTCACCATCTTCGGAATCAAGGGTTCCAAAAAGCCATTTATTAATTTTTCCGACAACATTAATTAAACCTCGTTTATTCCTGATAACAGGGTGCAAATTTAAAATTTTATTTTGAGTGGTTTGTATTAAATATTCCGTTCTCAAAAGTGAGCTTTCGGAAAGACTGTTTAAAGATATCGGATTTGTATTATTGTCTTTTAAAAAGTTTTGTTTAATCATTGAGAAATATTTTTTAATTTTTGAAAATTGATCGATTATTGATTGAAGATCAATATAATGCAAAAAAGTATGTTTTGTATAAATTTGTTTTGAGCTACCTAGTTGGATAGGAAGAAGGGGGTTATTTAAGGTCGTAATTTGCACGTCATCATTGCTGCTGACTACTATTAGTGACGTCATTATGACTGCTACTATGAGGGCGTTCCTCGGGAGTGTCATTTTGAACCTGTAAAGAAGATTTCTTTTTAGTTTTTGGTTTTCGCGCACTCGATTTATGATAAGTGCCTTTTGTGGTGAAAATCTTTTTAGGAGTTTGTCTCTTTACTGCGGTTTTTGTAAATTTGGGGGCATCTTTTGATCTCGATTTCGTTTGTATGTAGGCGTCAGAATGATTTAAGAAATCTGGGGGGTCCGATCGTTTTTCGTTTACCTTGTTTATATTTTTCTCTTTAACTTGCTGGTTTGTTTCTTTTATTTTTTCGTATAACTTTTGAGTTGTTTCTTTGTGTTTTTGGACATAGTCTGAAACAATGGCTGCGTTCGATATGCTAAAGGGGTCGATATTACTTATGTGCCCTTTTACCACTTCAAAGGGGGTAAATTTATGTACAGAGTGAATCGAATTATTATAACCAAGGCATGCGCGTTGCATGAGTTGCTCTGCGCTTGATTTTGGATTATCTTCCTTTAAACATCTAAATGCTTCAATAATGGAAGAATGGAATCTTTCCACGGGGCTATTTGAATTCGAATTTTTGGCGGTTCCTATGTGAAGTTGGATTTTGTGTAATTTGCAAAAATCTTGAACGTCCTTATTTTTAAATTCAGTTCCTGGGTCAACGGTTATTTTTAAAGGTAAGCCGTGGTGGCTTGAGAAGGTCAGTAATGCATCTGTGACTGATGTACCGGTCAAGGTCTTTAAAAGGTACGCCTGGCCGTATCGAGAAAATGTGTCGTACAACGTTAAAAATATTTCTTTTGATATGCGAAATGAATCAACATGTACATGATCAAAAGGTTTTGAACTCGTGGGCGTCAAGTTAAATTTAATCACTGGAGGATCCCTATCGTATTTATTCCTTTGGCATGTTTCACAGTTGTTGACATATTCAGTAATGTCTTCGATCATTTTAGGCCAATAAAAATTTGAAGATATTGATGTTTTCATTTCGTTAATGCCTCTATGACATGTTTTTGTGGTATGATACAGGGTGAGTTTTTCTTTTTGCTCTTCTCTTACCTCTACGTCTACTAATAATTTTGGGCAATGTATTATTTTGTAAGATGCATTTTTAAAGATATTTTGGACAGTTGTTGTAAATAATGGGGCCAAAATTGAGGTTCTAAAGAAAATACCGTATCGTTGTTTTGGTTCTAAAAATTCTTTTATAAATTTAATTATGTCTTGCTGTGCATCATTGGCAGTTAGTGTGACGTAATATCTCGTATTTTCAAAGACTTTGTCAAATTTACATTGCATCTTATCTGTATCGCTAATAGTCATTATTATTTGATTTTTATATTGATTTAGAGGTCTTTCCGATATTGGTATTGCCAATATTGGTTCTTCAGCTGATGAGTGAACAGTTTCTCCATCTGAATTTTCATCCTGGGATTGATTATTTGATTGATTTGATTGATTTTTTGATATTCTCTTTGATTGATTTGATATTGATTGATTATTGTCATTATTATTGGTACTGGGTGATTCTTCTGGTTGGTTTTCAGGTTCTAGCGGTGTTACAAAGCTTTCTGGTCTGTCTAAAAATTCTTGTATGACATCATCGGAATCTCCCGCATTATTTTGTACTGAAGCCGTTTCCAAGGCATTGAGATCTACTGGGTTTCTAGACAATGCGTCGGCTGCGTTATTGGATTTACCTTTTATATATTTTATTGAGAAGGTATATTCGTCTAATTTTAATCTCCAGCGTACGAGTCTCGAATTTGGTTCTTTTAAGTTCATAAGCCAAGTAAGTGGTTGATGGTCGGTATACACGGTGAATTCTCTACCAAATAAGTATGGTCGAAAATATTTACATCCCCATACTATTGCTAAACATTCTTTTTCGATCGTTGCAAAATTAATCTCTGCAGGGTTTAATGTTCTTGATGCATAACAAATTGGGTGTCCATTTTGTGACAAAATGGCCGAAATCGCATAATTCGATGCATCTGTCGTCATTTCAAACGGTTTAGTAAAATCGGGATATGCAAGTACTGGTTCTGAACATAAAATAGTTTTGCAAATATTAAAGCAGTCTACAAATTCTTTTGTGTGTTCCACTTTATTATTTTTCTTTAAGCAATTAGTCATTGGTTTTGTGATTTTCGCGAAATTTTTAATAAATTTTCGATAATAGCCTAATAAACCTAGGAATGATTTGATTTGTTTTTGGGTTTTTGGTATTGGAAATTTTGCTATTGCCTCTAGTTTCTTTTTATTTGGTTTAATTCCTTCTGTTGTTACAACGTGACCTAAAAATTCGCATTCTTTTTGTAAAAATTCTGATTTATCCAACTGAATTTTTAAGTTTGCGTCTCGGAATTTTTGAAAAATTAATTTTAGGTTATTTATATGTTCGGTGAGGCTTGTACTGAAGCAAATACAGTCATCCATGTAAATCATGCAAATTTTGTTCTGGAGGTCTTTGAGGACTTCATCCATGGCTCGTTGGAAAGTAGAGGGTGCATTTTTAAGTCCGAAAGGCATTCTCAAATACTCGTAATGGCCATTTTCTACGTTAAAAGCTGTCTTCTGAATAGAGTTTGATTGCATTTCTATTTGATGAAAACCACTAGCGAGGTCTAAAGTGGTGAAATATTGAGCTCTACCTAATTTATCGAGTATATCTGATATATTGGGAATTGGATATCGATCTGTAATTGTTTTCTCATTGATTTTGCGGTAGTCTACTACAATTCTCCATTTTTGTCTTCCAGAGGCGTCCATTTTCTTTGGAACAATCCATATTGGAGATGACCAAGGACTGCATGATGGTCTAATAATATTTTTGTCAAGCATTTCTTGAATTTGTCGTCTGACCTCTTCTTTGTGTATGTATGGGTAGCGATATGACTTTGTATGTACCGGTATTTCATCGTTGGTTTTTATTTCATGTTTTACAGCGGAGGTGAAAGATAGTTTTTCTCCTTCTTTATAAAAGATGTCCGAAAATTCTCGACATAATTTGGTAATTTCTCTTTTTTCTTCTATATTCATGTGATCTGTTCTAATCAAGTGATCTATTTCCTTTTTTATTGATTGGTTTGATATTGGCATTGATTGATCTGATTGACTATAATTTTTAATGACCGATTCAAATGTAAACATTTCAAAATAATTTTCTTCGAAGGGTTGAACTCTTAGGGGTTGTTCGAAAGTAAGGGATAAATTTCGATCAGTGGGGTTTTGAATCTCTACGCATGCCCATCCATCTTTGGCATTTGTTATTATTGGCGGTATTAAAAAATTACCAATTTTATTTCCATTCGTTAATATTTCGCCCTCGTCTATAGAAACGGGTATTAATTTTAAAGCCTTTTCCTTGGGTCCTAATGCTACTGTTGAGCTTGTGTCAAAATGTTGTCGATATATGAATGGTATTTTTACATTCGATCCAATCAATTGTTGGTTAATGATGTCCAGGTTGATTTCAAGTTGTCTAAGGTCGTTTATACCTATTACACCGTCGAAAAAATCGTGGAAGTCGAATAAAACGAACTTAATATATGTGTTACAATTAAATTCTGCGAACGCAGGGATTTCTGCTTCAAACTGCGTTTCTGTGCAACCTGTTGCCGTTTTAATTTTATTTTGTTTTCTAAAAATACAATTTGGAAAAAATTCTTCAGCGATTGATGGTCGAAGAACCGAACGACAACTTCCTGTATCGATTAATAATTTACATTTTGGATGTTTAATTTCGATATAAGGAAGTGCGCTGTTGCCAGAGCTATTTATTTCTACTAGGTTTGATTTTGTTTGGAGCTGACCTCTTGAAAATTTTCGGTTTTATTTTTAGTTTCCGAGATATTTAAATTTTGAGTTGAAGTTCCGGGATTTTGCATTTCATTTCCTTGGTTTTGGTAATAAACATTAGTTTCATATGACTGATCGGTGTATGGGTTATAATCATCGCTATGGTACTGGTTATAATCATGGCTATCGTACTGATTATAATCATAGCTATTATATTGGTTGTAATCATGGTCATCGTATTGGGTATAATCATAGTCATTGTATTGGTTATAATCATGGCTATAATTATTTTGAGAAGATACATCATTCATGTGTAATTCTTCGAAATGAAATTGAGGTGGTTTAGGATAACGTTGCCAGTGTTGTGGTAGTTGACTTTGTTGGCTATGTACGCGTCTAAATGTATTATTAGATGTCACGGACATTGGGGTAGGTTTTGGTAATTGATCTTGTGGTGTATTTTTTGGTTTAAATACGTCTGGTTTGGGACCGAAAACTTGTTCACCTGTGAAAAACTTTTTTGGTGGCATTGGTCGTGGTTGAATATTTATTGGACCAGTAGGAAACCTATTTTGGTTAGCAAAATTTTGATTAGAGAAATTTTGATTTTGAGGTCGCTGCTGAAAGAAGTTTGAGTTTTGACCAAAATAATTTTGAGGTTGTCTTTGGAAATTATTAAACGGTTGTCTTTGTTGAAAAATATCTGGGTTTTGAAAATTATTAAACGGTTGATTTGGTGAGCTAAAAATGTTTCTATTAGGTACTTGTTTTGAACTTGAAGGGAAATTGTGATTATTTTGAGAACCATATAATTTTTCGAAATTTTCGAATTCGTTGACTTTAGTCATGGCTTCTTCTAACGAATCGGGTTTATTGAAAAACATATTGTCACGGATTTTACCTGTGCAATTTGCGATAAAAGTATTTAATGCAGTTTTTTCATATTCATTTTTCAAAATAGCAAATGTTTCGAGGGGTAGATTTTCTTGTCGAACCATTTGATTGATTGCGTTTGTAAGGTGCTTAAGCCGTGTACCAAAAGAAAAAAGATCTTCGTTTTTAAAAGGTTTGGTGCGAGCTAAATCTTGAATTAAGCATTCTTTATCTCTTCGATCAGAAAAACATTGTTTTAAAGCTTCCTTTAATTCGAAATAATTTTGTATATCACTTCTATTGCCTACCAATTTTTCGGCATTACCTGTCAATTTACTTTGGATGTGATCAAAAATTAATGCATTAAGTGTCTCATTTCGTGCAACTGAATAGTCTTGTACTAACCTATCGCATTTGTTTAAGAAAATATTAAGAGTTTCATAACTACCATCATAAGGTCTTAAAGTATTTAACCTTGCCCTTAATAAATCCCATTCTATACGTGGTGGTTGAGGTAGTGGCATAACATTACCTTCTTGATTTGCCATTTTTGACGGTCTTATAACGTTTGCAAAATTTTGAAACCGATATTCAAAATGTTTTGGTTGTTTTTTCTCTGTTTTTGATTTAAACTGATTCGAAAATAAACTACTTAAAGAATCCGAATCAGAATCACTGTCTGAGCTCATAAAAATTACAAAAAATAAATTTTTAAATGTTTTTTAATACTAATTCCTTTTTTCAAAATTCTAAAATTCAGTTTTCGATTTTTGTTGAATTTTATTTATTTTTGTTTTTCCTATTCTATTATTAACCTAGTTGATCGCAATTGATCTTGCCCTAAATCTATTGATCCCAATTGATCTTGCCTAAATATAGTGATCCCAATTGATCTTGCCTAAACTAATGATCCCAATTGATCTTGCCTAAAAGTAATGATCCCAATTGATCTTGCCTAAACTAATGATCCCAATTGATCTTGCCTAAAATTAATTGATTGCAATTAATCACGCCCTAAAATTATCTCTACCGAAATCTTACACGATCTAGGAAGAGGCGAAAAGGAAAATTTGGCACTTACGATTTTTGTGGTCTTCTTGCGTCGTGGTTGCTTTATCGCTGTGGCCCAAATTAATCCTTCCCCGATTCACCAACAGAGAACTGCGACTTGTCACTGTTAAAGTTCTTTTTGCGTTTTAAAGAGTTGAAACTCACGAACCGATTAAAGTTTTTGTTTTTTAACCGATACTAAACGCATCCGCACGACTGCGCCAGTTAAGTATTAACTTTAGAGTTAATTGTTTTTAAAAAATTTTATTTTGCGTAGTAACTTTAAAGTAACAATAGTACGATCTTAAGTCTACAGAAGCTTTGCTGGGAATAGTTTAATTTTCTCCTAACAATTCATATAATAGTAAAAAAGTGCAAAGTTAGCAAACACGTGTGGTTATAAAAATGCTTATCTAATATAATAAAAATAAATTATGTGAATATAACTCGCGTAAATTAAGTTAAAACAAAATTGCTAATTAGTCTTATTGATGAGCTAGTGAACTAAGTAAAATATATAAAAGAAAATAACACTATAAACACAACACAAATGTGAGTAATAGATCAATCAAAGCAGGAAAGATTGTTGAGTAAACCCTAAATTTAAATATAACTTTTCGCGTAAATCAAGTTAAAACAAAATGGCTAATTAGTCTTATTGACGAGCTAGTGAACTAAGTAAAATATATAAAAGAAAATAATACTACAAACACAATACAAGTGTGAGTAAGAGATGAATCAAAGCAGGAAGGACTGTTGAGTAAACCCTAAATTTAAATATAACTTTTCGCTTAAATTAAGTTAAAACAAAATGGCTAATTAGTCTTATTGACGAGCTAGTGAACCAAGTAAAATATATAAAAGAAAATAATATTACAAACACAATACAAATGTGAGTAATAGATGCATCAAAGCAGGAAGGACTATTGAGTAAACCCTAAATTTAAATATAACTTTTCGCGTAAATCAAGTTAAAACAAAATGGCTAATTAGTCTTATTGACGAGCTAGTGAACTAAGTAAAATATATAAAAGAAAATAATACTACAAACACAATACAAATGTGAGTAAGAGATGAATCAAAGCAGGAAAGATTGTTGAGTAAACCCTAAATTTAAATATAACTTTTCGCGTAAATTAAGTTAAAACAAAATTGCTAATTAGTCTTATTGATGAGCAAGTGAACTAAGTAAAATATATAAAAGAAAATAACACTACAAACACAACACAAATGTGAGTAATAGATCAATCAAAGCAGGAAGGACTGTTGAGTAAACCCTAAATTTAAATATAACTTTTCGCGTAAATTAAGTTAAAACAAAATTGCTAATTAGTCTTATTGATGAGCTAGTGAACTAAGTAAAATATATAAAAGAAAATAATACTACAAACACAATACAAATGTGAGTAATAGATGAATCAAAGCAGGAAGGACTGTTAAGTAAACCCTAAATTTAAATATAACTTTTCGCTTAAATTAAGTTAAAACAAAATGGCTAATTAGTCTTATTGACGAGCTAGTGAACTAAGTAAAATATATAAAAGAAAATAATACTACAAACACAACACAAATGTGAGTAAGAGATGAATCAAAGCAGGAAGGACTGTTGAGTAAACCCTAAATTTAAATATAACTTTTCGCGTAAATTAAGTTAAAACAAAATTGCTAATTAGTCTTACTGATGAGCTAGTGAACTAAGTAAAATATATAGAAGAAAATAATACTACAACCACAATACAAATGTGAGTAATAGATCAATCAAAGCAGCAAGGACTGTTGAGTAAACCCTAAATTTAAATATAACTTTTCGCGTAAATCAAGTTAAAACAAAATGGCTAATTAGTCTTTTTGACGAGCTAGTGAACTAAGTAAAATATATAAAAGAAAATAATACTATAAACACAACACAAATGTGAGTAACAGATGAATCAAAGCAGGAAGGACTGTTAAGTAAACCCTAAATTTAAATATAACTTTTCGCTTAAATTAAGTTAAAACAACATTGCTAATTAGTTTTATTGACGAGATTGTAACACAATAAACAGTGTGTTTGACAAATTAAAAAAAATTCTTTCCATTTGTATCAATGATGCGCTCCGGGAAATAGAGTTAACTCTGTTTTAAATTTTATTCTGCCCTCAATAAAACTAGCAGAAGCTTTTGGTCGCTAGTTTTAAATCAAAATCAATGCGGTTTCAGATTATGTTTTTCCAATTTCGGATTATATCGTAGGGTTGCTTTGTTCATCTTTTATTTTGTTTTAAATCTAATTATTGTGTTTTGAAATTTTATAAAGAAAAAAAGAGTAGCTTAGGCAGGCAGTTTTAAATCTAATTATAGTGTGTTTGAAATTTTATAAAGAAAAAAATAGTAGCTTAGGCAGGGAGCACGTCTCCCTTCCCAAACATAAAAGAAATGGATCCATGAAGGATCTCATACCTTCCAAAATATGATATACGAGGGTGGATCAAATATAAACAAGCCTTTATTTATAAACTAGTTACTTAGAAACATGACACAAAACAGAAATTTTTTCTACTTTTCTACACATCTCTGTTAATACACTTTTCCCAACGGTTTGAAAGTTTCCTAATCCCGTTTTCATAAAAGGAAGCTGAGCGGGTATATAACCAGTTGCGCACGAATGCCTTCACCTCTTCATTGGTCTGAAATTGCTCGCCTCCCAGTGAATCTTTGAGTGGGCCAAACATATGAAAATTGCAAGGTGACAAATCTGGACTGTGTGGAGGGTATTCCAGCACAGTCCAGTGCATTTCATTGATTTTGGACTGTATTAAAGCTGCAGTATCAGGTCTAGCGTTGTAATTAGAAGCAACAAGTCTTGGATGGGGGTGTGCTTTTCTCTTTAGGCGATAATCAAGCTTTACTTGGTCGAGTAAGTTGCAGTAGTAAGCCGCCTTTATTGTTATTCGCTCGTGCAAGAAATCGACCAACAAAACTCCTCTCCAGTCCCAGAAAACCGTCGCTAAAACTTTACCTGCAGAAATGATGGTACGCTGACGATGTGTGTGACTCACGTTGTCGACACGCTCACGGCCGTCGTTAATTTTTTTGCACCAAGTTTTTACAGGTACTTACGAAAGCGTCTTATTTCCGAACTGTGCTCGCAATTAGCATCGAATTTTAGCAGGTTTCACGTTTTTGCGTGTAAGAAATTTAATGATTATTCTTTGCGCAACACTGCTGTGTACCTTCTTCTCGCTCATTGCGATTGCTCCTGGCCAAATGAGCATCGTGGCACTACCAGCCGCCTACATGCTGCTGAATATCCCTACTCCAAAATTATAACGGCCACGTTCATCTTGAATGAATTTTCCGTTAGTAAGTTTAAAAGGCTTGTTTATATTTGATCCACCCTCGTATCAACCTCGAAAGCAGTTTTTTTGTAAATATCTCAGAAACGAAATATCCTACAAAGTTTCTGGTTATAACACAAATTATTTAAAAAAAAATTGATGTACTATATTCCGAAAGTCGTATATTGATGCGATGCTCCGTTAAAAAGTTTGCATCATTGTTGGGTTTTTTAGAAATTTTTAGCAATCAGTGTTACCAAAATACAATCTTTTAAAATATTCAGTGTTGCCAACGGAAATAGTCCCGCGGTGGCCGACCTCCTTTCCTTTCATGGCTTCTTGTAAAACAAGAATTAACAAACAAAATTACTTATACTTCTGCAAAGGTTGCGGCAAAATGTCCCCTTATGTGATAAAAAATGTAAATTTAACATTAAATTTATTTTCAGGTTTGGTCTTTGAACATTAAACTCCGTAGAAGCAGCATGATTTCTTATTGATTGAGTCTAATATTTACAAAGGGGTCAGGGGGGAAAACAACCCAAATTGCCACGTTTACATAAAGTAAAAAGACAACTAAAAAGTCATAATTAAATAAGCAGTATTTTCTTTAAAAATTAACATTATTTTCATTCAAACAAAATGTAAAAGCCTATCTTACTATTTTCACCAAGATAAATACAATAAAATATTTTTACTTTTGTCAAATTACATTAAT
Source organism: Aspidapion aeneum (assembly GCA_963576565.1). Taxonomy (NCBI): domain Eukaryota; kingdom Metazoa; phylum Arthropoda; class Insecta; order Coleoptera; family Brentidae; genus Aspidapion; species Aspidapion aeneum. The sequence continues at coordinate 4,929,628 of OY755043.1, read as the reverse complement.
TAATAATAATTGGGTACTTTAAACGTTCGAAAAAATTAACAGCGCGGCAACCTCGCCAACAAAGGTGTGGTCGATGACATAATGTCACTTGTTGTTGATGGCCGTCATTGTATTTTGAATCGTTGTGGACTAAAAAGTGATCCGTGCTAAAAAGCCTGTGATTTTGTGATTTTTTTATTATTTTTTTGCGTTAAAGTCAATATGGTAAAAAAGTGCGAGGTATGTAAAACATCCTATGCCGTAGGAAATAAACGGTCCTATTACAAGTAAGTAAACAGCTTATTTATCTGTAAACCAAACATAGGCGTACTTAAATATTTTAAGTATTGTTAACAAACATTCGGTTCTTAAGCTGCCACATTATTTTAAATGTAGGGGAGACCGGGGCTAGTTGGCGCAAGGGCAAGTTGGCGCACGGCTATTTTCTATTAAACCACCAGTCTGGCAACGTTGTGCTAATAGACAATTTTGATGTATGTGACCTAGTGTCTGTTTGTAAAGAATTCCAGTATTCAGAGTGCAGTCGCTAAGTGTGAGCGCTCTCTAATGTGTTCATACACGTGGGAAGTAAATTTTTATTCATTTAATATATTTGCGATAACTTTTCATTCAATAATTGTAGGTACTTACTAGATAGAGTAGTTTAAAGATTGGAATTTCTAGTTTCAAAAACAAGCTAAAATTTTTGTTTATATCTTTGTGTTGTACGAGAAAAAAATTCAAGAAGCAAAAAAATACGATTGGGGTTAGTTGGCTCATTTTTTCAGGGGCAACTTGGCGCGTGCGCCAACTTACCCCAAGCAGTATTTTTGGTACAGAAATAACGTAAATATTACTGCCGGTTTTGAAGTTTCAGGAATTTATCCTTTTAATCGGGATATCTTTTCCGAAGAGGAGTTTTTATCTTCATATCCTACGAACCGACCTAACCCTAATATTATTGACTTGGGTGATGATCAAGTGAAAGAAAATGGTGAGAAAAATGTTCCCCAAGCTGCAGAAGCTGCATTACAGGAGTATCAAGAACCTGATATTTTACAACAAGCTTTAGAAGTTGACGAAAATCAAATCGAGGATATTCGTCCAGGGCCGTCTCGTAAAATTTTGGGAGAAATAACCTCAGAAAAAACGAAATAGCTCCATCCCAAATATGGCCCTTACCAAAGGGCGAAAAAGACGAACAATGGCTATATTAACCGATACGCCCATTAAAGAAGCTCTTCGCGAAGAGCAAGCTCCAAAAAAAAAGAAGGTAGAACTTAAAAAAGCTTCTGAAATAAGCGAAAAGGAGGAAAATAGAAAAATTAGGTACCGGCAAATAAAAAATAAAAAAAATAAAAATAATGACCCCTTAAGCAGCGATGATGATGATGACTGCTTTTGTCTGTATTGCACTGATACATATAAGAATAGTGCCCTTAGGGAAAAATAGATTAAATGCAACTGGTGCCATGACGGGGCTTATGAGGAATGTGCTGGTGAAACTTCAGCAATTTTTTGTGCATTAATTGCTTTTTAAGCGAGTAAACAGATTATATTATTTTTTGAATTAGTTTATGTTTAATTTTTGTTTAAAAAAAAAAGTACTAAATTTAAATTAAAGCTTAGCTTATGTTTATTAACATAATTTAAGTGATTTTTTTTGTTATTTAATAAATTTAGTCCGCAACCCAGAACCAAAGCGTCAACTTACCCCGGCCATACGCCAACTTGCCCCTGAGCGGGGCAAGCTGGCGCATTTTGCATAAACATGATTTTTCTTGATTTTCTTTTAAACTATAAGAGCTAAAGAAAAATTATACATGGCGCATCAATAGCTGAGATAAACGTCTAGATGCTGCAATACCTTTTTATTTTGCATAATAAACCACAAAGACATACAAATTATAAAACCAAAAACTGCGCCAACTAGCCCCGGTCTCCCCTATTATACCTGCAAGATTTTATTTCATTACTATTAAGATTCAAAAAATAATATACTTGCTACAATAGAATGTTGAATCATTTTTAATATAAAAAAGTATTCTCTGGTTTAATGCTGTATTATGGTTTTGTACTATTTTTAAGATTTAGGTACAAAGAAATGTTTGTATAATTAAAGGTTTAGGAATGTTTTCAAATTCACTTGACAACAATGTCTGGAGATCATTTACTCAAACAAACCTGCCTATGGTTTGAGGTTATGCTGCTTCTAGTAGTTTAATATTCTAAGCGTTTGGTGTATTTCGCCCTTAGTCCGCTATGATGTTTGTTCAGCTTTACAAGAAGGCGCTGAAACATATTTTAATTTGTTTCATAAACTTTAAAGAAGCGTTTAATAAAATCCAACATACAAAAATTAATAAAAATATTACAAAGTCAAGACGTTGATAAACGAGCCGTTGCAAAGTTGTGTTGTAGCCGAAGTTTTAAAGTCAGAGCAGGTGATTGAACTAAAAAATTTTAAAAATAAAAATACAAGGCAGGATTTGTCGGTAAATTTTGTTAATATTACTTTTTCTCTAGAAAACTTCAAGAGAAAGAGGCTGAGAAATAAGAGATACAATCGAACTTCGATAACTAAAAATCTTTGATAAGTCGAACCAAACTGTTGGCAATGGCGTCAAGGGTAAGAAATATATGTAATTTGGTCTTGTTAACTCAAATTTCGATTAGTCGAATATCTTGATAACTCGAACATTGTATATGGATGGAACTTGGATAAGTCGAATTTTCTGGAGAAATCCCTTAATTACAAATTGTTTTATGTTTGTTTGCATTGGAATGTTTTAAAGACGCAATTCAGTATAACTTGTATTCGATTTGCTATACATTTAGGGGTTGTGTGTATGTTACTATGTCACAAAAAACTAGTTTTTTTCGGTAAAATAGATATGTACGTTCATACATAATATGAATGAGAACAAATATAAGAACAAAAATTATGTATTCACATGTGTTAGAGGTGAAGAAGTGAGGAGACTTGATTGTATCAAAATTATTATAATATACACTATTTTTTTCTTAAGAAAACACGTAAATTTTGATTCACAAAGAAACACGAAAACGCCGCAAAAATTTTTGTCGAAATTTTTTTGTGACAGATGGTTGTTCGAGTTAACGAAGTTCGACTGTAGATTGGTTGCCAATTTTTGTTCATCAAATAGCCCCACGGATATTACATTGAATGGGATGCCGTTATTATCAGCAGTGGCGCATTCAGGAATATGCTTTGGGGGGCCCGAGGCCTTTAGGGGTGGCCCAAGGCCTCATGATCGTATCGTCGTATTTTCTGCTATTATATATTTTTATTCATGAAATTCATGTGGAAAGTTAAAAAAAAAACATAGGTTTGTGGGGAGGGGCTTTCTTTTTTACATGCTACAAAAAGTTTTAAGCATGAAGTTCGCTATTTTTTTTTTGTTATCTGTTAAACATTACATAACTTCATAAAAAAAGTCGAAAAATTACTTCTAAGGTCTGAGTATGTTTTGTGGGGTCGCTAAAACCAAATCCGGGGTCTGTTTTCCATGACCTCAAAAAAGAGAATTCAAACCCGTATTTTTTGAGATTACGGAAAATCCTGACGTCCTGGGGTAAAACAGACCCCATATTCAGATAAACATACTCAGTCCTGAAGAGTAATGCACAGCTCGATAAGATATGAGTGTGTTCACTTTATGATTTTGTTGTCGCTGAAATCAAAACCGGGGTCTGTTTCACCCCATCACAACTTTTTAACGAAAAATTGCATCAAATGCGGCTTTCGGAATATAGTAGAATGCGTTTTTCTTAATAATTTTGAACCAAACAATTTGTGGGAGCTTTCGTTCCTGAGATATTTGCACAAATTGCATTTAAAGCTGATAAGCGTGGAATTCACTTTGAGTCTGCTAATGGGCTAATGAAGGTATGAGATGAATTTATTTTGAGATATAATATTTTTATTTTTTTTAACGAGCAGTGTATAAAACTTTTTTGTTTTTTTTTTTTTGTTAAGGGAGAAAAAAAAAAGAATGGGGAGATTTATAATGAGACACCGTCTACCTTCATAATTGCCTCAATTGACTTTTCAATTTTTTCTCGAAAAATCCTAAAAAAATACTCTGCCAATCATGGGCACCTAAGCTCACACTAGGTACTATAGTTATAACTATAGTACCTAGTGTGAGCTAATATAATCAAAAACTGAAATATATTTTATTCAACTCCAGACTCAATTACCTTTCGTTTGATACCACACAAGCCATGTTTTGACTTAAACTCGAATTTTTTAAATCTACCCCCACCCTTTAAAAAAAAACTAAAATGTATTTTGTTTAACTCCAGACTCAATTACCTTTCTTTTGATATCACACACGCCATATTTTCACTTAAACTCTAATTTTTGACATCTACCCCCACCTTTTTTTTTTTTAGACTAAAATTCATTTTGTTTAACTCCAGACTTAATTATCTTTCGTTTGATATCACACACGCCATATTTTCACATAAACTCTAATTTTTGGAATCTACCCCCACCATTTTATTTGGCTTGCGTTCGGTGGATTTTGTTCATTTTTAAATGGGACCATCACGGCCCAAGACCCAACTTAGGTACCAAATTTCATTAAAATCGGACAAGCGGTTTTTGAGTTATGCGGGTTGGTCTTTACAGACAGACATACAGACAGACAGACAGACATACAGACAGACAGACAGACAGACAGACAGACGGCAAAACAAAAAAGTTTCAAAATCATCTGAAACGCAAAGATATATAAAAATTTTTGAAATCGGAGAAACTTTTTTTTTTCTCGAAAAAATTAGGATCACCATAGCTCACACTACTATATAGTAGTAGTGTGAGCTAAAACGTTTGATTTAAAAACAGAAAACAATAAATATTTAAAATACAACACAACAGCAAAGAAATACAACAACAAAAATTCCTTTGTCCCAGTAAGACACGCAAAGCAGTCGAACGAGCGCCGTTTGGGAAAAACTAGAAAATTCGGTTTTCATAACCGGAAAACGAATTGAAAATATTCTTGATTGGTTCGGATTGAATTTCTGTTGAATATTCTATATCAGTGGCGTTAAATATATAAAGCTTTTTGCATTGGGGGTTATAACATAATAAAATTTAGTTCCCTAAAATGTGTCTGACCTTATGAAAAAAATAGTTCGGAGATAGGAATAGCACTAAGGTATAGTTTTTGCAAAGTCAGAAATGACATGGGCAGCGGTAGATACTCATGAAAATTATTTCATTTAATTATGGCGTAAACTAAAGAAATAAAAATAGATAATAAAACTTTCTATTCCTACACCTACAGAGACGACACTGATTTATTTTCTAGCTCTGCATACTGCCGACTAAAGGGCTCCCGAAACGAACACCTGAAAGAAATTAAAAGCGCATCTCAAAAAAATCTGCCAATCAGGTGCCGTCTATCCACCTGTGTTGGGTCGGTCAGAAAACAAATACTTTGTGCTCGGACTGCAAAGAGCCGCGCCTTTTCTCTGTCGGTAGGGTTGAAATTATACCAGGAAGATTTTATATGAATTTGGATAACTTTTGAAGGGCAGATTGAGGCAAAATTTCATGAAATCGATAGAACCCCGTAATAGGAGCATTTCAGGTGACTTTGCAAAAACTATAACCCCTAGGCCTGTCGTAAGAGGCGACTAAAGGAGTCTTGACCTATGGGTAAATGGGTAGTCTGGTAACGAACGAGCATTGACCAGTCTGTAAACAGAAAAATAATAAAAACTGGTAACCTTTTTAGGATCACACCAGATAACATCTATAGTAAAGGGGATGGGTTAATCTGGTGATTATCTGAATGGATTCGGTGGCCTGGCCATTCAGGAAAACAGGGTATATGGAGTGCCTATTTGGAGCTAGCTAGCGCGGGCATATTGTGGCTCTCTGTCTGTACCCTGTTGATATGTCAAAAGGTTTATGAAGCACTTGGCAGCTCTTTTTTTATGAGTTGCATGCTCTTCAATGCGTTTAGTAAATTAAGGATGCAAGGCCGTCGCTAGACAAATGGCCGCCGGGAACAACACGGGGAAAATGCCGCCCACCTTCCGCTTTTCCCCTCACCAATGCAAGTTTTGTTTGCGGTATACATAAATGTTGCCCGCGGGTGCCAAAATGTGATTTACACCAAAAACAAAGTAATAATTTAAAAAAGAATGATATTAGCATAAAAGAGTATTTTTTTTTAAATCGTGTTTCTAATTCTCCTCCTTTTTTTTAAATATTAAGGGATTCACTTTTTTCAAAGATCGTCTTATAAAAAAATAAGAAAATTAATCATAACAAAAACATTTCATGTAAAAAAAAGCCAAGTACGCGAAAACGGCATTCCGTAAAAAGAATTGAGAAAAAAGTAAAGCCAAGTTCTCTAATACAAATTTCATAATGAAAGGTTCTTACTAGTTTGGAAATAATTTTCTAAACTTTGCTATTACAGCCAAACTTCTTTATGTTCAATTTAGCACTGTGCCTAAGAGTCATTTACAGCCGTAATAGCCAAGTTTAGAAAAATATTTCCAAACTAGTAAGAACCTTTCATTATGAAATTTGTATTGAGGAACTTGGCTTTACTTTTATCTCAATTCTTTTTACGGAATGCCATTTTCACGTACTTGGCTTTTTTTTACATGAAATGTTTTTGTTATGATTTCACTTCTTTTTTAAAGGAATTGAATAATACTTAATTTTTAAAGTAGTAAAATATGCAAACTTTTGCAATGCCTTACTTAAATTTTTGGGGGTTTTTAAATTTTTTTCCATGGTTTTATCGTAGTTCCTATCAGCCTTCTAAAGCTCAGCTCTCTAGCATTTTTGAAAGTGCACAATGTTACTTTTACATAACTTTACATGTATAGGAGAGGGAAATAAATTAAAATTGTCGTGTTTTTAAATTTTGTCCTATAGTTTTATCATAGTTCCTATCAGTCTTCCAATGCTCAGCTCTCTAGCGTTTCTAGAAGTGGGTAATGTTACTTTTACATAATTTTACATTTATAGGGGAGGAGAGTAAATGAAAATATTGGACTTTTTAAATTTTTTCCCATGGTTTTATCATAATTTCTATCAGCATTCCAATGCTCAGCTCTCTAGCGTTTCTGGAAGTGGACAATGTTAGTTTTATATAAATTTACATTTATAGGAGAGGGAAGTATCATATTGTCTTTCAGTCTTAAAAAGTTCAGCTCTCTAGCGTTTCTGGAAGTGGGCAGTGTTACTTTTACTTAACTTTACATTTATAGGGGAAGGAAGTAATTTAGAATTTTGGGGTGTTTTAGTTTTTTTCTCTAACTTTATCATAGTGACTATCAGTCTTTCAAAGCTCAGCTATCTAGCATATCTGGAAGTAGGCAATGTTATTTTTACTTAATTTTACATTTATAGGGAAGGGAAGTAAATTAGAATTTTGGGGTGTTTTAATTTTTTCCTATAGTTTTATCATAGTTCCTATCAGTCTGCAAACGTTCAACTCTCTAGCATTTCTGGAAGTGGGCAATGCTACTTTTACATAACTTTAAATGTATAGGGGAGGGGAGTAAATGAAAATTTTGGGTTTTTTTGATTTTTTCTAGGAGTTTGTTCATAATTTCTATCAGTCTGCCAAATTTCAGCTTTGTAGCATGTCTGGAAGTGCAGTAGAATATTGATGATCTATACATGAGTGAGTGAGTGAGTGAGTGAGTGGCAATTTCGACGTTTTTTGAAATTTCGTAACTACCTTACTACTTTATGGAATTTCATAAAACTTGGAGGGGTTGTTAACTCCATGGAGATCTACGACTGTGCAAAGTTTGAGATTCGTAGCTCATTCCGAAATAGAGTTTTAGGTAGGTCAAATATCGGCTGAAATGTTTCAAGAAAAGATGGTTACGGCGCGCGAACTTGGCGAGGCACTGCCGTGCCCTCAAATTTAATTTAGCGGGTGCAGTTTTTTTTCATAAGCGGGCACCTCCAATAAGCGGACAAAATCGACGAAACCGTGGGTGTCCGCTTATAGGAGGTTTCACTGTATACAGATGAAAAGCATTCGATATATTCCTCTTTCTTTTAGACTAATTGGGGATTATCCCCTTGATCCTTCCTTTTATCTACGCCACTATTAAATGTAATATTGCGAAATCCTGCCCCTTGGCAACAATATCTGGTGTGTTATTTAAATATTCGACTCTTCGCGTATCGAGATGAAAGTATAGACAGACATATTGAAAAACTAAATTAAAATTCTTGGGTATGTGATATATTACAAAAATTGAAGTATCTAACGGCACAAAATTACATTTATCGTAAAAGTAAAAATATATACCTACGTAAATATTAATTAAATCAATTGTATTCGACCTGCGCAAGTTAAACAATTGTTTTAGTGGATCGTTCATACTCGTCTTTTGTCTAGTTTTTTGTCTTGGTTAAGTCATATGTCTTGTCATAAGAAAGTTACAACCACTGTTTCTTATGGGAGTGTTCATACAATGCTTTTGTTTTAATTAGTCTTTGAGTTCCCAACTTTCAATCCTTAGGATAACGACTAAGACGAGTGACAGACATCAGCTGATGTTAATTGTTTTTTTTACAGGGCAAGCGCGCCGTCGAAATTTTGAATTTACCGCCATTAATCATGTTTTTGACAGAAAACCTCAACATAACGTCAAAATTTTATTTGTTTTCTTTTTTTTTCCTTTTGTTTTTTTTTTGTTTTTTCATGTCTGTATTACGTCCAGAAAATCACTTTTGAAGAGGTCCGTTTTACTGAAATTTATCAATCAGAGGGTTTTGACTAAGACTAATCAAAAACAAAAGACGAGTATGAACAGCCGATTTTGTTTAAGACAGCTGAGATTAATCAAAGGACAAAGACTAATCAGAAACAAAAGACTAAGACGAGTATGAACAATACTACTGACATCAGTCAATCCAAAAATCAATGAATCAAAAAAATTTGACAGAAGATCATTGTCAGGATCGAAGGAGGTGGAGAATAGGCGACGGACAACGTAGAGGAACGTTCTAAATTGATATAGTAGTCGTATGAGCGATTAATTCTCTTGATCCTTCCTATCTACGCCACTGGGTAAACGCAAATGGCTGGCATTGGATTTATCTCGAAATTTGACGCAAACTATAAACAAAATCTCTGCAGCAAACAGACTCAAACAATACACAACTCCTGAAACTATAGCTAAGCTATTTACAAAACGACACAGTTTCCGCACTACGCTGCGTTTACCTTTGTGAATATTTGCCCAATTGCGAGCAATCAAACGTTCGTAAATGTTCCAGCGTTTTAGTCACTCGCTTTAGGCCAATACTATTGACATAAAGTAATATCTCAATAATAGAGAATTTAAGCAAGGCACAAAACATATATGGAAAACCTAATCTATCCCATTTTGTAATTATCAAAAATAATTAAATGGCCTAAAAACTGATACAATCGTTTTTAAGTGGTCGCAGAATTTAAATATTTTTTTTTACTAAGTAATTTTTTTTATTGTACTTTTTTTTTACTTGTTCATTTCTACTGTATTGTGGTCCTCGGAATTAAATAAATATCTATCTATCTAAAGGAGAGCCGTGGTTTAAACCTTTTGTTTATTTTAGGGATAAAAGTGCCACTTTTAATCCCGGAGATAAAAAGTGACGAATCAGGGATAAAAAGTAAAACATTTTAATGTAAAGGGACGTGGGTATCAGTGAAAAAAAATAAAAATAGGAATTAAAAGTGTCAGATTAAAAATTGAAAATAAAAAAACCTAAAACAATGTCAAAATTGAAAAAACTCGGAGGAGAAAAGTCTAATTTTTCAACAATTTGTACAAACTTTTATCCTTCACAATTCGTTAAGAAATAAAAAAAAAGCAAGAGCTTTATATGCTATTTTTCGTAATTTTTGTTTTTTTTTCGGATTGTTTTGGAGTTTTTAGGTTTCTACGTTTTTTTTAGGATTTTAACTATTTAAAAAAACCAGACAAAATTTAATTATCAAAAAATGTAGCAATTTTTGTGTTGATTCTTTTTTGTTGAATGGCTAAATTTTGAAAACCTTAAGAGGGAGCTCTTCGTATAAGAGTTTTGAAATAGCAAATAATTCCCCAGAGCCCATTTAAATCCTCAATAAAAAAATAAACCTCAACCCTCAAAAATTCAAAAATTCGATAAGGGACCTAAATCCAAGTATTTTTTGTCTCATTCATTAACCCAAAAAACCTGCACCGTTCCGAGTTATGAGCTCCTAAAGTTACTAGACCTCACTTGGAATGGAAAGAAGATTGGTGCTAGATCGCTACATATTAGTTGACCAGAACCCCGCCGCTTGGCACAATCCCCATTTGTTACTTATGCCGATAATGAGTGAGTAACATCTATCTTTTATGCTAGCGCAATGGCGGTGGGTGCGTTGGTCCTAAATTCAAGTATTTTTTGTAGTATTTATTAACTCAAAAAACCTGCACCGTTCCGAGTTAAGAGCTCCTAAAATTACTAGACCTCACTTGGGATGCCAAGGAATTTAGTCCCGTTGTCACTGGAAGAATAAAAATTCAAAAATTCAAAAGTTCAAAAATTTAAAAATTCAAAAATTCAAAAATTCAAAAATTCAAAAATTCAAAAATTCAAAAATTCAAAAATTCAAAAATTCAAAAATTCAAAAATTCAAAAATTCAAAAATTCAAAAATTCAAAAATTCAAAAATTCAAAAATTCAAAAATTCAAAAATTCAAAAATTCAAAAATTCAAAAATTCAAAAATTCAAAAATTCAAAAATTCAAAAATTCAAAAATTCAAAAATTCAAAAATTCAAAAATTCAAAAATTCAAAAATTCAAAAATTCAAAAATTCAAAAATTCAAAAATTCAAAAATTCAAAAATTCAAAAATTCAAAAATTCAAAAATTCAAAAATTCAAAAATTCAAAAATTCAAAAATTCAAAAATTCAAAAATTCAAAAATTCAAAAATTCAAAAATTCAAAAATTCAAAAATTCAAAAATTCAAAAATTCAAAAATTCAAAAATTCAAAAATTCAAAAATTCAAAAATTCAAAAATTCAAAAATTCAAAAATTCAAAAATTCAAAAATTCAAAAATTCAAAAATTCAAAAATTCAAAAATTCAAAAATTCAAAAATTCAAAAATTCAAAAATTCAAAAATTCAAAAATTCAAAAATTCAAAAATTCAAAAATTCAAAAATTCAAAAATTCAAAAATTCAAAAATTCAAAAATTCAAAAATTCAAAAATTCAAAAATTCAAAAATTCAAAAATTCAAAAATTCAAAAATTCAAAAATTCAAAAATTCAAAAATTCAAAAATTCAAAAATTCAAAAATTCAAAAATTCAAAAATTCAAAAATTCAAAAATTCAAAAATTCAAAAATTCAAAAATTCAAAAATTCAAAAATTCAAAAATTCAAAAATTCAAAAATTCAAAAATTCAAAAATTCAAAAATTCAAAAATTCAAAAATTCAAAAATTCAAAAATTCAAAAATTCAAAAATTCAAAAATTCAAAAATTCAAAAATTCAAAAATTCAAAAATTCAAAAATTCAAAAATTCAAAAATTCAAAAATTCAAAAATTCAAAAATTCAAAAATTCAAAAATTCAAAAATTCAAAAATTCAAAAATTCAAAAATTCAAAAATTCAAAAATTCAAAAATTCAAAAATTCAAAAATTCAAAAATTCAAAATATCAAAAATTCAAAAATTTAAAAATTCAAAAATTCAAAAATTAGATTACCTAATTTTTAAAATGCAGCCCCTACAGACTAAAAGGCTTTAGGACATTTTTATTAATTTATAGTTCCCCTTTATATTAAATAATTTTCCTATTAAAGATTTATAGCAAAACCCTTACGCGCTCATTATATGCCATACGCAGAGCTCTCTCTTACTTAATACGTTACTTACGAATGTTAATTTCGACGTTGCCTCTGTACCAGACGATCTTTGCGGCAGGTTTGGCGTTCCTCACTCTGCATTCCAAATGAAACTCCTGGTTTTCCTTTATTTCGATTTTAGAGTTGTGTCTGTGGTCTAGGATTTCCACCACCTTTGGAGGAGCTGAAACAAAGAAAAGCATATATTATGCGAAATAGAAAGTAGATTTTATTTTAAAAATAAATGTGCTAATAAACTGGTCGCCTGCCAGATTTCCTTTAACCTTAATGTGCGTTAGCTCAGGAAACTCAAATGTTGCACCTGTATGTTGTTAATATTTATTTAGCGTAGGTCAAAAATGGATCACGAATTTAAAAAAAAAAACAGGTTTTTGAAAAGCGATTTTTTTGGAAAAAACTCCTTTTAAAAAAAGTTATTTCGGAGATTGCTCGCTGAAAAACAATGTTAACAATAACACTTTTTTGGAAATAAAATTTTTGAAGACATTCTTTCAAAATTAATTTTTTCGAAACTTTTTCGAAAATAATATATAAAAGCTGACTTTTTTCGCCATTCGAAAATTTTTGAAAAGAAAATTGTTAAAATTTTGATTTCAAAAAATTGTTTTTTAAAAAGATTGCTATTCAAAATATGTAATTGTATTTAAAGAAAATTTAATATATTTAACTTAAATGTATGTGTCTTTTATTTCGGTGTAACTGACAGTTTCCTTAAACGCAAAAGATTCTACAAATCCATTGTAAGCATTTCAGCTTTATTTTTTTTGAGAGACGTTGAGTAGCAGCTTATATGATTTGAAAACAGCCTTTGTTAAACTTTTGGCCAACAGGAAGAACTTTATAAAAATAAAAAAATAAACAGTAACATATAAAATGGTGAATATATGATGGGTTGAGTTTAAATTGAGGAGAGGTAAAATAAAATTTTATTAAAAAATTTAAATATGTTTTGCTCGCATATTGAAAACTGTCGTGGGCAAAAAAAATATTTAGCTTAAATTTGTCTTATTATTATTAACTGGTAACTGACATGCCAAAAACTCTAAAAATCCATTGTAAGCATTTCAGTTTTATTTTTTTTGAGAGAGACGTTGAGTAGAGGCTTATATGTTTTTAAAACAACCCTTTTTAACCCTTGGGCCAATAGGAGGAGCTTTATGAAATTAAAAACAAAAACAGTAACATACAAAAACGTAAATATACAGAATGACTCTTTAATGATTGACTCCGGATTTATAAGAACAATAAATATAAGAAAAAATTGTAGGTATATACTCAATATGAATAAACAGCGAGTTGTCAATTCAATTCAATTCAATTCATTTATTAGTCAACGATTTACATTGTAAATATGGACATTGTCAAAATATTAAAACTAATTACAACAAATTAAAACGATTTCATTACAAAAAAAAACTTCACCAAAATTGAACATTGTGAAATGAATGAAAATTACAGAGTATATTGCCAAGGATTTTGTAGGAACCTTCTTAGTGCCTGTAAGGGGTATCTTTATCCAAATCTCAATAAATAACTTTAAATGATTCTAGGTTCATTTTATTTTTATAGTACAAAACATCGCACAATTTTGCCTAAAATGCTTAGTTTTTTTGAAAACTGAATAAAATCTAAAAAACATGAATTTTTTTCATAATCCTAAAAAATAACCACAATTTATGGAAGTGCTAACCCTGGACTAGGCCAAATTATGTGATACATCGTTTAAAAGACAATTTAATTTTCTACAATAGAGTTGCTTACACACTTTCTGTAAAATGCTTGCCTTTCGAGAAAATGACATAAAACTAAATAATTTCGGTTTATTTTGCATTTTCAGTGAAACCTTTCCTTGCGGACACCTCTAATAAGCGGACACTCCCTTTAGGCGGACAAATTTGTTGGAACCAAGCTTTTGCCTATGTCTTTACATGTAAAATTCCCTCCTATAACCGGACACTCTAATAACCGGACGCGGACAATTATTCTTTTTGGTTAAAATTTTTTCTGAAACCTCCTTTAACCGGACGTGAACCTCTGACAACGGGACGGAGCGCTGTACAACATGGACATAAATATTATGTAGTATGTTGGCATCAATGCACTCTGCAGCCGGTGAATTACCTCTTTCCGTTTTAATGAGGAGACTAAATACTTCTGTTATATTTACAACAATATTTTATTCAGCGGGACTGCTGTGTTTATTTTTATTGTTTTTTTATTTTTTTTTTGAAATGGCGCCTAGTAAAAAAACTTCTTGGTTTATGTGGAAAAATGAAAGTTGTTAACGTTTCGGAGAAGGAACATCTATCAGCACGAAAGAACGCCGAAAAATTTAATATCGGAAAATCTCAAGCAGCGGAAATTGTTGATAAATATATATCAAAATTTCGCAGTTCCCTCTCTTAAGCGGACACCTCCAATAAGCGGACAAAATCGACGAAACCGTGAGTGCATTGGCGTAGCTAGGGGGGGGGGGCTGGTCCCCCCTGAAGTCCCTCAGGCCCCCCCTAAGATATTTTAGGCCTCCCCTACCGACTACTAGTAAAAGAACATGACGCTGAAAATACATACTTTTCTATTATTATTCGGGAAATATTCAAATAAAATAGGTGCATTAAAATTTAAAATCATTCAGATATTGGCGACATCTTGTAAAATATTATAGAAGTGTAAGTTGAATTTCGCATTTAATAAAGACAGCGCCCTTTGCCCCTCTGTTTCCGAAATCGGGTTGTAGATGTCGTAAGGTTATAAAAGACCTTTTTAAACTGTTTTTCTAAAATAAATATAATAATCTTTTTAGTTTTTTTGAGGTTAGCGTTTAGTGTCTTATGGAAATTTTCCGATTTTGGTGACAATTTCATAACCATTTTCATATTAAGTTTTCCCACGTCGTTAAATGGAATAAATTCGTCGAGCAATACCGGGAAATTTTTTATATACTTCTGCTCTAAGAGCAGAAATTACCGTTTTAAAGAATTGTATTTTTCGGTTAAATCAAACTGTTGGTCATGATTCTATCAAACAACATATAGCAGAAAACACCTATCCAAACCTCTACCAGCTTTTTAAAGTTGCGAGTATTCTTCCAATTTCAAGTGCGACTTCCGAGAGGTCTTTCTCTGCCATGAGGAGAGTTTTTAATTGGCTTAGAACAACTATGACTCAAGAGAGACACTCAGGTTTGTCATTGTTATTCATAGAAAAAGATGTTGAGGTCGACTTAGACAGTGTGGTAGACGCTTTCAGTCAGCGACGTAGAAAACTTTCTTTGTAGAATTGCTGAATTACATACTTCCTGTGTATACATATAAATAAGTTGGTAAATGTATTATTAAATTTGTTATATTAAAATATTAAAACATTTAATGCGCGTATTTTTTTTTATTCATTGCACACTTTGCACGACTCTTTAAAACCTATGTTTGCTTTTTGGTCAAGATAGACCGGGGCCACGGCCCCCCCTGAAAAGCAAGGCTAGCTACGCCAATGCGTGAGTGTCCGCTTATAGGAGGTTTCAGTGTAATAGGAAACGGGTGTACTGCTAACACTTCAAGGTTCGTATCTCAGCAACGGTACTATCCAGAGAACTCAGTGATACCTCATTTTATAGGCTATTAGTTGTTGTTTATTTTATGTTATTACAGATTTTCACAAAAATAAGCAATTTCAAAGTTAAAGGACACTAGAAAAAAAATTGGTCAAAATCTATAATGGCGGCGAAGTGTTTAGCGTAACTTGAAAACCATTCGTCTAACAAAAAAAAGTAAAAAAACTTTTTTGTAGAAATTTTTTTTTCTAAACCACACAGTAACCAAGTAATTTTAAAAATTCCCTTTTTTTTGTGCACACTAAATCCAAGGTGGTGGGGAGGGCCGCTCCCCCCCAAAGTCGAAAACTCAAATTTAATTTAGGACTTCAATGTCAATAACCTAATATGTCAAAATAACGACTACACCACCTTTTGCAAGCTAAAATTCTATAATAACTGGACTATTAAAGCTATACACTTTTTGGGTCATGGACAACGTCCCATCGACCGGAAACGCCAAAAGATAACCTGACGGAAGTCGTAATTTTAGCCCTCGAAACGTAAATTAACCATAAGAATTACGAAGCGTTCATAAAAAAGCAAGTAAAAAAAGGAAACGAACGGCAAGGGATGAAAAACATAACGAAGCTAGCTCGTAACACTTCAGGAAACTTTGCCAAGCGAAACAAAAACCAGAAACAGCAAAAAAATATGGCCATAAACGTAAAATTTAATAACCGTTTTTTGGCCTCCAGCTCTTTCTTACTGCGTCGTTTTATGTCTAATGTTATGTAAGTTGTCATAGGCTTTATGCTTCAGTGAACTTGCTTCTTACGCCAAAATCTAAAAAGTTGGTGGTTCTAGAAGATAAAAATCATAAAAAAATCCAGGCCTTGGCAGTTAATTTAATTAATGGTGTGTGTCATTTTGGAATACCGATCCTGTTTAGGGTGTAATTTTAAGGGCCGGTATATCAATGGAGGGATACCCCTCGAGTTAGAGATAGTCCGGGGTTAAAGTTGTCAAAAATGTTTATTCATCCAAGATTAACTGCAAACTCGAGGGTTAACCCTAGGCTAACTTGACCCGCGCTCGGACGGCAGGGTAGCGTATTTAGCTCTGGGTTAACGTCAAAATTTTCAATTATTTTGAAGTGTTTTTTTTTATTATTTTGGTTGATTTTTCTCAAAAGCATAACATTTAACTTGTGTACTTCAATTTTTGTGTTAAATAGGATGCTCCGAAATTTTTAAAACACCAGCGGTGATACTTTTTATGGTGTGAGGCTGAGATGATGGAATTCCCCACAGACATGGAGATTTTTGCAATGGGAGCAGTCTACCAAGCAAACCAAAAATAAATATTCTTTTTTCAATAAATATCCCACCTGCCAACAGAGCTATATGTGTAGGTACCGAGCCACAATATAGACCCACTGGCGGTCGCAGCGGAAGGGCTGTAAGGCCCACTCACATATGAATCTTCATCAATATGTGTACCAGTTTTATTATAATTACTAATTTATGTATATAATTGTAAAACTTTTAATATGTATTTAAAAATGCAAAATAAAAAGTGAATGTATATTTTAAAAACTGTTTTTTAAATTTTTATTTGGCTGGCGGTCCCTGAAAAATGTGAAACATATAATTATAACCACAAAATGTCTAAAATTTCACAGACTAATAAAATAAGAAGGGAAAACTTAGATGGCCGATTGTTACCAGCATTGCCAACCTGCGAGTTTCGGAGCTCTGGGTTAAAATCGCATGGATAAACACTTTTCTCTTTAACTCGAGGGTTACCCCAAGGTTAGAGTTGGCCCAGGGCTAGCTAACACGACGAGATACCCCGCCATTGATAAACCGACCCTAAGACAGCTACGCGTGTAGAGAACTGCCGACTAGTGTACAGATCGAAGGGGAACTCTTACACCAGTATTTACGAAGACCTTAACACTTAGCATTTTAGATCGGGTTTAAGTATCAAGTCTATAGACTTGAAGAGGTAATTGGGGTTCCGCAAAGAAATTAATAAAATAAAAAATATTTGTGATATCACCAATTACCAGCTCCAGGGACTCACCGACCAGCACTTTGTCGAGGTTTTTGTTGGACATAATTCAACCACTACAGGGTAAGCCGAATCTTTTGTCAAAAACTCGGAACATTTTGTCGAGGTTTTAAAAGGGATCGAATTAGATCCTGACGATAGATTTGTAAGTTTTGATGTAGAAAGTCTGTACACCAACGTGCCAATAAATGAGTCACTCAGGATCATCAAAAGCAAATTACAAACTGATGGATACACTTCACGAGAGAACAACGCTATCGGTGGAGGGGTGATGGATCTGTTGAAGCTCTGTCTCCGTAACTCTTACTTTCAAGTGAAAGATAAGTTTTATGCACAAAATGATGGACTTCCAATGGGTTCGTCTCTTTCGCCAGTGGTAGCAAACATCTACATGGAGTGGTTCGAGGTCCATGCGATCAACACAGCAAGAGTCAAACCAAAACTATGGCTACGATAGATTGAAGACACATTTATTATATGGCCAGAAAATGATGACGAACTACAGAATTTTCTACACCATCTGAGCGGTATTCGACCAACAATCAAATGCACCATGGAAATTGAAAAAGATTCGGCCTTACCTTTCTTGGATGTTCTTGTCAAACGATTAGACAGAAACAACCAAACCACTGTATATAGGAAACCTACACAAACGGGACAGTACCTAAATTTTGCTACAAAGGAGTTGTAAGAAGTTTGTATTTAAGAGCCAGAAATATCTGTAGTGATAATGAAGAATTAACCACAGAAATTACCAACATTAAGAAGGACTTACAACAGAATGGTTATTCCGAGAAATTAATAAACTCAACGATCTCTAAAATTAAAAACAAACCAAGTGTAGCAAATTCTCAATGTAATAATCCGTTGGGTATTATTAACATTCCATATGTTCAAGGGATTTCAGAAAACATAAGCCGAATAGCCAAGCACTATAATATAAAAAGAGTATTTTCATCAGGAAATATGATAAGGAGTTTTGTAGCTAAAACAAAACCAGAAAATCCCTCAAATAATAGGGAATGTATTTACCAAATCCCGTGTAAGTGTGGTAGATCATATGTAGGGGAAACGAAACGCCCTCTTCAGGTTAGAGTAAATGAACATCTAAAAAGTACCCAATTGGGGGATATTGAAAAATCCGGTTTAGCGGATCATGCATGGTCAAATGATCAAAGGATTCAGTGGTCGGAAGCTAAAGTTTTGCATAAACGGCGAAAACGAAAGTTTATTGAAGCTGGGTTTATAATTCAGAATAAAGAAGTTTTCAGTTAACCAAGCACGGACATAACAAACATATGGAAACCACTCCTTAAAGAAAACAGGCGTCTTAGGATTAAAAAGGGCGGTCCGTCACACCTGACTGCACACCAAGTAGTATAAGTAGTAGCCTAGAGACTAGATTGTTTAGTTTACACTTGAAGACGGTTCGGTGCTTACTAACCGAAACGCCGTGTTTAAAATAAATAAAGACAATGGTCCGAAATATTATTTCTACTCAATCATTGTCTACGAACTTCAAACAAAGAGGCCTAAAAGTAGTTAATGTCGATTTTTTTACACAAAACTAAACATTATGTCTTATATTTAAGTAGTTAGGGTAGGGGTTCCCTAGAGAAAAAAGCAACGTTTAGTGTTCCCCACTCTACAAAAGTTTGAGAACCACTGCTCTAAAGTCTAGAAAGAAATATCACTGTATCACATCAAAACGAACCACTACTCTTTTTTTAATATCTAATGATATTACTTCATTGTGACTATTTATGTACTCATGGAAAAGTGAAAACCTTAAATAAAATGAATGAATTGAGGATGAAAAGTACACCTGCGGCTTTATACTCATACAGATACAGCAGGCGTATCCTCTTGAAATGCATTAGGATCGAGTACATTTGAGTTACTTTATGTTTCCGCTTTGGCGTGTTTACTGGAAAAAATCCTCTATATGTGCCGTTTTTAAAAAAGAGAGGCCTAATTACTTAGGGGATTTGCTCTGACTGTGTTGTAGAGAATTCCTTTTTAATCCTTTCCTTTTTTTTTGTGCGCAAAAGAGAATTTTGTTAGGATATTTTGACTCTGGATTAATGTTTCATTCGTCATTTTTATCGCGGACCAGTGTTTTTTCATCTTATTTTTTCAAGTAACCATCATGCTTCTTTGAATAATAATTTATTTAATAGAATACCTTTAATTTTGCTTGCTTTAATTGCTTGTCTTGTTTGGTAGTGTTAATATTTAGTAAGAGTCAGATGGCACTCCTTTTCTCAATTACTTGTTTAAGACTAAAAATATTATCACTGCAGATCTGCCTGTACAAAACCTATTTTGCTCTTGTTTACGAAAATCATTATCTATTAGATCTCTAAGAATTCTACTGTACAATCTACTTAGAGTATTGGTTACTGAAATTCCTCTGTAATTATTGCAATTCAACTTCTTTTCTTTTTATGTATTGAGGATATTAATGCAATTTTCGAATCATTAGGTACTGGACGCCCGTTTATGAATATTTTCTAGTAGTTTCTTAGATTCATATTTGAACATTTCAGTGTATTTTCTCCCAGGTCCGGTACCTTTTCCAGATTTAAGGTTTTTAATATTATTCTTTTCGATTATTACTTCCTCTCCATGTACTTTTATGTGTCTTCTCGGAGAGGTTGGAGATATTCGGGTCTCGTTTCCTGCAACAGTCCCTTGTAGTGTTCTGTCCATGTTCTGGTTTTATGATCTGAATGTTTACTTTTTCTTGTGATGGGTTTTTTACTATAGAAATGAATTTCCATACCTCAGAACTTTGCGTACCTCCTACGTGTGTATTTATATTGTAGCATTTGCGCTCAAACATTTCATTTATTTTTTTCTGTGCGTGGTGTACCCACTTTTTTATTTTAGTTAATTATGATATCCCAACTTTGGCTGTACCATAATTGCTGGTTCGGTTCGGTTCGGTTCAAAACAGCTTCAGTCTTGTAAATTGATAAAAATATATTCTGGTCACGTGGCCCTAGTTCTGATCTACAAGATTTTTAGTTTTTCCAGGTATTAACTGATATACTCTGTTTCGATCTGCCAGATCTAAGAACAATTTTTAAAATTCCCTCTAAAATGAAAGCTTTTTTATTTCCTTCTATCACACAAACAAAACACTTTACCGCGCCGTTTATCGTTAGGACAATAATGTCTTATTGTTTCCTCAGCACATCACTTTCACGAACCCTTTTGTTCTACACGGCCGCAATTCTTTTCTGAATAACACAAACTCTAGGGGTGGATACTAGTACTACACTTGTTTCACATAGCAGCATATAGGGGTAACGCCTTGTACTCAAAATCTGTGGAGAAACGGTGCTTAACGTCCCGTCGCCCCTGGTTGAGGCCGCGCAATAGTTTACGTGAAATCTACTGTTTTTATATCTATAGTAGAAAGAAGGTGTATTGAATCCAATTTGCGTAGCCTTAGTGTTAATCTAAAATCATTCAATTTTCTAAGGTGCCAACTAATAAATTCGATTTCGATATATCAGATCTAAGAGAAGCAATTTTTAATATTTCCTCTAAAGCGAAAGCTTTTTTATTTCCCTTTATCCTTAGAATCAGTACAAACAAAACACTTTACCGCTCCCTTTATCGTCAGGACAATAATGCCTTGTTATTTCCTCAGCACATCACTTTCACGAACCCTTTTGTCCTACACGGCCGCGATTCTTTTCTGAATAACATAAAAGCAAATGATTGATGCACAAAAGGCTAGCGGGCTCAAGGAGTTTCTAACCCAAAAATAGACCACCAATTTTAAAACTTTAAAATTTAGGAACTCACGGAGGTTCTTACATTACTTATAAGAGTTCGTCTCTTTCGCCAGTGGTAGCAAACATCTATAAGGAAGATGCAATCAACACAGCAAGAGTCAAGCCAAAACTATGGCTACGATACATGGATGACACATTTATTATATGGTCGGAAAATGATGACGAACTGCAGAATTTTCAACACCGTCTGAACGGTATTCGACCAACAATCAAATGCACAATGGAAATTGAAAAAATTCGGCCTTAACTTTTTTGGATGTTCTTTTCAAACGAGTAGACAGGAACATTCAAACCACTGTATATAGGAAACCTACACACACGGGACAGTACCTAAATTTTAAGTCTAATCATTCTGTTGCTATGAAAGAAGGAGTTTTAAGAGGTTTGTATTTAAGAGCCATAAATATTTGTAGTAATAATGAAGAATAAACCACATAAATCTACAACATTGAAAGGACTTCGAATTGAATGGTTATTCCGAGAAATTAATACACTCAACGATCTCTAAAATTAAAAACAAGGCAAATGTAGCAAAATAATAATCCGTTGGGTATTATTAACATTCCAAATGTTCAAGGGATTTCAGAAAACATAAGACGAATAACGAAACACTTGTAACATAAAAACAGTATTTTCATCGGGAAATACGATAAGGAGTTTTGTAACTGAAAAAAAAGCAGAAAATCCCACAAATAATAAGAAATGTAACGCCCTCTTCAGGTTAGAGTTAATTAACATCTAAAAAGTACCCAATTAGAGGATATTGAAAAATCCGTTTTAGCGGATCATGCATGGTCAAATGATCACAGGATTCAATGGTCTGAAGCTAAAGTTTTGCATAAGGAGTCGCGTTGGCGCAAACGAAAGTTTATTGAAGCTACATTTATAATGCAGAATAAAGAAGAATTAATGAGTGAATAATTTCTAACAAATAGTTTTAAGATTTTTAATAAATTTCAATTTTAAACTAAACGTTTCTGTATTTGAATGAACTGTGACCAATAATTTGATGTTTTGTCCTATCATATATAGGTATACCAATAGATCACTTATGATGGCCATATAGGCTGAAACTAGTATGATCTGAATAAATTTAGTGGAGGACAACTTAGAATTTTGAATTTTCTTGACTTGTACCTCTATTTAGAGATATGGAATACTTCTTTAATCTGAAGGAGAAATGTTGCTTACTCTTGATAGACTTGATACCGACCGGTTTAAGTGTATTTTTTAATACTTACAGGTAAAATAGCTGCAAAGTTTTGGTTCACCCTAATGTGCAATATGATAATTAACTTTAGAAATAAAGAAAAACCACACAATTTTTTTTTTAACAAAATGTCATTTTTTGGAAATTTAGTCAGTGCAGTCGTAGGATTCCCGGTAAAACTACCATCAAATTGTAGTACCACCTCTGAGGGGTGGTTTAAAGTTCGAAAAACAGTAGAAACAATCCATGACTGAGAAAAAAACTTATATACAAAAATTTTCAAAGCTAAATAATACATAAATAACTTAAAACTATATCTGTAAATGCATTACCGTATTAAATACGTATCAATTTTTATTTATTGTAAAAAGCATAAGATATATTAGAATCCGTTTTCAATTACACATCCACCAAAACAATCGAACATCGGTTTAATCATCGCTAACTTGTCTAAAAAATTAACATGTAAAATATGGCGGACAGCTGACACCGACTTACACCATTTTTATTCGACATTTCCTAGTGATGTTCGGAGGTTTAAATATGGCTACCATATTTAAACCAAAATATTATATTATTTTTATTTATCTCTAACCATTGTGAGAAAATAATGTCTTTGTTAAAACGAAAAAGATTACCCATATCGCAAGATATTTATGAACAATTTGTATAAATGTTAAAAACTATTGCATTCACAGCAAAAAGAAGTTAAACCTTCAACCAAAATCTAGACTTGTAGACCTAGAACTGTAGACCCTTTTTTTATTTAAAACAAGGTATCATTAATGTATAACAATTGATTAAATTAATAATAAAATCAAAGAAATAAATAAAATTGTGAAACGAAAAAACAAAAAAAAAAACTAAAAAAAAAGGAAACTTCAACAATAAATCTAATCCAGTATCGTCTGGGATTGTTCCAAGAATTGAAACTGCGTTGCCGCGTTGAATTGCAAGACCTATTTGTTGTTTAATGAAGCAATTTGCATTTTTATTGTTTATTAATTTTGATAATTTTTGAACAAAAGCTTTAGCTTCTTCACCCAGGGCTATCAAAACGGACAGGTCACGATCCTCCACTTTGTTGACGTCACATCCGGGGCTGATTTTTTTTTGATGGTTGCGTCACGACATAGCTGATTGTCTTTAAAATATTGAAGTTGAAATGACGGTTAATTTTTTTTAAATAAAGCCGGTTTTAAGATTGTTTTTACTATATTCTTGAAGAACAATTTTTTTAAAATGTATGGTAATCCTTAATTTTTCAGAGCCGCTTCATTAGCTCACACTAAAATTAAATTTAAAACAGAAGCAAATGTGACAAACACAGATGACAAAGTCAAATACATGTCAAATATAACAGTTGGCATGCGGTACATGGCGGGTAATTTGAATTCACAATAAGTAATGCTAAATTTTGAATGTTTTAACCTTTTAATCTTGCATCCTTACAAAAATTTGGTGGAATATGAGGATGGCGCCGAAATCTGTAGTGCCATTTTGAAAATATCAGAAAAAACCTCTGACCTCCCATAAGACCCAATGTAAAATTCAGCCCCCGGAGAACAGCTGATTTTTTCAGGGTCGTGGCCTCTATTTTTGTGTTGGCCTTGCTTCACCTTTAGTAAATACTGGTGTTTATGTTTAGTTGTTACGTCTTACTCAAAACATTTTAAAATCCATTCGTTATAATTGTGCCTCTATGTTTTCATTCCAAGGTCCGTAAGCGGCCCTCAAGAGGTCCGGATATTTTCCTATCTCTCGAACACCGCCAAAGTGTTTTCTGAAAAGGGAGCTGTGCCTCTTTTTCAGGAAAATTTATTTTTCTTCTCTGCCGTAGACGTGCAAAGTTTATGCGTAGGCACCTTATGAATCCAATTTATTCCCGCATAACCTATCTAAACGGTTTCCATACGTGACGGGAATTTTTCTCTTTCATTTTTTGTCTTTACATTATCCGGAATTTCCTGAAGTTTACGTCAGTTATTACTTTTGTTAGAACATGAAAATACCAACTGATAGGCACCTATATTTAATTTTAAACACGATAACCAGTATTTACTAAATCGTAAGTTTTAGTCAAGGTTTTGGTTTAAGTTTAGGGTTTAGGTTTAAAATTTAAATGTGCATTGGTTTGGAAAAATTGATTTTTTGCCGAAACAGGCCGCAATTGATTTGGTATTTGTACCTGTATGGACGATAAAATGTCCTAAAAATTGAAATTTAAGACGATTTGTTCTTGAAATGGACCATATAGACCGGAAAAAAGAAGAAAACATGGAAAACTGAGTTTTCTACAACTGTCTAATTTAGGCTACTACGTCACTTTAAACCCCTAGGTCATGGGATTCTGACTAAAAATCGTCCTAAATTTTAAACTACTTCCGGGGGTGGTTTATCTCATTGTAACTTGAAAACAATCACGTTTATGTTAATTTATTTGTTAAAAATGTAAAATTTGATCATATTTAGGAACGATATGACAAAATTTTATACGATTTTTAGCTTCAATTAACTATTAGAGCGCGTTTTTTAGGGCAATGTACACAAGGCTGGATAAACCATTTAGTACTAAATTCTCATATCTCTTTTATATTTTAGCATATAGCTTTTAAACGATATTTGCCTTGACGAGGAAAGTAAAAAAAACGATCTTCAGATTAAAATCCAAATAAACTCACACGCGATTTGTTTATTTGCAAATAATCTTTAAATTAATATAATAAAAAATGTTTTTATTTATTTATTTATTTATTGTAGCAGTCAGTTTCCATTAATGGTTTTAATACGCTCTAGCCATACAGATATATTTAAGATGTACGTGCACCGAGATGACAGCAGATGACAATCCCAGTACTTAGTCCAGCCAAGGCCAACACAAAAATTGAGGCCTCGACCCTGAAAAAATCAGCTGTTCTCCCGGGGCTGAATTTTACATTGGGTCTTATGGGAGGTCAGAGGTTTTTTTATGATATTTTCAAAATGGCACGCAAAATTTCAGTAAAATATTCTCAGACACCATCCCGATATACCACCAAAGGTTTGTAAGGAAGCAACATGATTAAAAGGTTAAAATCTTCAAGATTTAGCATTCTTTATTTTGAATTCAAATTACCCGCCATGTACCACATGCCAACTGTTATATTTGACATGTATTTGACCTTGTCATATGTGATTGTCACATTCGCTTTTGCTTTAAACTTAATTTTTGTGTGAGCTACTGAAGCGGCTATGAAAAATTAGGGCTTACTATACATTTAAAAAAAATTGTTCTGCCAGAATAAAGTAAAAACAATCTCAAAAACGGCTTTATTTAAAATAAAATCAAATATCCATGAACCGTCATTCCAACTTCAATATTTTAAAGACAATCAGCTGTGTCGTAACGTGACCATCAAAAAAAAATCAGCCCCGGATGTGACGTCAATAAAGTGGAGGATCGTGGCTCGTCCATTTTGATAGCCCTGGTCCAGCAAGTGTCAGTCAAGTCACTTTTACGTCATTTTAATTAATTTAAAAATTTATTTTTCAGTTTCGCTTTGTTTGTGCAAGTTATATAATAAAAATTACGAAATTAGAACACATTTTCCGACAGTGTCAAGTTTGGAAAGTAATTGTAAATTGAAAAATGTAAGTAATTCACTTAAATATCGCTGCATTTTCACTTAAACCTAGTACCCTACAAACTTAAACCTATAGTTTAAACCACTTCTTTTCCATTTTTTCCATTTTTTTTACGAAATCCTTGCAGATTCTTATTTAAACCGGTTTTTTCCATTGCGATATAAACTATGTAGTTATAATTAGTCCAAAATGCCATTAAATTTTATTAAGTTTGAAAGAAATTCAGTTAAAACGTTTCACAAAAGATAAACTAAAAGTTAAACCTAAACCTAAACTTTAAACTTAAACCCTAAACCATCTTGTGGATGTGTTTTGGTGATGATCAATTAGTTAAAGAACAGCTACTTATAACTGAGTCGGTTTAGAACGTTTTTTTACGTTGTCCGACGCCTATTCTCCACCTCTTTCGATCCTGACGAACATCTTCTGTAATATTTTTTGGCTCATTGATCTTTGGATTGACTGTTGCCATTCCAGTTTAGGACGCCCTCTTTTTTCCGTTCATCCGTTGTTCAATGGCCGTACAATATCAATTGTATTCTAGCGATGCCATCGGTTATGCTTCCCTCGATTCCCATTCTTTCTTTTATGGTCTCATTTCATATATGATCTGTTGTAGATATTCTTATTGATCTTTTTATTGCATTAATTTCAAAACTTTCTATTTTTGTAAGTCTCTATTGTATGGAATAGCATGCTTTTCACCATTATTTCATATTATATTAAATTTTACATTATTTTTTATCTTTCTGCTCCATAAAATACTTTTAAACACATTACAGTTTGCTGACGACCAAGTAATTGTAGCTTTTGATAAAGAAGACATGGATCATATGATGAGAAAGTTAACGGAAGGATACCAAAAGTGGGGGTTGTGAACGTGAAGAATTTATGTATTGAAAACGAATCAAGTGAGTTCTGACTATAAGACTGTAAAGACTAAAAAAATACTAGTAAAAGCAAAAAAGTTATTGGATGTCTTAACTGTATTTTATAGAGCAGAGAGATAAGAAAGAAATTAAAACGATGTAAAAGCATGCTGTTTTATGGAATAAAGATTTGTCGCATAACAAAAAAATACAAAACAAAAATGAAAAGTGTCGAAATGGACGCAATAAGAGGATCAATGAGAATATCTAGAACAGATCATATAAGAAATGAGACCATCAAAAAAAGAATGGGAATCGAGGGAAGCATAACGGATGAAGCTACTGAAGCCAGCAGAGCAATATATGTTTTTTTTAAAGTGATACCTAGAGCGGCTTTAATAATGTAAATCTTGAGCAATTAAATATTTTACCACTATATTAGCGATTAATTTTTATCTTGCTTGTCTTTTCTGTGTCTATTTCTCGACTAAAGCTAGCAGAGCACAGTATATTTTTTAAATTAAAATGGTATCAACGTTAATACTGACGCTTCAAATATCGAGAAATTAAATCTTAGAAACTTGTAGATTGTTTTTTATCATCTATGTCTTATTTTTAAAATTTGGTGCTCTCCTGAAGCCAGCAGAGTTTTTTTTAAGTGGGACAGAGCGGTTTTAACACTGTTAATGTTGTTAGTTGTATGGTAAATTATCAGTAAATCCATATGAGCTTTTTTAAGCTGTTTCACAAAAAACGGAACAAAAACAAAAAGTTTTGCTAAATTTTCGAATAGGGTTTTCGCAAATAAAGCTGTTTTAAATAACGAGTTTAACGGAAAGTTTTAAAGACAATAATTAGACTTAACTCATTTATAACAGGCAAAAACTGCAAAATAGTTTTATTCGGTGCCTGCAAACTTTTTAGATAGTTAGTCAGCTTAAAAAGTTAGACACTGCGCGAAAACGACGGACGAGTTGGCTCGTTCTCTTTGAGTAAACAAATCAAGTAAGTAGTTCCCCAAAGACGCGTTTCCGCATTACCCCCGACAAATTTCTCTAAAGCAAATTATTCAAAACTTTGTAGTTGGCGATAATTAACTCGCTCGCTGAAACAAAGTAAATTAACCCGCTCCTACGTGAGAATAAGCAGCAGGACTTGATCTGACCCTGGAACATAAATAATGGGCATACCCATGTATTATTACCAGGGGCGCAAGTGCGTAAGGGCTGCAGAGCTGCAGAACCCCCAAAATTTTCATATTATTTGACTATTTTTCAACCGCTGCTATTTTTCTAATATAATTATTTTATTTCTAAAATTATTGAAATAGCAGTATATTTTCGGTCTGGTGTTGGTATAGTAGGCCTTCAAATCGCTTACGTGTGTTGAGTGTGACGCTGCGCGCCGTCGCCGAAGGCCGCATTTCACAGTCGGTCAAATGAAGTTATTGGCATTGCTGCGCTGCTAAATTGCCACACAACGTAGCTGGGCGGCTAACGAGATCTGTGCTCGGCTAGGAACTTGCTCATGGGTTTAGATAGCGAAATCCAGGCAAAAATAGAGCCGCAAAACTTGCAGTTCCAGTACAATTCTGGGCGGGCGGGCTTAGCGTTGCGTGTTTGCGGGCGCATTTATTTATTTAGAAGACGCTAAACGCATGAGCGGGAGGTTATGGTCGTGTATGTAGCATTTTTTATACCCTATCGGCAGAACTCACAAACTTTACTGTCACGAGCCGCCACTGATTATTACCAAATACGTTAGCGATGCTTGAAGCCAGGACCCCTATTTAATTATTAATGTTCCTTTTTTGGGTAGACAGAAATTTGGTTACTGCGCATGCGTTAGATTTGGTGGTTTTGGAACATACTTCCTTACGTCACTACATTCTTTGAAAATTGTCAAATCTTTAGGGTTATGTCTATTATTTTTTCTAAAAACTAGTCGATTGGGTGAAAATTTATCAAAATGTGGATTAAAATTGTAGTTGATCTAAAACTAATTGTGCAGATTTATTGTGGACACCATGAAGAGGGCTTAATGGCATCTAAAAACCACTCTTAACTTTATTAACAAATTATAAAGAAAAATACAAGTAGTTACCTATGGAATGGCATTTCCTTACTTCTTCCGGACATTTTTCCACAAACGGCACATGTTTTATGTGAATTATTTCCCATTTTTCATAAAAAAAACATAATTTTACACGAAAAACGCAAAACACCGCAAAATGTCAATATGGCATCTACCCACATAGCAGCTGTGTATCTACATGACAAAACACACGCATGCGTATTTAAAAATTCGCATCCGCGAATTTAAATTTGCCATTGAATCCAAAGCCAGCTATGAGTGCTTTACTTTTTGAGCATTTTTACATGCGATCAGTGGCGGATCCAGGGGGGGGGGCAGAGGGGCCCGGCCCCCCCATCTCCCAAACATATATCTTATTTTTTAGTTTCACTTATTTAAAATTTGACACAAATTCTTCTTAATTTTTTTATTTCGCCCGCGGCGCTATTAGTCTCCTTTAGCTACCAAGTTTCACACCTCAATTTCTATCAAAAACCACTAAAAAAATTATTTTTGATGTTTGCTGCCACTCTGCCCCCCCCCCCCCCCCCGGAAATCCTGGATACGCCACTGCATGCGATTCTTGAAACCACCACCCCGTTTAATTCTTAATGTTCCTTTTTCGGGTAGACAGGATTTCGGTAACTGCACATGCGTCAGTTTTGATGGTTTCGGAACATACTACGTTACGTCACTAAATTATTTCACAATTTTCAAAAATTTCAATTTGTATTTTTTCTAAAATTAGTTGTGAAAATTTATTGTGGACACAAGGGCATCTATTATAAACCACACTTAACGTTATAAATAAATTATAAAAAAACAAGTAGTTACCAATGAAATGACACTTCTTCACTTCTACGAGACATTTACAAGAAAATTTTGTATGCTACATTTGTTGAGATATCAGTGGTAAACCTAAAGTATTTTTTAATGTATTTTTTTGCTACTTCATTATAATAAGGAAACCAGCGCAATTTTGCCCGTAATTTGTGAACAGTCTCTATTAACAGCTGTTATTCAGAATAAATTCGACATTCAATCGATATCCGTCAATTTTTCGGATCGGCACCAAGGTGTTGCTTTAACACAGGTTGCCTACAGAATTTGATCAGTCCTGTACAGGTAGAAATTCTGATCGTTCTTTTCATATTGGGTTCTGTATTATATTTGACTTATAACGGGGGCATGCCTTTTGGGATGCATTGGAGCATTTAACTGCACATGCGTCAGTTTTGATGGTTTCGGAACATACTACGTTACGTCATTATTTCACAATCGCCAAAAATTTCAAGTGGTATTTTTCTAAAATTAGCTGTGAAAATTTATTGTGGACACAAGGGCATCTATTATAAACCACACTTAACGTTATAAATAAATTATAAAAAAACAAGTAGTTACCAATGAAATGACACTTCCTCACTTCTACGGGACATTTACAAGAAAATTTTGTATGCTACATTTGTTGAAATATCAGTGGTAAACCGATATTATTTTATTTATAAGTATGTTTTAATGTATTTTTTGCTACTTCATTATAAAAAGGAAACCAGCGCAATTTTGCCCGTAATTTGTGAACAGTCTCTATTAACAGCTGTTATTCAGAATAAATTCGACATTCAATCGATATCCGTCAATTTTTCGGATCGGCACCAAGGTGTTGCTTTAACACAGGTTGCCTACAGAATTTAATCAGTCCTGTACAGGTAGAAATTCTGATCGTTCTTTTCATATTGGGTTCTGTATTATTTTTGACTTATAACGGGGGCTCATGCCTTTTGGGATGCATTGGAGCATTTAACTGCACATGCGTCAGTTTTGATGGTTTCGGAACATACTACGTTACGTCATTATTTCACAATCGCCAAAAATTTCAATTTGTATTTTTTCTAAAATTAGCTGTGCAAATTTATTGTGGACACAAGGGCATCTATTATAAACCACACTTAACGTTATAAATAAATTATAAAAAAACAAGTAGTTACCAATGAAATGACACTTCCTTACTTCTACGGGACATTTACAAGAAAATTTTGTATGCTACATTTGTTGAAATATCAGTGGTAAACCGATATTATTTTATTTATAAGTATGTTTTAATGTATTTTTTGCTACTTCATTATAAAAAGGAAACCAGCGCAATTTTGCCCGTAATTTGTGAACAGTCTCTATTAACAGCTGTTATTCAGAATAAATTCGAGATACAATCGATATCCGTCAATTTTTCGGATCGGCACCAAGGTGTTGCTTTAACACAGGTTGCCTACAGAATTTGATCAGTCCTGTACAGGTAGAAATTCTGATCGTTCTTTTCATATTGGGTTCTGTATTATATTTGACTTATAACGGGGGCATGCCTTTTGGGATGCATTGGAGCATTTAACTGCACATGCGTCAGTTTTGATGGTTTCGGAACATACTACGTTACGTCATTATTTCACAATCGCCAAAAATTTCAAGTGGTATTTTTCTAAAATTAGCTGTGCAAATTTATTGTGGACACAAGGGCATCTATTATAAACCACACTTAACGTTATAAATAAATTATAAAAAAACAAGTAGTTACCAATGAAATGACACTTCCTCACTTCTACGGGACATTTACAAGAAAATTTTGTATGCTACATTTGTTGAAATATCAGTGGTAAACCGATATTATTTTATTTATAAGTATGTTTTAATGTATTTTTTGCTACTTCATTAAAAAAAGGAAACCAGCGCAATTTTGCCCGTAATTTGTGAACAGTCTCTATTAACAGCTGTTATTCAGAATAAATTCGACATTCAATCGATATCCGTCAATTTTTCGGATCGGCACCAAGGTGTTGCTTTAACACAGGTTGCCTACAGAATTTGATCAGTCCTGTACAGGTAGAAATTCTGATCGTTCTTTTCATATTGGGTTCTGTATTATATTTGACTTATAACGGGGGCATGCCTTTTGGGATGCATTGGAGCATTTAACTGCACATGCGTCAGTTTTGATGGTTTCGGAACATACTACGTTACGTCATTATTTCACAATCGCCAAAAATTTCAAGTGGTATTTTTCTAAAATTAGCTGTGCAAATTTATTGTGGACACAAGGGCATCTATTATAAACCACACTTAATGTTATAAATAAATTATAAAAAAACAAGTAGTTACCAATGAAATGACACTTCCTCACTTCTACGGGACATTTACAAGAAAATTTTGTATGCTACATTTGTTGAAATATCAGTGGTAAACCGATATTATTTTATTTATAAGTATGTTTTAATGTATTTTTTGCTACTTCATTAAAAAAAGGAAACCAGCGCAATTTTGCCCGTAATTTGTGAACAGTCTCTATTAACAGCTGTTATTCAGAATAAATTCGACATTCAATCGATATCCGTCAATTTTTCGGATCGGCACCAAGGTGTTGCTTTAACACAGGTTGCCTACAGAATTTAATCAGTCCAGTACAGGTAGAAATTCTGATCGTTCGTTTCATATTGGGTTCTGTATTATTTTTGATTTATAACGGGGGCGCATGCCTTTTGGAACGCATTGGGGCATTCAACTGTAACGTTTTTTTCAATCAGAGATTTATTAATGTTCAATCAGATATGAACAATCGGGCCTGGTATTTTAATAGGCTACGAGCAAATTTACCCGGGCAAGCTAATCGCCATAAGTGCACATATGTAAGTGCACTCCTAAATTTAACTTTAATAAATCTTTAATGAATAATTTCATTATAAAGTCACAATAAAACCCAAAAGGTATTCACCAAAGACTAGACTACTAACTAAAAATTAATACCCGGTATGTATGTGTTTGTATTCGTGATCAAACGAGCATGCGGTGGATGCGCAAGCCGGCTGCCGCCGCGCGTAACTGGACCCAAATTATGATCACCGTAGATGTTATATCGCATTCTAATTACGAAATATAGAAAGAGAGGATTGAATTTGTGAGTGTGAGCTTAGGTGCCCATAAATTGGCAGAGTATTTTTATCAGCACGAAAGTAAAACTTACACAACCTACACCGTTAAACATTGAACAAAAAAGCTATAAATTTTACAAATTTAATTCCAAACATTGAAAAAAACTTCAATTTTGCAAAACAAAAAATAGGACACAAATTATAAAAAAATATATTTAGCGGTTTGTTCAATGCATCTGACAGTGGCGCACCCAGGAATGTGTCTTGGGGGGGGCCCCGACAGCTACAAAGCGCACCCTCAAAAAAGTGGCGGCCAAAAAAAATGCACCAACCAACACCCACCCAACCGAACCAAACCGCGCCGTAGAATTTTGAACCGCACCGTCTCCAAAAAAAAAAAAAGATCGTCATGTCTTTTCGCAACTACGCCACAGCTTGGGCTTGGGAGGGGCCCGAAGCCTCCTGATGTCAAATTTTAAGGTATTTTTCATGTTTTATCATCAAATATGTGGCAAATATATTAAAAATCTAAGGCTTGGGGGGGGCCCGGGCCCCGGGGCCCCCCCTGGGTGCGCCCTTGCATCTGATAACGGTTTTCTCCATAACCTCCATTTAAGTTACATGGAGTTAATATTGTGCTGTTTCAACTTCTTATACACTACAATTCAACATCAAGTTGCCAAATATAGTTTAGTATCGCAAAGCATTATGTTTAAAGTTGTCCAACTTTCTAAAACTATGCAAAATTTATTACATTTTAAAGTGCGCGAAGAAGCTAAGGCACAGTTGTAAAAGTAACTTTTTCTCTCAAGGAATCACACTGCCGCCACCGTTGCCAAGGGTCAAAACTCAATTTTATAGTTTTTATAATGTCCTATTCCAATAGCAAATCAGAATCAAAGCTGATGGAAGGTAGTGGTTCATTTCTGGAGGGAAAATTCTTTGGCCTCTAAGCATCTGCAAGAAATATTAATGTTTTTATACTTGTCACTAAACTATAAAATCGATCTGAAATGTTTGCTCCTAAGTATATAAATTTTTTACTTGCTCGAAACTTTAACGAACTACGTACTTGAAAATTAAAGGGATATCTTTTGATGTTATTTGAGAAGTTCTAGTTCAAATTCATATAAATATATAATATTTAATTTGTGTTCATAGGTTTGTTCTAGAATTTGCCTCATAATAAATATGTGATCTGAGGTCGATCTGTTGAGGCGGAAGTCACATTGGTACTTTCCGATAGCCAGTTGAAAAAGAATAACTCCAATAATCTGTTGTATATAGCCACTGACAATACCTTATAAACTACGTTTTGTTTATCACTTTTTTGTGTAATACTCAGGGACTATTTCTCAGGAATTGTATCTTTTGCCCAGATCTCTGTTACTAGGTGATGTATACGTCGCCATATATTTTCACCAGCATTTTTTATAAACTCAGCGGATGTGTTATCAATTCCAGAAACTATTGAATTTTTCTGACGTTTAACTGCAGTAGCCCCACGTTGGGCGCCAATGAAATGAAAAATTTTCTCTTAGCGACCCTAATGTCATTCAGGTTCAACTGCCGAAGCAACAGGCGCTGTACACCATCTTCGTAACTTATCCGTTTAATATTTGGTTCTGTTATAGGTTCTATACTATCATTGCTGTTCATTCTCAGCGAATCCCTCATTCTATAACTCAAAACTCTCAGTCAAATGTTAACGCTGCGTATCACTGCATGCTGCCATATTTTTAGCCTGAGTTCTTAAGTTTCTTTCTTTATACTTTTATACAATTTTCTACTGCCTTTTAGGTTATGATGTTTCAATTCTTCTTTTCATTGCGTCTCTCTTCTTACGCCTTATTATTCTTGCTGTTTCCAATCGCTTTTGGTTGTACATTGCTCTATTTGCTCTGGTATCCCTCTGAAAACACAGTTCTCTGGCTTTTCTTTTTTCTTATGTCACTCTTCTGCACTGTTCATCATTCCATTCCTCGTTTCTCGTTATCTTGCCTTGTCCTATTGTTTTGATTGCTGCTTTTATGTACGCTGGTTTTAATTGCTTCCGATTTTTCATCTAGATTTGGTTTTCTGTTGTAGTTCTTCTTCCAAATTTGTCTTAGATCCTAAACAGCCGATTAATTACTTAAAGTTCTTTAATTTGATTTTTGTTTAATTTTCTGACGATATCTTTATTCTGGGCGTAACAGAAACTTTCTAGTGTCATCCGCGTAGTCGTTATATTAAACGCCCACCCCGGGTTATTAATTAGGAATTGTTCCACGGTTCTTCGCCCGCATCAGCGGCGGCTCTGGAATAATTAAAGTTATTTCGCGCCTCGCCGAAGGCTATGGAAAAACTCATAAATGAGCCAAAAATCCATGGAGAATTTATCTCTTTAAAAACTAAATCAAAAACTAATTACAATAATAGGCATGCTATTTAATGAGGATTAAAACTTCTGGCAAACAGAAACAGGCTGCAGAGAGACCAGACAAATCGTAGACCGACCAAAAGCTGCCATCATTTAATGGTTACTGGGACGGAAACGAAAAGATGTTGGATTGCTGTAAGATATTTGAACTGCGCATTATCGGTTGATGGAGCACATGACATAAATAGGAATCGAGAATAACCCTACCTGCCCAGCATGTCGATAAGAAGAAAATACATCGAGGCACTTGTAGGATGACACAACAGGCACTCGAGGCATCAACTCTGAGCTAGGAATAGCTAGCTGCACTTGCTTAAATGGACTAACATACTGGACTTTGTAAAGATTATAGGAAGGCTTAATGAGCAAGCTTTACAGCGAACGTAAATGGAGAGTGGGTTAAGAAAAAGCCTGGGGAATGGCAAAAAGGGCTTCTACCTATTCTATTTATTCTTCTTTGATCTATCTTTGGACACAGCCCCCCCCCTCCCCCAATATCTTCCACTCTTCTCTGTCTGTCGCCGTGTACTTTTTATATTTTCCCAAGGTCTCCAGTCATGTTATTTGTTCAATTACCTTACAGGTGTGGAACTTGTCCATTAACAATATAATACTAGCATCTGATAAATACAAAATATAAATACATTACAAATAAATAGTGTTACGCTACAAAATATATGTAAATAAAAAAAATTATTAAGTTCAAAAGATTATGAATAAATTTTCGTCCATGAGAGATTTGCCTTGTATTTTAAAATTGTCCAAGATCATAACAAAATAAGAATCATCAGTCGGTGAGTTGTCGAAGCGTAAAAAGCTGGCTGTGAGTTCTCAGCCAGGAAAATCTTGTTTTGTATTTTTAATTAGGAATTTAAATTAAGAGACGACTAATTCGTATTTTGTGATACGCCCTCTTTTTTATATCCATTAAGAATATTTCGTCACCCTCAATTAGAGATGACTATTTATAGATATAGATAGAATCTATTGTTCTGGGCCAGACAAAAATAAGTAAATAACACTTCAGCAACTAAGATTGCCGATAAAAATATAAGTTACTTAGTTACAAGGGTGATTTTGATATATATATGCAGAATTTCTGAGGTCGTGTTGTGTGTTTCTTAGTAAAGTCAACAATATTGAATTTTTTTAAATTAGTGATGACATTTTGTAGTTTCTAAATTGATTCCTTCTTAGATATTCCTACTGTCACTACACCTGTATTGATGTCGTTGGCGAGGTATAGCTAATTTTCTGGTGTGAGGATATCATAGTAATGCAACCGATACCTCTAAGAAAGGGCCCAGTAGATTGCCGTGTGGCACTCCTCCTTTGATCTTTCGTTTACTAAAATAAAAATCTTCATAATTTATTCTGAAATATCTGTCCGATACCTTTGATGTTAAAATATTGGAAAATTGTTTTGCTAGAAATTTTTTCAATTTTTGTTTGGCAATTTTGATATAAGAAAGCCTTTTAAAGCGTCAAACCGAAAATAAATTATTTATGTGTCTACACCACAGATTTCTTAACATCCAAATGGATTGTTGACATATATCAATAAAAAAATTGTGTGTGCTTAAGACCACACGGCAGAACTTGAACAAGGCAAAATTAATAATTAATACTGGTCTTCATCTGCATCATCATATCGCTCGCTGAATGTTTCTCTCACAATTAGTCGACTCGAGCCGACTTCCAATTCAGTACCCACAAAAACTGCTAAACACGCCTAAAGAAGTTTACACTTCAAAAATCTAAAACTCACTGCAGCATATGTTTGACGTTCTGATCACACTTCTGTTGTCAGGATTGTTATTTTTGGGTTTGAGCTGTTTGTATCACTGAAATACCAACAAATGCGTCCTTTTTTGACATGTTTGACCAATGCGAACAAAAAATACAGACGACGACCCTGAAAAAATCAGCTGTTATAGTGGGCTGAATTTCACATTGGGTCTTATAGGGGAATAAAGTTTTATTTGTGATATTTTTAAAATGGCATTACAGATTTTCGCGAAATTTTGAAAAATTAAAAGGTTAAAATCTTCAAGATTTAGCATTCGGTATTTTGATTTCAAATTGCCGGTCATGCACCGCACGTCAGCTGTTATATTGTCAGGATAGAAAATAATGTCCTATTAACTAAATGACACAAGTTACGTTTATAAGCAAGTGCACATTATCCCTAAACAATATAAGGAAATGAACTTATGTATATAGTTCAATTTATATTAAAACGTGTAATAAACTATATACAGAATAAAAACCATAAGCGATTGACCGGTCATCGATGATGCTTATACAGGAAACAAAACACATCTCGATATCCTATCAATGGCAAACAGTTTTTAATAAAATCATCTCCAAAAGAGTTTAGCAGTTAGTTGTAAGTTGAGAAAGTAACGTTCCATTCGTAGTTAACAGTGAAGACAAGTACAATAGTCAGAAGTCGAGCATATCTAGAGGATACGCATTTTGTAAACAAGGTATATTTAATGTAAGTAGTAATTATACGTTAAATAAAACCATAAAACCTAACTTAAACTGAGTTAAGTCACGTTAAAACCCCCGTGACAATATTGAACATGAATTTGACTTTGTCTTTGGTGTTTGTCATAGCACTTGTTTATTTGTTTGTAAAACGAACACATTCGCTTCTGCTTACAATTTAATTTTTGTGTGAGCTAATGAAGCAGCTCTGAAAAATTAAAGATTACCATACATTAAAAAAAAATTGTTTTACAAGTATATAATCTTTCAACCAGCTTTATTTAAAAAAAATCAAATATTCATCAACCGTAATTCCAACTTCAATATTTTAAACACAATGACACACGTGGCGTGACCATCAAAAAGAATTTCAGCGTTCCCTCTGACGTCAACAAAGTTGAAGATCGTGGCCCATCCGTCTTGATAACCCGGGCTGCAGTCATTTTTATATTTTTCAACGATATCAGCAATCCCTTTGGAGGTAAGGAATCTGTGGTATACACCCACCAGTTCTAAAACTTTGGGGGATACGCGGATTTACAGTTAGAAAGCTTATTTGCTAATATATAATGACAGACAGATAGATTAGCGGTTGTTGCTTTGCGTCAGTTCATGACTATCTTTGATTAATTATTAGCTTCAAAAGCATGAGATATTAATTAACACAACAAAAAGGAAATAATTTTACACTAAGAGAGAACAGAGACTAATAAAGCCACACTGGCATCTGATGTACCGGGTGATTAAAATTAATGCTTTGTTAAAAAATATGAGTTTCCTAAGATGAAGGTGAATCTAGTCGGTTGCCCGAAATTAAAACAAAGTAACTGACATTTTTGGAAATATCGAGTTTTTTTTAAATTTAGATAACCGTAATTTTAGGCACATTTTAGTATAAAAATTTTCTAAATCGGTTAAGAAATACCGAAGTTATTATATGGATGATTCTACAAAAATGGTGCTGTGGAGTGGGAATGCATATTTTTCAAACACAGACTGCAAATGAAGCATAGTTTTAGTTATAAGATTTAAAACGAAATGTTTTCTTTATGGAGCATTTGAGTTTAATGTATAAAAAAGTTTATAATTTTTTTTATTACAAAGCAAATACCTCATTCCTCTGGTATAGTCCCAAACCAAATATTAAAAACTCAAATTGAAAAAAATATCCTAATAAATAATATTTAACCAAGTCTTAACTATTTATCAAAAAATTTATAAAACTTAAGTTTGCAGTCATATTTTTGAAAATCCGAATTTACATCTTCTCCGGAAAATTTTACAATTATAAACGTGCTTCATTTTTAATAACACAATATTTGTGAATACAACCGGTTAATTTCTAGAAAAAGAAACAGCCCTGGATATCTAATTTACTTGTGAGGGTGACAAGTTGTGACAGATAATGTCAACTTTAGTTTGGTTTAAGTTATAGATCTTTTTATTTTCGGCATAAAATTAGTTTTTTTCGGAGAAATCAAAAAGGAACGCTTCAATTATCATTCCTCTGGTAAGTTAATATTCGGCTGATATCAATAGTATAATTTTTTTGTTGATTGTTTTAAAATTATAAGTATAGGAACTTTGTTTATATAAAACTAAAGTTAAGTAGTCTAAATAGATTTTTATTTAAATTAGAAAACCATTAAAAAACTCATTCCTCTGGTACCCATCCCTCTGGAACTTTTATGCAATAATTCCTCAAATTCGGGAAAATAAATGTTTCTTAGCTTACAGCTAATTAGTTACATAAATTTAAAAAACAAAATTATTTACTGTGCTGTACTGTTATTTAAAGGCAATGACCAAAAATGATATCCATATAGCCCACTTTTGGTAGAATCTCCATATGATTTAGACCACGTTATCCCATTTAGTCCTATGTTTTTTAAAAACTTGATATTGATTTTTCTCGGTTTTGATAAATCTGTAGTTACTTTGTTTTAATGTCGGGCAGCCGACGTGTGTAAGGTAGACATAAACAATTGGGTGTCACCAATCTCAATAAAATAAGATGAAATATTAAACGAAATAAAAATTGAAACTTTCTAAAGATCACTTTATACTGGACTAAAAAAATTCCCTATCATTACGTATCAATTGCGTTTGTGACGTTATTATTTTATTCATGTATCAAGGGTTGTATAGGTGCTATATTCAGCTGCCGGTTCTTGCCGGAGTATTAGCTATGATTTATTTTTTCAGCGTTGGCGCATGGGATTGGCCGACGTAATTGCTTTAACGTATGGCACAAGACACCGGTTTCACAGGATAAAAAAATCAATCGATTTTAAACTATCTATGTGAAAATAGTGAATATGAAGACTACGATAAAGAATATCAGTGCATGGTAAAAAAATTTGATAGTGACTGATCTATATTGATATACGCAAGATTAATAAATTTAGATAAAATTTTATGAAAAAATTATATTAAATAAAAAAAAGCTTTAAGCTAATTACGTCAAAATATCAATTTTTCAAGTTTTATTTGCTTAAGAGGAAAAAAACGATATGTGACATTATTTGTGGAGGCGACTGTTCCACCTCCAGAATGCACAGTATAATAAAATCAAATTTTTTTAAACGCTAGTTGAGATTTACTAACTTTCAGCATCAATTTGTCAAAATTACAACCATAAAATAATTTTGATCGTTCAGAACAGACAAACTGACCACCGTGAGTCGGTGAGAAATGAAGTGCACATGGTGTTCTGTGATTTTTTTGTAAATTTAATCATATTTAAAGAATAAAATCAAATAATCAGAATGTTAGGAAGAGTTAGTAAACTAACCCTAAATCTCCTTAATGATTCTAATTCCAGCACTCAAATGAGGAATTAAAATTGATTCTTGGCCAGAAAAAAGAAATTTGAGAAAAAAGATAGGTTAGGGTCAAGGTCTGTAAAGGATAGGTTACCTGGTAACTTTCTAACCAATCAGAGCCAGTTGTTGAACGCGGGAAATGACGTCACCCGGAGTGCCCATTTAAATAAAAAGCATATAATATGGTAGGAAATCGTTTATTGATTCAAATGTAAATATGTTTTGTTATTTTTCATAAAGTGTCTCTAAAAACAATTTTCGTAAAATACATCAAGTAACTCAAATATAAAACTTGCCTTATACCAAATATCCCAAATGCATAATGTCTTGGGAAGCTTTAGGCTTCTTAAGTTCGTTAAAATAACTACGAGTAGAAAGTATGAGTAAACTAGAACAAGTCAGTTACAGTTTTTAAATAAATATAGTCCGAGTAAAACACAACAAATGTAAAAAATAAACCATCGAAGATTAAAAATACTTAAAAACACATGTAAACATAGCGCTCTAATCACATCTTGGCGCTTCCAATGACGCGCTGTCACCTCTCACGCCGCTTCGACCATTGAGTTACCATGCAGTGTTGCCAACTATTGGAAAGCGAAAATCCGTAGTGTGAACGCGAAAAATCTGTAGAAATCCGTAGGTTCAAAGAAGACTAAAAACAAAAAAAGGTGCTTTTTTTACAATTAAAAAGTTTATATTGGTTTGATTTTTTTCTTTTTTTGACAGTGACAGGAGTGCACCACTTTTTTGCTTCGGAATTGCACGAGAACGGTACGGTACCTACTGCTCCGTTCCAACGGATCCAAATAAACTTTTTTGCAGTGCCGCCAATTTTTTAAACGGATAAATCGTTATAATTAGAAGAAATAAAAAGTACGCACTTTTTTAACCTTCTTTATTTAGTTAAGGTACGTACAAACACTAATAGATAGTTTAAGTTGTGCTACGTATTTTTACGTAAGCATGAGATTTGACAGATACGCAAGCGCACTTCGTCACACCGTCGTCAAGGTCACGTTAGGAGCTTACGTATTTACGTTAGCTTACGGCAGTCTGCGGGCACCTTAACGTTACCAAAGAATAGAATTGGTTGATTGACCGATCGAAAAATGAGACCTAGACGATAATTTCCGCTTCGAGTACAAACGATTCTTTGCAAATATATTCCTACTGTAGTTGAAAAGACAAAAAACAAAATAGTAACATCAAAAAAACACAGTGCCGCATTCCATATTCTCTGCTATTAGTAGACTTGTTCTGGTAACGTAAAAACATTCAACTTAAACTCAAATTTGGAACAAAACGTAGAGCGCTTAACGTGCAGTTTTACGTAAAAATACGTAGCACAACTTAAACTATCTATTTTCTAGTGCAACATACATAACGTAAAACATAGTTCAACTTTCGTGGCGCGAAGCGTTGTTTGACTCCCCATCAAACAACGCGCGAAGTAATACAATTCGTTCTAAATAATGTTGCAACGACCGTCCGCTAGATGTCTAGAAGAATAAGGTAGGATGTAGATGTAGGAAAACAAGTAAAGATAATAGGGACCTATTGCAATAGGTCCCTACTGAGGACTGATAAGGAGGAATGAGGCGCGGCCGCAGTTGTGTTTCGATATTTATCGTTTTTTAGTAAAATTGCCAGAAATCTGTAGATTTGGATCCAAAATCGGATATCGGAGATCGAAATCCAAAATCCGTAGATCTACAGATAAATCCGTCGGGTTGGCAACACTGTTACCATGCCACCTATGCTCTATAGACCTTGGGTTCACGGTGGATAGAATAGACCGGTGTTCGTATCTTATATGTCGAATTTTAACGTCACTGGTGGTCCAGCTGATTTTTGTAAACAAAAGTTAGATATGATATGAACAACTAATATTTTTTGAATTTTCTGAAAACTAAGACAATTTTCCTACTATTTTTTAGTATATTCTTATAAAATAATATTTTTCAGACATACCAGTCGTTATTTTTTTTCGCCCACTTCATTTCTCTTTACACAAAAGTTAAAATTCGAAGAAAATAATGTTCGTTTCAGCTTCAAAAATAATCCGCTGACTTACATCTTTATTTACTTCCCAAGTCCTCGGTTCACCTT
Organism: Aspidapion aeneum; assembly: GCA_963576565.1. Lineage (NCBI taxonomy): Eukaryota > Metazoa > Arthropoda > Insecta > Coleoptera > Brentidae > Aspidapion > Aspidapion aeneum. The sequence continues at coordinate 4,886,781 of OY755043.1, read as the reverse complement.
TGATACTAAACGATCACATTCAGTTTGACTTGTAGTTTGTTTTGTGTAATAAAAAATAAAGTGGGTTAAACAAAAATAACGACAACACGTCTAAAAAAATTATATTTTATAAGGATGTACTAGAAAACAATAGGAAAATTGCCTTAGTTTTCAAAAAATTCAAAAAATATTAGTTGTTCCGTTGTTCATATCATATTTAACTTTTGTTTACAAAAATCAGCTGGACCACCAGTGACGTGAAAAATTCGATATTATATATATTTAATATCCGAACACCGGTCTATTATATCCACCGTGCCTTGGGTTAGGGTCAAGGTTAGGGTTTGATTTCTACAGGTTTCTTTTTATTTTTCGATTGCTCATCCGCACAGCATTGATGAATATCCGATAGATGTCACTTGTCATTTCTTAACATCCTAGATGCCTTTGTGTGCATTTTGTGTCCTATTATAGAATCAGGTAGGTATTCGTGGGTAGAGGACAGACCAAAAAGAAACTAAGGCTTGAAAAAGGATTAATTAAATCCGAAACGTTGCCAAAGGTACCTTAGTTTCTTTTTGGTCTGTCCTCTACCCACGAATACCTACCTGATCCTAGATGCCATCGATGAAGGAAACCCGATGAATTTAGTTATGAATAACTTTGTAAAGAATTACCTGGGATCCATAATGCCTTCTACTACTTAAGGATGGTTCAATCAATTAAAGGGACTGTACCCAAGCAAAATTAACTTTCGTGTTGGGGATTTCAGGATGGCTTCCGTCCGATTTATTGTCCGAAATCTGCATGTGACGCGATAAGTTTTGGGGGCACTTTTTCATATTTTAGAGCCTTTTTACAGGGTAAAACGCTGCGGTATTTATCAATGTGATTTATGGCAAACGATCGATTGCCAACATAAATAACCCAATACGGTACATGCTGCTTTGTTCGCTATAAAAAGTGGAATGTATGAAATCTATTTGTTTCGTGATGAATAAACGGAAAAATTATGTTGCGGATGTTCTTGCAGAACATACTGACCTGCAATCCGCAATCGGATTACGTGAGAGTGACTTTTTTCTTATGTTTTGATGGTGGTTTTTAAAAGTTTTTTTTTGATTTTTCTGGAAAAATAACTATTTAGAGCAGCAATGGTGTTCGGCAATATTGCAAACAGCCGGTACTTTAAGAACCCTTGATTTTTTTTTCTTCCTCGTTTTCAAAATTATTTTCTTGTTTATTTAAAAAAAAGTTATTGTTTTATATACAAATACAGGGCTATCAAAACGAATGGGCCATGATCTTCCATTTTGTTGACGTCACACCGGGTGCTGATTTCTTTTTTGATGGTCACGTCACTGAAATATTGAAGTTGGAATAAGGGTTCATGCATTTTTGATTTAAAAAAAAATAAAGCCCGTTTTGAGATTGTTTTTACTACATTCTTGCTGAACAACAATTTTTTTAAATGTACAGTAATCCTTTACTCTTTAGATTCGCTTCATTAGCTCACACAAAAATTAAATTTAAAGCAGAAGTGAATGTGTTCATTTGATAAGACTGGAACAGACTGTAAAGAACTGGAAAAAAGAATAGTAAAAGCAGAGAGATAAAAAAGAATGTAAAATTTAACATATATGAAACAATGGTGAAAAGCACGCTGTTGTATGGGATAGAGACTTGTCGCGCAACAGAAAAATGCAAGACAAAAGTCGTTAGTTATCAGCAACATAACTTTTGTTGATGCAACATCCGAAAATTTAAACCTCGCTTAAAAAATAACGAAAGTTTATGTAACGAACTGTTTGCTTAAAATTGGTGCAGGTTCCTCTTAGGGTCATAATTGCTTAACTAGAACTAAAAAATAACGCAGTGGGTAAAAATGACCGTTGTTTTTTTGTATCCACCCAATCCAAACTCAATTCGCTTGGATAGTTAAATTAGATTGATGATTGTAGCTTGAATTTCAAGCTTTGATAGATGATTGGTGATAATTGATGTATAACCAAAAACTGTTTGACCAGCGTTAGTCATGATCTAAACGATTTTAAGGTGCGTATTCATACGAAAAGGAACGAACGCTAGCGAACAAATTCGACTGATAGGGTAAAAAAGCATCACTACACTTTTTCACACTTATTCTTATCTATCTATTTAGCCTTCTTCAATCCATCTTTTGACACTCTTCTCTGTCTCTCGCCGTGTTCATCCATTTACTTTGATTTTGTAAGTGTCCAGTTTTGGGATCAATAGGTAAGTACAAGAAAAATACATTATACACTGTCGTTTGGAGGTACTGAGGCTATTTTTTTATTTTTTGATATGTAGCTTAATTTACCGAATGCTGCCAGGCCAATCTTACTCCTTTCTTAGTCTCAGCTGTTTGGTTTTCTTCTTTTAGTTTAATAATTTGTCACAGGTATATATATTCCTCTACTTGTTCTATTTTTTCCCGTTTACCCGTTTACCAGTTTATCCGTTTACCCGTTTACCCGTTTGCCCGTTTACAAGTTTACCCGCTTGCCCGTTTACCCGTTTGCCCGTTTGCCCGTTTACCCGCTTGCCCGTTTACCCGTTTCCTTGTTTACCCGTTTGCCCGTTTGCCTGTTTACTGGTTTACCCGTTTGCCCGTTTATCCGTTTACCCGTTTACCCACTTGCCTGTTTGCCCGTTTGCCTGTTTGCCCGTTTGCCCGTTTGCCCGTTTACCCGTTTGCCCGTTTATCCGTTTGCCCGTTAACCCGTTTGCGCGTTTACCCGTTTGCCCGTTTGCCCGTTTACCCGTTTGCCCGTTTGCCCGTTTGCCCGTTTACTCGTTTACCCGTTTGCCCGTCTACCTGTTTGCCCGTTTGCCCGTTTACCCGTTTGCCCGTTTTTCCGTGTGCCCGATCGCCCGTTTGCCCGTTTACCTGTTTACCCGTTTTCCCGTTTACCTGTTTGCCCGTTTTCCTTTTTCCTTTTTCCGTTTTCCATTTTCCATTTTCCATTTTCCATTTTCCATTTTCCTTTTTCCGTTTTCCGTTTTCCCTTTTTCCGTTTTCCGTTTTCCGTTTTCCGTTTTCCGTTTTCCGTTTTTCGTTTTCCGTTTTCCGTTTTCCGTTTTCCGTTTTCCGTTTTCCGTTTTCCGTTTTCCGTTTTCCGTTTTCCGTTTTCCGTTTTCCGTTTTCCGTTTTCCGTTTTCCGTTTTCCGTTTTCCGTTTTCCGTTTTCCGTTTTCCGTTTTCCGTTTTCCGTTTTCCGTTTTCCGTTTTCCGTTTTCCGTTTTCCGTTTTCCGTTTTCCGTTTTCCGTTTTCCGTTTTCCGTTTTCCGTTTTCCGTTTTCCGTTTTCCGTTTTCCGTTTTCCGTTTTCCGTTTTCCGTTTTCCGTTTTCCGTTTTCATTTTCATTTTCATTTTCATTTTCATTTTCAGTTTTATTTTCATTTTCATTTTCATTTTCATTTTCATTTTCATTTTCATTTTCATTTTCATTTTCATTTTCATTTTCATTTTCATTTTCATTTTCATTTTCATTTTCATTTTCATTTTCATTTTCATTTTCATTTTCATTTTCATTTTCATTTTCATTTTCATTTTCATTTTCATTTTCATTTTCATTTTCATTTTCATTTTCATTTTCATTTTCATTTTCATTTTCATTTTCATTTTCATTTTCATTTTCATTTTCATTTTCATTTTCATTTTCATTTTCATTTTCATTTTCATTTTCATTTTCATTTTCATTTTCATTTTCATTTTCATTTTCATTTTCATTTTCATTTTCATTTTCATTTTCATTTTCATTTTCATTTTCATTTTCATTTTCATTTTCATTTTCATTTTCATTTTCATTTTCATTTTCATTTTCATTTTCATTTTCATTTTCATTTTCATTTTCATTTTCATTTTCATTTTCATTTTCATTTTCATTTTCATTTTCATTTTCATTTTCATTTTCATTTTCATTTTCATTTTCATTTTCATTTTCATTTTCATTTTCATTTTCATTTTCATTTTCATTTTCATTTTCATTTTCATTTTCATTTTCATTTTCATTTTCATTTTCATTTTCATTTTCATTTTCATTTTCATTTTCATTTTCATTTTCATTTTCATTTTCATTTTCATTTTCATTTTCATTTTCATTTTCATTTTCATTTTCATTTTCATTTTCATTTTCATTTTCATTTTCATTTTCATTTTCATTTTCATTTTCATTTTCATTTTCATTTTCATTTTCATTTTCATTTTCATTTTCATTTTCATTTTCATTTTCATTTTCATTTTCATTTTCATTTTCATTTTCATTTTCATTTTCATTTTCATTTTCATTTTCATTTTCATTTTCATTTTCATTTTCATTTTCATTTTCATTTTCATTTTCATTTTCATTTTCATTTTCATTTTCATTTTCATTTTCATTTTCATTTTCATTTTCATTTTCATTTTCATTTTCATTTTCATTTTCATTTTCATTTTCATTTTCATTTTCATTTTCATTTTCATTTTCATTTTCATTTTCATTTTCATTTTCATTTTCATTTTCATTTTCATTTTCATTTTCATTTTCATTTTCATTTTCATTTTCATTTTCATTTTCATTTTCATTTTCATTTTCATTTTCATTTTCATTTTCATTTTCATTTTCATTTTCATTTTCATTTTCATGTTTTCCCGTTTTTCGTTTTCCCGTTTCCCTTTTTCCCTTTTCTCCTTTTTCCCGTTTTCCCGTTTTTTGTTTTTGGATTTTTTCGAAAAGTAATACCTTTCGTTTCCGGTGGTAAACAATTAAAAAAGCAGGTATTAATTAAAAATATCTCTACAAGGTTTGATTAGTCTATCTGTACACATCCTATGCTAATAAACAAGAAATCAGTGCGTGTATCCAAAAAACAGTGACTGTGGCTTGCCTAGGCAAGCCGGAGTCACAATTAGAGGTGTGTTAGTCGGTAAGAATCCGACACTACACGGCCTTTCATGGTAAAGCAGAAATGACTCTTGTGCATTATATCCCGTTGAGACCCTTGCAGAAAAAAAACACAGTAATAAGCCCTTATAGATGATGTTTGATCGCAAAATTAACTTGCGCTAAACGGCAAAAATATATTTTGACGAATCCCTTCGGCCTAATTGTTTGCCTCTTTTCGGCGGTAAATACGAAGCTTACTTTGAGACATGTTTGTGGAAATCTAATTATTGAACTTCCTATATCAGTGGATGTATCAAACCCATATCGCGTAGGATTTTAGACACGTCTTCCCAACACCCTAATTAATCCGACCCCTTTTCCCACCATATACTTACGATTGATTTTCTTAAAATTATACAGGGTGAATAATATAAAACATAGTTTAGAAAAGTCCAAAAATGGTCATGACAACTAAATATATTTAAAATAATTTTTACATATTCCGGAAAAAGGCATATTTACTTGTTGTCAAAAGAGTTATGAGTACATTCTTTGAAAGCCTATTTCATCTTACATTTCTTTGTTTTCTTTAAGTTTCTTAAGAGATTCCTAAGCAACTTGTAATTTTTCAAGGGCTAATGCAATTATGGAATGACCATCCATTAGTTTATTTTTGTCAACTACATAGGTTCTTTTTATTAATTTCGTTGCTTTACATAATAACATTTTCTGCAGCAACGACTTTTCTTTTCTAATATCTGTTCTTTTATTATTCCGAACTTGTTTTCTTTTTCAGTTCTTTTTTTTCCTTTTGACGTATTTTGTAACTTCTATCTCTCTTGTTCTTTTTGTTTTCTATTTTACTAAGTCTCATACTTTTTTTAAGTTGATTTTACCATTTCTCTAGCATTGTGTAATTGCAAAACTAAAAATATTTTTAGCATGTCATATGCAATTTTTTGTTTAATTTATATTCTTCGAAAGCCTATTTCATTTCTCATATTTCGACTTTTTCTTTAAGTTTCTTATGTAATTCTTGAGTAACTCGAAACTTTTTGAGGTCTAATGCAATTATGGAATGACCCTCCAATAGTTTCATTTCGTCAGTGTTTTTTTCAGTTAAGTTATTTTTAGTTATATCGTTGCCATACTTAGCAATATTTTCTGCCTAAAAGATATCCCCTTTTTTTTCTATTATATGCTATTTTATTATTTCTAAATTGTTTTTCTTTTCAGTATCTACTTTGTCATTATGTTCGATTTCCTTCTGTCGTTTTTTAAACTTTTTCTCCTTTTATTTTTGTTTTGTAGGTAACTTTCATCAGGTACCTTCTTAATACTCCATTCTTACAGTTGATTTTAACATTTTTATAAACCCCAGTGTTCTTTCAAAACTAAAAATATTTTAAGGTTCCTTTAGACTCTGTCTTTTACACTTCTAAGTAGCATGATATGTTTTGCTATCAAATTCCGAGATAGCAACATACACAGCTATTGATGTTAAACCTTCTTTGTGGAATAACATTGCTAGGCAGTTTCTGCTGCAGTTTCCGATATTTAGGCAAGTTCTCCAAATTAAGGATTTTGCATAAGCAAACAAAAGAACCAAAATCGGGCAAAAAATAAAATGCAAAAAATATATAAAAGAGGTGCTATGTGTGTACGATAAAAATCAAAAAGAAAATGTATACTTTAAACGAAGGTGTGTGTGTTTAACGCGCGAGTAGCAGAAGGAAAAGGAAGATGTGGATTTAGTTTGTTTCCAGTTTTCTAGACGTATATTTCTGTATCTTTAACGTCATTAGTAGCGAAACATACCAAGGTAAGCCTATTTTAACCAAAACGAATATATGAAATATCCAATCTAACCAAAATTAACTCTTCCATCTCTTTTTAACACTCGCGAGTTAAGCACACACACCATTGTGTGAAGTATACATTTTTAATTTCAGTTGTGTTAATACGTTGTTAGGAATAATTAATAAAAGTTAGATTTATAGACAATTATTAAAAGCCTGTATATAGTTAAGTCATTATATTATGCAAAAGGGAGTCGAGCCAAATCTCGCATGTCGGTAGACGCAAGAAGATTACATGTGTTCCATCTAGGGCTGGATGGAGATAATTGATTAATAATTGTGAAACAGTATTCCTAGGCCGATTATAGTGCTCTAGAATCAGCACATAATCATCATTAATATATACTGTGCCTAAGCGAATACTTAAAACTTAATTTTCTAGGTTTTATTAAATTTGAAATTTTGGGTGAGTTGACATCTTGACCCAAGGCCAACAAAAAAATACAGGCCACGACCCTGAAAAAATCAGCTGTTCTCGGGGGCTGACTTTTACATTGGGTCTTATGGGAAGTCAGACGTACAGATTTCCGCCAAATTTCAGTGAAATATTCTCAGACACCATCCCGATATTCCACCACACTTTTGTAAGGATGCAAGATAATTAAAAGGTTAAAATCTTTAAGATTTAGCATTCCTTATTTTGAATTGAAATTACCCGCCATGTACCGCATGCCAGCTGTTATATTTGACATGTAGTTGACTTTGTCATCTGTGTTTGTCATAGTATCCGCTGTGTCGTGATGTGACCATCAAAAAAAAAATCTGCGCCCGATGTGACGTAAACGTCATAGATTTCCGATGCCATCTACTGTCACGGTGGATAGAATAGACCGGTGTTCGGATCTTATATATATAATATGTCGAATTTTTCACGTCACTGGTGGTCCAGCTGATTTTTGTAAACAAAAGTAAGATATGATATGAACAACGGAACTACTAATATTTTTTGAATTTTTTGAAAACTAAGACAATTTTCCCACTGTTTTGTGGTACATCCTTATAAAATATAATTTTCTAGACTTATTGTCGTTATTTTTTTTTAGCCCGCTTTATTTTTTATTAAACAATACTTAAACTACAAGTTAAATTGAATGGGATCGTTTAGTATTTAAGGTGAACCGAGGACTTGCGAAGTAAACAAAGATGTAGGTCAGCGGATTATTTTTGAAGCTGAAACAAACACATTATTTTCTTCGAATTTTAACTTTTGTCTAAAGGGAAATAAAGCGGGCTAAAAAAAATAACGCTGGTATGTCTGAAAAATATTATTTTATAAGAATATACTAACAAATAGTGGGAAAATTATCTTAGTTTTTAAAAAATTCAAAAAATATTAGTTGTTATTATCTAAATTTTGTTTACAAAAAATCAGCTGGACCACCAGTGTCGTGAAAATTCGACATATATTTTTAAGATCCGAACACCGGTCTATTCATCCACCGTCATCTACTGCAACCGGGTCTGGGAGTCGGTGAAAGGTTTTGATGGAGTACATAACCTCACTTTTTTTTTGTGAAAGTCGAGTTAAAAAAACAGCATGTCTACAATAAATAGGGCTTCGGCAAAAGTGGCGCTAAAATTATTGAAGTGGAAGAGGAACCTTTACATCTATACTGCCGTCCTAAGTAAGACCCACCTATCTGCAAAAAAATAAAAAATGAGTTAGGACCGAAAATGGCTTTAAATGGTAATAATTTGTAACTTTTTTTTGTTTTATTACTGAGATATTGCTACTAGAAACCCATAAACATTTACCAACAAAAAAAATATATTAATATGTAACTCTTGGCAAGCATTTAAACTTTAAACTCGCTTTTCTTGAAATAAGTGATAGCTTCATCTGATGCAAAATTATTTACGATTTTACATTACAACAATATGTTTGATGAGAAGACGAGCGTCTCGAACTCTAGAAAAATTCTGAGGTTGATAAAGTCTATATTATAGACGAAATGTCCCAAAGAATACTAAAGATTATTGTTGTATCCCGCAACCCAGGAAAAACCTTTTCCTTCACCTTTTTGTTGTACAAAGCAGGGAAGCCCCAAAGTTCCAAAAGCACATACACAAAAATCAAGCTAAATTGGACCAAGCTTTTATGTTATATCAAATTATATGTTTTGTATAAACAGCCATTTTCCTTCTGTAATGTTATGCTATGGTATGTCTTATGCTATTCTTTTGTATAAACCCAGCTTAAAATGCTTTTTTATACTTTTTTTTTATAGAAAATCCAAATGTCAAACTGAATTTTGGCTGTTACTTTTAGTTTTTATCGAAAACCGACTGTTTGTACTAAAATACGTTTACGTTAGATCTCCTCCCTGTATAATTACTGCTGTTCCTGGCAATATTGATTATTCAGGGTTCCCCGCATTCAATCAGGATTTAGGTAATTAAGAGATTGGATTTTGTTGTACATATGTAATTATTTGCCCCAAATCAGGAATATGTCAGCTGGATATATAATTTATGTTTCGTTTAAATTTACTAACGGCCAGGGTGTTTTAAACTTTTCATATTTAAAAAAATAGTAGTGTATTTATCTTATAGAACATGTGTATTAGGAATTAAATTAAATAGTTTAACGTTTACCAAAAAATAAAATAAAAATGTTTTTGGGAGGTTTTTTGTGATATTTTCAAATCGGCCCAACAGATTTTTGTAAAATTTCAGAAAAATATTTACTTTTGTGAGGATGCTTCGTGTCAAATTGACCTATTCAAGTTCGTTTATTTAGTAGCCTCCCTTCAGTGTTCTGTTCCTTTGCAATTCGTGCGATTCAACGCATTCAACGGATCTCGGATCTCTTCGGTCGCATTTACAATACAAACAAATAGACAAATGCCATGACAAACAGATGACAAATTCAAATACATGTCAAATTTAACAGTTGGCATGCGGCTGGTAATTTGAACTCAAAATAAGAAATGCTAAATCTTGAATATTTTAACCTTTTAATCATCTTGCATCCTTACAAAAGTGGAATATCGGGATGGTGTCTGAACATATTTCACTGAAATTTCGCGGAAATCTGTATGGCTTGTTGGAGATAATGAAAATATCATAAAAAAAATCTGACCTCCCATAAGACCCAATGGAGAACAGCTGATTTTTTCAGGGTCGTGGCCTCTATTTTTTTGTTGGCCTTGTGACGTGACCATCAAAAAAAAATCCGGCTTTGGTTTGTAACGTCAATAAAGGATTAGATAGTGGCCCGTCCGTCTTCATAGCTCTGAGCGAATGTGAATTTTACACCCAAGTTATCAGCTGATTTTTTAGGCCTGTATATTTTGTTGGCCTTGCGTAGATATACCTATAAATAGTGTCAATAATACCGGCTACTTTATTTTGTCCCAGTTTCAGGCCTGTGATTTATTCGTATTTAAGCTTATCGCAGCATGATTAATACATCACTGCTCCATAAAGGATTTACTCCATTGGCAGCCATATCTGATCCCTTGGGCCTTTCAATCTTTAATAAAGATTACCATGCAAATGGCCTAATCCTTTATGGACGCAATCCGAAAGGATTTTGCATTTTTTATTGAACAATTTATAATTTCTGAAGTGCTTCAGTTTGATTTTCTTTGTTGGGGCAGGGCTATCAAAACGGACGGGCCACGATCCTCCACTTTGTTGACGTCACATCCGGGGCTGATTTTTTTTGATGGTTACGTCAGGATACAGCTGATTGTCTTTAAAATATTGAAGTTGGAATGACGGTTCATTATTATTTGATTTAGTTTTAAATAAAGCCGGTTTTGAGATTGTTTTTACTATATTCTTGCAAAACAATTTTTATAAAATGTATAGTAATCCTTAATTTTTCAGAGCCGCTTCATTAGCTCACACAAAAATTAAATTTAACGCAGAAGCGAATGTGACAAACGCAGATGACATAGTCAAATACACGTCAAATAAAACAGTAAATGAAAAATGTATGGTATGACATGTGTTAAAACATAGTTGTAACTAAATAATATTTAATACTCCAAAGCCAACACAAAAATAGAGGCCACGACCCTGAAAAAATCAGCTGTTCTCCCGGGGCTGAATTTTACATTGGGTCTTATGGGAGGTCAGACGTTTTTTTATGATATTTTCAAAATGGCACTACAGATTTCCGCAAAATTTCAGTGAAATATTCTCAGACACCATCCCGATATTCCACCAAAGGTTTGTAAGGAAGCAACATGATTAAAAGGTTTAAATCTTCAAGGTTTAGCATTCCTTATTTTGAATTCAAATTACCCGCCATGTACCACATGCCAACTGTTATATTTGACATGTATTTGACTTTGTCATATGTGATTGTCACATTCGCTTCTACTTTAAACTTAATTTTTGTGTGAGTTAATGAAGCGGCTATGAAAAATCAGGGCTTACTATACATTTAAAAAAAGTTGTTCTGCCAGAATAAAGTAAAAACAATCTCAAAAACGGCTTTATTTAAAAAAAATCAAATATCCATGAACCGTCATTCCAACTTCAATATGTTAAAGACAATCAGCTGTGTCGTAACGTGACCATCAAAAAAAAATCAGCCCCGGATGTGACGTCAACAAAGTGGAGGATCGTGGCCCGTCCATTTTGATAGCCCTGAATACTCATATGTAGTACATTTTTGCCTATGTGTGTAGCTTTTAAGTTATTGTAAGATGTATGTTGTGCCCGATCAGTGAATCTTTTATACCGATTTTGACATTTTAACTCTATTAAGACATATTAAGTACCAAGTGTAACAAAAAACCAGAATAAAGTGATTATGGACTAAAACTTAATGAAAAAAAATACTATAAGCTTTTGTGTAAAAAACAGCGCTAACAAGCAGCGTAATACTGCTTCAGCGCTTAAGGTGTTTATTTATTAAACAAAATGGAATTTTTTTGTATCATTTATTTTATTTATTTGAATAAATAAACCTATTATTATTATTATTATTATTATAGTTGGCGTGCGGTACATGGCAGGTAATTTGAATTCAAAATAAGAAATGCTAAATCCTGAAGATTTTAACATTTCAATGATTTTGCATCCTTACAAAAGTTTGGCAGAATATCGGAATGGTGTCTGAGAATATTTTACTGAAATTTCGCGGAAATCTGCAGTGCCATTTTGAAAATATCCTAAAAAAACCTCTGACCTCCCATAAGACCCAATGTAAAAGTCAGCCCCCAGAGAACAGCTGATTCTTTTAGGGTCGTGGCCTCTATTTTTTTGTTGGCCTTGGTTGGGGTAAGGCGCGGATCGGAGCGGAAACCGAATATGCGGCCCGTGAGTTGTAAAGCTGGGGGGGGGGGGGGCGCAAATGGCTTAAGGGTGGGGGATAATGGATTTTTCAAGCAGTACTGAGTTTGTAATACAGTGAAACCACCTGTAAGCGGACAGTCACGATTTTTTCGATTTTGTCCGCTTATACAGTGTGTTCGGCACATGAACCGTCAAAATTTTTTGGGATATTGTTGGGGTCATTTGCTACCTTTTCAACCTTGGAACTTGGGTCCTAAGACTAACGGCTAAAGAGATGAATTTTTAAAATTTTTTTCTTAAATTACCCAAAATCTCACTTTTAAACCCTCGGAAGATTTTTATTAATGTCTGGAAAAGCACCATTTTTTAAAATAATTCTGTAATCTTATGCTACTTCAACTAATTAATAGATTTGTTAAAATTTAAGTACCAAAGGGACATACGAGGTTTTTTATTGAAGAACATTAGTGATTTTGTGAAAGAAAATCAATTTCAAAATTAAAAATTAAAAAAAGACACATCGAACTGCATTTTCATTTAAAAACTTCTCTAGTTGATTACCTTTCTAACGGTATGCTACACATTGATTAAAAAAAACAATTCTGCTTTAAAATACGGATATTCCGTGAGACGGGCAATAATCGTTCGGACTTGATAAGAAAAACAATTTGATGTTTATGATCGTTTCGAACAAAATTTATAAATAAAGAACACAATACATTATTGTTAAAAGTTTAACTTTTGTTTAAGTAGGTAAACGATCATAAACATCAAATTGTTTTTCTTACCAATTCCGAAAGAGTCTCGCCTTTCTGACGGAATGTCCGTATTTTAAATTTAAAATGTTTTTTTTTTATCAATGTGTAGCATAACATTAGAAAGGTAATCAACTAAAGAAGTTTTAAAAAAAAAAATGAAGTTTTCAATTGTCGATACTTTTTTGATTTTTAATTTTGAAATTGATTTTCTTTCACAAAATCACTAATGTTCTTCAATAAAAAACCTCGTAGGTCCCTTTTTGGTACATCAATTTTAACAAATCTATTAATTAGTTGAAGAAGCATAAGATTACAGAATTATAAAAAAAAAATGGTGCTTTTCCAGAGATTAATAAAAAAGCTTACGAGGGTTTAAAGGTGGGATTTTGGGTAATCTGAGAATTTTTTTTTTAAATTCATATCTCTTTAACCGTGATTCTTAGGACTCAAGTTCTAAGGTTGAAAAGGTAGCAAACGACCCCAACAATATCCCAAAAAATTTTGACGGTTCATGTGCCGAACACCCTGTATATTGGAAGTGTCCGCTTATAAGAGAACTGCGAAATTTTAATATATATTTATTAACAATTTCCGCTGCTTGAGTTTTTCTGATAGTAAATTTTTTAGCGATCTTTCATGCTGATAGATGTTTCTTCTCCGAAACGTTAACAAGTTCCATTTTTTTACGTAAACTAAGGAGTTTTACTAGGCGCCATTTCAAAGAGATCTATTACTACTCATCTAAACAATAAAAATAAGAAACAGCAGTCCCGCTGAATAAAATATGTTGTATATACGAAAGAAGTATTTAGTTTTCGCCTTAAATTGGAAAGAGGTAATTCCACGGCTGCAGAGTGCGATTTTATACTAAATAATATTTATGCCCATATCGTGCAGCGCTCCGCCCCGTTGTCAGAGGTTCGCCTCCGGTTAAGGGAGGTTTAGTAGCTCAAAACTAATGAGTATAACCAATGTGTCCTTCCTGTACTTACCTATGGATCCCAGACATGGAAAAGGTAACAGAAACCCAAAGATCAATGGAAAGACATATGTTACGTGTAAAGCTAACAGATAGAAAAAGCAATGGACGGAAAAGAAATAAAACAAAGGTAACGAATGTCAGAGGAGAATTAGCGAAATTAAAATGGTAATTTGCCAATCGATATCAGACAGAAAGGCGATCAATGGAACAAATGTATTGTAAACTTGGTATTCAAAATTTAACTAACTTTATTGCCACAACCACAGACTTCAAAAAAGCAAGCGAGAACACAATGTTTAAAAGATATCTTATAATCAATTTTATTTGACCAGATTCTTTTTGAAAATAATTATTGAGAATCATAAATTTTTCTCTCTAAAAAAAAAATAAATTCCTTTAAAACAAACAATCCTCGAGCGACACGTAGACAGATTTCCTTTCTATTAAAATCCGATAGATTTATTGCGATGTCGGCGTTTTCTTTTACTTACAGCCAGTGGCGGGTAGAGGATTTTTTGGGAAGAGGGGCCAAAGTGGCAGTAAACACCAAAATATTTAATTTTGTGGTTTTTCATAGGTCTGTGAGCTCTGAAATTTTGCAGTAAAATCATGTTTAAATACGCCAAAGCCTTTTTTCCCTTTTTAAATTAATTAATCACATCCATGACGTATCTGACACCTTCCTAGCTAGCCTATTATCACATTTCAAGTGAAGCCATGATAATATATTAGCCTTGAAAACAGTTTTTTGTAAATATCGCAGAAACTAAAGCTTCCACGAAGTTTTTTGTAATAACACGAATTATTGAGAAAACTATAGTCTATTATATTCCGAAAACAGTGTACAGTAACAAAGTAACAAACAGTATACGATGCTCCGTTAAAAAGTTAGCATTTTTTAAAGTTTTTAATTGTCCAAAAACTGTCATTAGCATTAATGGATTTTGACCAAAATCTAATCAGCTCGTAAAAGTGTTGAACAATATTTTACCTGAAACATTTATGAAAATCTGTTCAGCGGTTTAGGAGCTATCGTGTTACGGATAGAAATAATATATACACACACACGACGATAGACAATAGACAATAGACAACTTTATTAATCTTTTCAGCTACAATAATGTAGATAAGATACGTCAAATACAAAAAATATAACATTAAGTGTAAATAATAATAGTGTAAATATTTAAAAAAATAAAAACGAAAACACATTTACAAAATTTGTATATATATGTATATAAATATTGAGAACAAAAATTTACCTTCTGCCCAACATGTAGTTTTCAAATTCAATTAAACTATAAAAAGTTTCTTTTAATAAAAGATTTTTGATTTCTTTTTTGAATCTTGGCAGCGACGTAGTTTGTTTGATTTTGTTTGGCAACAAGTTAAAGAATTTGCATCCAAGATAATGAGTACTTTTTTTTATATACTCATGGTTGTGTTTATGGATGCTGAAGTGGTTACGACTTCTAGTTGGATAGTTGTGATAAGAACTTTTTAATGTAAAAATATTTTGGTGTTGACAAATGAAAATGAGTAGTTTATATATGTAAATACTTGTTATTGTCATAATTTTATTATCGTTAAATGCAGAGCGACAAGTACCGTTGTAAGGTATATTGACAATTAATCTTATAAGTCTCTTTTGACCTACCAATACTCTTTCCGCATCCTGAGCACTACCCCATACTGCCACACCATAGGCTAGAGCCGAGTATGCATTAGCATAATACACAGTAATGAGATTTTTTATACTGAGAGAGTTTTTAAGTGACTTAATCATGAAGTAGCATGTATTAAGTTTTGAGCATACACTACTTATGTGTAAACTCCACTCGAAATGAGTATCGATAATAGTTCCCAAAAATATTGCTAGGATAGGTCAAAATACATCCAAATAACACATTTTTGGCGTTATTTTAAAAACATTTTTTTCGTCGAAAATAATACCTTTTCTAGCCATTGCTACGCGGGCTAAATAAAAAATAGTTTTTATGTCTAGGAAGGGGGGGCCCAACTGGCTTCCCCTGGATCCGCCACCGCTGATAGCCCGGAAAAGTTCTTAAACTGGTCAGAGATCTGCACCTAATGCTTTTCTTGCTTTTTGTGTTTTTTTGTTTTCCGTGCCAGCTTTCGGGATTTTCTGCTGTATACTAGCTTTCCAGAGGATAGTTTTTAATCTGTTTCCTTTAAATCTATCACATTGTTGTTTAATTTATTGTTCTACTGGTTTAATCCGGATTTTTTAAGTCAGGGCTATCAAAACGGACGGGCCACGATCCTCCACTTTGTTGACGTCACATCGGGGGCTGATTTTTTTTTTTGATGGTCACGTCACGATACAGCTGATTGTCTTTAAAATATTGTAGTTGAAATGACGGTTCATAAATATTTGTTTTGTTTTAACCCTTAACTGGTATCGTGGGGTGTTTCGACACCCCACTGATGATTGCAATTTCAACATACTTTCAATCAACTTGTTTTTTCTGATATTCCATGTAATCTCCTAAAATGACGGCGTCCTGAGAATACCACTTATTTTTTACATAAAAGATGGACAGTTATTGAAAAAAGGGGGGTTGGGGTCAGTGGCGACGCGTGGTAAAAAGCTTTGGGAGTGCACACCAAAAAAAACAAAAATTGCGGCGCAGGCGAATTTTTTTTTGCAAATAAAATAATAAATGAGATATTTAGTTAGATATTTATTATTATTGAAATTATAAGTAAATAATAAATGTATCATACCCAGTTTACATATTTTCTCTTCTAATGGCAAAGATGAAAATTTAATTGCACGCTAATGCTATCAGAATTAGAAACTTCCGCCATTGTCGTAAATACCAAATTGTCGAAATCAAAACAAACCGCCAGCGCCCGACCGATAATGCCAAATTAGTGGTGTGCAAATACCATCTACTCGATACTTTAATATCTGATACATGGGCGGATTCGAAGTAATTATTAAATGAACTATTGCGTATACGTATACGATTGACAACATAGAAAATGTCGGTATTTATTGGATTTCCCGATAATATAATAATTACTTAGTGCCGAATACAAAAATCTGATACTCGAATAGGAAGTATCAGTATCTACTCCATACTTAATCGTTGCACATAACTACTAAGCGCACGAAGGAAAAGTGCCGATGATCTGCTCTAACATGCAACGCGAACACTCGCGGCTACAGACTAAAATGCACTCTGGCTCTTTCGATTTCGAGGTTATGTTTTAATTGTTTTGTTTTTGTTTAAATAGCCTGGAAGCATGGAATAAATAAATTTCTTCGATGGTGGAAGTGTTTGAAGTCCTTTCGAGTTTTAAAAATTAGTATTAAAAATATTTGTCGTGTCGTTAGTTCGGTCAAATTTAGTTCAAAATAGCGCTAGTAACGAAATAGGGTGTCTTTCTATCATATTTTTTCAAAAAAAACTTCCCTGGCTTCTTTCGCGGGATCCTAGCGGGTGTGAAACAAAACCGAACCGAACCGAACGGAACGGAACTGAACTGAACCGGCATCCCAGAGGTTGTGAAACCAAACCGAACTAAACCGATAATTCGATTCGGTTAAGTTCGGTTCGGTTCGGTTTTGTTTCACACCCGCTAGGGTCCCGCGAAAGAAGTCAGGGAAGTTTTTTTTTGAAAAAATATCTTAGAAAGAGACCCTATTTCGTTACTAGCGCTATTTTGAACTAAATTTGACCGAACTAACGACACGACAAATATTTTTAATACTAATTTTTAAAACTCGAAAGGACTTCAAACACTTCCACCATCGAAGAAATTTATTTATTCCATGCTTCCAGGCTATTTAAACAAAAACAAAACAATTAAAACATAACCTCGAAATCGAAAGAGCCAGAGTGCATTTTAGTCTGTAGCCGCGAGTAAAAGTGCCGATGATCTGCTCTAACATGCAACGCGAACCGATGACGCGGGGGTCTTCACGGGGGTGCGGGCGGCATCGAGGCTACTTTCTGTATACGCGCTGTGCCGAAGGAAGGTTCAGATTTTATGTACTGTAAAATTCTATTGGGACATATCGTCGTCTCTTTCTATATTTCGTAATTAGAAGGCGACCTAACATCTACCGTGCAAATAAAAGTGAATAATTAGATTCGAACTAACTATATAGCGCATTCGCCATGCACGCAGGTGGTTTGAACACGAATACAAACACATACATACCGGGTATTAATTTGTAGTTAATATTCCAGTCTTTAGTGAATTCCGTTTGGGATAATTATTTATTAAATTAAAGAATGATCAAATTTTAATATTTTTTTAAGTAAAATTTGGGAGTGCACGTGCACATGTGCACTTATGGAGAAACCGCCACTGGTTGGGGTGTCCAGACACCCCACGATACCATTTACTGTGAATTGAAATCTAGAGACTTGTGAATAATGAATCGCCGAATATTGAGCCAAGCTGAATTGGAGACAATAACTGAGAGGTTTGGAGATACAGAGAGGGAAGATGCGACTCCTCCAATTTTATTGCCACCGAGTATTAAAAAATAAAATGTACTTTTTTGAACTGCACGCTTAATTACCTTTCATTTGATGCCCCACAAGCCATATTTTGACAAGTTTTGAAAATTACTCCCACCCCCGTTTTTTGCGGATATGGGGTTGACTTCATTCATTTTCAAATGGGACCATCTGGCACCTAAACCCAGCTCATGTACCAAATTTCCTCAGTAGTTTTCAAGTTATGAGCGTTGGTTTGGTGCACTTGCACTATACCTATGGTATATTATACGTGTGAGCTAAAAATACAAAAAAAACACCCCTGTCAGAATTTTTGCTATGAAATAAAATTTTTGTTTTTTATTTCAGAAACTCAGAATGGACCTTCAGGGGGAAGTCTACAAGAAAGATCTAGAAAGTTTCACTCCAGTATCAAGTTCTTTGAAAATAAGTAACAGTATGTTTTTTATTTCTGAAAAGGTGTTCCTTGAATAAAACATTTTTTTATTTTTTATTTTTAGTGTAAAATGTTGATTTTTACGTTTTTTAGCTTCTATAAACCTTGTTGTACCTTAGAAAATAAAGTTTTCTTGAAAAAAATTGTTTGTCTTCAAAATATTTAAAAAAAAATGGGGTGTCGAAACACCTCACGCTGCTGCTGGAAAGAACGATACCAGCTAAGGGTTAATTAAATAAACCCGGATTTGAGATTGTTTTTACCATATTCTTGTAGAACAATTTTTATTTAATGTATAGTAATCCTTAATTTTTCAGAGCGGCTTCATTAGCTCATAAAAAAATTAAATTTAAAGCAGAAGCCAATGTGACAAATACAAATGACAAAGTCAAATACATGTCAAATATAACAGTTCGCATGCAGTACCAGGGCTATCAAAACGGACGGGTCACGATCCTCCACTTTGTTGACGTCACATCCGGGGCTGATTTTTTTTGATGGTCACGTTACGACACAGCTGATTGTCTTCAAAATATTGAAGTTGGAATGACGGTTCATGAATGTTTGATTTTTTTTTAAATAAAGCCATTTTTGAAATTGTTTTTACTTTATTCTGGCAGTACATTTTTTTTAAATGTATAGTAATCCTTAATTTTTCATAGCCGCTTCATTAGCTCACACAAAAATTTAGTTTAAAGCAGAAGCGAATGTGACAATCACAGATGACAAAGTCAAATACATGTCAAATATAACAGTTGGCATGTGGTACATGGCGGGTAATTTGAATTCAAAATAAGGAATGCTAAATCTTGAAGATTTTAACGTTTTAATCCTGTTGCTTTCTTACAAACCTTTAGTGGAATATCGGGATGGTGTCTGCGAATATTTCACTGAAATTTTGCGGAAATCTGTAGTGCCATTATGAAAATATCATAAAAAAACGTCTGACCTCCCATAAGACCCAATGTAAAATTCAGCCCCGAGAGAACAGCTGATTTTTTCAGGGTCGTGGCCTCTATTTTTGTGTTGGCCTTGGCGGTACATGGCGGGTAATTTGAATTCAAAATAAGGAATGCTAAATCTTGAAGATTTTAACCTTTTAATCATCTTGCATCCATACAAAAGTTTGGTGGAATATGGGGATGGTGTCTGAGAATATTTCACTGAAATTTCGCGGAAGTCTGTAGTATCATTTTGAAAATATCATAAAAAAACATCTGACCTCCCATAAAACGCAATGTAAAAGTCAGCCCCTTGAAACAGCTGATTTTTCCAGGGTCGTGGCCTGTATTTTTTTGTTGGCCTTTGTTTGTTAAACTTATTTAATTTAATATATTAACTAACATACAGGACATGGCATATAAAAGCTCATAATAAATATTATATTTTATCAAAATTAAAACTTCTTGCCCCACATACGCTTGGTACAGAATTTGTCAAAGGCAGCAACATGACGTAATGAATTTTACCTCGTAGCCTTAATTAGCAGTCCAGAAATGAAATTTTAATTTAAACTTTAAATTTTCTCTCTTATTACGAAGGTAATAAACATGTGTTGCTTATTTAATTAAAAATTAGAAAGACCGACCGACATTTTTATTTTTATTTTCCTTTAGGCATAAAAAAAATAAAAAAAAGAACAGGCGAGACAAGCATAGAAGTAGAAAAATAAATAGATAGCCCAACAATTGCGCAACCTCCAGTAGGAGCGACGGAGCCACGGTCCCTAGAATTAGACCGGTCTTCGGATTTTATATACAGGGTGTCCCAAAAGTCCGAGTTCACCCGAATATCTTTTGAACTATTGAAGATAACTGAACCATATTTGGCAGTGATTAATAATATTAAGATATCTATTTTTTGAAAGGTCGGATGTGCCGCCCCTACATTAGGGCACAGCCTGTTGTTAGGTAGGCTGTGATTAGGGGGCGGCATAGGGCCGGTCAACTTAATTTTTTTTAATTGGAACTCCTATCGAGTGACAGCTCATTTTAAAGGTAATTGAAATACTAACATTTTGACATAACTGTCTATTGTCTACGTCAAATCTGTCAAAAGCTATGGACTGCCAAACCTAATATTTTCAGTTTGCTTTCAATTAACAAGTTTGTTGTTTTAAAACAAAAACCCTATTGAATGATAACTTATTTAAAAGGTCTTTGAAAAAACAAACATTTTGGCGTAACTGCCCCTTGCCTGTGTGAAACGTGTCAAAATCTGTCGACTGCCAAACTTATTCTTATACCATTTTTGACAAATTCCACAAGTTTTGTGTAACCATAGCCAGGGCTATCAAAATGGACGGGCCATGATCCTCCACTTTGTTGACGTCACATCCGGGGCTGATTTTTTTTTGATGGTCACGTTACGACACAGCTGATTGTCTTTAAAATATTGAAGTTGGAATGACGGTTCATGGATATTTGATTTTTTTTAGAATAAAGCCGTTTTTGAGATTGTTTTTACTTTATTCTGGCAGAACAATTTTTTTAAAATGTATAGTAAGCCCTAATTTTTCATAGCCGCTTCATTAGCTCACACAAAAATTAAATTTAAAGCAGAAGCGAATGTGACAATCACATATGACAAAGTCAAATACATGTCAAATATAACAGTTGGCATGTGGTACATGGCGGGTAATTTGAATTCAAAATAAGGAATGCTAAATCTTGAAGATTTTAACCTTTTAATCATGTTGCTTCCTTACAAACCTTTGGTGAAATATCGGGATGGTGTCTGAGAATATTTCACTGAAATTTTGCGGAAATCTGTAGTGCCATTTTGAAAATATCATAAAAAAACTTCTGACCTCCCATAAGACCCAATGTAAAATTCAGCCCCGGGAGAACAGCTGATTTTTTCAGGGTCGTGGCCTCTATTTTTGTGTTGGCCTTGCCATAGCATATTCGAAAGGTCCTTCAAACACTAACATGTTGACGTAGCTGTCACTTATTTACGTCAAACATATTTTCTAAACATTTTGACAAATTTGTATTTTAAGATGCCACAATCAAATGAAGATAAAGTTGAAATTATTTTTTTATGAGACATAGGTCTATCTTTAAATGTATTGTTGAAAAGGTGTTTAGTTTTCCTATATCTTATTCGCTCTTTATCTTCATTTGATCATGGCATTTTAAATACTTCAAACTGAAGCTAGAAAATTTAAAAACAAATGTTTGACGTAAGCAAGTAACAGCTACGTGAGCTACGTCAACTTGTCAGTTTTTGAAAGACCTTTTGATGCTATAGGAAGGCCAACACAAAAATAGAGGCCACGACCCTGAAAAAATCAGCTGTTCTCCCGGGGCTGAATTTTACATTGGGTCTTATGGGAGGTCAGACGTTTTTTTATGATATTTTCAAAATGGCACTACAGATTTTCGCAAAATTTCAGTGAAATATTCTCAGACACCATCCCGATATTCCACCAAAGGTTTGTAAGGAAGCAACATGATTAAAAGGTTAAAATCTTCAAGATTTAGCATTTCTTATTTTGAATTCAAATTACCCGCCATGTACCACATGCCAACTGTTATATTTGACATGTATTTGACTTTCTCATCTGTGATTGTCACATTTGCTTCTGCTTTAAACTGAATTATCGTGTGAGCTAATGAAGCGGCTATAAAAAATTAAGGATTACTATACATTTAAAAAAAATTGTTCTGCAAGAATAAAGTAAAAACAATCTCAAAAACGGCGTTATTTAAAAAAAAATTAAATATTCATGAACCGTCATTCTAACTTCAATATTTTAAAGACAATCAGCTGTGTCGTAACGTGACCATCAAAAAAAAATCAGCCCCGGATGTGAGGTCAACAAAGTGGAGGATCGTGGCCCGTCCGTTTTGATAGCCCTGGCTATAGTTAGATCAAGCTTGTGAAATTTGTCAAAAATAGTAAAACAATAAGTTTGACAGCCGATAGATTTTGACATGTTTTATATAGGCAAGGAGCAGTTACGCCAAAATGCTATTCAAAGACCTTTCAAACAAGATATCACTCAATAGGATTTTTGTTTAAAGCAAGAAACTTGAGAATTTTAACGAAAGACCTTTACAACGAGGTATCACTCGATAGGAGTTTCAATTTGAAAATTTTAAGTTGACCGCCCCTATGCCGCCCCATAATGTAGAGGCGTCACATCCGTCCTTTTAAAAAAATAGATATCTAAATGTTATTGATCACTGTCAAATATGGTTTAGTTATCTTTAATAGTTCAGAAGCTATTTGGGTGGACTCGGACTTTTGGGACACCCTGTATATATATTATATGTCGAATTTTTAACGTCACACACAGTTAGATACGATAAGATCAACTAATATTTTTTGAAAACTAATTTTCTTAGTGGTTTTTAGTATATTCTTATAAAATAATATTTTTGGGACATACCAGTCGTTATTTTTTTTAGCCGCATCATTTTTCTTTGCACAAAAATTAAAATTCGAAGAAAATAATGTGTTCGTTTCAGCTTCAAACGTAATCCGCTAACCTACACCTTTGTTTACTTCCCAAGTCCTAGGTTTACCTTTGATACTAAACGATCACATTCAGTTTGACTCGTATTTTGGGTTTTGTGTAATAAAAGATGGACCACCAGTGACAATTTCTTCGATTTCTTCCCATTTCCTACAGTCTGCCCAGGTTTGAAACACGTTCTATTTATTGTTCCATTTCTATGGAGAGAAGAGAGAAGCGGCTGTGTTGTACATCAAAAGGTAAAAAGTTTTGTTTTTTAATAAGAACTTTTTTATTTTAAGCGTCAGGCACACATAACCTTGCTTTGAAAAAAACTGGTCTTACAAAATGGTTTTTTTTTCAAACGATTAAACAAGAAGCACATTTTATACAAAAAACCCATTTGGAAAGAGTTACTTTACATACACGAAAGATTTTTATACTTTTTACTGCCAAAAAGGGACCTTAAAAAAATTGTGCTCGGATATTTTAGTGGGTAAAACGGTAATTTATCAGCGTTGATCTGGCCTGAAAGACAGAAGTGCTGTCGTAGTAGTAGTAGTAGTAGTGGGGGGGGGGTTGACCCGCAGGTCCGACAAGTAGGCCAGAGTAGGCCCTTTTTGCCATGCCCCAAGTCTATCCCTTAACCTACTCTCTGCACTTCCCTTTGATGGTCGGGTAACTCATTGGGCCTTCCTGTTCTCTTTACAAAGTCCAGTAAGTCTGCCCATTTGACCATGTGCAGTTCTTCCTCGCTCAGAGTTGGCGCTCCGAGTGCCTGTTGTCTCATCCTTGCGTAGGCCTCGCATTCTGCCACGAGGTGTCTTGATGTCTCTTCTTCATGCCCACAGGCTGGGCAGGTAGGGTCATTCTCGACTCCTATACGTGTCATGTGCTTCCTCAACCGGTTATGTCCGGTTAGAGTACCTATCAGCAGTCCGAGGTCTTTTCGTGTCCGTCCCAGCATCTATCTAATTCTGGTCGCTTTTGGACGGTCTACGAATTCTCTGGTCTGTCTGCAACCCGTTCCTGTTTCCCAGGAGTTCAATAGCGCGTCCTGGGCCCATTTGTTGAGTCCGCTTTGCACTTGTCTTTTTGTCACGCACAAAAGTGGCTCCGGTCCTACATAGGCGGTTCCTGCCCCGAGTCGTGCGAGTTCGTCCGCCTTCTCGTTGCCTGGTACCCCCGTATGTCCCGGAACCCAAACCAGCGTCACCCGTTTGCCATCGCTTAGGGTCTCCAGCGCCTCTGCGCATTCTTCCACCAAGCCGCCAGCAATCTTGGGTGCGTTTAGCGCCCTCAGGGTGGCTTGACTGTCAGAGCATATATATAAGCTCCTCTTCGCTGTTCCGAACCTCTTCTAGGGTTGCCGCCATTATTATGGCGTAGACTTCTGCTTGAAAAACAGTAGCCTGCTCACCGAGCGAGGAGCTCTTCTGAACTTCTAGTTTTTCCACGTATACTCCCGCTCCTGTGGTTTGCCTCTCTGATAGTTTGGATCCATCAGTGTAGCAAACTAAAGCGCTCTCCTCAAACATCATTTCGTCTCTCTGCCACGCTTCCCTGTCTGGGATGTGGATTTTGTACCTCTGCTCGAGCCTCCAAGGTGCGTGTGCTCTGCTGACCGTCATTGACGTGAGGGAGATTTCTCTAATTGTCAGCTCTTCTATAGCTAGATGTCCAGCTGTTTCCCCTCTTCCTCTCCACTGACCCGTGTCCCTTAGACGTAGGTAGGTCCCCATCGCCTCCCTCTTGATCCAAGTTGGTAGCGATGGTAGGCCCAGAATTGTCTCTAGGGCCAGGATCGGGGTAGTTCTCATAGCTCCGGTTATCCTTCTACACATCAGCCCCTGTAGGCTTCTGAGTTTTAGTTTGTCGTAGGTCACGGATGGTTTCTTTTTCTTTGCAATCGATCTTTTCATCGATTAATATATAGCAGTATATACTCGTCTGCTCTCTTGTTCTCGTTTTTCTCGTATCTCGGTAGATGGCGATTCCTGCGAGGGTTTTCTCGTTATAGACGTAGGATAAGAGACAAAACGGTCCAATTAACTTCGCAACGATGTCACATTGATCAAGCAATGTTCTTGGAAGTCCCATAAGGACGAAACAGTTAACTGTCAACACTTATTAGGTGTCCATTAGATCTTGGACCCCCGTGAGGTTAAGCTTTCGATCTACCAACGGAAAAATATGAGATAATTATTATCAAAAAAAATCGAATTTAGTTTCTTTTTGGACAAAAATAAATTGGTGTGTTGTATAAGAACTTTTACAACATGTTTATATCTAAATTGTTGAGTTTCTTACATTTAGATAGGAACGAAATTGCTCTTACTGCTATCTTATGCCGCAAATCGGCACTACCGATGCGCGATTTTAACGACATTTTGATTTATAAGGCGAAAAATATATTGAATTTTAACTACTCTTCTGCGAACCTATAAACGCTAAAAATCGCTACTTTGTAGAAATATAGAAGAAAATATTATTAGTTTGTAAAGACTATTGATTATTTAGACGACTAGGTTAGATAAAAAAGTTTTTCCACGTTTTGACTGTCCTTTATTGTTATAATTGATTGTTGGTGTTTTATTAAAAACGATTTTAATAACTCATAATTTCTACAAAAACTTGCTATAAATAATGGAGTTGTAAAATATTCAACGGAATCCGAGAATTTTAAATTCAAATAATCGCTTTTGTTCTGCATTTACAGCGAACCGAATTTACGCCAGCCCGAGCCTAAATCAAGCTCTTCCTAAAACCTCAGCACAGAACGATTTTTATGTGTTGTACCTCCACTAAACCAAAACGGTATCAACTCATGACTCATTGACTCATATGCGCTAGAAAACGAAAGCGAGAGGAAGAGTGCTGTAAAGGGATCTGTTTCTGGTTGGTTTTCTCAGGGCTATCAAAACGGACGGGCCACGATCCTCCACTTTGTTGACGTCACATCGGGGGCTGATTTTTTTTTGATGGTCAAGTTACGACACAGCTGATTGTCTTTAAAATATTGAAGTTGAAATGACGGTTCATGAATATTTGATTTTTTTTTATATAAAGCCGGTTTTGAGATTGTTTTTACTATATTCTTGCAGAACAGTTTTTTCAAAATACAGTTATCCTTAATTTTTCAGAGCCGTTTCATTAGCTCACACAAAAATTAATTTTAAAGCAGAAGCGAATGTGTTCGTTTCTGCGTGGAAAGTAATCGAATTACCTACAGCTATTTGTTTATATTCGGCACTCGGCAGACTTTTAAGACTTAATATAGTTATTTACATGTGCTAAAAAAAATGACAACATCAAAAAATTTTTTGTAGTGTAATTTTGTTTAAAAAAATTAAAGATGGTATTTTTGGATTCTAAATTAACTTTATTGTAAAAAATCATTCAAAAATCGAAAAAGTTTTACAATACAAACAAATAAACAAATGCCATGACAAAGACAGATGACAAAGTCAAATACCTGTCAAATATAACAGGTGGCATACGATACATGGCAGGTAATTTGAATTTAAAATAAGGAATGCTAAATCTTGAAGATTTTAACCTTTTAATCATCTTGCATCCTTACAAAAGTTTGGTGGTGTGCGTGCAAGGGCTGAAAAATAACGGAATCATTAAATGTGCGTGCAAGGGCTGAAAAATAACGGAATTTCCTTCGATAGGTCGCCGGTAATGGCTTCACAAGCACATTTAAAAATAACTGTCGGTATTGACGATTGAAAATGGAAAGTTACGATACATATGGAATTTTATATGAAAAGGCACCTACCTCGGACTCTCTTGCAGCTCCAGTCGACGTTTAAACGTCCAGTTTTTTCACCTCAAATTCACTTTTTTCGGGAACGTGATTTTGCTAGTGTCTTGTTGTGACGGTGGTTCTTTGCGCACTCATCGCGGCGCTGCTTGTCTTCCACGTGTCCGGTGCCGTGAAACCCCATATGCATATTTTAGAGCGCGAAAATTTAAATTATTTTAAACGCGCAGAAAAGGAAAAGAAAATGAAAATTAGGAAATTTCTTGCTTGCACCAACATTTTCCGGCCGCCAAAACACGTGTGTTTTTACTTAGTTAAGAAAAGGAAAGGAGAAAAAAAAATTAAATAGTATTCGCCTATTAGCTAGTAAACGATACAATTTAACATTAACCCAAATATGCATTAAATTATGCATGTAAATTAAAATTAAAAGAAAAGAAAAAATACTTAGAAAAAATTAAGAAAGAAAAAGAAAATTTTGCCTTATGCGTCGGGCATAGGCAAAGGACATAGTTTCACTACTGGTCGGCGATATGTTCCTGTAGCTGTTTTAACGGTCACAACACGAATATGACCGTCTGAGCCAGGGTGTACGTCGACAATTCGCCCAACAGCCCATTGCAATGGCGGTTTTTGTTCATTCTTTACCACGACTAAAGTATTTAGTTTAATATTGTTAGAAGCCTCTGTCCATTTAGAACGCTGTTGCAAGGTGTTTAGGTACTCCAAGTTCCAGCGTTTCCAAAAATCGGACTGGAGCCTTTGCACCAGCTGCCAGCGGGACAGGGTGTTCAACTTGGAATCAGAAAATTCGGGTTCTGGTACGGAATTCAACGGTTCCAGGGTAAGAAAATGACCAGGGGTCAGTGGAAGAAAGTCATTCGGATCCATACTTTGGGCATACAGAGGCCGGCTGTTTAGTATGGATTCGACCTGACACAAAAAAGTAAAAAACTCTTCATAGGTTAACCGTTGCTCACCTATTGCACGTTTCAAATTTGCCTTGGTGGATTTAACTCCTGCCTCGGCTAGTCCGTTTAGGTGCGGACTACCAGGACTTGAAAAATGCCAGGTAATTTTTAGACTGTGACATGCTTCCTGGGAGTACTGTTTGAGTAAACGATCAGCTCCCAAGAACGCGCTACCACAATCTGAGTAAATGTCAGAGATTCTTCCTCTTCTTGCCACAAATCTCTTAAAAGCCGCAAGAAAGGTAGGGGTGGAAATATCGGAGGTAAGTTCTAGGTGAACTGCCTTTGTTGCGGAGCAGACTAAGACAAGAATATAACCTTTGGATACCTTTGCACCTCGGTACTTTCCCATTGTAATTGGAAAGGGACCACAATAATCTATGGCAACATGTGAAAATGCTTTTACTTGAGAGATGCGTTGAGCAGGCAAGTTGCCCATGATTTGTACGGAAGGTTTAGGATTTAATCGATAGCATAAAATGCAATGAGAAGTTACGCTCTCGATTGCATAGCGAGGGGAAAGGATCCAAAATTGTTGTCTCAAGAGGTAATGCAACGTTTTTTGACCGGGATGACAGTACCTTTTGTGAGTGTACTCAATGACAAGTTGAGTAAGACGGTGAGAACGTGGTAAAAGTAAAGGGTGTTTTGCTGAATAAGAGAGTTCGGAAGAATGTGGTAATCGACCCCCCACTCTTAAGCAGCCTTGTGTATCTAGAAAAAGTGAAAGTTTACGAAATTGTTTAGGAAGTAGCTTTGCGTCATTCAAACGTGAAATGAGATCAGCAAAGATGGAACGTTGAACATGCCGAACGAGAACAATAAGAGAATGTTGAAGTTCTACTTCGGTAATATTTTCGTTAGGATATTTAGATTTCTTTTCGGTAAGGCGAAAAATATAGGAAATTATGCGTTGAATTTTCTCTAGGGAAGAGTAACGAGAAAGAAAAGTATCAAGCATGTGTGGTTCAACTGTGCATGTTTGAAATACTGATTTTCGTTCTTCCAGAATAACCTCGTTTTCCGGAGGGTCTGGACAGCGAAATTCATCAGGCCAGCTCTCTTTTGGTAGCATAAGAAAACAAGGACCTTCCCAATACAAGTCATGTTTGACAAGTTGATTAGGCATAAGACCGCGCGAAGCACAGTCGGCTGGATTTAGCGCTGATGGAATATATTTCCAGGCCGTAGGAGAAATGGTTTCTTGAATGTGACAGATACGGTTTGCCACAAACGTTTTAAACCTGTGAGGTGAAGCCGCCAACCAGCATAGAACCACTTGGGAATCACACCATGCACAGATTTGGTTGAAGTTAAGAATATCTGAATAAGTGTTTTGAATAAAGGAAATTAGGTCGCAAAGTAAAGTGGCACCAAGAAGCTCCAGTCGCGGAAGACTGACTGTTTTCACTGGTGCGACCTTAGATTTGGCCATTACAAGAAAGGTATGGATTTCTCCGGATACTGACTCCATTCTGAAATAGACCGTAGCCGCGTAACCTATCATAGAGGCGTCTGAAAAGCCGTGAAGTTCAATGCTACGTGGTTGATCAATGGAAAGGCGTCTAGGTAAATGAATATTTGAAAGATTTGGAAGTTCGGTTCGAAATTGATTCCAAACATTTACGATATGCGGAGGAGGCTGAGAATCCCAGTCCAGCTTCTCCTTCCACAGATCTTGCATGAGATGCTTAGCAAGTAAAGAAACGGGAGAACAGAAACCTAAGGGATCAAAAATTTTCATGATTTGAGATAAGATACCTCGCTTGGTGCATGGTTTATCTTCTGGTACGACCAAGTAGGTAAACGAATCTGAGATAGGATTCCATTGGAGACCTAATATTTTTACAAAATTAGGTTCGGATTTGTCGAAACGAATGGACATTTGTGTTTCTGATTCTGAGAATGAGGAGAGAAGTTCCGGACTGTTGCTCGCCCATTTTTTAAGTTCAAACCCTCCTAGGCGCAACAGGGAGATTAACTCCGACTGAAGTTCTTTGGCAGAGGCCACAGAATCCTGCCCAGTGAGCACGTCGTCGACGTAAATGTCTTTAAGAAGCACCTTGGAAGCATTAGGATACCTTTCAGACTCAAGTTTAGCTAGTTCTTGTATAGTACGAATAGCTAAGTAAGGTGATGACTTAAGTCCATAAACAACTGTTCTTAAGGAGTAGGTTTGGACAGGATCATCCTCAGAAAATCTCCATAGAATATTTTGATAACGCGTGTGCTCAGGAATAATTAAAATCTGTCGGAACATTTTTGCTATGTCAGTAACAAAGGCTACAGCATGAATTCGAAAATTAAGTAAAATTTCACGGACATCATTTTGCAGTTTAGGACCTGCGCACAACGTCTCGTTGAGTGAGACACCTCTGGGACTACGTTGAGACCCATCAAAGACCACTCTTATCTTCCCAGTGTTCCAGACACTGTGATGAGATATAAAGTAGGAATTATCCAAGACATCTTTAGATATAGGCGTAGGAATAGGTATCATGTGACCAGTGTCTAAATAATCTTGCATAAAATCTTTGTAAGCTTGATAATTAGCTGAGTCTTTGAGAAGTCTAGCTTCCTGAAGCTTGAAACGTTTTAAAGCGATTGGATAGGTGTCACCCAACTGGGATTCTAAGTTTATGAAAGGTAATGGAACGACGAATCTACCTGATTCGTCGCGTGAAACTGATTGTGAAAATAATTTTTCGCACATAATATCCTCAGGACTGTGATGAACCTTATGTGGAACCTGCTCTATCTCCCAGAAGCGCTCTAGGCAGATATCCAGAGATGGTTCGATGGAAGTGTAACAGCTTATGAGTGATTGTGGATTTTGTTGCTTTGAAGTTTCAACTTTACCAATCAGCACATAGCCAAAGATGCTATTAAAAGCACTAGGTTGTCCACGCTCTCCGTGGATAACTCCCTCTTGTAAGAGATGCGGAAAAAGTTCACAACCTACTAGGACATCAATGGAACTTGGTATATGGAAGTTTTGATCAGAAAGTTTGATATTGCGAATGTGATTCCACTTGCTCGAGTCGACAGCGCAAGAAGGAATCTCTGTACAAAGTTTTGGAAGTACTAAAGCCTCAAAATCAAAGGTAGGTCCCGCTTGACCTTGAGGTTTGATAAGACATTTCGTCTTACCTTTGGTATTGGAAGATGTCATTTGATTTAAGCCTTGAATAGAAGTAGAAAAGAAGCTTTTCGAAAGACCTAAACGATTTAGACATTTTTCTGAAATAAAGTTTGCCTCTGAGGCAGAATCGAGTAAGATACGAACTGGTTGGTAATGTCCCCTTGAGTCTAACATGTCAGCTACAACGGTAGAAAGTAGAAAAGTGGAATTTTTGGAAATCATTGTCGCATGACAGTTTGTGGAATGGCTTCCTGACATAGGGGTGCTATTGGAATTGGAAAGTGGAATATTAACGTTCTCTGGAGGATAAGAATTAACACTCACAGAGGGCGCTACTGGTTGTGGAACGTGAAGAAGACTGTGGTGCCTAGCTCCACACGTAAAGCAGTTGTAGGAGGAGGGGCAATTCACGGTCTGGTGAGCAAAATGTAAGCAATTTTGACATAGATTCACCTGCCGAACATAACCCATCCTTTCCTGTGGTCTTTTGTTTTGAAATTCGATACATTTCGATAATGCGTGATTCGAAGAACATAGGTAGCATTTTATTTTTGGATTAAAAGTTCTGTTCTGATTATTTTGTATTTGAGGGTTGCTGCGTTGATTGCTATTTTGTAAAGTATTTTGTTGATTTCTTGAATTTGAACTTTGATTTGAAATAGTTGTATTGAAAGCAGAAGGTGAATTAAAACTGTTTCTCTGAAAACTTTTCTGTTGAGAATTACGCGTAGTTTGAGGTTGTCTAGGGGTTTGATTTTGCCTACTAAAACTGGGCATTTGCACTACAGATTCGAGCGCAACGCAATGATTTTCTATAAACGTGTAAAGATCAGTGTAGGACGGAATTTCTGAATTGTTTTTCTCTCTACTATAGTAAAGTTCGAAATCAGTCCTCATCTTGACTTCAAGTTTTGAGAGCATCATGTTAAAAGTAAGAAAGTCCCATTCTTTTGTAGGAAAACCAAGCTCATTTAAGATGGCTAGATTCTCAGAAAATGTATCCAACATGGAACGTAATTCTTTCCCAGAACTGGATTTAGTTGAAAGAAAGTTAATAGCATTCAAAGCGGTAGTAGCAATAATTCGTTTATTTTGATACCTCTTTACTAAGGTTTCATACGCAATGTGATAATTGCTATCTGCGAGGGGAATGGTTTTTACTAGAGAAAGGGCTTCATTCAGAACAGAACTCCGCAAGTGTTGAAATTTCTCTATATCACTTAACTCAGAATTTTGATGTACCATGACTTTAAATAAGTCAAACCAGTGTTGCCAGTCTTTATAATTACCATTGAAAATTGGCAACCGTGGTTGTGGAAATGATCTTGTATTTGACCTCTGAACAATATTTTGTTGGTTAGGGTTGCCTACGTAATTGACAGGGTTGGCCCTAAAAAGGTCGTAGTAAATACCCTTACATTCATAATAAAGGTTGTCAAAGTCTTTTCTAGTTTTATCCTGCTCGTCAAATGAAAGTTTAAACTCTTCGAGAGAGCCAATAATTTGGTTATGAAAATTATAGAATTGAGCATGACATTCTTCGACGTCTTCATATCTGGATTTAAACAAAAAGTGAAACGCTGTATCCGACTTCGCTTTCAAAGCTACCTCGTGAGCTTCCGCCATTTGGTTGAAGCTCAAAAGCCTTTTGTCGCAAAGTTTTTTCTGCTTTTGCGTAGACATTTTTGTTTTTGAAAGTTAATTTGGTTTTAAAATTACCCAAAAAAATGCTTAAAATATAGCTTAAAATATAACCCGAATTTTAGCAAAAATTAAACAATTTTATTATTTTAATTTTATTAACTTTTTTCGAAAATTTTGAAATGAAATGTTTGTAAGTTTGTCTGTATGTTATTATTTGAACATACCCCTTAAAAAAAACTTTTATGTCTCACCAAGGATTGAACCCCGCACCTTTCGATTCCAAGTCGCACACTCTGTGCATACGACTAGCGGTCCCGTCTGAAAGTTTTTAACAAACCTCGGTATTTGAAGAAACAACGCGCGCAACGTGAGACCTTGGTGACGACGAAACACTTGCACCTGCGCGTTAACGCCGCGACACCTGTAAAATCGATAATTAGAAAAGTAGGTGGAAGAACCGCCTTAAAATTTTCACTTTCGGCGTATTGACGCCACTTTTACTGAAAATGTAATGAACAAAGCGATCAACTTTCTTTGATGAACTAGTAAACTATACGAAATATGTGCATTGGCTATAGGTATTTTTGAACGGTAATAAACACTTCGATCAACTTTGAAGGAACATATCCCCAACGGGTGGTCAAACAATATGGTCTGTTTCGAATTGAAATTGAAATAAATTTTGAAATTTGAAATAGAAAATAGAAATTTGGAATTCTTGTAGGAAATTGCTGAACCACAGGAGTCTAGGTAGTTTGGAAAACTATTAATTTGGGTCGAAGGGCCATTAAATGTGCGTGCAAGGGCTGAAAAATAACGGAATTTCCTTCGATAGGTCGCCGGTAATGGCTTCACAAGCACATTTAAAAATAACTGTCGGTATTGACGATTGAAAATGGAAAGTTACGATACATATGGAATTTTATATGAAAAGGCACCTACCTCGGACTCTCTTGCAGCTCCAGTCGACGTTTAAACGTCCAGTTTTTTCACCTCAAATTCACTTTTTTCGGGAACGTGATTTTGCTAGTGTCTTGTTGTGACGGTGGTTCTTTGCGCACTCATCGCGGCGCTGCTTGTCTTCCACGTGTCCGGTGCCGTGAAACCCCATATGCATATTTTAGAGCGCGAAAATTTAAATTATTTTAAACGCGCAGAAAAGGAAAAGAAAATGAAAATTAGGAAATTTCTTGCTTGCACCAACAGGTGGAATATCGGGAATGGTATCTTAAAATATTTCCCTGACATTTCGCGGAAATATGTAGTGCAATTTTAAAAATATCATAAAAAAACGTCTGAGCTCCTATAAGACCCAATGTAAAAGTCAGCTCCCAAGAACAGCTGATGTTTTCAGGGTCTTGGCCTGAATTTTTTCGTTGGCCTTGCTGAACGCATCACTCATTAATAGATTGCTTGAGAATTGCTTAAGGCAAGTATTAGCGACGGACTGTTCGGTTATTCGCTCTCTTCGTTTAAATGCGAGAATCAAACAGAGAGCATTTATTCAAGAAACGTCAAAATATCATTGTTCTTTTAACCAAAGGTAACCAACCTCCAGAGCAGGGTTATTATTGGTTAATAAAACAATGAAAACGCATGATTTTTTGACGTTTCTTGGTTAAACGTTCTCTGTTTGATTCTCACATTTAGACGAAGAGAACGAATAACAAAACGGTCCTTCGCTAATAATTGCCTTTTAAGCTATGGCGTCATAACTTTTTGGGCATGTTAATGATGCCCTTTTGAATACAAAAATTGTGATCCTAAGAAGAAACTTGGGCTAAAATCTGTAAATTAATATTTTAAAAAAATGTATTTATTTATTTGAGTGTTGTTACTATTGGCATCTAGGCAGTTATACGGCGCAGTTGAGAGTTTCATTACGCAACACAACGTAGCGGTGGCGATGGCATTGGTGGGGATCGACGCAATTACAAAGAAAATTTGCCACCTCAGTTACCACTGGTGCTCGTTTCAATTTTATTAGGCCAGTATAAAAGCAAAAAAAAAACTATGCCTGAATTGCCTGAAAACCAAACTGAATTTTAAAGAACCGAAATTTTTGGAATTTTCATTCGCCTATTTGCAGTAATCGGTTCCTGGCTTACGTGTATAAAAACCCAAACGCAAATGAATTTATGTGATCTAACAATCATCAGGGCCGTTCCACACAGGCGGATTTTAAGAAAAACCTGGCCATAACCCCTAAACATTAAAAAGCCCTGTTTAATTGTAAAATTGCTATTAGTGCAATCACTGATGATCATGCTAGGCCGTGACCATGTCACGCCTAATTTGAAAAACAATTGCCATAGTAATGACCGATGAAACTTCCATTTATTTTTTTATGTTATTTGCGTTACTTAAATTTACAAAAGTTGATGGTTAAAAAGCCTTTTTAAAACTTGCGCCTATAATCAAAAATAATTTTTTTGAACATGGATTTTGAATCTGGAGGTATGTAGCTATTTATTGTACATATTTAACAGTGTTTTTTATTTTATTGGTAATATTTTAAACCGGTTTAAAGCAACCGTAGTAGAAAACTTTTTAAATTTTCATTTTCTGAAATAGAATTTGACTAAATGTTTCAACTTCATCCAACTTTATTGACATTTTTGGCTATTAAGTGCATGCATATGTTTTCTAAGTAACAAAGTCAGTTTCAGCTGCGGAGTTATGCGGATCGAATAAAAAAGTTAAAATTTCTTTTTGTGTATATAGAAAATTGTCCAGTAAGAAATACGTACATAATATGCGTAAATTAATAAATAAGTTTTCTTAGCTTTATTAACAATGGTTTTTGTAAACCAAAAGTATAATTATTATGTCATATGTATTCTGATTTCATTTTTAAGTTCCTAGCTCGCGCAGCAATGGCTAGAAAAGGTATTAGTTTCGACAACGAAAATATGGCATGTGTGATATCAAACAAAAGGTAATTAAGTCTTAAATTAAACAGAATACATTTTAGTTTATTTTAAAAAAAGGGTGGGAGTAGATTTGAAAAAATAGATTTTAAGGGAAAATATGGCGTGTGTCATATCAAACGAAAGGTAATTGAGTCTGGAGTTAAACAAAATACATTTTATATATTTTTTTAAAAAGGGTGTGGGTAAACGAAAGGTAATTGAGTCTGAAGTTGAATAAAATATATTTAATTTTTTTGGTTATATTAGCTCACACGTACACTATAACTATAGTACATTGTGTGAGCTTAGGGGCCCATATATTGGCAGAGTATTTTTCTTGCTAGACAATATACTTCATTTATAACGAAAGTCGGAAAAAACAGAAAAAGTTCAATTAACTTGTTTTTGCAAAAATATCACATTGTTTTATGCAATTGCGAATTTTACATACCGACATGCTGGTTAAAACATTTTTTCATGGAGCTATGCAATTATTAAAATCAAATATTGCAATATCTTGTATCAATTTGTACAGCCAAAATTCTGGTTTCAACGATTTTTTAGGAAGCATTTTAATTAATTATTAAAGTTCCAAATTTTATTATTTTGTGCCTTTTTTGTGTCTTTTGTAACACACTTATCAACTATTTTGGGGAGGGATTGATCCCTCCTGATCCCCCCTTAGGTCCAGCCAAGGCCAACACAAAAATAGAG
This sequence comes from Aspidapion aeneum, assembly GCA_963576565.1. Classification (NCBI taxonomy): domain Eukaryota; kingdom Metazoa; phylum Arthropoda; class Insecta; order Coleoptera; family Brentidae; genus Aspidapion; species Aspidapion aeneum. The sequence goes on along the minus strand of OY755043.1, from coordinate 4,850,513 downwards.
GCCACGACCCTGAAAAAATCAGCTGTTCTCCCGGGGCTGAATTTTACATTGGGTCTTATGGAAGGTCAGACGTTTTTTTATGATATTTTCAAAATGGCACTACAGATTTCCGCAAAATTTCAGTGAAATATTCTCAGACACCATCCCGATATTCCACCAAAGGTTTGTAAGGAAGCAACATGATTAAAAGGTTAAAATCTTCAAGATTTAGCATTCCTTATTTTGAATTCAAATTACCCGCCATGTACCACATGCCAACTGTTATATTTGACATGTATTTGACTTTGTCATATGTGATTGTCACATTCGCTTCTGCTTTAAACTTAAGTTTTGTGTGAGTTTATGAAGCGGCTATGAAAAATTAGGGCTTACTATACATTTAAAAAAAATTGTTCTGCCAGAATAAAGTAAAAACAATCTCAAAAACGGCTTTATTTAAAAAAAATCAAATATCCATGAACCGTCATTCCAACTTCAATATTTTAAAGACAATCAGCTGTGTCGTAACGTGACCATCAAAAAAAAATCAGCCCCGGATGTGACGTCAACAAAGTGGAGGATCGTGGCCCGTCCATTTTGATAGCCCTGATGAACCGTCATTCCGAATTCAATATTTTAAAGACAATCAGCTGTGAACCTGACAATTAAAACAAGATCAGTCTCCGATGTGACGTCAACAAAGGGGAGAATCGTAGCTCGTCCATTTTTAAAGCCCTGATTGTAGATTTATTATTAAAGTCAGAAAGAAATAACAGATAGTAAGTTTTTATTTAAAAAAAATAAAACATATCAAAAATTTGGCAAAGGATCATCATATAGTCTGATAATTCAGGAAAACTCTACAACTTTTCTTGTTTAAACTTACACGGATGTCATTAAAACATTAACAGAATTAAGAGAATTATATCTAAAAATCTTGGATGGATATAAACCCAGGGCTATAAAAATGGACGGGCCACGATCCTCCACTTTGTTGACGTCACATCCGGGGCTGATTTTTTTTTGATGGTCACGTTACGACACAGCTGATTGTCTTTAAAATATTGAAGTTGGAATGACGGTTCATGAATATTTGATTTTTTTTTAAATAAAGCCGTTTTTGAGATTGTTTTTACTTTATTCTGGCAGAACAATTTTTTTTAAATGTATGGTAATCCCTAATTTTTCATAGCCGCTTCATTAGCTCACACAAAAATTAAGTTTAAAGCAGAAGCGAATGTGACAATCACAGATGACAAAGTCAAATATATGTCAAATATAACAGTTGGCATGTGGTACATGGCGGGTAATTTGAATTCAAAATAAGGAATGCTAAATCTTGAAGATTTTAACCTTTTAATCATGTTGCTTCCTTACAAACCTTTGGTGGAATATCGGGATGGTGTCTGAGAATATTTCACTGAAATTTTGCCGAAATCTGTAGTGTCATTTTGAAAATATCATAAAAAAACGTCTGACCTCCCATAAGACCAAATGTAAAATTCAGCCCCGGGAGAACAGCTGATTTTTTTAGGGTCGTGGCCTCTACCAGGGCTATCAAAACGGACGGGCCACGATCCTCCACTTTCTTGACGTCACATCCGGGGCTGATTTTTTTTTTTGATGGTCACGTTACGACACAGCTGATTGTCTTTAAAAAATTGAAGTTGGAATGACGGTTCATGAATATTTGATTTTTTTTTAAATAAAGTCATTTTTGAGATTGTTTTTACTTTATTCTGGCAGAACAATTTTTTTTTAATGTATAGTAATCCTTCATTTTTCATAGCCGCTTCATTAGCTCACACAAAAATTAAATTTAAAGCAGAAGCAAATGTGACAATCACAGATGACAAAGTCAAATACATGTCAAATAATAATAATAATTTGAATTCAAAATAAGGAATGCTAAATCTTGAAGATTTTAACCTTTTAATCATGTTGCTTCCTTACAAACCTTTGGTGGAATATCGGGATGGTGTCTGAGAATATTTCACTGAAATTTTGCGGAAATCTGTAGTGCCATTTTGAAAATACCATAAAAAAACCTCTGACCTCCCATAAGATCCAATGTAAAATTCAGCCCCGGGAGAACAGCTGATTTTTTCAGGGTCGTGGCCTCTATTTTTGTGTTGGCCTTGCCTCTACTTTTGTGTTGGCCTTGATAAACCTTACATAAACCAAATTTGGTTAAAATCAATATTTGGCAACTATCGAATTGCAGGAATGACATGGTCTTCCAACAGAGCTAAAGCGCCGTTCTTTTTCCCCTCCCATTTCACGGAATGGGCCTCTGTACTTGCATTTTTGGCAAAAATTGACATCTTGCTCATTGGAAATGGGTCATTAGTTTTTGAACCGTGCTACGGCTTGGAATATCCCTTCGCTAAAACGCAGCAACAAATAAATTTGTGATATCTTGACAGCGATTTACCCCGAAATACCATGGAACCATCTGTAATTTTTCCTACACGCTAAATGTAATACGCGTAATAATGGCTTCAGCTAGTATTTGCGTGAAAGACAAATACCCACTTCTCACCTGTTTCGCTGCAGACGACTAGGTATACTAACCTACAAAGCTCAGGTTAGGATACTAACCTAACCATGTCAACTAATAACTATCCTCGGCACTCAGTCCACCTCGCCAAAAGGGCAATTTGACTTGGTTGTTAGCTCCCGCTAAATTTCGCGGTTGTTTTTACTTTTTAAAACCACACAATTGGATGACGGACAGAGTACATTTTTCGCGCATTTTGACATGCGCACCAAGAATCAGAGAGATCCTTTCTACCGCCTCGAGAAAAATGGCGTGTTAATTTCTTTCTCCAACTATTACAATTTTCTACACTTGAAAGTGTTCGATTTTGGTGTACTGAAGCATAGAACTAGACTTCAGCCCTTCAGCTACGTGGTGCCATCATTAGATCCAGAGAGGGGCCCCTGGAACGTGGAGAAATTGGCTGCAAACTGGTGAGTACTTTGTTTCTGATTTCCGTTGTGTGGTAACAGCGATTAACCTTTGATTATTTCGTGATTTCGTATCAATATATTTATGTTTGTTCGCGCTTTCATTTAATAAAATATATACAGTCCACTGCAGTTATCGTTTTTCTAACTGCGGGCATACATTGGTTATAGGTTGATTGGTACTTGGTATCATCTTCGCGCTGATGACCCAGCGCCTTTTTTAATGCACCCACTGTTTTATAAATAGAACTGTAGGTTATAAAAACCTTTTAAAATATTTAGAGTTTTTTTGTATATTGTTATAAATGAGAAAATAATAGAAAAAGTAAAATTGGCCCCCAAAATGCACCAATTTAAGCTTTACGTTTTAGCTTGGCCAAAATAAAAAAGAGTAATAAAATAGGCAGGAAAAAGGATTCGAAATGCAGTACTGTGAAGCCATCCACTTTAATTAAATCTTTACCCTGTTTTCACGTGTTTTTTTACTTTTTTTCTCGCGCCTGATACGCCAGATAAATATAAATGTATGTGCATTTTGGGTATACATTTTGCATCAAACCTCTTTGTTTTTCAGATACAGTAGGGTGTCAAAATTAACACTTTTTTTAAAATGTTTACCTTCCTAGCCCGCGCAGTAAAGGCTAAAGATTATTATTTAAAAAAAAAAATTTTTTTTGAGATAACGCCGAAAATGTGTTATTATGGTGTATTTTGACTGACGTCAACTTTCACCAGAAATCGCAATAAGACGATTCCCTGCCCCTTTTTACCCCCCGAACCTAACTCGCAACGCACCTGCTCACGCATTTATTTTTTTTAACTTTCGCCGCTCTACAATCTCCAATGGTCCAAGTCCTGTTAATAATTTTCTTTTTTTTGCCTTAAAATATGGTAATTTCACTGGCCTATACAGCTAATGCCAACATTTATTAATAAATCAAAATTGTGTAAAAATGTCGAAAAAAAAAATCTAGGTAGTAGATATAAATTGCTGAAAATATTTAAAAAAAAAAAATTCGTGGAAACAAATTTTTCGTTGGAAAGAGTGTTGTCAATGTAAAAATAACATTTTTATTTTAAGAATATAATATAAAATATATTTTTTTATTGAAATCAAATTAAAATGCAGTTACGTGCTTTTTTCCATGAATTTTCCAACGTACGAGTAGAAAATGGAGAGATTGCATCTCTATTGGCTTAATTATGACGATTTTGCCAATTTGCCGGTTTACCTCAATTTTTCTCAGTTTTAATTTTATTCCTATAAAATTTTAGAGATCTTGTTATTACGTCAAAAATGTTTGTATGTGTGCTAATATGTTATACATGTTTTTAAAAATTTTATTTGATTTTATTAGATTTTTTTTAAAATATTTTATTTTTGTATTTGTACATAATATACTGACATATGGAAAGTTTTGAATTGTGATCAGCAGGACTGTTAACAATAACTGAAAACGTCAGAATCTAAGAGGAAGAAGATAAGTTATTTCTTTCTTACCTCTCTAAACAATGGGTAGACAATTCGCGAAAAAGTAGTAAATCATTTTAAGTACCTAATCATTTTATATATTTGTTATTATCGTTACTTTGATTACTGTAACTGTATTCATTGGCGTAGCTAGCCTTGTTTTTCAGGGGGGGCCGTGGCCCCGGTCTATCTTGAACAGAAAGTAAACATAGGTTTTAAAGAGTCGTGCAAAGTGTGCAATGAATAAAAAAAAATACGCGCATTAAATGTTCTAATATTTTAATATAACAAATTTAATAATACATTTACCAACTTATTTATATGTATACACAGGAAGTATGTAATTCAGCAATTCTACAAAGAAAGTTTTCTACGTCGCTGACTGAAAGCGTCTACCACACTGTCTAAGTCGACCTCAACATCTTTTTCTATGAATAACAATGACAAACCTGAGTGTCTCTCTTGAGTCATAGTTGTTCTAAGCCAATTAAAAACTCTCCTCATGGCAGAGAAAGACCTCTCGCAAGTTGCACTTGAAATTGGAAGAATACTCGCAACTTTAAAAAGTTGGTAGAGGTTTGGATAGGTATTTTCTGCTATATGTTGTTTGATAGAATCATGACCAACAGTTTGATTTAACCGAAAAATAAAATTCTTTAAAACGGTCATTTCTGCTCTTAGAGCAGAAGTATTAATATTAAAAATTTCCCGATATTGCTCGACGAATTTATTCCATTTAACGACGTGGGAAAACTTAATATGAAAATGGTTATGAAATTGTCACCAAAATCGGAAAATTTCCATAAGACACTAAACGCTAATCTCAAAAAAACTAAAAAGATTATTATATTTATTTTAGAAAAACAGTTTAAAAAGGTCTTTTATAACCTTACGACATCTACAACCCGATTTCGGAAACAGAGGGGCAAAGGTCGCTGTCTTTATTAAATGCGAAATTTAACTTACACTTCTATAATATTTTACAAGATGTCGCCAATATGTATGAAATATTCAATATGCATAATTATGTTTAAATTTAAAAAATATTTTCGGGAGATTGCATAAGTGCAGAAAAGTTACTGATAATTTAAAGAGAAAAAGCCTAATTCCGCAAGACAAGGGCTTTTTCATGAAATGTAAACATTATCTGAATGATTTTAAATTTGAATGCACCTATTTTATTTGAATATTTCCCGAATAATAATAGAAAAGTATGTATTTTCAGCGTCATGTTCTTTTACTAGTAGTCGGTAGGGGAGGCCTAAAATATCTTAGGGGGGCCTGAGGGACTTCAGGGGGGCTAGGCCCCCCTGCCCCCCCCCTAGCTACGCCAATGACTGTATTCAATTCAATCAGACAATTAGTGCAAAATTCTCGGACTGTCGTTGATTCGATGATCATTTTACTTGTAGGTATATTTTTGTTGTTGATATTATGGAAATATTCAATTGAAATTTTCAAAATACTGGCTAGAATTTAAAAAAATAAAGGTAGGAGTTACGTAGAAAATGTCCTGTGTACAACCTTGTTATAAAAATCTAATGCCTAAAATTAGCTAATTCTGAATATTCACTTCTAGCTGGGCCCAAAACTCCAACAAAGTAGCCGAAATAAAAGTAGTTTTAAGGTTTCCATCGGCTGCAATATCACTTGGCTGTTCAGTTTGTTTTACAGTTAGAGTTTGATGAGCTTTTTCGACTGATACTGAGAAGGGATTGCGAACCTAATCAAGATCCTCTTCTTGCCTTGGAAAATATTATTTGATTGAAACTTGCGGGTTCTGAAGATGGTTGGTTACCTCAGAAGTGATTTGTCCAGATAATGGACTCCTTGATTTGGACACAAAATCATGCAGAGTAGGAAAGCTCTCAGTCACTTCTCTATTTAGACAAGAATCCTAAAATTGTATTTTAGTTAAAAAATAGTTCTGGATTTTGTCATGTAGTAAGATAACTGTGACAGAAGTTCCCTGAAGTGATAAGTTTAATTCATTAAAGCTTGAGAAGTTATCAGCAAGATATGCCAAACATTGTAACCACTTGACATCAGTTATTCTTGATGACAATTGAAATGAAGTAATTAAGAAATACCATCACCTCATTTCACAGAGTAAGCAGGTGACTGTCTCAATTATCAAACTTACATTACTCTACTAAGAATATTTATTTTATTTACAACTATTGAAGATGTGTTACTATTTCAATCAATATGCCTCCGAGATTGATATTGATACAACCAGCTTAAGTACGTTTAAGATGATAATTGATAACAAGTTAAGGAATACTAGAGATCCCAATTAGACTTTATCCAATATTATTAAAGATGGATGCATAGCCTTATTATAACATTTTTACTTGTAGTTTAATAATTTATTTGCACAATTTATTACTGTTTGATTGTCTTGTATCTTGATGTTAAAGAAATCTTGTTTTATATTTATTGCTATTTTAATGAACCCGCATTTTATATTTGATCGTTGCAGTGTGTACAATTAGGTGTTTGTGTAGTCTCTATATTTTATTGTTATTATGTTTTTTCTCACTTTTAACCCTAATAATTTTCATGGGTTTATTGTTTTGTACCTATTTGGGTTTTTTTTAACTACTCACTAAAAAGTTTATGAATCTTGAATGTTGGTATTAGACGGATGACTAATTGGTAGGTACACAAACACCTAAATGAGTGGTTTTATATTTGTTTGTTTTTTTTTACAGTTGTGTTGAGGGGAATAGTTCATCACAAACTCGCATAGTGGATGTCTGCATTATAGCGGCATGACATGATAAGTTCCTACCCAAGTTTATGGAGCTGCTGGTGGTACAAGTGCGATTTTGGGTGAACTGTTACCCCTCAAGTATAATTTAAGTAAGTGTCTGTAATTGGCTGTAGCTGTAGATACTTTAACCAATAAATAAAATAAAATAAAATAAATATTCACTATTTCATTTTTGTGTAACACTACAAATATTTTTTTATTTTAATAACTTCTTGCAGAACCTCAATTACCGTTTCGTGGAACCGTAGGGTTCCGTGGAATCCAGTTGGAGAATCGCTGCTCTACACAAGTAAAATACGTTATCGTGAAAATAAAAATAAAGTTTTAAGAAAATAATACCACAACAAGACATCGCGCGGATTTTTTTTCCTCTAAATTAAACTGTCATAACCAGGTGACGTCAAAATTAAAGGAAGACCTCTCCATCACGACCGCCCCCTCTTTAACACCATCATTGAAAAATGCGGGTTTTATAAGGCATACAATTACTGAAAAAAAAAGAACTACAGAAATACGAGCACACTTCAAAAACGCGGCTGCCGAGCTTTTTTAACTTAATTTTCTTTTTCGTTTTATTATTTACACAGAAATAACAGAACGTTTTTCAACTGAAAATTTATCATAATATTAGAAAAGAATACAATTTTTTATAACTCACTCTATATATTAGAAATTAAATTAAATAAATCTTTTCTTCTTTCTAGTTAAAGGAACAAGAGTTATTTTAAATTTAAAATTGTTTAAAAATTATATATTAATAACTACATGTCCAAATGAGAACAATCGCGAAAAATTTGACAGTAACTTTTAACTCTTTGTACATTCAAGAGAAATTACGAAAATGTTTGCTCTTTCAGGGGTGGATAGGCCGTATGGAAAAATTAAAAAATTTTCGATGGGACATTGATTTATGGTCGTGTCAGTTTAGATTTCTTCAATCCACCTCTGTACTCTTCTGAGAGTTTCTGAGAGTAGACTCGTAGGGTAGTAAATCTTCTCTCCGCTCCACTAATTCTGTCGTAATTTGAATTTGATTAGAAGTTCGCGAGTTGCTATCCGACATCAAATGTACTCTGTGCACTAGCCAACGATAAAAATGCTCAAAAGCATGCAGAATTTGGCGACCTTGAGCATCACCGGAGCTTTAAGGTCTACTTCCTAAATGTTATCCTAGGCCTCCCATCGATGCATAAAAAAATTAAGCGTTGGCAGCAGAGATGCGTGTGTGTGGAGAAGGAGTGGTAGACAAAAAGGATATTCGAAGACCGCGACTGTGGCAAAAAAGGAGACTCCTCTATAGACGTACAGGCTAGGCCAGAGAAGCGGTTAAGGGAGAAAATGAGATTCCATGTAACCATACCACCAAGAGATGCATGGAAAAAGAACGAGATTGATTCCGATGCCACGGTCTGCTACACAGACAGATTAAGGCTAACATATCGGGAATCGAACGGTACAGGATTGTAAGTGGAAAGCAAGGGTATTGGAAAAAGCTACTCGCTGGGATCCAATGCAACAGTCTTCCAGGCGGAGGTTTACGGTATACTCGCGGTAACATTGAAGAAATTACGAACGAAACAGCAAAGCGCCTCTGCATCTGTTCAGTCAGTCAAGCTGAGCTGAAAGCACTGTGCAAACCAACCATATCAGGGGTTGGCCGGAACAAGAGAGGTGAAGCTCGTATGGGTCCCAGCATGGAATAAATAACATTTTCTTCGATGGTCCCCGGCAGTGTTGCTATATGTCATAAAAAGAATTATCGCATGAGCCGTTTAAAATTATCATACATTATCGTACAAAATCTAAACTAAATTTGAAGAAGAAAATTAATACAAAAACGTCCGATGCGCGAGCAAAATATATAAAATGCAAGGAGCAAAACAATAATAAACCAAATTCGGTGAACCCCGCAAATTGGTGTGAATCCCCTGACTCGATCGGTATGGGTAATGTCAAGTATTCCAGTGCTGTTCAAAATTTTTATAGCGGTATTTAGGTTGGTCAGGAAAAATGCTGTAAGATTTCATGACTAAAACATGATGACATATTTTGCAATAGGTTGTAATTTATAAATTATCGTACAAAAGGCCATTATCGCATAGCTACTATCGTACATCGTACATTCGTTATATTATCGTACAAAATCGATAATTATCGTACATCTAGCAACACTGGTCCCAGGCCACATGGGAGTCGCAGGAAACGAGAAAGCGGACGAACTTCATCGGGCCACAGACTTTCCTCGGGCTTACGAGAGGACAGATAAAGTCGGCACTAACAGAGTGGGCCCAGATACCCAGATAGAGATACAAAAGGAATGAACCAACACAGGAAACGCCAGAAAGGCAAAGAAGTATGTGACAGGATCTGACTGCTCCGTAGAACACGAAGAGAGGTGGGAGCCATGGTGGGAGTCCTCACCGGACACTGCGTCCTACAAGGACACTTGGCGAAGATGAGAGTAAAGGAGGACGGGACGTGCGAGCGATGTTGGACCGAGGAAGAGGCCTCCTCTCATCATGTGACGCACACAAGGAGGCAAGGAGAGTGATATTCGAAGAGGAAGCTTTTGATTCGGAGGATCTTTTAAAATTCAAATAAAGAAACAAACACAAAATCTGGAAATTAAAAATTTTATGAAATATCCAGATTATGTAATTTGGTTGTTGTTTAACCAAACTTTGATCTAAAACATTAACTAACAGTTTTAAAGTTAAGCTTTACAAGTTAAAGCGTTGTTTATTATTTGTTTTAGTCATTAACACCAAACTGGTCAAAGTTATATGATACTATTAAGTATTATTAAAATAATAATGTTTTCATTTCGCATTTCTTGTTTTACAACAATTAGAAATAATAGAATTTCACACAATATGGCCAATTCTTTCCTTCAGTTAATACTGACGCGACAGTTATGTCGTAATGCCGCTGCGTGAACAGCCAACGGCCACCACCACCTAGATTCAACGTAAAGCCCATCACACACAAACTTGCATAGGTCGCATAATGCGTAGCATAGAGCTTTCAACCAATCAGCGATCGAATAGCAGGGGCCATATTGGTTTTGCACAAGAAAAGTCCGTAACGTCGCTTTGCATTTACCAACGAGATGGTGCTCCAGGACACTTGCAATAGTACAGCATTGCCAAGTTTCTTTTTTTTCTGAACGTTTTTGAAACAGCTGAGTTTGTGAATAAACAGTTAGAATCCTAGGGTCACTGCCTCCTAGAAGCCTGGCGTCTCCAGGGGTAGCGACAAGTCCACGTCTCCTGTCTCGAAATTTCCATGGTCGACTCGTCAAGTTCTTTCGGAATACCTAATTAGATTACCTACACGCTATTTCTCTACAATTTTGTAAATTAACCTCGGAATTACTTGAAGCAAGTAAATAAAGTTCTTAAGCGTGGTTGCTGTATCTCGCCTACGCTCTTCAAGATATATTTGGAACAAGTCCTTAAAGTCCGGAAGAGAAAATGCCAAAACATGGGAATTCCGTTGGATGAAACCACCTTGTATACTTTATGTTTCGCCGATGATCAGATAGTGGTGGCTCAGGATTATGACGACCTCGAATATATGACACGAAAACTAATAGAAGAGTACAATAAGTGGGGACTAGAGGCTAATATCAATAAGACAGCGTATATGTGTATTGGTGGAACGAAATAGGATCTAATCTAAAATACTGGGCAGCGAATTCAGTCCTGTGATGAGTATAAATACTTAGGTCTAATAATTACAGCTGACGGAATACTAGACAAAGCTATAAAAGATAGAAACGTACAAGGAAGAAAAGCAATAACTTTATTAAATGGAATAATTTGGGACCAAAGTATATCAAAACATAACAAAAAGCTTATATATAACACATACGGCTCAGAAGTATGGCCAATCAAAGATAGAACAGAAAAAATGCTTTCCGCTACGGAGATGGACTATTGGAGAAGAGAAGCAGGGAGATCAAAAAGAGAAAGAGTTACAAATAAAAGAATAAGAGAAATTATGACAGTGGGTGAACGGACTTTAGTGGATGATATAAGAACAAAACAACTGGTGTGGACGGACATATACAAAGAATGGATGATGGAAGACTACATAAACAAATATTACAATGGAAACCAACTGGCCGAAAAAACGAGGAAGGCCGAGGAGAAGCTGGAGAGAAGGAATAGACAGTGAAATAAGAATAAGAGGCCTAGATGATGAATTATGGGCAAACAGAAACGAGTGGAGATTGAGTATCGGAAGACGTAGAACGTTGTGAAACCGATAAATATATGTATATATATAACCTCGGAATTTTTTAGAGCACTTTCAATTTTTCTAGAAGTTTGTCACATTTATGTGTCACTGTAAAAGGCTTACATAAATTAATCTATTAAATTTAGTAGATATTTGACTTTTTGAAATAAGCGCCGTTAAAATCGAGCAAACGTTCCCAAACGATAATAAATCCCTGTTCATTTACGGTAGTTTATGAGACTTTAAAAGGGGAAATCAGAGTTCGCGTGTTTCTCAAAAATTAAAAAGCCTAATCCAATTAAAAGACACCCTTAAAACGCCATTAGTCGGGTCTGGCCCAACGCCTAATTGGCACGGGTCAGTGCTGCCAACTCATGTGCGGACGCCGGCACTCAAACGGAAACTTAATTGATTGAATTAGCACTATATGGAATACGTTTATAACTTAGCATTCCATCTCCCAAAATTGTCTTTCTAGCTTTTTAGTTCACAGTATTCCGGCCTATTTTTTAAGTGATAAGGAACAAGCTGAATTTTCGTACTACTACTATGTCTCAAATTTAAGAGAAATTCAAGCAGGCGTGCCCCAGTGTAGCGTACTAGGCCCCTATCTATACTTATTATTCACTTGCGATATCCCAAAGCCAGAAAATTGTCACTTGGCAACATTTGCCGATGATACTGGTTTATTGACGGTAGAAAAATCTATTGAAAAATGCATAGAAAAACTTCAGGACGCAGTCACCGAAGTTCACAGTTGGGCCACAAAGTGGCGAATAAAATTAAATGAAACCAAATCAATTCATGTTGATTTTACAAACAAAAATATAAATCACATACAAATAACAATTAACAACATTCCCGTACCATATTCAAATCAGGCAAAATATCTCGGTATAACACTTGATGCCAAATTGCGCTGGAAAGCACATGTTAAGAAAAAAAAAAAGAACTTGAGATAAGGTATAGAAAAATGAACTGGATAATTGGAAGGAAGTCCAATTTAACAATTCATAATAAGTTACTGCTTTATAGACAAATACTGAAACCAGTATGGACATATGGTATTCAACTATGGGGTTGTGCTAAAGAGAGAAACATTCTAGTTTTACAGAGATTTCAAAATAAAGTATTAAGAAACATTGTGAATGCACCTTGGTACGTTCGAAATAGTGACCTTCATCGAGATCTAAAAATCGTAACTGTAGCAGAGACTATAAAAAAATACGCAAAAAGCCATGAAGATAGACTCCATCGGCATGTGAATGTGGAAGCAATTCAGCTTCTAGACAATACTAGTTCGAGGAATAAAAAGAGTGAAGCCGTTTGAGCTAGTAAACTAAATGAATTACATAAAACAATATAATGCTATAAACACAACACAATTGTGAGTTACAGACTAAACAAAACAGGATGAACTGTTGAGTGAACCCTAAGTTTAAATCTGACTTTTCTAGGAAATTAAGTTAACCTGTTATGTTTTTTCCAGTTCCTTACAGTCTGTTCCTGTCTTATCAAATGCGACACCCAAGTATACATACCCATTGCATGGAGATATTGTTTGTCAATTGTCTTGTTCTAACTTACTTGATTCGTTTCCAATACATAAGTCCTGTCCACGTTCACTGTTAACCCCACTTTTGGTATTCTTCCGTTAACCTTCTTATCACACTCCATGTCTTCTTTATCATTAGCAACAATTACTTGGTCGTCAGCAAACTCTAGTGTGTATATGGTAAATCGGTCCTTAAGTTTTTAGAACTACAGCGATATATATTTCAAAAAGTGTTGGAGATATAAAACATTCCTGTTCCTTTCGTTACAAGGAATTCTTTTAAAGGTCGATTTCCAATTTTAATTGTAGATTTTGACCCTTTGTACAGTTCTTTTATCACTCTTATGTATGTATGATTGATATTAGTTTCTTCTAACAATGACCATAATTTTTTCTACTGGAACGGTATCATATGCTTTTTGTGGGTCTTCTTGTTCATGAAAATCATTCTCTCTAAGAATCCTACCGTACAATCTACGTAGAGTACTAGCTACCATACTAGCATTGGCGTAGCTAGCCTTGCTTTTCAGGGGGGGGCCGTGACCCCGGTCTATCTTGAACAAAAAGCAAACATAGGTTTTAAAGAGTCGTGCAAAGTGTGCAATGAATTAAAAAAAATACGCGCATTAAATGTTCTAATATTTTTATATAACAAATTTAATAATACATTTACCAACTTATTTATATGTATACACAGGAAGTATGTAATTCAGCAATTCTACAAAGAAAGTTTTCTACGTCGCTGACTGAAAGCGTCTACCACACTGTCTAAGTCGACCTCAACATCTTTTTCTATGAATAACAATGACAAACCTGAGTGTCTCTCTTGAGTCATAGTTGTTCTAAGCCAAGTAAAAACTCTCCTCATGGCAGAGAAAGACCTCTCGCAAGTTGCACTTGAAATTGGAAGAATACTCGCAACTTTAAAAAGTTGGTAGAGGTTTAGATAGGTGTTTTCTGCTATATGTTGTTTGATAGAATCATGACCAACAGTTTGATTTAACCGAAAAATACAATTCTTAAAAACGGTCATTTCTGCTCTTAGAGCAGAAGTATTAATATTAAAAATTTCCCGGTATTGCTCGACGAATTTATTCCATTTAACGACGTGGGAAAACTTAATATGAATATGGTTATGAAATTGTCACCAAAATCGGAAAATTTCCATAAGACACTAAACGCTAACCTCAAAAAAACTAAAAAGATTATTATATTTATTTTAGAAAAACAGTTTAAAAAGGTTTTTATAACCTTACGACATCTACAACCCGATTTCGGAAACAGAGGGGCAAAGGTCGCTGTCTTTATTAAATGCGAAATTTAACTTACACTATAATATTTTACAAGATGTCGCCAATATGTATGAAATATTCAATAGGCATAATTATGTTTAAATTTAAAAAATATTTTCGAGAAATTGCATAAGAGCAGAAAAGTTACCGATAATTTAAAGAGAAAAAGCCTAATTCCGCAAGACAAGGGCTTTTTCCTGAAATGTAAACATTATCTGAATGATTTTAAATTTTAATGCACCTATTTTATTTGAATTTTTCCCGAATAATAATAGAAAAGTATGTATTTTCAGCGTCATGTTTTTTTACTAGTAGTCGGTAGGGGAGGCCTAAAATATCTTAGGGGGGACCTGAGGGACTTCAGGGGGGGCCAGGCCCCCCCTGGCCCCCTTAGCTACGCCAATGCATACTAGCTACCAGTTTGTGCCCTAACTTAAATAAGATAAAACCTTTAAACGGTAATTTTAAGATCTCAAAAGAGAGTTTGGTGGTTCTTGGAGGAACTATTACTATAAGTGTTTTTCTCCATTATATAAACAATGTAGCAAAAATATACATATCTGTTTAATTTATAATCTATAAATTTAGGTATTTTACTAACGACAATTTTATTTTTTCTCGCAAATATTGCCCAACCTCAAGAATTTGGGTTCTAAGTAATGGAATCTGCATGGAAACCTTCATGAGAATGGAAAATTTACTTAGGAATTATGACGAATAATCGTAATTGAATTTGAACATCAAGTAAAAGTCCGTTTTGGCACTTTTCATCCGGGTTTTAATTAAAAAAGAAAACAATTTTTCCATGGCAGTTTGTTTTTAGATAGTCGTAGTTATGCCAAAGTTCTTTTATACCGTGTGAGCAAGTTCACATCTAGGGGTATAAATTTCCATAAGAGGACAAAAAACAGATAGAGTATCGCATTTATTGAAAAGAGACCGCGATACGCCCGAATCCCGCAGAAAGCTTTGCAGTGAAAAGTGTCAAATGTAACCTTGATAAATTACTACAGACGCACGCCGTCGCACTCGTCAAGGGGCGGACAATCTGAAACATTTTTTTTAGAGCGAGAATTATTACTTGACTTGTCACCATATAAGAAGTGGACTATTAAAAACGTAAACATTTTATTTTTAACATTTTATTAAATGTGAGTTATTTAGTTCCTAAAACACCTAGTTCGGATATTAAAATAAATTGTCAGTCTCAATACACTCTAGTCGCTTTTGAAAATTATTTTTATTTGGCAAAGTTTGGTTTTTCCCTGTGTCTCTACAAATTTCTATGTGGAAACGAGTCCGAGAAGTTAACGTATTTTTTTAAGTTAACAGTCCACTCCATAGATAAACTACAAGTCGAATAGGAGAAAAGACAAAGGAAATAAATCCTTGCTGTGGTAAAAGAAATTTCGCAGTTTTATTTTTCATTCTTTATTTTACGGAAAAAAGTCATGCAATTTTATCCACAAAGTTTTACTTCTGATAGACACATACTTCGTATAAAAAGCTTGGTTTTTTTGAAAAATCGGGTGAAACGTGTGACAAAAATGTTTTTTTTTTGTTTATATGACCCTTATATACGAACGTCCCTGGAGAGTTTGTTATTAACCAAACCTTACTGACTTATATATGGATAAAAAGAAGAATTTTATTTTATACAATAAAGTTTAGAACAATTTTTTTTCTAATTCAGCTTAGTTTTTGAGTAAATTGGATAAAAACTGTAACAAAATTATTAAATTTGGTGATCTGTAAAAATAGATTTTATTTACGGACGCCTATGAAGTGTTAATTTAAAGCTAAATCTAACTTTCTAATACAACATTTAAAAGAAAATTTCATTGTCTACAATTAACTATAATAACATAATTTTTGATAGAGGTTAGTTTTTAAGATACTCGGGTAAAACCTGTGACAAACATGTGGTTTTTGAAATTTTTTTACATTTTCTCAATAAACGGACTCCGCTGGAAAGTTTAGTATTAGTCTGACTGCACTAACTTATACATTATTAAAAAGGGAAATTTATTTTCTACAATAAAGTGTAAAATAAGATTTTCCCAAAAAGTCTAGTTTTTAAGAAAATTAGACAAAGCTTGTATAAAAAATTGATAAGTTTAGTGATTTTTCAAGATTGATGTAATTTACGGATGACCCTAAATTGTTACCTTGTTAAACATCATTTTAAAGGAAATTTCATTGTCTACAATCCACTATGAAACACAATTTTTGATAAAGAGCCTAGTGTTCAAAAAAATAGGGTAAATCCTGTAATAAACATGTTTTTTTTTTTGTAATTTTAGCTCACACATATACTATACTATAGTATTAGCTCACACATATACTATACTATAGTAGTGTGAGCAAGAGTGATCCTAATTTTTTCGAGAAAAAAAAAGTTTGCGTTTCAGATGATTTTGAAACTTTTTTGTTGTGTTGTCTGTCTGTCTGTCTGTCTGTCTGTCTGTCTGTCTGTCTGTCTGTCTGTCTGTCTGTCTGTCTGTATGTCTGTCTGTAACGACCAACGCGCATAACTCAAAAACCGCTAGCCCGATTTTAATGAAATTTGGTACCTAAACTGGGTTTTGGCTCGAGATGGTCCCATTTAAAAATGAACAAAATCCACCAAACACAAGCCAAATAAAAGGGTGGGGGTAGATTTCAAAAATTAAGTTTATGTAAAAATATGGCGTGTGTGATATCAAACGAAAGGTAATTGAGTCTGGAGTTAAACAAAATACATTTTATTTTATTTAACAAAAAAAGGGTGGGGGTAAATTTCAAAAATTAGAATTTATGTGAAAATATAGCGTGTGTGATACCAAACGAAAGGTAATTGAGTCTGGAGTTAAACAAAATACATTTTAGTTTTTTTTTTAAGTGGGGGTAGATTTCACAAATTTGAGTTTAAGTAATAACATGGCTTGTGTGGTATCAAACGACAGGTAATTGAGTCTAGAGTTGAATAAAATATACATATTTCAGTTTTTAGTTATATTAGCTCACACGTACACTATAAATATAGTATCTAGTGTGAGCTTAAGTGCCCATAAATTGGCAGAGTATTTTTATCACCTTAATAAACGGACTAATACATCGTTGAAAAGAAAATTTTATTATCTATAATAAAGGTTATGACATATTTTTTCCTAAGAAGCTTAGTTTTTGAGAAAATTTGAAGAAAAACTCAACATCTCAGGTTTTGGGGGGGCCCCTAGGGAGTGTTTGCAGCTAAAATTCAACAAACTCGCCCCCCCCAAGCCTTAGGTTTTTTTACATACTTTCGATATATTTCATAAAAAAACACAAAAATACCTTAAAATTTAACATCATGAGTCTTTGCCCCCCCCTCCAAGACGCCCCCCCCCCCCTAAGACTGGATGCGCCGCCACTGATTTTAGGAGCTATATTTACTTCCTCAACTAGTATTTTCTCGGGTAGCAAAATTTTTTCGAAAGCGTAGTTTTGAAAAACAAATTTTTTAAAAACCATTTTTCAAAAAATCAGGGTTCGAAAAACATTTTTTTCAAACGGAAAATTATTTCGAAAATATTATTTCGATGCTCATTTGTTTGAAAAAACAGTTTTTGAAAAACATTTTTTAAAGAAATATTTAAAAAATTTTTTTTATTTAATTACATTTTTTTCCAAAAATTATTTTTTCTTTTAAGGGTTTTAAGTCGGTGTTTTCCTAACCTTTGTCAGTTCAAGACACCTCCTTGACCTTTTTTGTCCAAAAAAAATTGTTGTGTAAATGTTAACCTTCATAAATTGAAAGCAGGAAAATCCTAACCTGTCTACTGGGGACATTTTTTTTGGAGGAAGATCAGGGGTGTCTGGGCAGGTTAGATTACGTTTTTTCTCGAAAAAAATGTATTTCGAAAAATTTTAATTCGAAAAAATTTGAAATTTCCTCTTTTTAGAACAAATTTTCGAAAAAACATGCGTTTAAAAAAATGTTTGAAGAAATTTCCGTGACCCTGTGTTCTCTATGGTCCGCACTTTCTAGTTTTGCAGCGAACGGACCAGACAAAAACAAAAATAAAGAAGTCGTAGTGCAATCGGACACTGAAATACTGCACTGTGAAAAGTCGTAAAAGGAAAACAAAAAGCAAGCATTTTATCAAAACATTTGCCAAGTTGACTAAATGGAAGCGACAATTTTTATTTGACGCTTAAAACCATTGCTAAATTTAGTTTTTGTTTCTTAATGATTAAAATTAGAAAAAGTAATTAGGACAATATTGCCCAAATTCAATAAAATGCAATTTGTTTGAATAATTGTTATAATTTTTAATTGTTATTTGCAATTATACTGAGATTTTGATTTGAATGCTAATAACTTTCAAATATTACACTAATTATTTTGGCAAATTAGTTTGTTGTGAAATTTTACTTTTAATTAAGAAATAATAAAATAAAGTAAGGCGTTTACGAAAACTTGCTCCTAACCCCTGGATAGATCAAAATTGACGTATAGTAATAGGCATTAAAATAGTACAGTGAAACCTCCTAGAAGCGGACACTCACGGTTCCGTCGATTTTGTCCGCCTACTGGAGGTGTCCGCTTATAAGAGTGAACTAACGAAATTTTAATATATTTTTATTAACAATTTCCGCTGCTTGAGTTTTTCCGATATTAAGTTTTTCTGCGATCTTTCGTGCTGATAGACGTTCCTTCTCTGAAACGTTAACATCTTCAATTTTTTCACGTAAACTAGGAAGTTTTTAACTAGGCACCATTTTAAAGAGATCTGTTACCACCCAATTGAACAATAAAAATAAAACACAGCAGTCGATAGAAACTAAGTATTTAGTCTCCGCATTAAAACGGATAGAGGTAATTCGTCGGCTGCAGAGTGTGTTGCTGCCAACATACTACATAATATTTATGCCCATGTCTTGCAGCGCTCCGTCCCGTTGTCAGAGGTTCGCGTCCGGTTAAGAGAGATTTCAGAATTTTTTTAACCAAAAAAAATTGTCCACGTCCTGTTATTAGAGTGTCTGGTTATAGGAGTGAATTTTACAATCAGCGGAGTGAATTTGGGCAATATTATGAATTTGAAAGAATTTTATATGCTTTGAAAAATGTGGAGGGGCCGGGGCCCCCCTGGCCCCCCCGTGGCACAGCCGCTGATGCCAATCCAACATATCTAATTTATTCCTACACAAAGTAAAAAAAAAAAATGTAAAATTATCGTTTTACTATTGTTTTCAAATTATGGCTTTTTTTAACACTTTTTACTACCATCTGACGAACCCTTCAACCTCACCAAAATCTAATAGTTTTTTTAAAATTTTTTTTTTATTTGTCAAACACACTGTGTTTATTGTATTACAATCTAGGTCAGTTAGACTAATTAGCAATTTTGTTTTTAGCTTAATTTACTAGAAAAGTCAGATTTAAACTTAGGGTTCACTCAACAGTTCTCCCCGCTTTGTTTAGTCTGTAAGCTCACAATTGTGTTGTGTTTATAGCATTATTTTTGTTTTATGTATGATTCACTTAGTTTACTAGCTCAAACGGCTTCACTTTTTTAGTCTTCGAACTAGCATAGTATTGTCTAGAAGCTGAATTGCTTCCACATTCACATGCCGATGGAGTCTATCTTCATGGCTTTTTGCGTACTTTTTTATAGTCTCTGCTACAGTTTCGATTTTTAGATCTCGATGAAGGTCACTATTTCGAACGTACCAAGGTGTATTCACAATGTTTCTTAATACTTTATTTTGAAATCTCTGTACAACTAGAATGTTACTCTCTTTAGCACAACCCCATAGTTGAATACCATATGTCCATACTGGTTTCAGTATTTGTCTATAAAGCAGTAACTTATTATGAATTGTTAAATTGGACTTCCTTCCAATTAGCCAGTTCATTTTTCTATACCTTATCTCAAGTTCTTCTTTTTTTTTCTTAACATGTGCTTTCCAGCGCAATTTGGCGTCAAGTGTCATACCTAGATATTTTGCCTGATTCGAATATGGTACTGGAATGTTGTTAATTGTTATTTGTATGTGATTTATATTTTTGTTTGTAAAATCAACATGAATTGATTTGGTTTCATTTAATTTTATTCGCCACTTTGTGGTCCAACTGTGAACTTGGGTGACTGCATCCTGAAGTTTTTCTATGCATTTTTCAATAGATTTTTCTACCGTCAATAAACCAGTATCATCGGCAAATGTTGCTAAGTGACAATTTTCTGGCTTTGGGATATCACAAGTGAATAATAAGTATAGATAAGGGCCTAGTACGCTAAGTAAGTAGTAAATCTAATAGTGTTATCTAAAATTTTTTTTGCTAAATTCAAAAAAAAACAGACAAAAAACAGGTGATGACAAAAAAATCTAAAAGTTCTAAACAAATATTCTATTTTTTGTATGAGCGAGCGGAGAAAATAGCATTTTCTACACTACGATGTTTCAAATTCTCTAAAACCTGTATAGATCTAAAGTTTTTTGTTCAGCATATTGCATGTATAAACTATAAGATTTTAAAATAAAATTGTTAAAATAACTTTTTTTTATATGTAGTTTCATGTGTTTTGAATTTTTTAACGTTATGTTCGTTCTGTCAAAAGCACTTGCGTGTGGAGAAAATTGATTTTTCTTGTTTTTGAGAAAGGTAATTTTTTTTGTAAAACTTTTTTTATTGTCATTGCTTTGATTTTAGGTATTTTATGTAATTATTCAGCAAAAAGGTATTTTATTAACTTTTTACTTAACTTACTAGCTTAAAACCATATGATGTTTTTTCCATTTTAAAAAAGATTTTAAAGCTCACTTTTTAAGCTACTAATTTAATATTATCTCGAATTCAAAACATTTTAAAATCTGAAAAAAAGAGAATGAAGTTACAGGGGGATTGGCAATAAAGTAGCAGTATGTTAGAAAATACTTTGAGTAGGTATATTCTTTAAAAGATAAATAAATAAGCGAGTAGTGTAACAAATTGTTTCCAGATACGTAATATTCCAATACTCCCTGTTACCTATTTACACAATGGTTGACGTTTGATGCAAACATTCAGAAATAAAGATACGAGAAAAATGCACAGATACCAAATTTACATAGATAGAGTTTTTGTCAACTGTAAGCCGATGATATGACATAACGAATACCAGAATAAAATAATATTCATGCGTAAAAGTATAACGAATCAGGACATTTTATCTTAAGACCCGCAAAAAGGATAGACTTATACCCATTGATATTGATATCTTTAAATATGTTTGCATTCACAAATCGTAAGGTACCGTAGGTATTGCAATAATACGTACTATATGGAAATAATATGCATATGTCTTTGAAAGCAACCAATCAGGTCTTTTTTGGATAAAGACCCCAAGGCCCTCATGTTTGCATCAGGAATGGGCAGTTACCGTGGGTATTGGAATATTCTAGTATTGGAGTATATGATTGTTTCATAGGTGTTTAAGTGGTTAGTCGGATTGCGCTGCATCTAAGTCTATTGTACTATAACTAAGGTGAAATTCATTAAAATTAAAATTTTTTATAAGAAAAATTGAGAGAATATGGTAATGGTTCTTCCTATGGTATTCTGTAACATATCCTAGGTCACTAAAGAAATTGAGATTAAATGTTTCAATTAGATAAAGGAGTTAGGCTTATCTGTTTTCCTGGCCTTTCAGTATCGCCTGCTGATGGTGGGACCCCCCCACTAGGCTGGGGATCTCCCGATTGTAGACATCACGCTTCCCCAGCACCGTACTAGCACGCCATACCAGAGAGAGGTTATATTTTTATTGTGGTTAGAAAAAGAAGGTAACATTCGGGGAAAATCTCCTTCGCAAGGTGGCTCATAGGCAGCAGATCATATGTGAAAGACCGGGCAGACGGAATCACTTTAGTGTAGGTCTCGAAATTCAGGGTCGATGAAGCAAAACGACAAATTATGGTGTAAAAGTGGCACATTACCCCAAAGAAAATGGGAAACAGGCAGTTATTTAAGGTAAAAAGGCCCTTGACCCGTAAAGGCTACGCCTTCTCAGCCAGAAATTATCGACAGCCTATTTTTTAAGCCATTTTGACTGACTTAAAAAGCAGGACCGTCACAGATACTTTAAAAAAATGTTTTCTATTAAATCTAAGTATATGTTTTTATGAAAACTGGGGAAGAGACAAGGTTGGAGCTGGAGAAAATCCCCTTTTTAGGCTTTCTAATATATATTTTACAAGAACAACATGGTTTGCGTTTTGTATCGTAAACGTGTTTAGCTTGAGGCGTTTTATTTAATTTAGAAAAATATATTTAAATAAAAAAACATGAGATTTTATTATCCAAATATAACATATATCTCGTCTTATTTTAATCATGAAATTTCGGTTAGTAAGTATCTTTAACGGTTTTTAAGTGTAAGTGAGTTCTTAATCTTCAAACAGGTTCAAATTTTAACTTTTTATAATTGCATAAATCTTTTTGAGAAATGTTGCCTGTAAACAGCTTTATGGCAAAATTGGCAATAAATTGAGGATGAGAAGGGAACGTCGATGCGTGACGTCACCCGAGTTAATACGTGCTCCTCTAGGGACGTTAATTTAGGTGGGTTTTAAGCCTTTGGTAAAACCCTGACTTTGAAATTAATAAAAAATACGAGAACAAAGCTTAGTAACATGTATTTTTTATACAGGGCGAGGAAAAAGTACCGGGACCCCTTCAAACCAGAAACAATTTGCGATTTGTTTTGACACAATATTAAGATATAATGTCATTGTCACAGCTACACGCATAATAAAATACAGGGGTA
The DNA here is from genome assembly GCA_963576565.1 of Aspidapion aeneum. Taxonomy (NCBI): domain Eukaryota; kingdom Metazoa; phylum Arthropoda; class Insecta; order Coleoptera; family Brentidae; genus Aspidapion; species Aspidapion aeneum. The sequence continues at coordinate 4,827,457 of OY755043.1, read as the reverse complement.
ATTAAATAATCTACGAGTTTCTTAAAGTGTTAAGGCCACTTTAAGAACAATTATTTAATTTATATTCTTCGAAATGTCATTCTGACACAAAATTACAATGTCATTTTAAACGTAGATTTTTATTCTCCATCGAATGGTAAAAGAAAAAAATATGGTTTTCATTAAAATTTTTAAAGTTGACCTCCGAAAAACTCCTAATGCTGACAGATACGTCAATGTCAATGTCACGACCAAATAGAACAAATTCAATCCTAAAACTTTTATTTAGACCATTTTTGCAAATAACTCTTAGTTATCGAGATATTTAGGGGTCCCGGTACTTTTTCCTCACTGTATACAAAACCCAACTATAATTATAAAATGTAAAGTGCGCAAAATAACCCTGTTTATACTCAAAAAAATGACTCTGGTCCCCAAATGAATTATTATTTCCCCCTTTGGTACCTACCAAAATATTAGTGGTAAAGGCCCCTCATCTCTGGTTAAAAAAAGGTGCAACGCACGCTACTAAATTAACTTAAAAACGACGCCTGAGATCATCGTCGATAGGGCCCTTTTAAATATAGATTAACGTGAGCGGGGAACGATCACACAGTCAACTTCGTGGATAGCTAATGGGAATATCCTTCCCCTTTGGAAGGATCTCCTTTCCAGGCTGAAACCCCTAGGCAAGCCCCTTCTTCAGGGTCAAGCCTTAGGTATACTGGTGGACCCCCTGTTCAGGGCGACAACCAAAGTTGAACCGTGTAATGGTTGATTATTGTAGTTTGTCGATCGGTTTTTATAGGCAAATAATGCCTCGTCAGCTAATCGATCGACATTGATTACTTGATTTTCTTTTAATGAAAAACAGTAAATTATTTAATTACAATATTGAACAATATTCCAATGAGTAAAAATGTAGGTATTTCAATAATTCACATTTAGTAAAACCAACAGAAACAACTACTCCGAGGGAAAATACCCTTGAATTATACTGATGGCTTGATGCTTTTGTTGGGAACTTGTTAAAACTGGTTTTCACTATCTCCAACGTCGATCACAAGGATACGAATGATCCCCATCTGGAACACGTCCTGACAATCAGGAACAAGTGATCCATGCCAATCACGACCGGTTTCGACCTTTTGGGCCATCCTCAGGTGAATGTAGGCATGTAGAGCATAAGTTTTTGTGAAACCAACAGAAACAACTACTCCGAGGGAAAATACCCCTACCGGCATTGAATTATACTGATGGCTTGATGCTTTCGTTGGGAACTTGTTAAAACTGTTCTGTTGGTTTCACAAAACTTATGCTCTACACGGCAGCTATCGCCTACATTCACCTAAGGATGGCCCAAAAGGTCGAAACCGGTCGTGGATTGGAATGGATCACTTGTTCCTGATTGTCAGGACGTGTTCCAGACGGGGATCATTCGTATCCTTGTGATCGACGTTGGAGATAGTGAAAACCAAACAGTTTTAATTCTCATTTAGTTTTTAGACTGTGTGACAGTACGATGATAATGATTCATCCAGTTCATCAGATTTGGACGAAGAATCAAACTTTACCTTACCAACCACAGCTGTTTATTTTATTTGATCAAAGTAACAATACATTCACGATAAATTTAAAACCTTTAGGACTTCTGTCACATGTCAAAAGCTAAGTGTTTGTTGTATGTTGTTTTCAAAATTGTTTACTGTTGAAATTCGTCAACACAATAATATAAATTTACACATGCATACTTAGTCTGCAACTGAAACATGACCTTTGTTGTTATGGTTTCTGGCTTAAACACCTACGTGATACAGCTACAATGCAGCTGCCATGTCGTTTCTGTTTTATTTAATAATATGCAATTAAAAGTTCTCTCTGAAACCGAAATCAAAGCTGCAAAACAACATTTGCTCTGGCTTTATCGGTTCCCCATTATTCTCGTTTGATCCTTTGTTTTATCAAGTCACAAGCATATATTAGAGGATTTTGGCAAGCTAAGGTTCAAGCTGGATATAAAGTTTTGTAAAGTTAGCGGTAATACGGAAGAGGCAATGAAAATAAACTATTCTATATGCATGCTTTTGTTTAGAGTTAGAGTTTAAAGCCATCCACAGTAGCATTAGGTAGTTTTTGGTCGTGCCAAATTTAGACCCGATAAATTCATTGACAACGATAACTTTAACGATATTTGACAGTTCGAAAAACCATTTTTGGTACTGGTTTTAGTCGACGTTGACGGTGCGGTTATTTGTCGTTTGGTGTACAAGACTATTAAAATCGGGACATAGAGAGAGAGAGACCGAATAGGGGAAGATGGAGGAATATTTTTATTTTTTAGGAAAGTGTGGTAAAATGTAAGTCTTTCTTTGTATTGTTTTAAAATTTTTCTTGTGTTAGACAAGCAGTTTAGAATGCAAATGTTTCCCCCTTCGTTTTGACTATTGTGGGGTAATAGGAAACATTGTAATGGGGCAATAAGGAATATATTCTTTTTTGTTGCATATTGATTTGAGTATTACCTTCAAATTTGACAAAAGTGACTTAGTAATGCTGCAGAAATATAAAATGGTATCTAACGCAAATAGTCCACAGTACTGTTTAATAACAAAATTAATTTTTTTAGTTATAGTTATTATTTTAACATATAGGCGATCTTGAGAAATTAGGTAGGTCTTAAAAACATAAACTAGCCTTCTCAAGTTTACCCATATTAATTATATAAATTATTCCCAACAAACAATTAAAGTTGTAACGACGAAACCCCAACTAGAAAGAATTTCTTAAAAGTAACCGCAACGTACTCCCGCTACGTCTCAGTATACCATACAGCGACGTTATAATTCCCTAAGTGGGGAACCAATTTCTGGTTATAACTACCTGGCCAAGTGTTTAATGTCACTGTAGTAACAACTACACTACTACGTCGTAGCCAGGTATCTACTACGTCGTAGAGGCTGTTTTTTTTCCGTAATGGCATAAAAGTTGCGATGTAGTTGCAAATAATATAATCGTTTCTTTTTGGTAGAATTGTTATACAATATGGTGGACACAACAGTAAGCAGACTCGCTTAGTTTTTTTGTTTGGTTATGGTTATAATATGAACTATGTTATCCAAAAGTGTGAGAATTTACGAGCAGAGGATCAAAATTCGAGTGCGACGCAAAGTTTTTTGTATAACATGCATTATATATATTGCAAAAAACCGGTGCGCCCGTAAAATTGAGCCGTTTTCTGGTAGCTGATGGAATTTTTGTGTTGTGATTTTGGAGGTTATGTTTTCATAATCGACAGTTAACTCCAACAAATGGTGCTTAAAAAGAGCATTTTGGTAAGCTTCAACTAATTTGTTTATAAAATAGTATGGCTCTTTAATATGAGCTCGTAAAACAACAACAAAAATATTAAATTTTCTTTCTTACATAAAAACATGGCGTCCCAAACTATATTCCCTGATAGTCGAAAAGGTTACTTGAAAGTAGTTGCGGCTTTAAAGTTGATCCAAAAAGTTATTTTGTCTACATTGTTACATCAGATGTTACTATGATGACACAAACTTTTGTGGTAAAAATTAAAGTTATAATGTAGTTGTCGGATACACTTGTTTGGGACTCCAATGAAGCTTAACTTTCTAGTGGTAATTAAGTAGGATATAAAAGTCAGGACGACTACGAAATAACGACTAAAAAGAAAGTAAAACTTTAGCAACGTCCTATTGTGGTAGAGAAGACTATCAGAATCGACTATCAAGAAACAATCCTATGAAGTAGTTTAGAGGGTTGTTTTTACGAAACATCTACTATTTCCTGATACTAAATAGTAGTTAGAACTAAAAAGTAACAAATTTTGGTTGGGATCACCACATTTCTACTATAAGAAAGTAGCAAAGCCTTTAGAACATGTAGCCGCTACTATAAATGTTAGTTGGGTTTAGTTTATAAAACAGCACGAAATATTAAATTTTATACTTTATCATTTGTCACGAACTATAACAATTTTTTAATATAAAAAGAGAAGATTCATCTTAATAAACAGATTCAACAATTGTTAGTTGTTCTCACTATATCTACTTAAGTTTACTGTACCATAAGCCTTATTGGTCATTGCAGGGTGTAAGGCTGCTCCCTGGCGGTAAACTTGTTACTTTAATCCTTATTTTCCTGCTGCTTAACCAAGCCGAGTTAAATAAGCGTAATTGTCAAGCACAACTTGCACAGTATACCAGTCTACTTTTTATGTGATGATGCTAGCATCGAACTCTTCCAGTTAGCAGATGATTCCACCATTACCGTTTCAGCAGACACCATGCAAGAGTTGGAGGATGCTTGCAACGAGGTTCTCAAATCATTTTCTTGCTGGTGTATCAAAAACAAAGTTCTTCTGAATTCATCAAAAACCCATTTTATTGCTTTTCATAAAAGGAAAAATATCCCAAATATTAAACTTTATTTAAATAATATTGAAATAGAAAGACTTGAGTCATGTATCTTTCTCGGACTGCGTCTTGATGAGAAATTGATCTGGTTAAATCATGTAGACTTTGTGACCTCGAAACTTAAATCAGCTTCGTATGCCATCTTTAATTTAAAAAACTTACTTAGCCCAAAACAACTTTTAAATGTTTATTACGCTATGGCATTCTCGCACATAAAATATATGATTATATTCTGGGGTCAGTGCTCAATGGAGAATTTGAACAGAGTTTTTGTTATGCAAAAACGCATGGTTAGATGTGTGTACGGCTGCAATCCCTTAGAGTCATGCAGGCCACTTTTCAGGAATCATAATATATTAACTGTTCCCAGCGTGCTTTTGTATGAATCTATTGTTTTTTGTAGACAGTATTCTCACAAATTTCCAACGTCCAACCATCACCACTATAATACTCGTTCAAGGAATAACATTAGCATTCCAAATTTTAATCTGGAGCTTTATAGAAAGAGTCCACATAGTTTTTGTGCAAACGCTTTTAACAAACTCACAAAATATCTTAAAGATGTTCGGGGCCTGTATAAATTTAAAAAACATTTGAGAAGCTTTTTAACAGAAAAGTGTTACTATTGGGTTGGTGATTATTTTAATGATATTAGTTAATGTATGTCTTTAGGATTTTAGAATATTGCAATAAATTGGGTTGAATTGTGTTTACAATCTATATTTATATATTTTTATTTTTAGCTCACACATATACTATACTATAGTAGTGTGAGCTATGGTGATCCTAATTTTTTCGAGAAAAAAAAAGTTGCTCCGATTTCAAAAATTTTTATATATCTTTGCGTTTCAGATGATTTTGAAACTTTTTTGTTGCGCCGTCTGTCTGTCTGTCTGTCTGTCTGTCTGTATGTCTGTCTGTCTGTCTGTCTGTCTGTCTGTCTGTCTGTCTGTCTGTCTGTGTGTCTGTATGTCTGTCTGTAACGGCCAACGCGCATAACTCAAAAACCGCTTGGCCGATTTTAATAAAATTTGGTATCTAGGCTGGGTCTTGGGTCGAGATGGTCCCATTTAAAAATGAACAAAATCCACCGAACACAAACCAAATAAAAGGGGGTAGATTTCAAAAATTAGAGTTTATTTGAAAATATGGCGTGTGTGATATTAAACGAAAGGTAATTGAGTCTGCAGTTAAACAAAATACATTTTAATTTATTTAAAAAAAAAGGGTGGGGGTATATTTTAAAAATTAGAGTTTAAGTGAAAATATGGCCTGTGTGATATCAAACGAAAGGTAATTGAGTCCGGAGTTTAACAAAATACATTTTAGTTTTTGTTTGTTTTATAAGGGTGGGGGTAGATTTCAAAAATTTGAGTTTAAGTCAAAACATGGCTTGTGTGGTATCAAACAAAAAGTAATTTAGTCTGGAGTTGAATAAAATATATCTCAGTTTTTAGTTATATTAGCTCACACGTAAACTCCATACCATAATTTTTGATATAACTTTTTGACAGTTATCAGCTGTTTACCATAACAAACAGCATAGGCAAACGAAAAAAACTTGTCAAAAGTTATCCTAAAAATAATGATATAGGGTGTACACTATAACTATAGTACCTAGTGTGAGCTTAGGGGCCCATATATTGGCAGAGTATTTTTTAGAGCCAATCAAATATTTAGCGCACTACTAGGTATGTTAGTATAATTAATTTTTTTATCTTATTGTATCTTGTTTTAAGGAAAGCTTTTTTAGAAAAACTAATTCCCATAAAAGTGTAATGAATTAAAACCACGTGGTTATGTTTATTAGGCATTTTCTTCACGGTAAAAAATTTTGTCTACAACGAAAACACGTTCTTTTCTTCAATAAATTGATTTACTTTGGAGCAGTTTGTTTTGAATTAAAATATTTTTTTTTGGTTCAACACAGCGTTTTATGTTGAAATGAGACCTTATTTTTCTTCTTTAATTGTTTTGATTTCGTATACTCCATTTTGTAACAAAGCAAATTGTCTTCATATAAGTAATAATTCCGTTCCAATTTATAATAAAACAATTTCTGTTTCACATTAAAATAAAAGGCAGGACATTTTTTGTGCTATATCAAGGAAATATTCTCTTGGTGAATAGGAATGCACAAATTATTTTGCTTCAAAGCAGTTTGCTTTGATCTAAGACAAATTTTTTTTTGCCTAATTCTCTTTTGATCCGCATTGGTTCACCGAATTTTAGATAAAATCTTTTTCTCATAGTTTGAATTGTATAAGACCGGAAAACTTCTGAATATGTATTATATTAGTTGATGTAAAACCTGATTTAGTCTCTCTCTTTGTACGGTTGTTTTAAGAGGCTTTTCTCCCAACTAATTTGTGTTGTGGGAATAGCTTGCTGTGATGTTGTTTTGTTCTTTGTTTAGATACTTTAAATTATATTAGAAAATAATTATGTGTAGATAATACAACGAGATCTAATCTACTTGATAATAGGTACTAGAAAAAATTAAAATAGTATCTGTATCGGAATTTAGCGTAAACCGTTATCAAAATGCCTTTTCTTTAAAACAAAAATTGAGGAACCATCCAACATTTTTAAAGTATCACGGATACCAAGTCAGTTTGTTAATTCAAGTTTATGTTTTGAAAGGTCTAAACCTAATACCGCAGAATAGTTTTTTAATCAAATATGGTCAGTGGTCGAGTTTAAAAAAAAGCTAATATCCAAGATTAGCCCCGCTGTTCCATAAATACTTTACGGTATATATTGTTTTGCTTAATTACAAAAATCTGTTAACCTACACTTCAAAAAAAATTGAAGTTCTCCAGTTTTTTAAAATTTCAACAAGTTGCTTCAGGAATCCAACAAAATGTTAATTTTTCTTTAGTTTACAACACTGTTCAGCTTTCTGTGTTAATTATTATTTAATTTAGTTAATTGATTTTACTATAACATTTTTCAAATTTTAATTTAGTGACAAAATGCTGCTGCTTCGCCTATCATTCTGTTTAATTTATTACACAATCCCGCATTTGTTTTTTGAAATATTTATCATTTATGGATGCCGCTATCGGGGTCGGTCAATAAAGCTATTAATAATTAATTTTAACAGGGCAATACGAAAAACAAAATAACTATTTTCATAATTTATGCTACTGTTTTATTTAATACATAAAAACATAAGTTTTTAAAAACGTTAAATTTTTAAAATATCGTTTGTGCCGGTGCAGTGCAGGTGTCCCAAAAGATCAAATACCAAACTGTAGGCGAGAAAAAAAATCATATTATTATACAATGACTAGTTTTTTACCGTGTTTATTATTTCTTGTATCTTTGCAGAGTATTCATTCTCTGGAATGTCACTAATGATTGCCCCTACGTCATCCGCGTATTCCAATACCTCTATATCTAGCGATTTCAAGATGGCAAGAAGATCATCGACCAGTAGAGACCACACGGAAGACAGAACTCCTTCTTTTGGACAACTTCTAGCAGTTCTAAAACTTCCACCATTTCATCGTTAAGAGTTGTTACAATCACTCGATTTTTGAGTGTGTACCTGATGGTGGATTTTATTCCTCTGGCGCATGCTGATTTAAAGAGGGAATTGGGTAGTGCATTGTTAAATTTCTATATCAAGAAAAATACCCACTGCGATGCCTTTTGCATCGAGGGTTTCCTTTATTTTTCCAACAAGGTTGTTTAAAGCTAATTCTGTTGACTTTTCTCCTTGGTATGCATATTGGTTTGCATTGAGTGGGTGGGCCATTAAGGCGCCACCTCTGATATCTGCGTCTATTATCTCTTCCAAGCCTTTCAATAGAAAAGAGGTGATATGTCTTCTATGTTTTTTTCAAGCCTTTTAACAGAAAAAAGGTGAAGCTTATGGGCCGAAGCGATTTTAGAGTATTATCTGCCTGACCCGCCCTAGGTATGTAAACTACCTTAACTTTAGTCCAGCTGGATGGAATGTAATTCCATGCTATACTGGCCCTGTAGAGTTTCATCAGGCAAGGTACTAGCCCTTTCAGGCCTTTTTGTACTAGCACTGGAATAATTCGATCTATGCTCGGTGATTTGTATGGTTAAAAAACGCCATTTAATCGCGTTTGAGTTGATAATTTCTGTTGCAATATTCCAATCTGCTTGTTTTGGGCGATGTCCATGGGTCAATTGCTTAGGAATATTCTCGTTTTTAAGGAGCGTGCTTCTTAGGACGTGATGCTCTGCCAGTGCCTCCAGGGATTTCCTTTCAGATTTTGTGAAGGTGCTATCACAGAGCTTTATTGCCCCAGTTTGTTTGCTGACTCTTTTGACAGTATTTTATGGATTCTTGTTGTGTCTGGATGCTTAGTGAGCCTAGGACAGAACCTCCTCAATGACTCTCTTCTGGCACTTTTGATTTGTTTGTTATATTCGTTAAGAGAGGCACGGTAGCTTTGCAAGTTGTCCAGTCTAACCTCTTGTCTTCTTTTGAGCAAAAATTTGTTCCACTAAGGCATACCGCGATTATCAGTTTTGGTTTTAATAGGAGAAAATTTTCGTGATACGCGGTTGTAACCTCCCTTAGTTGTTCAGAGGCTATTTCTATTTTATCACGATCCTACACGTCGGTCATTGCTAAGTTCGGCTTTTTTTGGAGGGATCTGACATATCCACTCCAATCTGTGCTTTTTGGATTTCTATATTTCATTGTTTTTGTGGATCACATACCGATGGTGAATTGTATATGATTGCTTATCTATAACCGGCCAGTCAGTGATCTTATTGCTTATTAGTTTTGTGATTATTGTTAGATCTAGTACCTCTGCCCTATTTTGACCGACAAAGGTTGGTTTGGAGTCAACATTATTAACACAAAGCTCTTTTCCTATAATATAGTGGAACAGATGCTCACCCCTTCTGTTGATGTCTGTGCTGCCCCACACTGTGTGATGCGTATTCGCATCACAGCCCAAGATAAGCTGTACATTCTTTTCTTCGCAGTATGCAATCATGTTAGCTGCCCCTGGAGTGGGTGGCAGTGGAGCTTCTCTGTCACCCGGGAAATATGCTCAGCAGACGACTAGTTCTGTCATGCCTTGCTCACCACGGACAATTAATCGTAGCGCTACTAGGTCATCGGTACAGAAATCTGAGAAGACAAAGTAGTTGTCTTTTCTTACAAGAATATATGCTCGTGGTGATGTTACCAAGAGTTCGGCTGATTCCAGCTACTTGGTTGTAACTTGATAGCCACGGTTCTTGCAATAAGACAATATCCAACCTATGGTGTGGTGGAATTGGTGTCCCTATGTATCTGAAATGTAGTGCCACCTTTTGAATAATATTTGAATGTTTTGTCTTGTTGTCTTTTGCTTAAAAAATTTCCTTAATCGAATTTGTCGCTTTAACAAAATGTCAATCAAATTGAACAACACAATACAATTCTGTTGTACGACCTCACAAATATCGGAAGTAGCTCCCTTAAAGCCTTTCCTCTTAAACTTCTGAAAAATTGCGTATGCCACGGTCCAAAAAAAGGTCTGTGTAGGTTTTATCAGGGATATACAAATCAATGCCGGTAACTGACATGAAGGATTTCAGGGATTAGTGAGTTTGTATTCGGGTATATTTTAAAATTTAAATCTCCCCTGACAGGATGTAGGCGCGCATTTTAAAATGAAGAATTAAATAAAAATGGTAACGAATAAATGGGAGAGATGATTTTTTTGTGAAGGTGTTTAGTAGCGCTATTCATATATTTCTCTATATTTCTATTCTTATGCAAGATTAGAGGCGTTTCACCCCTCCACAAAAATTGACTCGAAAGGCGCCGGACAGCGCCACCTGGACGTTTATTTTTGACTGTTCGTGAGGAGAGGTGAGGTAAGCGCTCACACCGGTGTATTCATTTTACCGTGTAAAAAGATGTTGAAAACGTTCCAAGTTCACCCGGGAAGTGAACGTTTAGCTCACCTCAGCTCATGCGCAGTCAAGAATATCTATATCTGAAATTCAGTTAATTAATGATAGCACTATAAATTATCATCAACATTGATCTTATGTTAAATATTTGTTGTTCGTAAAATACAGGAATTGCGAAGGTAGCTTTTCAAAAAAAAATGTTAACTGAAAAACGAAATCGAGGTCATGCCGCCGGATGTAAAGGATTTTTTTTTATCCATCGCTGTGCTGTATAATATTGTTGTTTTTCTAAACGCTTCTAGCTACAAATTTAACATAGCTTAACAGCATAACCGTAAGTAATATGCAGTAGCTTTCTAGCGGCGTGTTTGTTGCAGGAAAGCATTATATGCCACAGTATCCTGGGGCGAAAAGAGCACGTAGTTGTCGCGTCGTTTAAGGCAATTTAGGAAATTTAATTTCGCGAATAACAATGTTGAGTACTCAGCAAGAAATATGCGTAGGATGCAAGACAAAAAAAAGTTTTTTCATTTTTATTGTCAAAAACGTTCCAAAACAGATGGAAATTTTTATTTTAAATTGGTCTTGTTCTCATTCGAAATTATTATTTACCACTATATACATTTGGCTTTAAATGTACAAGACTAGAAGCCACAAAGCAGAGTGATAAAAACCTGAAATTTGACCATCTTCAATGTTATTAATAAGGATAGCTCTTTATGCTATAAAACTCTTTTCATGCTGCTAAAATTTCATCCTTTTTTTTCTACTAAAACCGCCAGTCAATTACATAACCAAGATAAACAAGCTGGAGCTTGCAAAAATAAAATTTGTTTTGTTGTCTCAATCAATAAAGTCGAGTATCCCATAAAATATTTTACCAAAAATTCGTTTATGTGGATCGAAATCTTTAGTTATCAAAATAATATCGTCTAAATATATTATTACATAAATAAGCCCTAAGGCTATAACTAAGCACTTACAGGGTGGGTCCAAAGGGCATTTAAGTAAATTGGTAAATATTTTTCGAACATTGGCTTGGATGAACTTGCTGGAATGTAAATTTTATAAAAATGAAAATGATATATTACGCATTTTAAAAGCAATACATTATAGAAAAGTTAACGGAATAGAATAGGCATAGTTGTTAGATAGTGAACTGGTTTTATTAGTTCGGCGAAAACAGTACTGTATATTAAATATTTACTGTTTCCGTTGAAATAATAAAATCACTTAATCGATAAAATAAAGAACGGCTCTTACAGATTTTGAATGAATTTTAGGCAACTAAATTGAGTATTTAAGAAAGCATTTTGTATTGCTTTTAAAATCCGTAATATATCAGTGTTAGTTATAAGGATAGTTCTTTATGGTATAAAACTCTTTAAATGCTGCTAACGTTTGATCCTGTTTTTTTTCGACATAGATCCTTGGCGTCAATTATATAACTAAGATATACAACCTGGAGCTTCCAAAAATTAAATTTATTTTTTGTCTCATCAATAAAGTCATGTATCCCATAAAATACTTTACCAAAAATTCGTATATGTGGATCGAAATCTTTAGTTATCAAGATGATATCGTCTAAATATATTATCACATATATAAGCTTTTAAGGCTATATGAACCGAGCACTTTAACATTTATTATTTACCGCACAGTAGGTGGGTCCAAAGGACATTTAAGTAAATTGGTAAATATTTTTTCGAACATGCACTTGAATCAACTTGCTAGAATGTAAATTGTATAAAAATAAAACTGATATATTATGCATTTTAAAAGCAATACAAAATGGAAAAGTTAAGGGAATAGGATGCATCTTTCTTAGATACTGAATTTAGTTGGCTAAAATCTATGCAAAATCAAAAGAGTCGTTCTTTATTTTAAAAATTAAGTGGTTTTATCATTTCAGCGGAAACGTACAGTACATTAAATCTTTATTGTTTTCGTCGACATGATAAAACTACTTATTCGATAAAATAAAGAACGGCTCTTACAGATTTTGCATAGATTTTAGGCAACTAAATTCAGTATCTAAGAAAGATGCCTAGGTTATTCCCTAAACTTTTTCATTTTGAATTGCTTTTAAAATGCGTAATATTTCAGTTTCATTTTTTAAAAATTATAAGCGGTTGTAGACATTCTCAAAAGGTTATGTAAATAAAAAAATTATATTATATGACCTACGTGACTCTTGTAGTTTAAAACAGATGCAAATGCTAATGAGGCAATAGACAGCGAGGAAGTATGGGACCGGTTACCCGCATAGGTCGTCCACATACAAACGACGTAATGTATAATACATATATACAAAACAGATTACCTGAATTGCACGGAGAAGGACGCTGGACCCAGGACCTGTGCTACTCCGCCGTTTAATTAGTGACAAGAGATGGAAACACGTACGCCTGAAATTGCTGCAGCCAGCAGAAATGTTAAGGACTTATGAGCCTGGAACTGTCTGGTGTCAGTATACGGACTTTATGACCAGCAAAAAGTAACGAAACGATCCATAAAAACGAGCTGGTCACCGAGATTTTAATTCGCTACGACTAGTAGTTTTGGTTGTTACGACTCTTAGAAGATTAGAAATAAAATTTAAAAACGTTGAGTATAAAAGCAATGTCTTGTTCGGTGGCTTCTTGATCAGAAAATAAAAAAAGTTTTTTTTTATTTTATGCAGCATTTTCATATTGATCTAATTATAATTTCCCTAAACCTTGCTAAATTGGTAGCAAATAGATTGAAGCCTCTCTATCTAATTAATTGCAAAATACAAGCTTGCAAACATTGGTAGCAATATCAGATTGAACTATTATATGTTAATAAAAATGACAGTAAATTTAAAAAAAAGATTTGATATAATATGTAGACATAATAATTTTTATCTTTATAAATTAGTAATTCTTTTTGATAAAAACAATTGATAATAATAATATTTTTTATAGAATTCTCATTTACGTTTATTCAAGCAGTTTTCCATTCAGTTACATAATAAATTTTATTAATAATATTTTATAAATGATAATAAGATGAAAAACTATTTTATTAGGGCATACATACACAACCCTTTCAACATGACGTTTTTATATCGTCCCCCGTCACAAACTCGGGGCTAGTCGCTGCAGATATAAAGTATTTTGGTCAACTTTCATATTAATTTTGTTTTGTAAGCGTTGACGTGAGGGTTTTGCGCAAAAAGAGGCATTAGAGTGGTGAGAGAGAACAAGAATATTTTTAAAAAGACTTGTAACGTGCTGTAATTTAAAACGTTAATCTAAATATTCTGTTCATCCGGTTGCATTTCGAAATCCGTTAGTATTATGGAAATGTGGAACTGTTGCATTTTTAAAGCATATGTATTTGAAAAATAAGGATATTGTTTCAGAGCTTTTTACTATCATTTTTTTTGTTACTTAATTTAAATGCAATTTTTAATTTATTTTGGCTTAAACCAATAATTTAATTAATTATCATAAAAGCTGAGTAGTCAGCAGTAGTTGATTTATTTCACTCTTTTTGAAATACAATAGAGATTTTATCGTCAGCACGCAAAACATTAGTAACAGAGTCATCAGCAATAATTATTATTTCATTTAGAACTTTTTCACAAACAACAGAGACTTTATTGTCAGAATATATTTTATTATATAACTAGGCTTTCCTTCTTTGGTAGGTATCACACCGACATTACCCTTTGTTTATTTGCCTAATGTGATTAATACAATTGAGATATAATACATCATCTATTAGTTACTTCCCTTTTAATAGTTAAATTTTGAAATTTTGTGTCAGCTATTTTAATCTCGCCAGTCCCTCCCATTGCAATGTATAAATTGTAAACTAAAATTTAATGAAAGTGTTCTGATCTTCAATTAATTTAATTAAATTGGATTTCTCTCAGATACTGTGTCAGCTGTTTTGACTTAATCAGTGCCTACTAATTTTAAATTAAAATGTATTTTAAATTCATTCAAATATTTCCCCGTTGTTCAGTCTATTGTAGGCAAACAAACGCCTTACTAAAATAATTGTTTAAAAGTGTGTGGACTGCGCCATAATTTTTAAAGCAAAAGTTTGTTTCACAAACCATTTCCTTAACATTTTTTATAAATAATTTGATTCTGTATGCCTTTTTCTGGTTAAAATAAGTTGCCCTTTTAAAAAGACAAATTTGTTATAGATATCTGATTGAATTTATTAAGTACTTATGGGAAATAATGCATTCAAAAGTAGATTTGTTTAAAGAAGAGCGAAAAAAGAACTAAAAACTATTAAATTGCTTGTCTAGTGCCAAGAGAGTCTATGAGAGAGTGCCATATGAAACACGGCTGGCCGCTTCTAATGGTGTTATCTGCAGAAAAACCTTTTCCTAATTTGGCGTTTCTGCTATAAATAAGCCAAAACTACACCTCAATTATGGAGGTAAAGCGGTTGCCCCGGGACTTTTCAATTAGTTAGCTACTTTAAAAAATTTTAAACACAAAAATTATTTAAGCAACATTCACAAAAAAATAGATTTGCCAAAGGTATGTCTCTTAGAACATTGAACTACTAGAAGCAGGTTTGTTTGAGTAAATGATCTTCAGATATTGTTGTCAAGTCAATTTGAAAATATTACTAAACCTTTAATACAAACATTTCTTTATAAATAATAAAAATAGTACAAAACCATAATACAGCATTACACCAGAAAATAGTTTTTTATATTAAAAATGATTCAACATTCTTTTGTAGCAAGTATACTATTTTTTGAATCTCAATAGTAAGAATACAAAATTGTACAGGTAAAATACATTTAAAACAATGTGGCAGCTTAAGAACCGGCTGTTTGTTTACATAACAATGTAAAATATTTAACTACGCCTATGTTTTGTTTACAGATAAAAAAGCTGTTTACTTACTTGTAAAAGGACCGCTTATTTCCTACAGCATAGGATGTTTTAAACACCTTGCACTTTTTTACCATATTGACTTTAACGCAAAAAAACAATAAAAAATCACAAAATCACAGGTTTTTTAGCACGGATCACCTTTTAGTCCAAAACGATTCAAAATACAATGACGGCCATCAACAACAAGTGACAGTACGTCATCGACCACTCCGTTGTTGGCGAGGTTGCCGCGCTATTAATTTTTTCGAACGTTTAAAGGACACAATTATTATTAATCAATGTAATTTGACAAAAGTAAAAATATTTTATTGTATTTATCTTGGTGAAGCTAGTAAGATAGGCTTTTACATTTTATTTTGAATGAAAATAATGTTAGTATTTAAAGAAAATACCGTTTATTTATTTATGCCTTTTTAGTTATCTTATCACATTATGTAAACGTGGCAATTTGGATTATTTTCCCCCCTGGCCCCTTTTTAAATATTAGACGCAATCAATAAGAAAGCATGCTGCTTCTATGGGGTTTAATGCTCGAAGGTATGTCTTGTTCAAAAAAAATTGTCCACACATCAACAAAATATCAATATTTCACTAATGAGCCAACAGAAAACAAAATCATAATGTGCCAAAAAAAATATCTAAGTCTAGGGATCAAAAATAAATTATTTACATATTACAACCTCGATTATGGTTTGCTATATCAAAAAACCAAAACACCACACGCACTCATTATAAGAAAAAAAATGATGTTAGATTTTATCGCCAGATTTAGGGTTAATATAAGCGTTGAAAGCCTAATATTTTTTAAATTAGGATCTAACCAACCACCTTATGATTATTTTAGCACGGAATCACCATATTGCATGAACGGAAAAAGAAAAAAAACATCAGAACATGCAAAGCTAAACTTAGGCTGCCACATTTAGTAAAGAGGGCTGTTGCGCTTTATACGGGGTATATAAAATTGCTCGTATTAAAAGCAAAGGAATTTATTATCAGTTTTTAAAACCCTACAAAAATTATTTAAAACGCTAGCAAGCTAATGCAAAAGTCCAATTCAAAAAGAGAAGTAGTCATTGAAGACATAACACCAGGATAGCTATTCTGGGTCTGGAACGATGTGATAGTTCCCATCACATTCTTGAGCCAATCTATCTATCTTTAATGCTCTCTTTATTTCCAGTTTGCTTATTTCAGGTTGTAGCTCTGAGTTTGTGTTCTTTATTTTCGTTTGGAGTTTCTTTATGATCTCTCGTGACGGTTCCCTTTTTGTTTGGTATAATTCTGTATAGAATAGTTGTGTAATATTTATGATATCCTCTTTAAGGTTAGTTTCTATGCCGTTAATATCCTTTGTTTTAATTATTTCATATCTACTACCTAGAGTCGGCCTTAGACATTTTATATTTCTGTTATTTTCTATAACTCTCTCCACTTTAATTCCTTATTCTATAGATGTTCTTTTTCGTTCTCTCTTGAGGGTCCGCCTCTTTTCCATCAGTCTCTTTATTTCTTCTGATATGCAATTTTCCCTTTTTTTATCTTTTTGTGGAAGGTCTTCCCCTACTTTGTTCATAGCTCTTGTCAACATCCTAAGTTGTTGGTTAGCTGTTCCTTTAGCCTTTCTTTGTATATAGCTTTATTTTGTGTAAGTTTATTAATGTCAAGTTGTTCATGGTTATTATTAATTTTTCTTTTTATTTCGAAATTGCTATTAATGCAGATTTTTGTTCTGAACATCCTGTGCTCACTGCCTGTTGTAAAGCTGTTTAGGACTGTTACAGCTCGAACGATATTTTTATCAGTAGTCATTATATAATCAATTTCGTTTTTTGTTATTCTATTAGGGCTGAGCCATGTCCACTTTCATTGCGGTTTCTTTCTATAGAACGAGTTCATTGCATAAAGCTGTTTTTCCTCTAGATAATTCATTAAGGTTGTGCCCCTTTCATTCCTATTTCCATATCCAAAATCTACTATTTTAGTCTCTTTCATGTTCATCCTCTTACCTAATTTGGCATTGAAATCTCCCATTACTAGTGTCAGATGGGTTTTGTTTTCTTCAATGGCTTTTGAGATGTCTTCGTAGAATGATTCGATATGCTCGTCATCGTAGGTAGGCGTGGGGGCATATACCTGAATTATTTTAAGTGATGTTCTTTTCATTTTGAGTGTAAGATAGTCAACGCAATCTGAGATTCTTTTAATATTATGGATGTGTTTACTTATTGCTTTATTGATTATGAATCCTACTCCGAAGTTGATATTATCTTTATAACCTTTATGGTATAGTAGATTACCGGCGTTCAGTTTTATCCTATTTTCTTATTTTCGTCGGGTTTCTGACAGGCCTACAACGTCCCATTTTATCCTAATTAGTTCTTCCTCCAGTTCTTCTATATTTTCGTCTGTGTTCATTGACCAAATGTTATATGTTCCTATTGTTAGTTTTACTAGCCAATGGCCAGCGTTAAATTAGCTCCGAGTCGTCACGTGCCATGCGAAAAGACTCTCCTACGATCCTACTGCGGAACGTTCAGTCGGTACGAGGCAGGAGAACAGATTTCAAACGCGTAAAATTCACTAACTCTGAAGAGCGCGTGACTATGCCATTGATCGAGAAAAGTATTTTCGCACAACACGTGGCCGTTTAGAGTTTGCTATTGGTCAAAGCGTGTGATGTAGATGGTCACATCGTTCAAGACCCAGAATAGCTACACTAAAACTAAATACTTTGATGAAACAGATGTAAAAAATTATTTTTGTTTGAAAACTTTTCTTTGAAAAAAAAAATATTTTTAATTTAAAGAGCAAAAAATTACATTCCCACCCTGTTTAATTATATAATAAACTCAATTTGTAATAGGTTGTTAAACTTGTATGTTCATAAATAAAAACAGAATTGGTAGTTTTGTAAAAACTAATATATGCAAACAATATACAACATAAAACTGAATATCAAAAAGTGCTTATTTTGCTAACAACCGCTGTATTTTAAACGAAATAATACATTTTATTTGTATGTGCATGTTGAAAAAAATGGAAGTAAAAATAACCCTGCAACAAAACAATATTATGGAATCAGTGGCGCACCCAGGAATGTGTCTTGGGGGGGGCCCGACAGATAAAAAGGGCGCCTCTCAAAAATCGTGCGACCAAAAAAAAAAAAAAGTCATCATGTCTTTAGCGGGGACGCGAACTACGCCGCTGCTTGGGGGGGGGGGGGCGAAGCCTCATGATGTCAAATTTTAAGCTATTGTTTGTGTTTTAGCAAGAAAATATGTAAAAAAATCTAAGGCTTGGGGGGGGCCCATGATGGAATGGGGTTTTGCCTTTTTAAGTTTATCGATATTGTTTGTTTAGAGTTGTTTTAAATAAAACTTTAAACTTCTTAACTTCTTTTAATCAGCCTAATTATTGGAAGTAATTTAGATTTTTTCTTAGATTGTGATACTTATTTTATCATATTTTTATTTTTATCTAAAAATCAAATGGTTTGAGATAAATCATTTTTATTTTTATAAATATTTTAATCTAAATTATTTATATATGTTTATAAAATTAGGACCATTTACGTAATATTCCAATACTCCCTGTTACATATTTACACAATGGTTGACGTTTGATGCAAACATTCAGAAATAAAGATACGAAAAATGCACAGATACCAAATTTACATAGATAGAGTTTTTGTCAACTGTACGCCGATGATTTGACGTAACGAATACAAGAATAAAATAATATTCATGCGGAAAAGTATAACCAATCAGGACATTTTATCTTAAGGACCGCAAAAAGGATAGACTTATAACTATTGATATTGTTATTTCAAATATGTTTGCATTCTGCATCGTACGGTACCGTAGGTATTGCAATAATACGTACTATATGGAAATCAAACAATCAGGTCTTTTTTGCTTAAGGACCCCAAGGTTTGTTTTTGTTTGCATCATGAATGGGCAGTTACCGTGGGTATTGGAATATTATGTATATGATTAGGACAGGCTGGACAGACTTATATTAAAATATTACTTATTTAAAAACTTTAATAAAGTAAGACATTTTTTTAGACAAACGAAAAAATTATTTTTTAGGTGGACCCTAGGATTTATTTAGCAATGCAAGACCCAATTAAAATAAATGTTTAAAATTATGAATATTAAAAAAGAGCCAAGAGCTAATATAATAAACTTGCTAATTATACAAACTATATTATTCTTGGTTTTATGGTTTTTGAGCTTACGAAATGATTCAACATTTTGTAACCTAAATAAAGAGAATTCTGTCTGAAAGAAAAATTTTTTAGATAAAAATAAAATTTGAGAAATAACTTTGATGCTGTTAAATAGACATGTGCAAATACTTTTTGAAAAGAAAACAACTAGTAACAGTATAAAAACTATTGTAAATAAAAGAAAATCTATTGCAGCCCATAAGAGAATAAAATTAGGCCCGATCCGAATTATTGCGGTAAAATTGGGTGATTTTTTACGGGTAGATAACGCTTTTTTATGAAATTATACGAAACAGGAGTAAGAGGCAAAATAACTTAACGATAAGCAAAATAGTCTGACAGATTGTGTAAAGTAGACCATGCTTTTTGCTACAGAGCAACCGGCATCTGCGAAAAAAAAGGCCGCTGGACATGCTGAGAGTGGCAAGGGGGCTCGCGGGACAGAGGCTATTGATCGGCATCAGCTGATTTAAATGAAAATAAATTTATACCAGTAGCTGCGTTCGGTATTTGCATCTCAGACCAGGGCTATCAAAATGGACGGGCCACGATCCTCCACTTTGTTGACGTCACATCCGGGGCTGATTTTTTTTGATGGTCACGTTACGACACAGCTTATTGTCTTTAACATATTGAAGTTGAAATGACGGTTCATGAATATTTGATTTTTTTTTAAATAAAGCCGTTTTTGAGATTGTTTTTACTATATTCTCGCAGAACAATTTTTTTTAAATGTATAGTAAGCCCTAATTTTTCATAGCCGCTTCATTAGCTCACACAAAAATTAAGTTTAAAGTAGAAGCGAATGTGACAATCACATATGACAAAGTCAAATACATGTCAAATATAACAGTTGGCATGTGGTACATGGCGGGTAATTTGAATTCAAAATAAGGAATGCTAAATCTTGAAGATTTAAACCTTTTAATCATGTTGCTTCCTTACAAACCTTTGGTGGAATATCGGGATGGTGTCTGAGAATATTTCACAGAAATTTTGCGGAAATCTGTAGTGCCATTTTGAAAAATCATAAAAAAACGTCTGACCTCCCATAAGACCCAATGTAAAATTCAGCCCCGGGAGAACAGCTGATTTTTTCAGGGTCGTGGCCTCTATTTTTGTGTTGGCCTTGCTCAGACGTGACGGCTTTTTGGTCACAGATTAGTCTGAGCAAATTGGACTTAACGAACGATCCAGATCAAATCGATCAAATTTTTATAAATGGTTATAACCTTAAATATAACCAAAAATATTATGTACATATTGCAACTCACGCCCAGCTATAATTTTGACAAAATTTTCCTGTCATGTCGGAAATTTATATAATTTGTTGTCTTCAACATCAAATAATTCGATTTCAATTTTTTTAAATAAAAAAATTATTTTTGTAAACAAAACAAATACACAACATACGTCACAATCTCAAATTAATCTGTTTCGTCGATCAAAATGTACGGAGCAACCAGATTTACGTCCGACTAGTCTGAGCAGAATTACCGAACGATTCAAATCTACCTCCCCTAGATCTAGATAGAACTAACGAACGATTTCGATCAAAAAGATTAATCCAACGTAAATACCGAACGCACTACTAAGACCTTTAAACTTAACATTTTAGACCAGGTTTAAGTATCAAGTCTATGGACTTGATACCGACCGGTTTAAGTGTATTATCTCACACATATACTAAACTATAGTAGTGTGAGCTATGGTGATCCTAATTTTTTCGAGAAATAAAAAGTTGCTCCGATTTCAAAATTTTTAATATATCTTTGCGTTTTAGATGATTTTGAAACTTTTTTGTTGCGCCGTCTGTCTGTATGTCTGTACGTCTGTCTGTGACGACCAACGCGCATAACTCAAAAACCGCTAGGCCGATTTTAATGAAATTTGGTACCTAGGCTGGCTCTTGGGTCGAGATGGTCCCAAAATGAACAAAATCCACCGAACACAAGTCAAATAAAAGGGTAGGGGTAGATTTTAAAAATTAGAGTTTATGTGAAAATATGGCGTGTGTGATATCAAACGAAAGGTAATTGAGTCTGGAGTTAAACAAAATACATTTCATTTTTTTTTTAAAGGGTGGGGATAGATTTCAAAAATTAGAGTTTAAGTGAAAATATGGCGTGTGTGATATCAAACGAAAGGTAATTGAGTCCGGAGTTAAACAAAATACATTTTAGTTTTTGTTTTTTTTAAGGGTGGGGGTAGATTTCAAAAATTTGAGTCAAAACATGGCTTGTGTGGTATTAAACGAAAGGTAATTTAGTCTGGAGTTGAATGAAATATATTTCAGTTTTTAGTTATATTATCTCGCAAGTACACTATAACAGCTATAGTACCAAATGTGAGCTTAGGGGCCCATATATTGGCAGAGTATTTTTTTAATACTCACAGGTCAAATAACTGCAAAGATTTGCTTCACGCCAACGTGCCATATGATGAGAGAGAGAGAGAGAGAGAGAGAGAGATAAAGAAAAACCACATAAAAAATTTGTAACGTTATGTCATTTTTTTGGAAACTTAGTCCGTGCAGGCGTAGAATTACGTTAAAAATAGTCTCAAATAACTTTCAATAGAAATCATCCATGATTGATAAAAAAACTTATAGACAAACATTTTCAAAGCTAAATAATACATACATATCTTCAAACTATATCTGTAGATGCATTACCGTATTAAATACGTATCAATATTTAAATACTGTAAAAAGCACAAGATATATTAGAATCCGTTTTCAATTACACATCCATCAAAACAATCGAACATCGGTTTATCATTGCTTGCCTAAAAAATTAACGTGTGAAATACAGCGGACAGCTGACACTGACTAAACCGTTTTTGTGTGATTTTTGCTAGTGACGTTTGAAAACATCATAATCTTTTTATCTATTTTTAACTTCTGTCTTTGTTATAGCGAAAAACTATGACCCATATCGCTAGGTATTTATGAACAATTTATTTAAATATTAAAAATTCTTGCATTAACGAGAAAAATGAGTTAAACCATCAACCAAAATCTAGACTTCTTTACCTAGGATTGTAGCACTTACCGTTATATGCACCGTAGGCACTTAAACGCGATTATGGGTTTAATCGCGATTAAGTCCTTGTTTGTCACATACAAAACAACAAAGAGGGAGAATTGATTAGCTAAGCCTTGTTACGGTGCATCTGAGGGTTAGCACTGTAGACCCTTTAGTAAATTCTGGTGTTAGTGTTCTTTCAAATTGTTTGGATTCTTCGGAAGTTCTTTATTGTTTTTTTCTTCTGTAATTGACCAGGCTAGAATGCAGTTCAAGTGTTTAGTGAAAAACTGTTAAAGAAATTATGATACAGGGCCCAAAATTTTTGGAGTTTTCTTTGCGCAAATAATCTAAAGCTGAGTTTTAAGGCTACAATAATCAAGCAGTGGTATCTATCAGGTTGGTAAGTTCGATGTTTTTTGCAGGGTGATAGTAGTGATCGAATAAGCTATAGAATACCATTTAAGTGATTATTTACTGAAAAACTGCAGAAGAAATCACGACATAGTCCGTGTTCTCTTTGCTCAAAACCATAGCGTATAGAAGCACATTGATGCACTCCAAGACAGAAAAGGAATTATCGACAATAATACCAAAGAACTCAGCGTAAGAAAACACTTTCTTTTTTCTTATCGCAGCCTATCTTTGTTAGCACTTTTTCAAGGAGTTTTACTTACCTTAATCTAATTCTAGGTTTATGGGCTACAATAATCAATCAGTGACATCTAATATTAGGTTGATAATTCCTTAATTATACTGATATTTTTAGCAGAAATTTAGTGTTAATTTTGTATTTGTCTCCTTTTTACTCTTCATCTTATCAACATAGATTTAAAATTAATACCAAATTTGTACTTAAAAGATAGGTAAATAATGTATAAGTTTGCTGTGTTTTAATGGTAATAATGGTGAGGGTAAAGTTACGATATCCTGTTAAATGTTATGGTACTTTATATTAGTAGTACTGCTTCATTACAGTAAATTCCTCTTATTGCCACGATGAGGTCATAGACTGAGATGTGTGAAAAGTGTGTAAATAGCCCAGATAAATAGGTTCCTATGAATACGAATATCTTCTTTTGTTTACGGAAATCTGTTTTAAAATAATAGTAAACAAATGAGAAAATATCTTTTTCAAACAAATATTATTGAAATAAAAATTGCTTAAAATTTTAGAATTTAGGCATCAAAGAACCTTTTAAGATAATTAATAACAGATGAGGAAGAGGAACAGATAAAAATGCTGAAAGAACTGGATACAGCAGTTAAAAATATAGGCTTAAGTAGGAACTACACTGAAACTGAAATCATAACAAACACAGATGATATAACGATCAGAATAAACCAAAAAAAATTAAAGGAATATATATATATATATATATATATATATCTGGGACAAATTATAAAGCTAACAAAAACCAAAATCGTGAAATGAAAAGACGAGTAAGATTGGTCTGGACGGTATTCTACAAAATTAATCTACATGTTAAAAAAATTAAAAATATCCTAAGTACCTTAAAACGAAAGTGCATAATTAATGTAACCTTCCTGTACTTACCTATGGATCCCAGACATGGACACTTACAAAATTAAACATGGATGAGGTAACAAAAACCCAAAGATCAATGGAAGGACATATGTTACATGTAAAGCTAACAGATAGAAAAGGAATGAATGAAAAATAAATAAAACTAAAGTAAGAGATACCAGAGAGGCAAAATTAAAATGGAAATTTGCCGGTCATAATATCAGACAAAAAGAAGATCGATGGAATAATGTATTATAAATTGGAGATATTGGGAAAATAAAACAAGAAGGGGAAGACCCCAAATCAGATGGGTGGGCGATTTGAAGACACAACAAACGCGACAGACAAAGAGTGGAAGGTATTGGGGGAGGTCAATTTCCAAAGATGGATCCAAGTCTGGCTTCCCCCTGTCCCCAGAATGAGTTGATAGGCCTTATTTTTACGCAGGTTTCGGACCAACACACTGTGTATCCTATTAAAATATGCAAATTTTAACGTTAGGTTTATTATATACATAAGTCGTTTAACTAGTACTTTGTTTCATGAATGGAGTTTGTCTTGAGTGGAGGGTAATTTGGAAAATAAACTTTTGTCTTAAGAAATTATAATGTAGGTGAGACAGCCTGCGGCTTAGTCGAATGTCGTTATTATGGTAAAGAGGCCTAATTTATGCAAATAATACATAAACAGTAAAACAAAACAAAAGTTTAAAGTAGGTAAATTTTAAACTGAAATTTTAATTTAATTTACTGTGTTTAAGGAATATTTTTTTTTTAATCGACTATTACAATATTTTTTATTTATTTGTTAAACACACTGTGTTTATTGTATTCTAGTCAATAAGACTAATAAGCAATTGTGTTTTAACCTAATTTACTAGAAAAGTTAGATTTAAACTTAGGGTTCAATCAACAGTTTTCTTCGCTTTGTTTCGTCTGTAAATCACAATTGTGTTGTGTTTATAGCATTATTTTATTTTATGTAATTCACTTAGTTTACTAGCTCCAACGACTTCACTCTTTTTAGTATTCGAACTAGCGTAGTATTGTCTAGAAGCTGAATTGCTTTCACATTCACATGTCGATGGAGTCTATCTCATGATTTTTTGTGTACTTTTTTATAGTCTCTGCTACAGTTTTGATTTTAAGATCCCGATGAATGTCACTATTTCGAACATACCAAGGTGGATTCACAATGTTTCTTAATACTTTATTTTGAAATCTCTGTCAAACTAGAATGTTACTCTCTTAAGTACAACCCCATAGTTGAATACCATATGTCCATACTGGTTTCAGTATTTGTCTATAAAGCAAGCAAGAATTATTAAATTGGACTTACAATTAGCCAGTTCATTTGTCTATCCCTTATCTCAAGTTCTTCTTTTTTTTTCTTAACATGTGCTTTCCAGCGCAATTTGGCATCAAGTGTCGTACCGAGATATTTTACCTGATTTGAATATGGTACGGGAATGTTGATGTGATTTATATTTTTGTTTGTAAAATCAATATGAATTGATTTGGTTTTATTTAATTTTATTCGACAGTTTGTGGTCCAACTTCGGTGAGTGCATCCTGAAGTTTTGCTATGCATACATTTAATGGATTTTTCTAAATGTTGCTAAGTGACGATTTTCTGGCTTTGGGATAACGCAAGTGAATAATAGGTATAGATAAGGGCCTAGTACACTCTTCTGGGGCACGCCTGCTTGAATTTCTCTTAAATTTGTGTATGAGTCTTCCCGTTTTACTCTGAAATGTCTATTAGATATGTATGCTTACAAAATATCTGAATATTGTTTTGACAGAAACCATTTTAGTTTAAAATTAAGGCATTTTTATTTCAATATTGTGGTAAAACCAAAAAATTAAAAAAATAATGAGACAATATAGGTCTGCTACAAAATCATCAAAATTCGGTGGCAATTGTAAAAAAGGGACACGTATTTTTATTCTCAATACTTTTATTTATAAACCAACAAACATTTGTTTTGATACGTTAATATTTGATAATTTGAATTGTGGCAAGCTTTTATCACAAAATACGCGACGTTTACCCGACCAAAAAATGGTCTAAAACATTGGTTCAAAACAGGTTCGGTCGACCTTGACTCAAAGTAAACATTTAGACGAAACGTTGACACGCTATTCACAACGTTTAGTTAACAACTTAACGCTCCTTGGGTCTCAAGCCCACGACTGCTGCACAACGGCTAGAAAACATCGAGTCTTGAACTAGAAACCTTGACTCAAAGTTAACGTTTAGATGAAACGTTGGCACGCGATTCAAAACCTTTAGACAACAACTTAATCTTACTTAGATCTCATGACCTAGACTCCTGCACAACGGTTAGAAAACATCGAGTCTTGAACTAGAAATTATAGTACAAATTTTAGGTCCGACAAACGGATTGTAAACGACGCGTGAAGTTATCAGATTTACCACATTTTAATTTTAGTAGAGTAAACGTAAATTTTTCGATGTGGTCTATCATAAATATACCTTTCAAAATCATTCACATCTCATCTTGTTTATCTTTCTTGCAACATTTTTTTTTACTGCTTATACTACTGATTAATGTCTACTGTGGTTATCATCCTTATTATCCTACATCAGTGCTATTATTTAATTTTATTTCTGAAATAATACTTACAGATAACGCTCAATCTAGCATTCGCTCTGATTGCTTTGTGGAGCCTGGCAGGGCCAACTTGACATTGATATTCGGCGTCATCGTCAAGCGATGCGTTGCTAATTCGCAGATTGAAGACGCCATGTTTCCTGTCGCCGATTACAGAATATCTCGGAAAGGCGGGGATCGTTGATAGGAATCCTGAAATTTATAAAAATACAAGATATAGTAAATAGAATAACAATTGATCCGTTGGTATTGAATGAGCTGAGTAGCAGCGGCGTAGCGTGCCTGAAGGGGCGGGAGGGTCGCAAGCTAAAACGGACGCCCATCAAAGAACTTGCGACCAAAAAAAAAACAAAAAAAAAGAAGTCTTCATGTCTTTAGTTTCCTCTCTGTTGTCGGATACAAATTTGCCGCCCTCTCAATTCGTTGCCGGCCCTGCTACTTAGTAAAGCTTAGGGCGCTTAAGGCACCCATGGGACGGCAGTACCCTCGGGACGGGGGGGGGGGCAACAAACCCCCCACGCTACGCCACTGCTGAGTAGCCCACTTACATTTGAATTATTATCATCATATCAAATATTAAAATCGTTTTTTCTTTCTCGACAAGGAACAATTATAATGAAATTACAAAAATGCAATTGAATTACTAAAGTGATTGTTATTATTTGTAAAAAACTATTATGCTTTTATTATTTAAAGCAATCCACGTCTCGTACTGAATTTAAGGGGTAAGTTCGGAATGCACTACGAAGGAACAGGGCTCCTAAATTAAGCATTTTCACATTTTGTAAAAGTAATTTGTAATGTTATAGTTACTTTTGAAAGTATTGATTTCTAACTCTGGTTGAGAATAAATCGGTACACATAAAGACCAAGAAATTTGTGGAATATTTCGTTTGTGCGTGTAGTAACCTCCTTTAATATTTTTGCCATATTAGAAAGCTCTACCTGTACACTTAATTACAGATTCCCGGTATTGATTATTAGTCATACAGTTCAAATGATATCTAAGAGATGGCGCTACAGCAATTAAAATCAAGGGGTTTTAAGGATTTTATAAATCGCCGTCTTTGGCCTGGTCAGCCGGTAAGAGTAACATCATTAGATCGCGAAAAGAAAACCATTTTCTTGAATTTCTAACTTGACAACAGCGCTAAACCAGTGGCGCACCCAGGAATATGTCTTGGGGGGGGCCGAGACCTCTCCAGCTAAAACGGGCGCCTCGGAAAAATCGTGCGACCAAAAAAAAAAAATCTTCTTGTTTTTCGCGGGTACGCGACGAACTACGCCGCTGCTTGGGGGGGGCCCGAGTCCTCATTATGTCAAATTTGAAGCTATTTTTTCTATTTTATCATGAAATATGTAGAAAATGTGTAAAAAATCTAAGGCTTGCCCCGGGCCCCCCTCCCCCCCTGGTTGCGCCCATGGCTAAACTATGTATCTCTCTTAGTTCCATTTATTTATATAGCGATCCTACTTCAATTCACATATTTTTCAATTGCCAAACGATCGCTGACGAACCCTGTATTTGAAATGCTATTGTGAAGAACAAACAACATGGCTAAAGCCAGCTGATTTGTTTTACCATTGATTACACAACCCACCAAACTTAATAATAGCAGCGGACAGATGCTCCTCTCTGCGCAAAGTAGTCTGTGGTTGATATTGTCAAGGAATGGACTGTATATTGTCATTTTATTAGGGTGTTTGACAGTAGTAAAAAATAAATATATATTTATATATCTCTTTATAGGTCTTGGTAATGCTAAAAACAAACTTTTTTGTTAATTTTTTCTCAGTTCTTTTAATCAAATAAATTCATTGAATTAAAACAATTAGCCACGCGATTCAAAACAGGCGGTCTACCAATCAGCTGCGAGTGACGTCACAAAACAGTAAACGCCTTGAACGAACCTATTTTCTGTGTTATTTTCTTATGGATGGTGCTTTAGTTTAAAGTGCGAATTATCGTCCTAAATTAGATTTTATTGTGTGTTTTGCTTATAAAAGATATTTTCAATGGAAAACGGATTCTCCAAAGCCGATAGCTCCAACTTGCCAATGCTGCATTCCTTTATGGTGGCAGGCTTCTTTGCCAACAACAGTGATTTTTGTTCTGCGGAATTTAGAAACGTTAAAATGTTGATGTAAGCATTCGATGAGTTGATTTGTATATAACTGAAAGTTCTTTTATGATATTCTTCGCCTACTTTTACTCATTTAGATTTTGAAGATAAGTTATATGTTTTGCTTTTTTGTTTAATATGCCATTTACAACAGATTTAATTAAATACCCAATCATTATTATTTTAAGCATTAAGAAACAATCAAAAATTGCAGAACAGGGAGGCAAAAAGTATACAACGACCAGCAATACTTGAAGTACTGCATAGGTTACACTGCATAGTCCTGCGTAGGTACTGCCTAGTCCTGCCTATGCACTGCCTAGTCTTGCATATGCACTGCTCAGTCCTACATTTAGTCTGCATGTGTGCTGCCTAATCCTGCATTTAGAGGTACTTTCTAGTCCTACCTAATAACTGCTTAGCACCGCCTAAAAATTTGTACACCTTTCTGCCTATTATAGTTGTTCACCCTTGGTATAAACATAACCTCAAAAATTTCATCTTCATTTACGAAATAGTTATATATATTATAGACAACGTGAGAAAAATTAGAAACAATTTAGTTATACTCACATCAAAGTGATCTTCACAAATGTAGTGAAGATGTATTAGATAAGGCCCTTGGGTCTCTTCGAGCAAGTTCTAGCCACTTTTTCCGTTCTTTTACTGCTGTACGCACATGAATAAATAGTTTTTCAGGTGTTGTTATGCTAGTATTCGAACACTGAGGCACAACACACCACTTTTTTTATAGGACATTTTTTTACATAAAAAACAGTAAAAACACAGACAAAAACAAATAAACCCTTGAATGCCGTTTATCTGTCCGCGAGTTTACTGAGCTATGACGTCACTGCAACGCCATGCTAGAAATGAGCGTTTTAGCGGCAAATTCAAATCGGAAATTAGAAAACTTGATTTTAAATTATGTTGATATGATAAAATATACTATTTTAATAATTTTGCGTAGCAAATTAGGAACCTGTGTATCATTCTAAACACTTTTCTAAAATTTGTCAAATACCCCATTTGACTTACAATACATCTTGGATATTTGCATTTTCCATGCAGTGTATAATTTTTGTTGAAAAATGCAAAAAGCGAAAAGGAATTTTCTTACTCACATTAGCATTAAGCCATCATATCGGAGGATTTGTAAATCTAGACAGAGAGCCGGGTTTTGGCGGAAAACAAACGAAAATTTCCATTTTCCTTCAGATGAAAACAAAGCCGCACAGCGAGTTGGTACAAACAAACAACGTGAATATTTTAAAAAAGTAAAAACTAGGTTACGTGCATTTGCGTCCTAGCTAAACAAAATGCAGATTTATTGTTACAAAAACGGCGTTACGTTCACGCGTCGCCAATCTGTTTTCCTAAAATTAGGGCCGCATTTAAAAGTTCTCCATTGTTGCTTTTAACCTAAATTTTAAACGTCATGTTGCAAAAAGCTCTACTGCAGTTTTTCGAGCTTCGTTTAGCTTGATATTTTTCAATGAAGGACATTTTTGATACCCAATACTACAATCATTTAAAAATACATATAGAGAAATAATAGGCACTCTTTTGACAGTTTCGCATTACCCACTAAACACAAAAACATTTTAATAACGTTAGGTTGGATGTTAGTTCTAACGTCATATTCATAGTGAAAAAAAAGTTTAATAACCCGTTTTCTGACGTTAGAAAAATAATCTTATGTTTTTATAACGTTTTTTTAAAGTGATTCGAAAAAATGTCATTTAGCGAATTTAAGGGTAGGGAAACCCATAAGATCAAAATTGCCAAATTTTGAAAATTTATATTTTAAAAACTATACAGTTTATCAACAAAAGCACCGAGTTGCAGTATGGTGAGGCCATATAGATGCGAAAAAACCACAACCTAAGTTAAGATTCGAAAAAACGTTATTTAGCGAATTTTAGGGGAGGGAAACCCATCAGATCCAAATTGCCAAACCTTGAAAATTCATATTTTAAAAACTATATAGTTTATCATATAGATGCGAAAAAACTACACCCTGAGTTAAGATTCCAAAAAACGTCATTTAGCGAATTTTAGGGTAGGGAAACCCATTAAATCAAAATTGCCAAACTTTGAAAATTCATATTTTTAAAACTATATAGTTTATCAACAAAAGCACCGAGTTGCAGTATGATGGGGCCATATAGATGCGAAAAAACCACACCCTGAGTTAAGATTCGAAAAAACGTCATTTAGCGAATTTTAGGGTAGGGAAACCCATAAGATCCAAATTGCCAAACTTTAAAAATTCATATTTTAAAAACTATATAGTTTATCAAAAAAAGTCCCGAGTTGCAGTATAGTGGGGCCATATAGATGCGAAAAAACTACATCCTAAGTTAAGATTCGAAAAAACGTCATTTAGCGAATTTTAGGGTAGGGAAACCCATATAAAAATTGCCAAATTTTGAAAATTCATATTTTAAAAACTATACAGTTTGTCAACAAAAGCACCAAGTTGCAGTATGGTGAGGCCATATAGATGCGAAAAAACCACAACCTGAGTTAAGATTCGAAAAAACGTCATTTAGCGAATTTTAGGGTAGGGAAACCCATAAGATCCAAATTGCCAAACATTGAAAATTCATATTTTAAAAACTATATAGTTTATCAACAAAAGCACCGAGTTGCAGTATGTTGGGGACGTATGGATGCGAATAAACCACACACTGAGTAAAGATTCGAAAAAACGTCATTTAGCGAATTTTAGGGTAGGGAAACCCATAAGATCCAAATTGCCAAACTTTGAAAATTCATATTTTAAAAACTATACAGTTTATCAACAAAAGCACCGAGATACAGTATGGTGGGGCCATATAGATGCGAAAAAACCATACCCTGAATTAAGATGCGAAAAAATTTCTTTTAGCGAATTTTAGGGTAGGGAAACCCATAAGATCAAAATTGCCAAACTTTGAAAATTCATATTTTAAAAACTATACAGTTTATCAACAAAAGCACCGAGTTGCAATTCGGTGGGGCCATATAGTTACAAAAAAACGACACCCTGAGTTAAGATTCGAAAAAACGTCATTTAGCGAATTTTAGGGTAGGGAAACCCATAAGATCAAAATTGCCAAACTATGAAAATTCATATTTTAAAAACTATACAGTTTATCAACAAAAGCACCGAGTTGCAATTCGGTGGGGCCATAT
Source organism: Aspidapion aeneum (assembly GCA_963576565.1). NCBI lineage: Eukaryota > Metazoa > Arthropoda > Insecta > Coleoptera > Brentidae > Aspidapion > Aspidapion aeneum. Next base: position 4,795,517 of record OY755043.1, on the reverse strand, counting down.
AGATGCAAAAAACCACACCCTGAGTTAAGATTTGAAAAAACATCATTTAGCGAATTTTAGGGTAGGGAAACCAATAACATCAAAATTGCTAAATTTTGAAAATTCATATTTTAAAAACTATACAGTTTATCAACAAAAGCACCGAGTTGCAGTATGTTAGGGTTATATAGATGCGAAAAAACCATAACCTGAGTTAAGATTCGAAAAAACGTCATTTAGCAAATTTTAGGGTAGGGAAACCCATAAGATCAAAATCGCCAAATTTTGAAAATTCAAATTTTAAAAAGTTTACAATTTATCAACAAAACCACCGAGTTGCAGTATGGTGGGGCCATATAGATGCGAAAAAACCACACCCTGAGTTAAGATGCCGAAAAAACGTCATTTAGCGAATTTTAGGGTAGGGAAACACATAACATCAAAATTGCCAAACTTTGAAAATTCATATTTTTAAAACTATATAGTTTATCAACAAAAGCACCGAGTTGCAGTATGGTGGGGCCATATAGATGCGAAAAAACCACACCCTGAGTTAAGATTCAAAAAAACGTCATTTAGCGAATTTTAGGGTTGGCAAACCCATAAAAAAAATTGCCAAACTTTGAAAATTCATATTTTAAAAACTATACAGTTTGTCAACAAAAGCACCGAGTTGCAGTATGTTGGGGCCATATAGATGCGAAATAACCACACCCTGAGTTAAGATTCGAAAAAACGTCATTTAGCGAATTTTAGGGTACGGAAACCCATAAGATCAAAAAAATCAAGGGGTTTTAAGGATTTTATGCATCGCCGTCTTTGGCCTACTCAGCCGGTAAGAGTAACGTCATTAGATCGCGAAAAAAAACCATTTTCTTGAGTTGCTAACTTGACAACAGCGCTAAACTATTTATCTCTCTTAGTGCCATTTATTTAAATAGCGATCTTACTTCAGTTCACATATTTTTCAATGGCCAAACGAACGTTGACGAACCCTGTATATTGTGGACGGCAAAACATCAAAAAATTGAACGAGGCTTTATTAAATATTTTAGAATAGATCTAAATTTGCAACACGAACAAACCATTACCGAATTTATAATTCCGATATCTCTCTAATATCTTTGCAGCAGCAGTGTAGCTTGTTTGTAGCTGTTTAAACAAATTTACATCCCAGTGTAAACCCATAGTTAATTTGTCGATATTTGTATTTCGAAAATCTATTAACGACTTGTCAATATGCTCGGTAAGGCTGGTATATTTTACAAGGGTCGGATATTTTACAAGGCCTATCACCATCTGATTCTTTATTAGTATTTTAATTATTTCTTTCTGAGCCTTCTTTCCTTAACCAGTGGGTTTTTGTTTTGTTCCTTCTTAGAGTGTGATATAGTCTTATGGAGCACCGTGAGTCTTTCAATTGTATTTAACTGATTTTTATAATTTTGTTACGTAACCAACTTTATAACATACACAGCAATAAACAACAAGTGAATCTAAAGAAAGAAAAATAAGAAAAAATTTTTGCTTCACCTTATCGTGTGTTAAAATTTCTGATCGCAAAATTTTTTTAAAGCTTGCCGCCCTGTATGTATTAAATACTTTTATCAATCTCTGAATATTCACCGTTATATTTAAGTTGTGTAATTTGTGCAAACAGTTGGACATTTCCGCCCACTGCAAATTGCAAAAAGTTAACTATTTAAATGTTTAATGCAACTTGCATCGTATGATAAACTTGAATTCAATTAAACCTGTCTTTTGTCTTTTCGGTGTATGAAGACTTATTATGAATAAAAAAAACGAGTTATAACTTGCGGTACAAGGGAGCCTTAAAGAGTTTATCAGGACAGGAGTATTCACTATTTCAATGTTCAATGTTCAATGTACTTTATTGCCATAAGATTTACATGGTAAATATAGACAGTATCAGGTAAAGACTAACATAAAAGAATATAATTCCTTAAACTAATTTATGCAATTAATCTATGTAACATAAATAAAGATAAGTTTTACAAATTATTAATTTTAGAGTATATAGGTAGTATTTCTTTTTCGCTCTTCTCGGATTTAACCTCCTCTCGAATTTAAAAACTCCCTTACTGAGTAGTATGCTTTATTTATAAGCAGTTTTTTAAGTTCCTCTCGAAATTTTTTAAAGCTTTGCAAGCTTTTTATGGTATTTGGAATTGCATTAAAAATTGTTGCACAAAAGCAGTATGGACTCTTAGCATATAATGACAGATTGTAATTAGGGATTCTAATATTTGAACTAGACCTTGTATTATGAGTATGAAGTTTGTTTACAGATGGAAATTTTTGGTGCTGTTTTTTCACAAATAGTGCTGCTTCAAAAATCAGGATAGATGGAGCTGTCATTAGATTATTTTCCCTAAACACAGGTCTGCAAGAGTCCTGATGTTTTAGTTTAAATATAAGTCGCAGTAATCTTTTTTGCAATAGAAGAATGCGTTCAAATTTTCTACATTGACCCCAGAACACAACTTGGTATCTTATGTGACTGTATCCTAAGGAGTAGTATACGTTAATAAGCTGTTTAGTTGTGAGTAAGTTCTTTAGGTTCAAAATTGCAAAAAAAGTAGAGTTTAGTTTTCCTGCCACAAAACTGCAATGTTTTTCCCAAGTTATCTGTTCATCAATTTGAAGTCCTAAAAAAGAACAGTTCTCCATTTTGATTATGTCATTGTTTTTTAATGTTAGTTTTATATCACTAATCAGTTTCCTTTTACGGAAAACAATATAGTGAGTTTTAGAGAGATTGACCAAGAGTTTGTTTTTTTCACACCATTTGCCAAAGACTTGAAGAATAAAGTTTGACAGTTTGACTACTATAGTGCAGTCGTCTGCATATAAAACTATCTTTATGTTTTTACACTGATCCATAATGTATTTGATCATATCGTTTATGAAAAGTATGAAAATTAAAGGCGATAAGACACTACCTTGAGGAACCCTTAAATTAGGAGTAGCTTCTTTAGATATATTTTTTTGAAATTTTACAAATATTTTTCTCTCTGAAAGAGTGCTTTCTAACCAATCATTTATGTTTCCCCTTGGTCCCATCTCATTACATTTTTTTAAAAGAAAAGGTATAGAAATGCAATCGAAGGCACGAGTCAGATCTAGAAAGATGGCTAATGTAAGTTTGTTCGAATCAAGGGATTCGTAAATAAACTGTACTAAATCAAAAGCCGCAGTAGAAGTGGAGAAATTAGAGCGAAATCCGTGTTGATGAGGAGACAGGAGTTTGAAACGATGGATGAAAGAATTGAGTCTGTTAACTACAGTTTTCTCAAATAACTTGGATAAAGATGTGAGCCCTGTGATCGATCTATAGTTTGAAATTAATTTCGGATCACCTTTTTTTAATAGGGGTACTACATAACCAATTTTTAACCTTTTTGGAAAAGTACCATTTTGTATTGATACATTTAAAATATGGCATAAGGGTTTTTTTATAGAGTCCCATAGATAGTCAAGTACTTAAGTTGAAATCAACTTTCAAAAGAATTCCTGGCAACGAAATGCTTCTCTCTAACTCTTTTCAAAATATATATCGCAGTAGCTCCAAAAAACTGAAAACGTAAAGTACAAGGCATGTGAATACAACTTAACGACCGATTTACCATATACACACTACAGTTTGCTGACGACCAAGTAATTGTAGCTAATGATAAAGAAGACATGGAGTATATGATGGAGGAATACCAGTTAACAGTGAACGTGGACAAGACACAGTACTTATGTATTGGAAACGAATCAGGTGAGTTAGAACTAGACAATGGACAAACAAATATCTCCATACAATGAGTATGTATACTTGGGTGTTACTTTTAATAAAACAGGAACAAACTGTAAAGAACTGGAAAGAAGAATAGTAACGCAAAAAAGGTAATTGAGTGTCTTAACAGTATTTTGTAAAGCAGAAATATACATAAACTTGCAGTGTAACAGAAAAACACAAAACAAAAATAAAAAGTGTCGAAATTGATGCAATAAGAATATCTACAACAGATCATATAAGAAATGTGACTCTGGAATGGGAATCGAGGGAAGCATAATGGATGACATCATTAAAAGACAACTGATATGGTACGGCCATTTACAACGGATGAACGACGAAAGATTACCAAAGCGGGTGCTAGAATGGCAACCAATAGGGCGCAGAAAAAGAAGGCGTCCTGAACTGGAATGGTAACAGTCACTCCAAGGATCAATTATTTAAAAAAACCTGATAGAAGATGATTATCAGAATCGAAGGAGGTGGAGAATAGGCGTCGGATAACGTTGAGAAATGTTCTAAACCGACATAGTAGTAGTAAGTTGAAACTTCAATTTAAACATCTTCTTTATCAAACAGGAAAATTTTAAATCTAAAATACTTACTTTTAAAAATTAGTCTTTAAACAAACAAAACAATTGTTTTTTTTTGTGGAATAAAGGACACATATCGTCGTTGATCTTACAAACTGACGTTGATCTTACAAACTGACGTAACTCATTTATTTCAATTTTACAAGAGTATCTCGAATTACGTCTATTTGTGATAGCGAAAATATGAGTGTTTTGAGAAACGACAAAGGGATAACATCGTACTGCTTTAAAACCTATAGCATTTGAGTTACGACACTTTGTGAGATGAAAGAACGACACAAATAAGGTAGTATTATGGTCTTGTCTCAAAACTGCATTTTTTTGAGATACGTCAGTTTGTAAGATCAACGACGATATATTAATACTTATTTGATGATTACATTTTATTAACTTTTTGTGTGTTTGAGAATATTACATACAATGTTTTAGCAAATATCAAATTGCAAATAATGCAAGGACCTAAAACTATAAACAACAAGTGAAATTAAAGAAAGAAAAATAAGAAAAAAGTTTTCTGCTTCGCCCGAGGATCGAACCCAGGATCTCTTGCTGTCTAGGCAAACATTCTAACCCCTGAACTACCGAAGCCATTCATAAATTTTCGGAAAACTTCCATCTATGCAGGCTGCGGTGTCTCAATAAGAAATTCTCAGGGTATTAACTCGACCAAGTCATCCAACTGATCTCTTTAATTCTTCTTTCCCACTGTCAAAGGTATGATAACTCACATTAGACGTAAAGAATCAACGTCTGAAAGCATCCTTGGCGGAAGCCAAAAACTTTTTTCTTATTTTTCTTTCTTTAATTTGACTTGTTGTTTATACAATGTTTTGTTGGAGTTTTTTTTCAGCATTAAATTTTTTTTAATGATGTCTGGCAGTAGCATGTTTTTGCTCTTTTTTTTCTGGCTTGATACCTATATACCTTTCAAAACAAATACACCACCTATCCACCTCTTTTTTATTTACAGACATACAGGCTCGGGTTCGAGATTTAAAAAAATTTGAGAGGAAAGTTTTAACGATTTTGCTTTTTGCAAAAATAATTTTAAACATTTTTTGTTACAACAGCATATCAGAAAACCAATTTAGAAGCAAATTTTTGAAAATTTAAAATCATAAAGGTACATTAAAAAATGTGACTGTACTTAGTTTTTTTTATTAAAAACTGAATTCGCGACATTCAACCTAACATGACCAGCAGGTATAGTTTTTAGTTTATTTGTTTATAGATACAGTCCATTCGCCTTTCTTTTTTATGGCCCCTTTTAGAGCAACCTCAAAAATCGCACATAATTTTAAACAGTCTATTAACCTACTAAGTATATGTCTAATTTTTGTCACATTTTCATTGTGTTCGGTAATGTTTTGCCTATAGGCACTATTCAATTGGCACCTAATATCAGTCTTGCCTAGCATAGAAAATGTTGTGTCTTACTTAGTGTCTTTTAACTTTTCACAAAAGTGCCTGATATCACACATTTCCTTTGCCACCCACGCAGGTTCACATCGTGTTTTTTTTTATAACAAGACAAATATAGCAAAAAAAAGCATTTCTTTTTTTACAATCGTACAACCAGTTTTCAGCATCGTATAATTTTTTAATTAAATTTACTTGAACTAAAATTTTGGTTAATTTTTAGGTTTGGTCTATGTGGCCCTACACAGTTAATTATGTAATCGACGGTATTTATTTCCATTTTATAAACAAACGATAACAAAAACAAACAATGACACGCGACCGGCAAGGCTGTTTACTACTGACATACCCCAAACTAAAACAAACTCATACGTCTTCACTAAGGATAGAAGCGGCAACACGCAGAAAGGGCAACGAACGTTTTCGCACGATGAATATGGCTGACGTCAACTTAAACAAACATTCGTCCCGCCCCCGCGCGAGAACACCCATCCATACACCGCTAAACAACGCGTGAAACTGAAACCTTGCCCTGCGCGGCGCTGCCGGCTTGTAATTATTTGCGGTAAAAAATTTCACCCAATTAATTGCTTGTTGTTAACCGCAGATAATAAAAAGAACTAGACAATCATGTCGTAAGGGAAGATTTAACTTTTTTTAAATAAATCAATTAAAAATACTGTTTGTTGTCTAGTTTTGGGAGGGTACTGCCCCCCTCCCTATAGCAGTCGCCTCCGCTGACCAGCTATACTGCCGTCATAAGCAAAAACACAGTAAGTACATTTGGTAGCTCACATTCTAAGGTAACACTCTATTTAAAATATATTATCTGAGATTGTTTGACTGTAAAATATCAAATCTCCTTACTGTGTTTTTGCTTATGACGGCAGTATATCTCTTAATTTTTTTACTACAGGCTCCTTGTTTATGTGTAAATACGGCCCTGTCGCCAGATTAAATAACAAAAAAAGCAATACGAAAGATTGTTTATATTTTATACAGGTATTTTTCCGGAAATAAGCTTGATTGAAAAATAAAGGGAATTGTTTGTCTCAAAAAAGTTTTTCTTGGTTTGTAAACAAACAGTATTTTAAAGGTTTTTCTTTTTTTTTATGCAGATAAAACAAAACACAAATTCTAACTTCAATCTTGCAAAAAAAAAGATTTGACAATGAACCCTTGACATTAACAACCACAGTAGTAGTAGTAGTAGTAGTGGGGGGGGGGTTGACCCGCAGGTCTGACAAGTAGGCCAGAGTAGGCCCCTTTTGCCATGCCCCAAGTCTGTCCCTTAACCCACTGCTCTCTGCACTTCCCTTTGATGGTCAGGTAACTCATTGGGCCTTCCTGTTCTCTTTACAAAGTCCAGTAAGTCTGCCCATTTGAGCATGTGCAGTTCTTCCTCGCTCAGAGTTGGCGCTCCAAGTGCCTGTTGTCTCATCCTTGCGTAGGCCTCGCATTCTGCCACGAGGTGTCCTGATGTCATTTCTTCCTGTCCACAAGCTGGGTAGGTAGGGTCATTCTCGACTCCTATACGTGTCATGTGCCTCCTCAACCGGTTATGTCCGGTTAGAGTACCTATCAGCAGTCAGTGGTATTTTCGTGTTCGTCCCAGCATCCATCTAATTCTGGTCGCTGGTCGCTTTTGGAGGGTCTACGAATTCTCTGGTCTGTCGGCAACCCGTTCCTGTTTACCAGGAGTTTAATAGCGCGTCCTGGGCCCATTTGTTGAGTCCGCTTTTTAACAACCATAAAATAAGACTAATAATACACTAAAAAGTTTTGTTAGTAATTTGTAATCTTAAAACTTTCCAAAATCCAAATAAATCTACGGGGTTCTTGCACATTTATAAAAAAAAATCTAAAACCGATCGGTATAACAGTGGACATTCTATATGTATATGCGAGAAAAATAAAAAAAACACATTACTTTCAAAAAATAAGTCCCACCGGCAAGTAAAGGCAGTGGCGTAGCTATCGTTGAGCAAACCGGGGCAGTGGCCCCAACGGCCCTAGTAAAAGCATCGTTTTTAAGCGGCAATAAATTCGTAACTTACATGTAACAAAAAACAAAATTTTAACTTAAAACCAACATTTTTTTTTTCACAAATATTACTTAACTTTTATTAAAATTTTTATCTGGTTCCTAAATTAAGAGCTCAGACTTAAAAATAATATGTTTTGTTTTTACTGCCTCCTGGTCCCTCTCGACTGGACATCCTGAATCCGCCAATGTAAATGTATATTTTATATTCATAAAGTTTATAATAATAGATTAAAAAAGCTAGCTCTGAAATATATAGTAAAACGATGATGAAATGAATGATTTTGTAAATTGAAAAGCAAGACAAATAGATTTTATTTTGTTATTATGGCAAAAGACAAATTTTTGTTGACAAGCATTTTATATTCTTATTAACTAGGGCCCACAATAAATTGTTGGAGTTCTAGCTACGCTCCCGAGTAAAGGAGGAGGTAAGTTGGTGTCTCAAAACTTTTCTTTGAATAAGAGGAGCGCACATTTTTCTTGATCGGCACTAACATTTTTTGATACCTGTCTATCTATCTATCAAGCCTTCTTCGACCCATCTTTGGACATAGGCCTCCCCCAATATCTTTCATTCTTCTCTGTCTGTCACCGTGTTTATCCATCTAGCTTCTGCATGTCTCTTCAAATCGTCCGCTCGTCTCATTAGGGGTCTTCCTCTACTTTTATTTTCCTAATATTATGGCCAGCAATTTTTTTCTTGGTTTATTGTGATCGTGATATCCTCATCTATGTTTGTTATGACTTTGGTTTAAGTGCAGTTCAAACTTCAGTTTATATTTTTAGTTGCTGTATCCAGCATTTTTATCAGTTCTTCTTTCTTATCTGTTATTAAGGTAATATTATCAGCATATCTTAGGTGGTACAAGTATTGTCCGTTTACTTTGATGCCTCTTTCTTCCCAATCTAAGATTTTAAAAACATCTTCTAGGGCCTGGTTATAGTTTAGGGGATCTTGTGTCATCCTGTCTGACACCCCTTCTTATGCGAATTCATACCTATGGTGCTCGTTATTTCTTCATCAATATAGACAGAGAACATGTTATATTTTCGCTGCTATCGACATATTCATATAAATTGCGTATTTTAAAACGAAAGACTCACTTAATTCAATATTTTACCAATTTTAGTTTTGGTAGATTAGTGTTATTGCTCTTTTCGTAAGGTCAAGTCAGCTTTAAATCAATCTGCCACTGTGCCGTACAATAGACTAGGTCCTTTCAATTATCCGTATTTCAATTGAAATGCACTGTTCTGATTTCATTTAACAGCTATTGTCTTAAGACTGCTATGGCCAGTAATCATTATTATACTCTACTGTACAGTAGCAGATCCGGGAAGCAGGGAAGCCGGGCACTCCCCTATGTATAAAACTTATATTTTAATACTAATGAATAAAATAGCAGAATAAAATATTTTCTTCTCTGGAGGGAAAAATATACAAGTATTATTAAAGCAAAAAAATAATAAAAATCATCCCAATAAATAAAATATGATTTTTAAAATAAAATAATAAAAACCAAAATTTAAAATATTTAATTTAAAATAATAAAAAATATTAAGAAACCGGTCGATGATGAACAAGTAATATTTAAACCAAAAATAAAAAAGAATTAAAATAAAAATGATTTTTACACACTTTTAGTCACAGAAAAGCGCACGTCCGAATCCGTCGATCACAAAATTACAAATGAAATAAATTAATTCAGCCAAAAGAGACGCTGAGAAAAATCCCCGCTTTTTACCTAATTTCTTGTCCGGGTCTTGTTTATATTAAGACTATATTTAGAAAACCTCGCCAGATCGAAAGCTCAAACACACGAAATATTGAACAGATTGACCAGGTTTCGTAATTGTGTCATCGTCAGAGGTAGAGGGATAAACAGGTTATTGATCGCCTATAAGTTCGATTTATGAAGTTATATCAGATCAGTATTACAGTTGCAGCCAAAAGTCAAAAGTCTTAAAAAGTGAATTAGTAAAAATAAAAAATTCTATAAAAATGTAGTCTTAAAGAAATTCTAGAGTTCTTGAACTCTACAATAAGTTGCCTCTAATAAAATATGTACTTTAGTGATTTGATGATATATATGACGTTTTAAACTATTTGAACATTGATTTAAAGGGAAAATATTACCGTTTATTTAATTGCTGTAGACAAATAAATTATTAGACTTTAATAAATATACCGCTTGTCTCAAGCACCCCTAACCGCGTCGTTACATTTCCTTAAAATAAGGCAACCTACCTTATTTGTTCCTCATGTCATCACACACGTGTCATCTGCATAAGATATTATTTAGATAATGGTAGGTGTAGCTTCTATAATTTGATTCAAATTAAATTGTTAGGCGTATTAACAGTCAGTCTCACAAGACGATGCGACGCTAACGAGAGTCGGTTATTAGTTCAAATTGCAACAGTAATTTACTAATAATAGTCTATCCTTGAGGGCGGGTAATATTGCTTTTGAATTATTATCTATTCCAAAATCAAATCGATAGTATACAGTGTGTCCCGGAAATCTGGGATTTTTTAAAACTTAAATATTGTTTTCGACATTAACAAGTATTAATTATATGCAAGACTCGGTTAAGGACAAGAAAAATTTATTGCAATGCAGCAACTTGTTTTTTGGCATTGATTTTCAGAATCGCTGAATTTTAATAAAAGTTGTATTTGACTAATCTGCCCTTTAAGACACTAACATCACAAAATTTTATATTTTGTAACTGAAAATAAATTTAAGAAACTATTTCCAATTTTTAAAAAACACACTGCAATTTACTAATAATATTCTATCCTGGATGGCGGGTAATATTACCCTTAAATTATTATCTATTCCAAAATCACATCGATAGTATACAGTGTGTCCCGGAAATCTGGGATTTTTTAAAACTTAAATATTGTTTTCGACATTAACAAGTATTAATTATATGCAAGACTCGGTTAAGGACAAGAAAAATTTATTGCAACGCAGCGACTTGTTTTTTGGCATTGATTTTCAGGATCGCGGTATTTTAGTAAAACTTGTAATTGGCTAATCTGTCCTTTAAGCCACTAGCATCACAATAATTTATATTTTGTAACTGGAAACAAATTTAAGAAACTATTTTTAATTTTTAAAAAACACACTGTGATTTTTACTAATAATATTCCATCATGGAGGACGGGTAATATTGCCTTTGAATTATTATTTATTCCAAAATCAAATCGATAGTATACAGTGTGTCCCGGAAATCTGGGATTTTTTAAAACTTAAATATTGTTTTCGACATCAACAAGTATTAATTATATGCAAGACTCGGTTAAGGACAAGAAAAATTTATTGCAACGCAGCGACTTGTTTTTTGGCATTGATTTTCAGGATTGCGGTATTTTAATAAAACTTGTATTCGGCTAATCTGTCCTTTAAGCCACTAGCATCACAATAATTTATATTTTGTAACTGGAAACAAATTTAAGAAACTATTTTTAATTTTTAAAAAACACACTGGGTAATTTTAATTTCTAACGGTTCTCTACTTTGACACATCTCTGGTTTATGCTCGTGTGTTTTCTCTTTGTTTAGACCGTTTGATGCACAGTGTTTCTCTTTCTTAGACTAGCGTCTAAAACTTCATCTTCAAATTTAATGACCATTATAATATGCTTGTTATATATGCTGCTGTTGTATTGCTACTATGGACTAGAGACCCTGTATATATGACATATTTTAAAGAAATAGAGATGCGACAAACCCATCAAAGTCACTCATATTTTGTTATTATGTTATATTCTTGCCAAGATAATTGGTGTTTCATTGTGAGTGACATTAATTACAATGCAAAATATAAACAAACACGTTTGTCTGTCACCCCCTGTAAATGTTTATCAAAATCGTCAAATCTTCCGACGCTTATGAATAAACAAGGACGCAAGGTGCGTCTCTTTCTAAACAAGGCTAGAGTATAGAGGATAGATAATTCTATCCTTTGATTTTGACTTAAATAAATTTGACTTTAATAAGTTTCTCGCCTTTCTATTTCTTTAAAATATGTCATACATACAGGATCTCTACTACGGACTAAATAAACCAGATGTGTCCTCTATAAAAGCTCTCAACCGTCAATTATCTTAATTTAATTGCTTTTAAAAATCATTTAATTTTTTTTAATAGATCTTATCGAAGTTTCTAATTATTAAGTTAACAAGTTTGTAATTCAAACTATGAAATGTAGGTTTGTCTGTGTGGGCAGTTGCGTTGGTTTACCGTTTGCTGGCTGATATTTATTTTTAAACAAATTTCGTTAACCAAATAACTAATAAACTGAATCGCGCCCACTAAACCCCTTTTTTGGAAGAGAAAGAAGCATTGCATTATTATTAGGTACAAAGTTTTCAATCAGTGTTAAACAATTTATTAAATAAATAAATACTGAGTGATCGTTTTTATTTTGACGTTATCAGTTTAACCTATATTTATCAATCTATTTATTTAGCCTTTTTTAATATCTTCCACTCTTCTTGGTCTGTCGCCGTCTAGTTCCCACATGTGTCTTCAAATCGTCTGCCCACCTCATTTGGGATCTTCCCCTACTTCTTTTATTTTCCCAAGGTCTCCAGTTTACAATACATTTGTTTTATAGATCGTCTTTCTGTCTGATATTATGACCGGTAAATTTTACTACCTCTTCTCTGACATCCCTAACTTTTGTTTTATTCCTTATCTTTGGACTTTTGTTACCTTATCCATGTTTGATTTTGTAAATGTCCAGTTCTGGGATCCATAGGTAAGCACAGGAATGATACGTTGGTTGTACACTTTCGTTTTGAGGTATTGAGAATATTTTTCATTTCATACTATGTAGTTTAATTTACCGAATGCTGCCCAGGCCAATCTTACTCGTCTCTTGATTTCAGCTGTTTGGTTTTCTTTTTTCAGTTTATTTTGTTTTATTCTGACCATAATATCTTCATCTGTGTTTGTTATGATTTTAGTTTTAGTGTAGTTCATACTTAAGCCTATATTTTTAGCTGCTGTATCCAGTTCTTCCAGCATTTTTATCAGTTCTTCTTTCTTACCTGTTATTAAGGCGATATCATCAGCATCTCTTAGGTGGTTCAAGAATTGTCCGTTTACTTTGATGCCTATTTCTTCCCAATCTAAGCTTTTAAAAACATTTTCTAGGGCCTGGTTAAATAAATTAGGGGATATTGTATCACCCTGGCTGAAACCTCTTCTTATGCGGATTGGCTTGGTTCCTTCGTGGATTTTAATTGATGTTGTTGCTTCGTTATATATATTGGCTATTAAGTGTGGGTATCTGTGATCTATTCGGCTCTTAACTAAAGATGCTTTCACTCCTTTCAATATCTTCTATATGTACTTAGTTAATTCTAGTCTACCCAGCACTTGAGCCTGAGCAGGATTAAAGAAGATTAAAGTTGCTTGAACGTTCGAAACCGTCCGCATGCAACGGAAGAATAAAAAGAAATGCGGCAAAAGTGTTTTTCAGACACTCAAATTTAGAGTGGCAAAAGTAAATCAGGAACTTTTATCATTCTAACCTAAATTCCCAAAATCCCAACTTAATTTATTCGTGGGGGCTTTGAAGCATTAGGGACACGTGGCAGACATTGAAAATTTGAGACGAAAGCTTATTCATTGGCGTACTTGACGCTATGGGAGGGAAAAATAAACACGTGCCAGGTCTAAATTTTTAATTTATGACGACGAATATTTAAAATATGAAATGCATACACAATGAATATAAGTTTAAGAAAGATATGATAATCATTATGTTCTTTTGCGTGATCTAAAAGCCTTTTTCCTCGCAGTAACTACAAGTTACCAGGTAACCTGGTTACTCGTTTTCTGTTTTTCTTCGCTGAGTAACACAAATTATTACGTCACGAGTAACCACACAGTGTAACCAGCCTAGCAGACGTGGTTGCTGAAATATTTTGAGGTTAAGATCGTTTTGTTTTGTTTTTTTTTCAAAATTTTTGATTTTAATCATTGACTTCTATACCCTACAGGGCTGTATAACGCTCAATGATTTTAATATATATTACCAATGAATTATGTTTGGTAACGGTAGAAAATGAAGCACATCCGTTGAAGTTGGTCCTATATCAATTCAACTGCAACTAGTCTTAAATGTACTGCATTTAGTGTTCTGTGGTACTGCGGCCTTACCACAGAATACCAAAGGAGCACCCTGTTTCCACCCCGATTCAAAAAACGCATCAGGTAACGCTGCATTTAAAACTGGTGTAAATCCATGTCCCGTGATACGTTTTTTGAATCGGGGTGGGCATGCATTGGTGGAAACAATGAATTATTTTCTGCATTTCGGAAGCTCCTGGTAAAAACAAAAACAAACAATTGGAAATGTCATCCACAGCTGACTGTCTGACGTCATACAGCGGTTACTCCGAGTAACCGTGACGTCATTTCGAGTAACTTAAATGAGTGACTAGTAACCTCGAGGAAAAAGGCTTATAGTTTATTTCAAAATTTTTAAGATACCTGTTTGACAGTAATCAGCTTTACCATAACCAGCGAAAAAAAATCGTACAAAGGTGTCCCAAAAATAATGAAATGACCTCTAACTTGTATCTAGGGCTTTCAAAACCAACGGGACACATAATTTTGCTTGGCACCTCTTTGTCGAGAGCAGCGATCTTTATACTGCGTAGAAAGTATTCACAGTAGATCCACGCTTTTACACCACTTGCGAAAGGTGGTCCTGCTACATGTTAGACCAGGGCTATCAAAATGGACGGGCCACGATCCTCCACTTTGTTGACGTCACATCCGGGGCTGATTTTTTTTTGATGGTCACATTACGACACAGCTGATTGTCTTTGAAATATTGAAGTTGAAATGACGGTTCATGGACATTTGATTTTTTTTTAATAAAGCCGTTTTTGAGTTTGTTTTTACTTTATTCTGGCAGAACAATTTTTTTTAAATGTATAATAAGCCCTAATTTTTCATAGCCGCTTCATAAGCTCACACAAAAATTAAGTTTAAAGCAGAAGCGAATGTGACAATCACATATGACAAAGTCAAATACATGTCAAATATAACAGTTGGCATGTGGTACATGGCGGGTAATTTGAATTCAAAATAAGGAATGCTAAATCTTGAAGATTTTAACCTTTTAATCATGTTGCTTCCTTACAAACCTTTGGTGGAATATCGGGATGGTGTCTGAGAATATTTCACTGAAATTTTGCGGAAATCTGTAGTGCCATTTTGAAAATATCATAAAAAAACGTCTGACCTCCCATAAGACCCAATGTAAAATTCAGCCCCGGGAGAACAGCTGATTTTTTTCAGGGTCGTGGCCTCTATTTTTGTGTTGGCCTTGCATCAGCTTTACCATAACCAGCGAAAAAAAATCGTACAAAGTTGTCCCAAAAATAATGAAATTAACTCTAACTTTAACCTAGGGTTTTCAAACCGAACGGGCCATGATCCTCCACTTTGGTGACGTCATATCGGGGGCTGATTTTTTTTTGATGGTCACGTCACGACACAGCTGATTGTCTTTAAAATATTAAAGTTGAAATGACGGTTCATGAATATTTGATTTTTTTAAAAATAAAGCCGGTTTTGAGATTGGTTTTACTATATTCTTGCAGAATAATTTTTTTAAAACTTATAGTAATCCTTAATTTTTCAGAGCCGCTTCATTAACTTACACCAAAATTAAATTTAAAGCAGAAGCGAATGTGACAAACATAGAAGACAAAGTCAAATACATGTCAAATATGACAGTTGGCATGCGGTACATGGTGGGTTATTTTAATTCAAAATAAGGAATGCTAAATCTTGAAGATTTTAACCTTTTAATCATCTTGCATCCTTACAAAAGTTTGGTGGAATATCGGGATGGTGTCTGAGAATATTTCACTGAAATTTCGCGGAAATCTGTAGTGCCATTTTGAAAATATCATAAATAAACGTGTGACCTTCAATAAGACCCAATGTAAAAGTCAGCCCCCGAAAACAGCTGATTTTTTTTTGGGTCGTGGCCTGTGTTTTTTTGTTGGCTTTGGTTTAGCATATGAGAATATCTAGCTACAGGTATTTAAAAAAAAATACTTTGCCTTGTATTTTTATTCAATTTTGTTTTTTTTTAACAGGAATCCTTTCTATTTGTTTCACTTTCCACAATCATTTACACTCTTACAGCCTCGTTTAAAGCACCATCATTCTCCTGTAATATTCCGCAGGGTCTGCATCCGTTATCTTTACGAACCTTTTGAGCCAGGCTTGACCGAAATGCAGAATTGAGCCGTCGACGAATAACCCAGATAATGTAGAGAATCCTGCTGGATTAGTGCTGTGTAAATCTGACTTTGTTCTATTCTCTTTGGCCGGTGAGATTAGGAGTGTTAGATTTAAATATATTCCCTCAAATATTTAGTTTTGTGGATTG
This sequence comes from Aspidapion aeneum, assembly GCA_963576565.1. NCBI lineage: Eukaryota > Metazoa > Arthropoda > Insecta > Coleoptera > Brentidae > Aspidapion > Aspidapion aeneum. The sequence continues at coordinate 4,779,242 of OY755043.1, read as the reverse complement.
TGATAAAAACTAGGAATACTAGAATGATATCCCGTATCGGTAAAGATTTGAGAAATTCTGTCCAGTTCTCAATTTACGTGATTCTGTGATTTTTCCTTCAAAAACATGTACTTAGTGCTTAGTGCAAACGTAATAAGTTTAAAAAAAAAAGCTATTTTTCCTGATTTTGGTCAAAAATGACAAGCACCATTCAAAAGAGACATAAAAGTAATATCTATGGGGCCTGAAAATTTCACAATTGAGCGAAGGATAGTCATAATTCAAATGTTGCAGGAGTATGTACCTAATATCTATAGTTTTTGGTGACCACTATATAAACTCTTTACCCGTATGGTGTCCGGAGATAACACCAAGGTAACCCCAAGGCCTCTCTTAAGAGGCGATTAAAGGGGCCTCGACCCCTGGGGAAATGGGTAGTCTGATAACTGACGAGCTTTGACCAGTATGCTAACAATAAAAAAATTAAAACTGGTAGATTTATTGTAAAGTGGACGGGTTAATCTGGTGATTCTTTGAATGGATTCGGTGGCCTGACCATTCAGGAAATCACCACATAAGACAGGGTAGATGGAGTGCTTATTTGGAGCTAGCAGCTAGTGCGGTCACATTGTGGCTCTCTGTATCCTGTGTATCAGGTTTATGACCCATCAGTGGTCTAAGGCTACAACCATGGCATTATGTGGTATATCATGATGACTAAGTTTCTGGCCTAAAATATATATGAAGTCTACTAGGTTCTATATACTAGATAGTATTTAAATTATTATCTGAGTCGAACACAGTAGGTACGTGGTGCACAACGAGCCCAGAAAGGCGGCCTAGGTGCTAGGTTAGATCCTTCACAAACTCTTTACCTTTTTCTTGATTCTAAATAAAATATTTCTTACCCAAAGCAAATCCATCCTTAGTCCACTGCACCTGGCCTTGCAAATTGGCAACCTCGCATTCCAACATGACCTCGCCACCTTCTTGCACTTTGACGTCATGCGGTTGAACGCGAAAGTACTGCTGCTGACATCTTGCGACTTGGAGGAGATTTAGGATTAGAAGAAACACTGTAACAAAGAGAAAATTGCTTTTAAAATATGGTGTTTGCTGTACGAGTTGTGACAAGTAAATTTTAAGACTTGCCCCCGTACTAACAGGTTTTAAATCTCCACGCTTCGGGCGTACGGGTACCGCGCGCAATCTTGTCGTCTTTCCTCTGCTAGTTTGGCTTGCCCAGTGGTTTGAAGCGGATCGTGCATAGGTCATTTGCCGGAATTACGACAAACGAAAAAATTGAGCAACATATTAGTTTAAAGTAGAACTCAAAAAAACGGCTAATCAAGGCTTTCGAATGTTAAAGAATGTCTACGGGGAGCAGTGTATGTCTCCTGCAATGATTTTTATGTGGCATAAAAGCTTTTTCAAGAGTAGTGACGAAGTTAAAGATGATGAACGAGAAGGGCGCTCCAACACATCTAAAACAGCGATGGTTACGGTTTTTCTTTTCGGTATTAGGGGTGTCATTTTTACTGAATGGGCGCGTGAGGGTCATACAGTTAACCAACATTTATATTTAGAAGTATTGAATAGAATAGAATAGAATAGAATAGAATAGAATAGAATAGAATAGAATAGAATAGAATAGAATAGAATAGAATAGAATAGAATAGAATAGAATAGAATAGAATAGAATAGAATAGAATAGAATAGAATAGAATAGAATAGAATAGAATAGAATAGAATAGAATAGAATAGAATAGAATAGAATAGAATAGAATAGAATAGAATAGAATAGAATAGAATAGAATAGAATAGAATAGAATAGAATAGAATAGAATAGAATAGAATAGAATAGAATAGAATAGAATAGAATAGAATAGAATAGAATAGAATAGAATAGAATAGAATAGAATAGAATAGAATAGAATAGAATAGAATAGAATAGAATAGAATAGAATAGAATAGAATAGAATAGAATAGAATAGAATAGAATAGAATAGAATAGAATAGAATAGAATAGAATAGAATAGAATAGAATAGAATAGAATAGAATAGAATAGAATAGAATAGAATAGAATAGAATAGAATAGAATAGAATAGAATAGAATAGAATAGAATAGAATAGAATAGAATAGAATAGAATAGAATAGAATAGAATAGAATAGAATAGAATAGAATAGAATAGAATAGAATAGAATAGAATAGAATAGAATAGAATAGAATAGAATAGAATAGAATAGAATAGAATAGAATAGAATACCAGGACAATGCACGTTCCCACAATGCCCTACCCATTAAGCAGTTTTTAGCTAATAAGAAGATCCCCGTCGTTAATGACCCACCATATTCACCAGACTTGGCCCCTTGCGACTTCTACCTGTTTCCGAAAGTGAAGAAATCGTTAAAAGGAACCCGTTTTAAAATATTAGAACATGTCAAGGAAATAAATTGGTAAAATTTTTTTTTTAAGTCACAAGCTTTTATAAAATGCACTAAAAATTAAAAAATAATTTTCTAACATTCTAATATTATCATAATAATAAAAGCGATGGCCGACTGCTGGAAATCTTGTTAGCACGATGAGATATCCGTATCAATTAAATATCACTATTTGCAAGAATCAATCTAGCAGAAAAATGCAGAGGTACCATACCCACCCAACCCGACCTAAGATACCCCAGCATTTCTCTGACATAGGTATGGCAATGGCATAACATTGCGGCACATCAAACATATCTTTGATGACCTGCTATGTTGAATATTCTTTAAGTGTTTAGATCACAACTTTAGATTAACTTATACTTTGATTTGCGGCCATCGCTTTTATTATTATGATAATATTAGAATGTTAGAAAATTATTTTTTAATTTTAACTTAAAAAAAAATTTTTACCAATTGATTTTCTACTTTTTAGTCTCAGCTATCTAAATGAAAATATTTGTTCAATAACAGAACAGAAGAGTTTATTCTAGATTATAATGAAATCGCTGATCGTGAGTTGTTTGGAAACTCATTTTTCTATTGGGGGAAGGAGAGGGTGGGGGTAGAGGTAGAAATATATTTTTTGTTTGGGCTGTATTGCCATCGGACCTTTATGCATATACCAAATTTTATAAAAGTCATTTAAAGTGAAGTGTGTCAAAAACGCATTTTTTATGGAAGGGGGTGAAGGGTAGGGGTGGGAGGACATTTTTTCATTATTGTTGTATTGTCATCGGACCACTATATGTATACCAAATTTCATCCAAATCGGATAATGAGAAGTGTGTCAAAAACGCCTCACAAGATTTGATAGTTAGTTAGTTAGACAGAACATCTGAAGTTAAATAAAAGCTTGTAAAAACGGCAAGAGTTCTTAACAGCCTCTCTTCTGAGGATTTCCAAAATTGCATCCAACAATGGAAAAAATGCATGCAACGCTGCGTCGATAGAGTATTAGTAGTATTTAAATAAAGTAGATTTTTTACACCAGTCTTATAATTTTATTGACACACCTTGTATAAACTAAATGGGTATGTTAAAAAGCTCCCTCTTTGTGTTTATAAATTAGTAAAATTTTGATGGGAGATTTTCGTCGGGTTTAAAAATTTCAGCGTCACTCATTTGCGCAAAATCTCACCCACGAGACTACTAAATTTAAATAAAAAATGACACAAAACGTTAAAAAAGCCCTTGCAAAAAAAACATATTTACGAAGATTATAAAACTCCCTTCCGCAAAGGACACTTTAACAAAAAGCAGAACCGTAATAAACATTGAGGAAAGGGCAATCATAACAAAATTATTTCATGTAAAAAAAGCCAAGTACGTCAAAATGGTATTCCGTAAAAAGAATTGAGATAAAAGTAAAGCCAAGTTTTCCAATACAAATTTCAAAATGAAAAGTTCTAACTAGTTTGGAAACGTTTTTCTAAACTTTGCTATTACAGCCAAAGTTTATGTTCAATTTAGTAATGTGCTTAAGAATCATTTGCAGCTGTAATAGCCAAGTTTAGAAAAACACTTCCAAACTAGTAAGAACCTTTTATTTTGAAATTTGTATTGGGGAACTTGGCTTTACATTTATCTCAAATCTTTTTACAGAATACCATTTTTGAGTACTTGGCTTTTTTTACATGAAATGTTTTTGTTATGATTTCAGTTCTTTTTCAAAGGAATTGGATAAAATTTAAGTTTTAAAATAGTAAAATATGCGGAAAATTGTTTAACATTTTTGCAATCCTTTATTTAAAATTCTGGGGTTTTTTAATTTTTCCCCATGGTTTTATCATAGTTTCTATCAGCCTTCCAAAGCTTACCTCTCTAGCGTTTCTGGAAGTGGACACTGTTACTTTTAGATAACTAACTTCCTATAGTTTTATTAGGGGTTTTTATATTTTTTCCTATAATTTTATCATAGTTCCTATCAGTGTGCCAAAGCTCAGCTCTCTAACGTTTTTGGAAGTGGGCAATGATGATTTACATGAATAGAGGACGGGAGTAAATTAGAATTTTGGGGTGTTTTGATTTTTTCCAGGGGTTTGGTCATAATTTCTATCAGTCTGCCAAATTTTAGCTTTGTAGCATGTCTGGAAGTACAGTAGAGTTTTGATGATCTATACATGATACATGAGTGAGTGAGTGGCAATTTTGACGTTTTTTGAAACAGCTTTAATAATTAATGGAAGTACACGAAACTTGGAGGGGTTATTAACTCTATGAAGATCTATGACTGTGCAAAATTTGAAATTCGTAGCTCATTCCGAAGTAATATTTTAGATAGGTTAAATATGAGCTGAAATGTTTCAAGAAAATATGGTACAGCAGCGCGAACTTGGTGAGGCACTACCGTGCCCTCAGATACATGCTGAGATATTTTTTGCAAATGAACACATGTAAAGGCATAACCTTCAGTGAACAAATAAAATTTTGGATGCCGAAGAGTAACCCTCAAAAATCCAGACTATTCTTATGTATAAACCAGTGGCTATTGGCTATGTATAAACCAGTGGCGTGGCCCGGGCCCCTCCCGAAGCTAAGAATTTTTTAGATATTTTCCACATATTTCATGAATACAAACATAAAATAGCATTAAATATGGCCTTATGAGGTCTAGGCCTCCCCGAAACTGTCTCGCCCCCCCCCCAAAACTTTTTTCTATATACCCCACTGGTATAAACACACTCCTAGATTTACTTGCTGGTGATAATGATTAATGCTGCAAACGTGTTAAAAATACTAGCGTATAAACCTCGTGAAAGAGTGTCATTTTAGCGCTCAACGAATTATACCCTTTTTCCTTGGAATGAGTGACACTTTTATCCATTGGGATATACAGTGAAACCTCTCCTTGCGGAAACCTCTATTAAGCAGACACTCTCTTTAGGTGGACAAATTTGTTGGAACCAAGCTTTTCCGTATTTCTTTACTAAAAAATATAATAAAATAAAATTTACTCTAATAACCGCACGCGGACAATTTTTTTTGGTTAAAAAATTCTGAAACCTTCCTTAACCGGACGCGAACCTCTGACAACGGCACGCAGCGCTGTACAACATGGGCATAAATAGTATGTCGTATGTTGGCAACAACTCACTCTGCAGCCGGGAAATTACCTATTTTCGTTTAAAGACTTCTGTATTTACAACATATTTTATTCGGCGGGACTGATGTGTTTCGTGAAAAAATGGAAGTTGTTAACGTTTCGGAGAAGGAACATCTATCAGCACGAAACGTCGCGGAAAAATTTAATATCGGAAAAACACAAGCAACGGAAATTGTTAATAAAAATATATTAAAATTTCGCAGTTCTCTCTCATAAGCGGACACCTCCAATAAGCGGACAAAATCGACGAACCCGTGAGTGTCCGCTTATAGGAGGTTTCACTGTAGTATACTATTCTGGTTATGCGTTTATTTATCCCATATTTTTTCTTACCCCTTCTCCACCACCCCCAGGTACACAGGGCAATTGCAAGCACCAATATTATTTGAAACTACCCGATGTTCTTCCAACCTCTCAAAAAGACTTTGATAAGGTTGCATCCGGGGCATTGACTCGTGGTGCCCTTTTGAATTGCCAAGATTTACGAACAAAAGTCACGCATGGCTCCATGCTCTGCCTTTTTCTTCTTTGGGTACTCTCTTCGACGATCAGACTTTCCGCGTTTCCATCGCTTTGAAATTGGGTGTTCCTGTGTACGATCCTCATGATTACGCTTCTTGTGTCCAAAACGTAGATATTTATGGCTATACTCTTTGCAATAAGGCTAGTCCTTTTGTTTAATCACCCAGTAATTCTGGTAACAAAACGCACGTGTATTCTTAATTCAGTTTTAAACCATAGGTTCCTAAGGTAACTGATAATGGACGCTGCAAAACTAATTATCAGTTACCTTAAGGTTAATATAATCGGTCACCACCCTTTATAATAAGGGTGATGGATCGGTGTTTAAACTGTCAATTGTTTTGAAATTTCTGACTTTGAAACATTATCGCTTATTTTATATTTAAATTCTGATTCTGATTTGGAATAATTTTTTGAGAAAAGTTTCTGTCCCAAAATGATTTTATGTAGTGAAAAATTTATGAACAATTGGGGTGTCCTGCTGCCAAAGTTTCTACATTGGAAGATTTTCAGTGCGACTGACGATAGAACTACAAACCATGAACAAACGATAAATTAGTGATTATTTAATTTTTTCAAAAATGTTATTTTCTACAATGTATTTTGAGTTGGATTTGAGCTAAGCTTTGCAATTTGTTTTGGTAAAAATTATTATTTAAAAATAGGATTAGGCCCTGTTTATATTATATTTTTTGTAAATTGAAGTTTAAAAATTACCTAAGCAAAATGACTTAATAAAAGTTAAATTAATATTATTTGTAGTTTCCACAAATGAACTTTAGCTCGACTCATATTAATGTAGTACATATTCATTCCTTTGTTACAATATATATATTATAATCTATAATCTGTGGTTACAATAAGTACAGTCCATTTCATAATTTTTGGGATAACTTTTTGACAGTTATCAGCTGGACATCATAAGAATAACATAGGCCAACGAAAAAAAAGTTGTCCCAAACATAATGAAATCATATATAAGCATTAATATTTTTTGAAATTAAAACAGTATTATATTATACTTTTTAATAAAAAAGTTGTTCATATGAAAATCTCACATTTTTTATGGTGGACACATAGATCTTTTAAAAAATATAAAGTTCCTAACTGATTTAACCGCAGAGGCTTTGGGAATTTCAACAAAAACAGTATTGAGACAGACTCTTTGTGAGTGAATTAAAAAATATATTTTAGACACAATATTTAAACTAGAAATAGCTATATTGAGGGTATTACTAATTACTAAGTTTAAAATGTTGCAGTAGAACTGCTCATAGGATTAAGTTCAAATCAAAAGATGAAAATTATTATACTAAGCTTTATTTGTAGGGTTTTGTAAACTTATTTTCTTAAAATAAAATAAAACCAATCGAAAAACTAAAAATCTAACTAAAAAACTAACTAGGCAAAAATAATTTATTCCCATCGTCCAAAAAACTCCATCTCGTGAACTGCCATCTTCAGTTATGACGAGAGGAACGACACCAATTTAGCTCATTTTCTGTCTTCTTGTTTTATAAATCTTTTTTAACAGTAGTTTTACAAACTTTTTGAATTAGTTTTTTAAAGGCGTTGTTTTGAAGGGCATCAAAGAGTCTTCATACTTTTTGTCATTACTGTGTTTCTTGAAATTCTGCTCTATAGTTATCACGGATGGGACTGAAGATCGAAAAAAGCGTGGAATTTTCGAATGAACAGTTTATCTTTGTCGCCAATTTTCTTGACTATTTTTCTGAGAATATGTGAATACTTCTAAATATCTACTTTACAAAATATTTTGACTACTTGACAAAAATTTTTTGTTTTGAAAGTTTACTTTCATTGTCAATTTAAGCTTTGACAGACAGACAGGCTTGCAACTGCCAACTGCAATCTGGGGCCAACAATGATTTTCGAAGCTATTTTCTATCTTCTTTATAGCAGAATAATAAGAAAGGATAGCAAAGGGACTTGGGGTATTGCAAGGACTATACCATGGCTTGAGTTGCCACAAGAGTGCAGGAAGGATGGCTCGTCACAGTGAGCTGAACAACATCCTTCAACGGGTTTTGACTTCTGCAGGATTCCCTTGGAAATCTGGCAAGCCTCTCTTGTTGGATGTCACATGTAAAGATTCTTTGTGTCAGTCGTACATTCACTTGTCTTCAAAAAAAGCAGGAGAGGTTTGTCGTCTGGGTGAGTCCACAAAGAGAAGAAAGTATGAGGAACTCTTGGACCACTTTTGTTTTGTGCCCTTTTCTGTTGAAACGCTTGGTCCCCTTGGAGAAGAAACAACTGATAGAAAAAATTAGTAAACATATAAGGGGCACATTGGGAAGTGGTTCAAGGATTAAGTCATTTATTTTTCAAAACGTGAGTCTGGCAGTTCAGAGGGGCAACGCTGCGTCGGTGCTCGGGACTAATCCTTCACAGAGAGGTTTGGATGAGGTATTTTACAATTAATTTTTATTTGATTTTTTATATATAGTTTTATTTTTTATTGTTATTATATTAAGAGTTTGAATTGTAGTTTAAGTTTTGTGCAATGAAAAATATTGGCATTACATCCCTTAGTTAACAGTTAATATATGATGTAAACAACTGATTTTTTTACTTGTTTTAAGGAAAAAGAAATCGGTTAATACGGTCCTTGTTTCCGCAAAGGACAATGTAACAAAGAGTAATCCAAAAACTAAATTTTGGAGGCCCGCCTCAAAACTAAGGGGTGTATTTTGTTCCCGAAAAAAGAAGTGTAAAATATGACCGGAGCTCTGAGAATAAAACCATCGAAGCCGAAAAAAGGAATTCGTTTTAAAGCCTACCTAATTAGGTTCTTAATGATGAACTTAATTTATTTAAATTATGCTCAAAAGAAGGGGAAAGCAGACCGTCGTTAAGCTTTGATAAAAAATTATTGACGGTAATTTTTTAATTTTGTTAATAAAATCATATACTTACCTAAAAGCTCAGTACACAATAACACAAAGGCTAATACTTGTATTAATACCAAATACGTTATAGCATAAATCAAGGCCAACACAAGAATAGAGGCCACGACCCTGAAAAAATCAGCTGTTCTCCCGGGGCTGAATTTTACATTGGGTCTTATGGGAGGTCAGACGTTTTTTTATGATATTTTCAAAATGGCACTACAGATTTCCGCAAAATTTCAGTGAAATATTCGCAGACACCATCCCGATATTCCACCAAAGGTTTGTAAGGAAGCAACATGATTAAAAGGTTTAAATCTTCAAGATTTAGCATTCCTTATTTTGAATTCAAATTACCCGCCATGTACCACATGCCAACTGTTATATTTGACATGTATTTGACTTTGTCATATGTGATTGTCACATTCGCTTCTACTTTAAACTTAATTTTTGTGTGAGTTAATGAAGCGGCTATGAAAAATTAGGGCTTACTATACATTTAAAAAAAAATGTTCTGCGAGAATATAGTAAAAACAATCTCAAAAACGGCTTTATTTAAAAAAAAATCAAATATCCATGAACCGTCATTCCAACTTCAATATGTTAAAGACAATCAGCTGTGTCGTAACGTGACCATCAAAAAAAAAATCAGCCCCGGATGTGACGTCAACAAAGTGGAGGATCGTGGCCCGTCCATTTTGATAGCCCTGCATAAATATGTGTTCAAGGAATCGAAAAGTGAAGCCCTCATAGCTGGCTTTGAAAACAATGGCAAACTCGAATTTTTAAGTGCGCAGGCGTGTGTCTGGTCATGTAGACACACAGCGCCGTGTGGGTGGAGGCCATCTTTGTTGGTTATTTACGTTTTGCGGTGTTTTGCGTTTGTCGTGTAAAATTATGTTTTTTCCTGCAAAAAATGGAAAATAATATTGACCAGAGGCCTTTAAGTGAAAACAACGCAACTTGTTTTAAAAGACTTTTTATTGCAAAAACTGGGAAAAAAGTAAAACGTATTACGTTTATATACCCTTACAAAAACTCGTGTTGACCACAGAACAGTGACAATGTGTCAACACCCATAGTATCAATAAATGGGGACAACAAATGCGTTTACTCATAAATTAAAAGAACTGTATTACCATGGGTACGTTCATGAATTACAAAAGAATTGCAATGTCTACAAATAATTCATGTAAAACACGTGCGGTTTGTTGAACAATGTCCGGGAGAAGCAAGGAAGTGCCAATCCATATGTAACTACTTGTATTTTACTTCATAATTTGTTAATAAAGTTAAGAGTGTTTTATAAATGCCATTAAACCCTCTTTATGGTGTACACAATAAATCTGCACAATTAGTTTTAGAAAAACTACAATTTTAATCCACAATTTGATACATTTTCACCCAATCAACTAGTTTTTAGAAAAAAATAATTGACATAACCCTAAACTTTTGACAATTGTCAAATAATATAGTGACGTATTGGAGTATGTTCCAAAACCATCACAACTAATGCATGCGCAGTAACCGAAATCCTGTCTACCCGAAAACGGAACATTAAGAATTAAATAGGGGTCCTGGTTTCAAGTATCGCATGTGAGAATGCATGGGTATGCCCCATATACATACACAGGCCTTTTGTACCCCAATAAATGCTATTTGTGTGCATTCTTTTACAACTATTTAAGCAACAATGAACCCCTCAATTCTTAGCTAGTTCCGGACGCCCCTTTTTATGATTTTGTCAGATTTTGATGAAAGATTTTATATAAAACACTATTATTACTAATCATTATTTGACCGGGGACAATTTTTAAGTTGTTTTGTTGTGACGGAGGACTTCTTTCTTGATCTTTCTACAATTTTTATTTGTCCTTTTTGACAAATTGTGGTAGAGATCCTGCATACATATTTTAAAGAAATAGAGAGGCAAAGTCAAATTTATTTAAGAAAAAAACAAGGAGGAAAATATCGGTCCTCTATACTCTAGCCTTCTTTAGAGAGAGACAAACCTTCCGTCCTTGTTAATTCATAAGCGAAAATAAAAATAAACTTGTCATTGTTTCTATAGCAAGTTATAACTGCTTCACTTTTTAATTTTTTTTAGGCCAGGACTTTAGGTAGGTATATGGAAAAATATTTAACATTGCCTGATGCCCAAATTTCCTCTGCTTGTTGCGATATTCATTATAAAAGGCCTGTCATAAATAATTTAAAAGGTAAAAAATCTTTCGTTTTTAAAAATTCTTCTTGAAATGAATAATTCATTTAATTTTTGCCTCTTTTCCGAATTTTCCGGCTTTTATCCCTATTTTTTTGTTCACTTACTGAAAAAGGAGTTTCATAAAACTAATTGATTAATTAGAACTCCTTAATGGTTTCAAAGTCTACAGTCTTTTTTTTTTAAACTTTACCTAACCCCCTAATTAATATATTGTAAATGTTGCAGGGAATGTTTATATTTTATATAATATTTATTTGTTTTAATTAAATAAATTAAAGAATTTTGTTATGTTTATGTTTTATATTTATCTGGATAAATTTTACTAATTTTCATTAAGTTAAGCTTGAATTATTTTTAAAGCTTTTTTAATTTTACTCGCATAATTTATTATTTTTTAAAAAATATATTTATTTTAATTTTTCGGATAATAATTATGTTTCTAATGATGCATTACTGCATAATCCGTTTATCTAAAAAATAAATATTTTTGGAAAAAAATACACATATGTTTTTTTTTCTGACTTAAAATATTAGAATATAAAAATGTCAAACAAAATTAAAAGGTAAATTAAAGATTTTTTATTATTATTCTTAATATTATTATTATTGTTTAACACTGCAGTAAGCGGAGAAGTCCGATGGAACTTTTTTGTGTTAGTTTATTTCACTTATTTTGATTTTTATTCAATTAGTTTATATTGTGTAACAGGTGATCTTAATTAAATTTTATCAATCGAATTGACTCGCCCCCAGCATATGGGGGTGTCGCTCCAGTCAGGAGGTTGATGACTCTGGTCCGATTTGGTGTTCTGCAACAAATATAAAATTGACCACGCTTTTATAAATCCTAAAGATTTTGTCTATAAAAACCTAAATAAAGCATTTTTTCGGTTTGTATAAAAGGAAAAAAAGTGTCAAACGTATCTTATTAGATTTTTTATTTTCTTTCCGAAAACTACGAAAAACTAAAAAATGCCAGTCAATATTTTGAAATATTTATTGTGTTTTAGCCATAACTTTTCTTAAATTATTTGAATAAGATGAATTACCGAAAAACTGCTAAAATGCGTTTGATAAAAATGCTTTAAAAAAACCACCCCCCAAAATTTAGACGCATTCTGCTTTCTCGTTTTCTATTTCTATTAGGACAAGTATTTGGCAAAAAAAATAGGAAATTAGTTTTGTCAGATGATAATTTTTCGGGCGAAGTTTCCCCCTTAAATAAATTTGTTTCGGATGAACTTGTCACATCTCTCTTTTTTAAAAATATGTCATTGTTACAGGTTCTCTAGCTTTAACTATTTAAAATACTCTGGTAAAAACCAAAAAAAAATTAAAAAAAAATAAATTAAATTTTGTTGCATGCGACATTTTCAGTACCTAAAAATAAATAAATAAATTAATGCAATTTAAACTGCGAAGTCATTGATCTGGTAAATTAGTAGATAAACCCGTTATGCGAGAATTGCGCTACTATAATAGCAAGCCACCGTAACTAAAAATTTACTAGACACATACGAGCGAAATGGAAGCCTAACCTAATATTTATTCATAATATATCCAAATTATGCAATTTAAATTTGGTTGAAAATATAATATACATAGCAAACTTTTACCCATATTATATTATTACAGACCTTTATATACAGCATGATTAACTGCTATAGGCATCATCGGGAATAGGGTATTTGACAAATTTTAGAAAAGAGTTTAGAATGATACATGGTTCCCTAATTTGCTACGCAAAATTATTAAAATAGTATATTTTGTCATGACTACATTTAAAATCAAGTTTTCTAATTTTCGATTTGAATTTGCCGCTAAAACGCTCATTTCTAGCATGGCGTTGCAATGACGTCACAGCGCAGTAAACTCGCGGACAGATATACGGCATTCAAGTGTTTATTTGTTTTTGGTCTGTATTTTTACTGTTTTTTATGTAAAAAAATGTCCTATAAATGATGTGTAGTACCTCAGTGTTCGAATACTAGTATAGAAAGACCTGAAAAACTATTTATTCATGTGCATACAGCAGTAAAAAAACGGAAAAAGTGGCTAGAACTGGCTCGAAGAGACCCAAGGGCCTTATCTAATACATCTTCACTTTACATTTGTAAAGGTCACTTTGATGTGAGTATAACTAAATTGTTTCTATTAATTTTTCTCACGTTGTCTATAATATATAGAACTATTTCGTAAATAAAGGTGAAATTTTTGAGGTTATGTTTATTAGAAGGGGTGAACAACTATAATAGGCAGAAAGATGTACAAATTTTTCGGCGGTGCTACGTAGTTATTAGGCAGGACTAGGGAGTATCTCTAATGCTTAAAATAATAATGATTGGGTATTAGTTAAATCTACTGTAAGTGGTATATTAAACAAAAAAGCTAAACATATAACCTAACCTCAAAATCGAAGAATATTGTAAAAAAAAATTCAGTTATATACAAAAATCACTTTTGTTGGCAAAGAAGCCTGCCATCATAAAGGAATTCAGCATTGACAACTTAGAGCTATCGGCTTTGGAGAATCCTTTTTCCATTGAAAATGTTTTTTATAAGCAAAACACAAAATGAAACGATAGGACGATAATTCGTACTTTAACCAAAGCAAACAATACCATCCATAAGAAAATAACACAGAAAATAGGTTAGTTCGAGGCGTTTACTGTTTTGTGACGTCACTCGCAGCTGATTGGTAGACCGCCTGTTTTGAATCATGTGGCTAATTGTTTTAGTTCAATGAATTTATTTAATTAAAATAACTATGAATTTGAGAAAAAATTAAACAAAAAACCTAAAGAGATACCTAAAAATCAATATATATTTATTTTTTACTAGTATCAAACACATGGGGTATAAATTTCCATAAGAGGATAAAAAGAGATAGAGGCGCACGCGTTTGCACTCGTCAAGGGGTGGACAATCTGAAACATTTTTGGACGAGAATTACTACTTAACTTGTCACCATACAAGAAGTGGACTCTTAAAAACGTGAACATTTTATTTTTTAAATTTTATTAAATGTGAGTTACTTAGTTCCTAAAACGCCTCGATCGGATAATAAAATTAATTGTCTGTCTCAATACACGATAACTCAAGACGATCAAACGATTGAACCCAATATGATACACTACACAAGTTTTATCTCGGCATTAGATTTTTGTTAAAAAAAAGGGTTAGTTCGGTTAGTTAAAAGAAATATTCAACAAATTTTACCTTAAAACAATCAACTTTACTATCAACTTTTCATGTTGTATCGATTTTTTTTAAATGTTCCTAATATTAATTAATAGTTTGCTTACCAATAGATTGGTAAACTGTGGTGTAAAAAAATTGACTATAGTAAATGTGAAAAAAAAATTGTTTGTAAAAGTAAGTGAATTATTTACATTCAGGAACAAGCGGAATTTCAAGGTATTATTCTGGTTGTTTATCACCGCGTTTGATGAATGCACTTCCATAAAACTGAAAAGTTTATCTTTCGCGAATCAAGTAGCTGATTATACTGATATTTTCGCTAAAATGGCAACGCTGGTCTGTTCTCCCAGGCAATCCTTTGACCCATACAAAAATCCTACCACTAGATAGAAGGCTGGCCACGCGGTATATAAAATATGTAGTATGATACAAAAAGGGATAGAAGTTTACACTTGGTTACACCCATTGTTTCAGGATAGCTAGACCCACAGCCAATACCTCTCCTCTGTGCCCCGCGGTAAAGTAGAGGGAGGAAATTTCTGACACCGTTTGTGTTTCTTTGCGCGGCGATCTTTACTTTCAGTTCGTCTAGAAAATCGATCACTTATATATACAAATAAATTCTTACACAGCATGCTTTAATGGTCGTTATTCGTAAGTCAGCTATGCACAGTTTTTCTGTTTGAAAAATATTCAATTTGCAATAAAATCCCCAAATCTCCACATTGGTTTTGTATAAAGTTGTGAGTTCTAAATTACTTCTTTATTCCCACTGATAAACATTGCAAAGCAACATTTCCATGGCCGCCTTTCGACGTCGAGTTTCGTACACCATATTATATCATTGATCGTAAACATATTAAAGAAGATAACTCTTCTTAAAATTTTTATTATTATTATAATTAAACAAACCTAAGATTGCAGGCAAAAAATGGGTGGCCCAAAATATTATTGACCCCAACCAAAAATGTTAATGGAAACTTATAGAAATAAATATAGAAACTACTTCGATTACACGACGACGACAGACGAATCCTTAAATTGAAATAAAGAAATTACATAGCTTCAATCCATTCACAGTTTGCACTATTCTATAAAGCCAGATTAACGGTTTATTTGCACAAATTAATATGATTTTAAATACACAAAAACATTAACTCAATCATCAACTGAAATAATTTGTTTGAATGTAGCTTAATATTATGAGTAAAACGACAAATAACGCTGCAGATTTAACAAAACAACCTCTTCCAGAGCCATTACGTTTACGTTGCGAAATAAATACAGAACAATCCCGTTCGACAAAAGTTTTAAATTGTTTAAAAGACAATGGCGCATTTCAACTTATTTCTATTTCTTTAGATTTAAGTTAGTTTAATAGTTTAATTGTCAAAAAAAAAGGAAGGAAAGATATATGTGACAATTATAGAGGTATATCTGTGACTAGTACGCTAAGCAGAATATACGGTAAAATAATAAGAAATAAAGTAGAGAGCGAATATAAAGACATGGAGGCAGAAGAACAAGCTGGTTTCAGGGCGGGTAGATCGACTACAGATCATCTCTTTTGTATAACCCAAGTTATTGAAAAGAAAATGGCATACGGACAAGAGCTGCATCTGCTTTACGTGGATTTGCAGAAGGCATATGATAGTATACCACTAAATCTACTTTGGAAAGCGTTGGAAAACACAAACATAAGCGTACAACTAATTAAGGCCATCAAAGAGTTATACCGCAATAGTAAGGCAAAAGTTAAAATAAAAGCAAAACTAACCAAATGCTTTCAAGTAAATAAAGGTCTTAAACAAGGTTGCTGTATCTCGCCTACGCTCTTCAAGATATACTTGGAACAAGTCCTTAAAGTATGGAAGAGAAAATGCCAAAACATGGGAATTTCGTTGGACGAAACCACCTTGTATACTTTATGTTTCGCCGATGATCAGATAGTAGTGGCTCAGGATTATGACAACCTCGAATATATGACACGAAAACTAATAGAAGAGTACAATAAGTGGGGACTAGAGGTTAATCTCAATAAGACAGAGTATATGTGTATCGGTGGAATGAAACAGGATCTAATCTTAAATACCGGGCAACGAATTCAGTCCTGTGATGAGTATAAATACTCTAAAAATTACAGCTGACGAAACACTAGACAAAGCTATAAAAGATCGAAACGTACAAGGAAGAAAAGCAATAACTTTATTAAATGGAATAATTTGGGACCAAAGTATATCAAAACATAACAAAAAGCTTATATATAACACCATTGTAAAAAGTATTATTACATACAGCTCAGAAGTATGACCAATCAAGGATAGAACAGAAAAAATGCTTTCCGGTACGGAGATGGACTATTGGAGAAGAGCAGCAGGGAAATCAAAAAGAGAAAGAGTTACAAATCAAAGAATTAGAGAAATTATGACAGTGGGTGAACGTACTTTAGTGGATGATATAAGAACAAAACAACTAGTCTGGTACGGACATGTACAAAGAATGAATGATGAAAGACTACCTAAACAAATACTACAATGGAAACCAACTGGCCGAAGAAAACGAGGACGGCCAAGGAGAAGCTGGAGAGAAGGAATAGATAGTGAAATAAGAATAAGAGGCCTAGATGATGAATTATTGGCAAACAGAAACGAGTGAAGATTGGGTATCGGAAGACGTAGAACGTTGTGAAACCGATAAATATATATAATATATAATAGGTTAATAAGTGCTCCATATCAAAACTATAACACTCCTCAATGTTATAAGCTTTTCAGGAAAATCAAAAGCACAAGCAGGCTTTAGAAAAGGCTTTAGTACAGTTGATCACCTATTATCTATGAAAATCCTAATAGAACGAGTCAACGAATACAACATTCCACTATATAATGCGTTTATAGACTTTAAAAAGCTTTTGATAGCATTGAGCACGAGGCAGTAAAAGAATCTTTAATCATTAGCGGAATAGATCACAGATACACAGATTTAGTAGCCAATATATATATACCGCAGCAACAACATCAATCAAAATCCACGAAGGTAATAAGCCAATCACCATAAGAAGAAGTGTCATCAGACAGGGTGACACATTATTCCCTAAACTATTTAACCAGGCCTTAGAAGATGGTTTTAAAAACTTAGATTGGGAAGAAATAGGCATCAAAGTAAACGGACAATACTTGAACCACCTAAGATATGCTAATGATATTGCCTCAATGACAGATAAGAAAGAAGAACTGATAAAAATGCTGGAAGAACTGGATACAGCAGCTAAAAATATATGATTGTGTATTAACTGCACTAAAACTAAAATCATAACAAACACAGATGAAAATATCACCATCAGAATGAACCAAAAGAAAATAGAACTAGTAGAAGAATAAATATACCTGGGGCAAATCAAACTAAAAATAGAAAACCAAACAACTGAAATCAAGAGACAAGTAAGATTGGCCTGGGTGGCATTCGATAAATTAAGCTACATATAAAAAAATATATAATATAATTTAATATAATTTTCGCTTTCTCCAAAGTCGATCGCAAGGATATGAATCCCTTGTTTCGTACAAGGGGTAATGCACTACTAGCATTAAATCATACTGAAGGTTTGATGCTTTTGTTGGGACCTTATTAAAACTATGTTATTTTCACTTTTTATAATGTCGATCCTGATCCAAGAGACATCCACACAAAAAATATCGATGGCCACAGAGTTAAAGGATAAACATTTACTTGCAGAGGTAATGAAACTTTAAAAAACTTATTTGGTAATCTCGTTTTTAAGTATATTTCTGACCATATTGATTAAAGTCTAGGATCATTCTTAAATATTTGGTAGTCAGCAGTCATACTTAACTTCATCCAGTTTAAATTACGTTTATCTTAGCAGGAATATATAAAATTCACTTTAATGTCTGAAGTTTTGGGCCATGGAAGTGAGTTTAGAAGTCAAAAGGGGGCCAGAAATTAGATTCTTATCGTCTTTTATTTCTCTTTCCTTTGGTCTCCTTATGTAGTCATTGCGAAAAAAGTTTTGGTCTATTGCTGGCCATAACTTTGATTGGCTTCTTTAAGAAATCGATTTGGTTCTTCTAAACGCCTTTTAAAAACAAAGTTTGGACTTCCTCCATTTTGATTTGATTTTTTTGATAAACCTTACAAGATAATCTAAATATTACATAAAAGAAGTATCTAAACATTCCGACAATCTATTATCAGGTATTAGATTAAGTTCTAATATTTTGATCTAATTTTTTGTTTCGTTTATTCGCAAACGAATGTGAAGTTCGAGTTTGTTTCTGGTAGGCATGGAATTGAACTCACCACCTGATTGTAAAGCGGACGTACGTCCACTACATAATTAGGACCAGTTATCTCATCAGTGTGGTATAGAGACTCTTTTTGACACATTTTAGGAAAACCATTGATCGTCAGAGAAAAAATTTTTGATGGTGTAACAAAAATACCCCCCGTGGCTATTGGAGAACCCTGATTTTTGGTAATTTTTCTTTTCTTGTGTTCAGTCCCAGCCGGAAAAAAGCTAGAGGTTCAAGTCAAATCATTTATTAAAACAAACCAAATTCGTGCAATTAATTTCCTACTAATATGTCGGTTTAGACACTTTTTCTACGTTGTCCGACGCCCATTCTCCACCTCCTTCGATCCTGACAATGATCTTCTGTCAGGTTTTTTTGACTCATTGATCTTTGGATTGCCTGTTGCCATTCTAGTTTAGGACGCCCTCATTTTCTGCGCCCTATTGGTTGCCATTCTAGCCTGCTTTAGTAATCTTTCGTCGTTCATCCGTTGTACATGGCCGTACCATATCAGTTGTCTTTTAGTGGTGTCATCCGTTATGCTTCCCTCGATTCCCATTTTTTCTTTCATGATCTCATTTCTTATGTGATCTGTTCTAGATATTCCCTTTGATCTTCTTATTGCATCCATTTCGACACTTTCCATTTTGCCTTTGTATTTTTCGGTTACGCGACAAGTCTCTATTCTATACAACAGCGTGCTTTTCACCATTGCTTCATATATGTTAGATTTTACATTTTCTCTCTCTCTGCTCCGTAAAATACTGTTAAGACATCCAATACCCTTTTTTACTTTTACTATTTTTTTTTCCAGTTCTTTACAGTCTGTCTTATCAAATGTGACATCCAAGTATACATACTAATTGCATGGAGATATTGTTTGTCCATTGTCTAGTTCTAACTCACTGGATTCGTTTCCAATAGATCAGTACTGTGTCTTGTCCACGTTCACTGTTAATCGCCACTTTTGGTATTCTTCCGTTAACTTTCTAATTAAATACTCCATGTGTTCTTTATCATTAGCTAAAATTACTTGGTCGTCAGCAAACTTTAGTGTGTATATGGTAAATCGGTCGTTAACTTGTATTGCAATTAATTTCCGATATACATAAAAGTTATTAAATGTTATTAAATCATTTATTTACAATTGAAGAAACTTCTTCTAAAGGAATGAATTTTAACTTAACCTCAGAAAAAGTTTCGTTCAAAGTTTGTCTGTATGTCTGCTTGTCTATTCTAGGCGATGGCGAAAATAGCTCCTAAAGCATCAGATCAGTCATTGTTCGTTTGGCGAAAAATATTAGGAGGATAAATGTAGTAATTTTTTCATTATCGAAGTAATTCATACCTTCCAACGATTGTTTAATAAATCAACCTTATAGCACGTAGCAACATTTACAGCCATAATACGGCGCACAGAATCCGTCGCACAAACCATGTGGAAAAGCCAGCTTTCCTTGAAAGGCCGAAGTAGTCAGTAATATAAACTAACCTTTTTCCTGCCGATGCCTCTTCCATCAAAACAAATATTTTTTGCTTAGTGGAAAAGACACATCCAATAAGCTCTTATTTATATATGTTAATTTAGCAAATATGAACTTCGTTTTACTGATTGTCAAACGGTTGTAGCCCAAGAAGCCTAGCACATAAAATGATTCAGGACCTGAAGGAAATAATTTAAAAAAATAATATATATAAAATATAAACATTACAAAGGATCGTAACTTGATAAAGAATTCAAACATCAAAGCCGGAAAAACAAGTCATGAATGGGGGGTGACCAGTAAAAGTCCAGCAAGTGAGCCAAAGTATTAGGCATTTTATTATTATTTTAAAAAATATTAGTTCCAAACGATGTCTCTTCCATATAAAGAGATATTTTTCGCCTGGTGAAAAAGACACATCCAATAAGCTCTGATTTACATATGTTAATTTAGCAATTATGCACTTTGTTTTACTGATTGTCAAACAGTTCTAGCCCAAGAAGCCTAGCACATAAAATGATTCAGGACCTGAAGGAAATAATTTAAAAAAATAATATATATACAATATAAACATTACAAAGGATCGTAACTTGATAAAGAATTCAAACATCAAAGCCGGTAAAACAACTCATGAATGGGGGGTGACCAGTAAAAGTCCAGCAAGTGAGCCAAAGTATAAATAGATATTTTGCGCCTGGTGGAAAATACACATCCAATAAGCTCTTATTAATATATGTTAATTTAGCAATTATGCGCTTTGTCTTACTGATTGTCAAACAGTTCTTGCCCAAGAAGTCTAGCACATAAAATGATTCAGGACCTGAAGAAAATAATTTAAAAAAATAATATATACAATATAAACATTACAAAGGATCGTAACTTGATAAAGAATTCAAACATCAAAGCCGGAAAAACAAGTCATGAGTGGGGGGTGACCAGTAAAAGTCCAGCAAGTGAGCCAAAGTATTAGGCATTTTATTACTATTTTAAAAACACTTAGTTCCAAACGATGTCTCTTCCATTTAAACAGATATTTTTCTCCTGGTGGAAAGGACACATCCAATAAGCTCTCATTAATATATGTTAATTTAGCAATTATGCACTTTGTTTTACTGATTGTCAAACAGTTCTAGCCTGAGAAGCCTAGCCAATAAAGTGATTCAGAACCTGAAGAAAATAATTTAAAAAAATAATATATAAAATATAAACATTACAAAGAATCGTAACTTGATAAAGAATTTAAACATCAAAGCCGGAAAAACAAGTCATGAGCGGGGGGTGAATCTTAGGTCCAGCAAGTGAGCCGAAGGATTAGGCATTTTATTATTATTTTAAAAACACTTAGTTCCAAACGATGTCTCTTCCATATAAACCGATATTTTTCTCCTGGTGGAAACACATCCAATAAGCTCTCATTAATATATGTTAATTTCACAATTATGCACTTTGTTTTACTGATTGTCAAACAGTTCTAGCCTGAGAAGCCTAGCCAATAAAGTGATTCAGGACCTGAAGAAAATAATTTAAAAAAATAATATATAAAATATAAACATTACAATGAATCGTAACTTGATAAAGAATTTAAACATCAAAGCCGGAAAAACAAGTCATGAGCGGGGGGTGAATCTTAGGTCCAGCAAGTGAGCTAAAGGATTAGGCATTTTATTATTATTTTAAAAACACTTAGTTCCAAACGATGTCTCTTCCATTTAAACAGATATTTTTCGCCTGGTGGAAATGAAACATCCAATAAGCTCTCATTTATACATGTTAATTTAGCAATTATGCGCTTGGTCTTACTGATTGTCAAACAGTTCTCGTCCAAGAAGCCTAGCACATAAAATGAGTCAGGACCTGAAGGAAATAATTTAAAAAAGTAATTTATATAAAATATAAACATTACAAAGGATCGTAACTTAATAAAGAATTCAAACATCAAAGCCGGAAAAACAAGTCATGAGTGGGGGGTGACCAGTAAAAGTCCAGCAAGTGAGCCAAAGTATTAGGCATTTTATTACTATTTTAAAAACACTTAGTTCCAAACGATGTCTCTTCCATTTAAACAGATATTTTTCGCCTGGTGGAAAAGACACATCAATAAGGTCTCATTTATACATGTTAATTTAGCAATTATGCGCTTTGTCTTACTGATTGTCAAACAGTTCTCGCTCAAGAAGCTTAGCACATAAAATGATTCAGGATCTGAAGGAAATAATTTATATAAAATATAAACATTACAAAGGAACGTAACTTGCTAAAGAATTCAAACATCAATGCCGGAAAAACAAGTCATGAGTGGTGAGTGACCAGTAAAAGTACAGCAAGTGAGCCAAAGTAATAGGCATTTTATTATTATTTTAAAAACACTTAGTTCCAAACGATGTCTCTTTCATTTAAACAGATATTTTTCGCCTGGTGGATAAAACACATCCAATAAGCTCTCATTAATATATGTTAATTTAGAAATTATGCACTTTGTTTTACTGATTGTCAAACAGTTGTAGCCCAAGAAGCCTAGCCCATAAAGTGAATCAGGACCTGCAGAAAATAATTTAAAAAAATTATATTTAAAATATAAACATTACAAAGGATCGTAACTTGATAAAGAATTCAAACTTCGAAGCAGGAAAAAAAGTCATGAGTGAGGGGTGACCCTTAGGTCTAGCAATTGAGCCAGAATATTAGACATTTTATGGTTATTTTAAAAAACACTTAGTTCCTATGCCCTACCCTGTATATCTCCTTGTTAACGTAAATGGCATTATGGCAAAATACGTTTTACATTTATATTATAAACGTGAAATGTCTTTTGTGTTCGAGCCTTTCACGTTAACAAGGAGATAATATTAATAGGTACGTAGTTCGCATCGACTCCAAAGCCGCTTTGATCCTGTCCTCCAACGTCGTTCTTCCATTGTTTTATTATTCCAGGCACATCCAATAATGGAGCTCAACCTATATCTCAAATCTGGCGATTCCTGTTGTACACCGAGTCAGCTCTACAATAAAAACGGGCCATTTCAGATATAGTATACGAAACATTTTTCGAAAAAGGAAGAACATAATACAACTTTTCGACGAGACAACCGATTTTATAGTTTTCGTTTTGTATGTGGCGACATCGACGACTTCTATCAGTGGTGCATACATCGGGAAAGTATTGGGGAAACTCCTTCTTTTGGAATAGGAAAATTCATAAAAAATAGAGTCGGTGAACTCTTTGCGTGTCTCATCGGTATTTTCTTTCTTCTCTAAATAGATCGCTTCTATGTCGCTAGTCAATAGAGAGCTTTTTTTAAATATTCGATATTTTCTGTTTGATCTCTCAAGTCCTCTCGAGCCTCAAGTCGCTTCACATCTTCAAAAATATTTCTTGTAGCTCTTAAAACTTTTATTTTTTCCTTAAAGAGCTTCATTTTCTTAACTTGCTATTTAAAAACAAAGCAAAAATGTAGGATTGTGATTTTCACGGGTGCAGTTGAAGCGTTTTTGTTTGCCTTCAGAAGATTTATAAGTAGAAGAAGAAGACCAAATGTAATCTACACAGATAATGGGAGAATCATTAAGGTTAGATTGGAGTAAAATTCAAGAATATTCCAATATTACAAAAATAAAATGGATTTTTAATCCACCTGCAGCTGATGGGGTGGATTCTGGGAACGACTTGTGAGACTTGTCAACGATATTTTAAAGAAAAACTTGGGCAAAGAAAATTTATTTTACGAGGAACTTTAGATTATTCTTTGTGATAGAAGATGTCATTAATAAAAAACCTTTGATATATGTTTCAGACGAGGATGATTTGTTGCATTTATGCCCGATAAGATTTCTAAAAGATTTCAATGAATTTAATTATGGTGTACAGACAGAAGACGTGGATTAAATAGAAAAAGAGCATTTAGTAAAAAGATTGAATTACACGCAGAAGATAAGAAAAGGCGTTAGACAAAGGTTTGAGAAGGAGTACCTTGCAACCTCGATTAATTCTGCAAAATTAGGAAAAGAAAAGACGATAAAAGTAGCAGAGGTCGTTTTTATTGAGACTGAGAATAAAAATAAACTTTCTTGGTCCATGGGGAGGGTATTGGAGCTGTATGAAGGAAGAGACGGCATCTGTAGAGTTGAAAAGTTGAAAACCAATTTGACCATTACAAAGATTATTTCCCTTAGAGGTTTTGTCGTCAAGTGTAAAAGACTTACTTCACATTAGATGAAGAAAGCATAAGAAAAGAAAATGTTAAGAAGCAATAAAAAAAGAGGTGTCTACAGCTAGACGAGGACAGAGTAGATATGGAAGATAACTCAAGAATCCAAAGCGGTTCTAGTCCAGATTCGGCCAGGAGGATGTTGGATCCCACTATACAGTTTTGTTATATTTTGATGTTTCGTTATATATGACATTATTTTTGGAGTCAATAAAAGATTTTAAAAAAAGTCTCCTCACTATTTACTTTAATTAAATTTCCAAGAAGAGTTTCCAAAAGTTATTGATTACTAAGAGTTTACTTAAAGAAATATTAGCAAATATAAAAAGCGATTTATCCATAAAGGCAAGGTACCAGTTGTAGTAATAAACCCACGAAATAATAAAGACTTAAAATAATGCAGATAATGAAAACACGCTAATGCTCAAGACTGCCTTATTAGAAAGGTATACATTTTATAATACTTTAGCAAATAGAAAAATGTGTAAAATTTATCAAGCGAAATTAGAATAAAATGTACCAGACCTTACTAAGAGATCAATCCTCCAATATGGATCTGCCAGTGGGTCCGATTCCCAATCCGGTAATTTTAGAGTTTAATGTTGGCCACTGAATAAAGAGCAATGTACTTAGTGACATGCCAATTTTCTTTGATACTTCTTTTTGACAATTTTAATATGCGTGGATTGGTTATTTGTTTAATAAATGAGTGGTAATAAAGTGGTTAATTAAATATCCTTTGTTATTACCAATGAACTTTTATTTACAAGTTGTCCCATAATGTCTTGGATCTGCTCATTGCAGACCTGTATAGTTTTGATTTTCTGGCAGATTTTCCCAAAAATTCATGATGTAAGGTGTCACTTTTATGGGTAAACCTTTTTCCACGAGGAAATGAATCCATGGAGCTTTTTGTGATATTTATAACCTTAATTTTGATTGTCAGTTTTGTTTTTGCAAGCTTTTTTTGACGTCTGGAGGTTCTTAACATTAATTAGTTACCTATATTTATAATAAAAAAAATGAAACCAGCAAAAAAACACAAATAAAACAACCAAATACAAGGTTAGAAACGCCACAATAACTCACGGTGATTCATTTCCCCGTCGACAAAGGTGGTGGTCTTAAGTCCACCCATAAAAGTGAACATTTTGCTCACCTCACCTCACGGACAGTCCAGAATAAACGTCCAGGTCTTATTTTCTTCAGCAACAGTGCCGTTAACATTTCATGCGTTTGGATTTTGATTTAGTTCACAGTAAACTACTAAGTTATTATTTGCCTGCATTTTCTGATTGTTTTGGTGTTAATGTGTAATGTGCAAGGCAAGAGTTATTTATATTTTTTCAAGTATTTTTTAGGTTCATCACCTCCAAGTACCAAAAGCATATTCTTTGGTCAATTTGCGCGCCCTGTATTCTTGGGCGTAGAATATTTGACCATCTGCAAAACAGAGTGATTACAAATTGGAGCGATCATGTGATACTCCTAAGTTTTTTACAGGTTTACACCGCTTGTGTGTTGATAGACAACAGTTTAATTTAATATCTTTGTTAGATAAATCCTTAGAATATGAATACTTCTTGTTCTTGTTAATTCTTTGATCGCATTTTGTTTCTACTACATATAGAGAAGATGCATTTCTTTATGTATTGCAACTTTTGTCTTTATTATTTGTGTAACAGTTTACAAACGGCCAAATATATTGAGAGGTTATATGTATTTTTACTTTATTGATTTCTGTATTATTTCTTGTTCGTCGGTTTTAAAGAGATGCCCTAAAGTAAAATTTTATTTTCCATCGAAGTCAACATTTACAAATTTCATCTCTGTTACGTAATACTTGTTTACAAAGCAACCGTTTTGCTTGCTTCAGCTACACAAACAAGCAGCGTCTCCGTTCTCTAGTTCTCTGGCTGAAATAAATTTTCTCTAAAATATTTTAATTTGCGGGTTGGAGTATTTCGTGACGCCGCGGCTCCCGACTGCAATCTAGTTTTTGCGATTATGCGGAGTAAAGAAATTCTCTGTGATAGAGACGAATTTTTGCCACCCAAAATACTCATAGTAACATTCCAAGGAATATGTTGTATCAACCTAATAAAGCCCACCACTTAGACTTTTTTACCTCTAAATGAATTTCTGATATACGAGGATGATGAGATAAAAAGTTTTCGGCCTAACATAGTGACTAAATTATAATTTATTTTTCTACATAGTCCCCTTTTAAGGTAATACATTTGGCCCAACGATGTTCAACTGATTTAATGGCATCACTGAAGTCTGATTTATCCAACTTGTCAAAATAGGCGTTTGTAGCTACAATGACTACTAAATCTGAGGAATTTTTTTTTCCAGTGAGACTTTTTTTAGGTTTGGAAACAAATAAAAGTCTGACGGGGCTAGGTCAGGCGAATAAGGTTGGTTTAACAGTTCAAAGCCTAGCTGATGGATTTTAGCCATTACAAGAGCGGACTTGTAGCAAGGTGCATTGTGTTGATGAAACAAAATTTTCTTTTTTGCCAAACCAGGGCGTTTTTCGCTTTTATTCTGCTTGAGCTGGTCCAGTAAGTCGCTGTAGTACTCTGAATTTATTGTTCTTCCTTTTTCGAGATAATCTATGAGGAGTATCCCTTTAGCGTCCCAAAAGGCCGTTGCCATGACCTTTCCAGCAGACGGTACACCCTTTGCCTTCTTTGCAACTGGTTCGTCCTTTGCCGTCCATTGTTTGGACTGTTTCTTAGTTTCAGGGGTATAATGATGAACCCATGTTTCATTAACCGTAGTAAATCTACGCAAAAAGTCTCCTGAATAACGTCTAAACAGTGCCTCCTCTGAAAGGGTTAGACGCACGAGCTTTTGATCTGGCGTGAGCAAACGCGGCACCCATCGGGCGGATAGCTTTCTCATACCTAAAACGTCACATATAATATGGTGAACTCGCTCTTTTGGTATGCCCACAGCCTCAGCTATCTCTTCCAGTCTTAGTCTGCGATCTTTTAGAATTAGTTTTTGAATGGTTTGCACCATTTCTTCAGAACGCGGAGCATCATCAGTGCTAGTACGGCCACGTTTAAAGTCCGATACCCAGGTTTTAACTGTGGTATAGGAAGGACCAGATTCTCCTAGTGTAGCATCTAGTTCAGCTTTTATTTCCGACTCATCTCTCACAAACTACTTGACGCACTCACTTTAAACTTCGAGCGTATACTGATCACAAGCAAGGCTACACAAATACGTTGGAACAACAAAGCAAATCGGGCCTGCTATAGACTAGGCCGGAAACTTTTCATCCCACGCTGAAAAACCCAAAAATCATTTGATATTTTGACATATATTTTTAGCTGCTGGTTCCGGTTCTTCCATCATTTTAATTCGTTCTTCTTTCTTATCTATTATTAAGGCGATATCATTAGCATATCGTAGGTGGCCTCTGGCCATAAGCAGCTTTTAAAAAATAGGAAACCAAAGAAAAACAATTAATCCAACATAAAAAAATTCTGTCAGGCCTACACCTTGCGTTGAAACTAATTTGCTGGATAATGTTACAGCGAGCGCTCTGATTGTTAATCAATTAATGGACCTAAGTTTTTCTTGTTATTTAGAGTGCGAGTACTAACTAATGAGGTCGCAGCGAAGTAAAGTTCGCAATTGTAACTGGACACCTTAATGGGTTAGGTAAGTTAGATTAAGGCGTCTTAACCTAATCTATTTTTTTGCTAAAGCAGCTTTCTCAGTCCCGGTAGGGTAAAAATAAGAAATACCCTAACCAGGAATAACTGACTGAAGGCTTGACTTAATCTATCCGGACAAACTATTTTGTTGCAGCACTACTTTGTCTCGCGCGCTACTTTTTCCTGCTCGCTATTTTGTAGCGGCGGCGTTGTTATATTCAGCACTGTTCTGTAGCGAGGTAAATGTTGATTCCTTTTTTAAACCTGAAATTAATCAGAGATTTTCATAAGCCGTCAATGTTAAACGCGACAGCAAAGTGCAGTAAATGAAGAAACCGAGCCTTGGATTATTAGAGTTTAGGTTAGATAAGTAAACCTTAGTTCTTGTTTAGGAAGCTCAAAGCTCATTTTAGAGTTCTAAGTAATATTCCTGTCTTTTTGTTAAAACTCTCTTTAGTTTATTTTGTGAGTGAGATTGGTTTGTTTCTCTGGGATCCATGTCTATACCCTGAACAGCTGATAATCATCCAAACGAGAATCCAAAAGATTTGTTTAAAAAAACTGTATGAAGTACATTTTGGCATAGTAAGTATAGAAGAGAAAGTTTAACAAATTTTCCAGTGAAACGAAAATTTCATAAATAAAACTTAACACAGTAATGAAATAAAATAAAGTACTGCTACAGATCTCCAAAAACAAAAGTAGGAGTGCACAGAAGAAAGAAAAATAAAATTGATTTAATGTTAACAAGCCATAAACTAAACATTTAAAAATCTATTTACGAATGATGAAAATTTTTATTTAAAAGAAAACCTGTATGACTATTATTAATACTCACAAAAATAGGTTTTTCTAATAATATAATGGAATTTTTTAGATTTATAAAGATAAACCAACGATAAATCAAATTTGGTAAATCAATTTTTAGCAATCTCGCCAATTTCCTAAAACTACTGCCGAATTTAGCTTGAATTTCCTAGAATTTGTGAAAATTTTAGTTTTATAATGCTAAACCAACGATAAATCAAATTTGCCAACTCAATTTTTAGCTAATGACAAAAGCAAAATTAAGAGCAAAATTAGTTAAGATAATTCAGTTAAAAATATTCTGGCTGAAAAAATTAAAAGAAAGCTTAAAATTTCAACTATTCAATTATTTAAGGTAGCTAATAACATTGTCTTGTCTGCAGGTTTTTAACTTGTCAAAGTAGATAAAACTTAAAGAAAAGCTGATATTGATTGATAAACCTAAAATAAAACTACTATATACTTTGACCACAGGCAAACACTCTTGGGTCTATTTTCACGTACCAAAAGAACAGACCAATGGGACCCAAAATGTATACATTTATTGTAATTTTCTGCTGACAAATCTATGATATGAGAAAATATTAAATAATTTTCATTTTTAAAAACTCCGACAAGAAATTAATATAGAAAGAGATCTTTTTGTGACCATCGAAACAAGAATTTTAATATCGAGTAGAGAGCAGAAATATTTTTCTTTTTTAAATTGGTACTGAAAAATATCATTAAATATATTAAAAGGAAATATGACAATTTCTTTTATTGAGATAACTACACTGTAAAAATTTAAAAATTTTAATTGGAAAATTTTAATATCTTAAAATAAAGCTATATATAAAGAAATGCTTAAGAAACAGCTAACCCAAAACTTAAGATGCGAAAATGCAAAAATAGATGAAATAAATGATGCGCCGACAAGAGCTATGACCCAGGTAGGAAAAGGTGTCGTACTAAAAGGTAAAAAGAGAGAAAATTGTATGTCAGAAGAGCTGAAGAAACTGATGGAAAAAAGGCGGAAGAAATAAATAAAACTATAAGAAAAATTATAAAAGAAAGCCAAGAAATAAAAGTTGAGAGAGTTATAGAAAATAACAGAAATATAAAACGTCTAAGACCGACTCTAGGTAGATTTGAAATAATTAAAATAAAGGATATAAACGGCATAGAAACTAACGTTAAAGAGGACATTATAAATATCACACAGATATTCTATGCAGAATTATACGAAACAAAAAGGGAACAAACAAAAAGAAAGAAAATTAACTCAGAACTACAACCCGAAATACGAAAAGCAGAAATAAAGAGAGTATTAAAGAACATGAAAAATAACGAAACACCTGGAAAAGAAAATGCTAAAGTGGTGTGATGGTAAAGCTGTAGTTAAATAAGCCAACGGATACAAAATTATACTATGTATTGCTTTTATAGACTTTGAAAAAGTATGATAGTCCTGTAAACTGTCGAAGGCTGAGTTTTTATCATTACTTTGTCACAAAATTAGCAAAACCGCTTTTAAATTGTCACTTTATAATAATTTTTATTATTTCTGTATATTGTCACCCACTATTGCAACTCATCTAGATTCCACACAAATTGATTTGCTTTAATTTTATTTTATTCGACAATGATTTTTGGTTAATTATGAACTTGGGTAACTGCATAATGATTTTTTTTATATTGTTAATAAACTATCGGTATCGTCAGCAAATGTTGCAAAGTAACAATTTTCTGGTTTTGATATATCGCAAGTGAATAATAAATATAATAAAGGCCTACTAGTATGCTTAGGCACGCCTCCTTTTATTTGTCTTAAATTTAAAAAGCATTCTTCCTTTTTTACTATAAAGTGTCTATCAGAAATATATGAATCCGAAATATCAGATTATATGTTTGGCAGAAATAGCATTTGTTTAAAAATACAGCCTTCGTGCCATAATTTGTCAAATGCTTGTGATACATCTAGACAGACTGCAAAACACGATTTACTCTCTTCTAGTGCCTTTTCTATTATGTTAGTAATTCTGTGTACTTGTTGTGTTTTATCTCCAATCCCTCTTCTACTATGTTAGTAATTCTGTGTACAGCGTGTCCCATTTTCGATGGGTTTAAATGGGAAACTCGGTTATTATTCAAGATATTGATTTTCTGATTGCACCTTACCGTGCTCTTTTTTTGAGCCCTTAAAAATGATGTAATCAGATTTTTGCTATACCCCGTGATTTCGCTAATACAGGAAGTTTTTGAAAAAATTGCATTTTAATTAATTCCTCTCTCGCTTATTTTGCAAGATATTTTTATTCTGTAAAAACCTTTCTATGGCAACTTTTTTAGAGCAAAATAATGACGTTGTCAGTTTTTTAAAATATTGTTTAGTTTTTGAGATATGGTATTTATCATAAAAAAATTAAATACGGACCTGGATTTTTTTTATTAGTATTTTGATTGGTTCCATGCTATTATTACCTTAAACTGATAAAACTTTAATATTTTTTGATTAAGGGTTAAAAAAAACTATTTAATATTTGAAAAAAAAATTATAGTCCGAACCTGGAAATTTCCAACGTAATTATAAATTAAAAATTGCAAGATACACTAGTTGAACGATTTTTAGTTTATCTGTTTTGAAATGATAATTAAAACATTTATAAATAAAGTAAAAAACGTTAAAAAGTTACAAAAATAATATCATACTAATTATTTGATGGTAGCACAGCAGGTCGTGAAATTTACAAAACAAAAGCGTGGAATTGACATTGTCATTTTACTTGTCATTTTTGTGAATGGCATACAATTATTTTAAACTGGCTAGAAATCGACCATATCCAGATTTTGAAAAAAAATGTGATATGTTTGACTGCTTCATTCAAGCAACAAAATCCCAATATTTAAATGGCAGAAATATTTTTATGCAAAATGCGTTAAGAAAAATTACTCAAAAATGCCAACAATGTCTTACACACAATGGTAATCAGAAAAATGAGTTATTTTTTGTAATTTGTTTTTTTTTGTATTTTTCATAGACTTTGTTTCAAATAAATCTGTAAATTAACGTAAAACCATTTTAATATGCTAAGTATCAAAACAGTTAAACTTAAAATTGTTTAACTAGCAATTTTTAATTTATATTTATGTTGGAAATATCCAGGTTCGGACTAATTTTTTTTTAAATATTAAATTTTTTTTTACCTTAAAACAAAAAATTTTAAAATTTTTATTATTTTATGATAATACTAGCATGAAACCAATCAAAATAGTAATAAAAAAACTCCAGGTCCGTATTTAATTTTTTTATGATAAATACCATATCTCAAAAACTAAACAATATTTTAAAAAGTTGACAACGTCATTATTTTCTTCTTAAAAAGTTGCCATAAAAAGGTTTTTACAGAATAAAAATATCTCGCAAAATAAGCGAGATACAAGGGAATATTAAAAATACAATTTTTTTAAAAACTCCCTGTATTAGCGAAACTACGGGGTATAGCAAAAATCTGATTACGCCATTTTTAAGGGCTCAAAAAAAGAGCACGGTAAGGTGCAATCAGAAAATCAATATCTTAAATAATAACCGAGTTTCCCATTTAATCCCATCGAAAATGGGACACGCTGTACTTGGTCTGTCCTATCTCCAAACCCAAATTTTATACAAACTCCTCAATTTTAAATCAATCTGTTCCAACACATGTTACTTCACTACATAATTGAAACACCAATAGTGATTAAAATACTTTTTCGAATCTTAATTTAACCATAGAAAAGTTTATATTTCTTCTTTTTAAGCCTTGATCTGATATGCGCATAAATTTACAGGTTCTCCTCCATCTAACAGAGAATTTAATTACTTTCCATCCATATTTTATGTATAAATATTAGCCTTTCATAAAACGGAGCTGGATATTTGAAAGCGTTTCACTTGATTTCGAAAAACAACAAACAGTATTTGTTTCCGATCAATATTGAAGTTTCTTTTGAACCGTTTCGCTCTGTAACAAGTGGAGCGATATTAAATTTGATTTTTCGGAAAATTGGAGAATTTGTCAGGAAGTAATTAATTAGAAATGTTTACTTTAAAATGTGTTTACCAAAAGTATGTCTGGGGCTATTTTGTTTAACTTTTCCAGAGCCTTTTATTCTGCTCGTTCCGGTACAATAATTCGCCGCCTTCTTATTTTCATATTCTTGATATCATCTTCTACAACGAACACTCCATCCTGCATATCTACAATTTCTTAATGTTCTTGTCTCATTCTCTGTACCATAATTTATACTTGTTCTTTTCGCTTTTGTAAATGTCCATTATTTACAGAGATATGTTACTACTGGGCCAATTATTTTAGTGTAAATTTTTTGTTTGAGATATATTGTGAGAATCTTCGAGTTTTTGATTAGCGTAAAAGAATATGTTGCCGCTGATGATGATCTAGTTTATTCTTGTTGCGTTGTTATCCAAGAAAAAGTCGAGATTAAACATAGTCTCGGCCAATTGGCTACTATATTCCCCGCTAGATTACTAACCACGAATGGATCAACAGGACAATAAAAATCTTCTCCAATAGTTAAGCAGCCTTAAGAGCGTTGGATTCCTATAAGGTCTTACTGAAAATTGTAAGGAGCTGCAGGGATTCGCTGAATGCGCTCCGTACCGCTAACAATGTATCATTGGTATGGATACCAGGGCATTCTGGGCATGAGGGAAATAAGGTCGCAAACCAACAGCGAGGGAAGATGTATCTACCGAAGTTTTCGGCCCCGAATTAGCCATTCAATGCTGCTATTGTAATAAATGGAATAGCTTCCAACAATACTGGGTAAATATGCCAGAAATGGATCACCCGAAGAAGTTCATAAAATAACAACATTAGACTTATCAGAAAGAAGACACGTATATTGACTGGTCTTTCTACGGGTCACTGTCGACTAAGAGTACCCATGCACAGAATGGGACAAACAGAGGAGACTCTGTATGGAGGATGACTAAAGAGTCAGACATGTACTATGCCAACGTCCAGCTATTTCGATAAACCTCAGATTGATTCAGAAAATCTGAACAGTGTCTCACCAAAACTAATAGCCAACCTTTCTGGAGGATGAGGCATACAGTGGTGAGAAACATCTCAAAAGTAAGCCACAATAGAGCCACTGGTGATCGCAGTGGAAGGGCTGCAAGGTCGACTCTATATGAATCATCATCATCAATCATAATACTGTTGTAGCTATAACAGGTGATCTAAATATTTCACTAGCGCAGCGTTAGAATAACGCTAATGAATATAGTTAAAAAAGTGTGGACCAAAACACCCTAATATTTCTTTCGTGTATACAAAGCGTTTTGCTAATACTGTTGGCAGTGTTTTTCAAAGCTATCTCAGCTGATCTAAATATTTTAGTGGCGCGGCATTATTTTAGTTTGAAAAAGTGCTTGAGATGATGGCGGCCGGTTCGTTCTCTTCTAAGGGTTTATTTTGCCACAATGGGGTACTTAAAATACTCCCCAAGTTTAAACACAATAAGGACCTTAGGACGGGGATAATAGGTTCGGTTTAATTTACATGCGACGGCGACGACGACGGTTACCTATATGGCAATAAATGAATTCTATTTTATTTTATGAAGGGCATTCATGGATTTCTCTGTCTAACTATTTAGCCTTCTTTGATTCATCATTGGATATAGGCCTCCTCTAATATCTCCACTCTTCTCTGTTTATCACATGTTTCTTCAAATCGTCCGCTCATCTCATTTTGTGTCTTTCCCTTCTAATTATATTTTCCAAACGTCTCTGGTTTACAATACATTTGTTACATCGATCGTCTCTATGTCTGATATTATGACCCGCAAATTTCCAGTTTAATTTTGTTACCTCTCCTCTGTTTTATTTCTTATCCAATAATTTCTTTTTCCTATTGTTAGCTTTACATGTAACATTTGACTTCCCATTAAACTTTGGGTTTTTGTTATCTTATCCATGTTTGATTTTGTAAGTGTCCAGGTCTGGGATCCATATCGCACTCCCGCTAAAAAATAGTCACAACTCAAAAAACATTGTTTTGAGAAAATCGCTGTTAAAGAATTTAGTTCATTAGAGAGATTCATTTTTTACTTACATGACAAATTACGAGTTAACATGTTATTTTATATCAACAGGAACCGATTAACTCAATATAATTGGTGCAGTACGTTTCTCAGAAAAAATGATTTTTGTCGTTTTTAGTTAAAAAAATGACAAAAACCCGATATTGTGACACTTTTTTAGAACAAGGCATCATGACGTTGTAAATCAGGATGTCACGCAGGATGGTAAAAAATATAAAAAAAGAAAACAAATAAAGAAGAAACTTTGTATTTATTTTTATAAACGAGTTATAAAATGCTGAATAACAACTGGGAATGTGATTATTCTCTAATAAATTCAAAAGATTTTTTTCTTATTCTCCTTAATCTAAATACACTGAACAATTCGAAAAAACAGTCATAACACAAAAAAGAACAGTAATTTACTTGTTACATGGGTCAGATTTAACCAATAGTTCACACGAAAACCTTCACAACTCAAAATGTGACTCTTTTCAGGATTAAACTCCACGTTCACGCTGTTATAAAGTCAAAAGTGACACTGTAAAGGAACGCATCCTCAGCTAAACTGGACAAAATAAAAGAGTCACATCGCTATTTCGCGGTGAATTGTCGAAACATAAATGTGACGCTTTTATGGAAGAAAGTACAAGTTATTTCGATGATGGCGGCAGGTTTATCTCAATAAGGGCGATTTTTGAGTTGTGACTTATTTTTTAACTTGTAGCTTAATGTACCAAGCCAATTTTACTCGTCTCTTGATTTAAGCCGTTTTGTTTTCTTTTTTAGTTTAATAATTCGTCCCTTATATACAATATTCCTCTACTTGTTTTATTTGTTCCTGGTTTATTCTGATCGTGATATCTTTATCTATGTTTGTTATGGTTTTAGTTTTAGTGTAGTTCATACTCAAGCCTATAGTTTTAGCTGCTGTGTCCAGTTCATCCAGCGTTTCTATCAGGTCTACTTTCTTATCTTTTATTAAGGCGACATCACCAGCATATCTTAGGTGGTTCAAGTATTGTCCGCTTACTTTGATGCCTATTTCTTTTCAATCTAAGTTTTTATAAACATCTTCTAGGGCCTAGTTATATAGTTATGCGGTTTGGTTTGGTTCCTTCGAGGATTTTGATTGATGTTTTTGCGTCGCTATATATATATTGGCTATTAAGTCTGGGTATCTGTGATCTATTCGGCTATTATTTAAAGATACTTTTACTACTAACTACTAAGATATAATGCTTGTGCATGATAGGTATGTACCTCTTTCATTTCTAGTCTGTACTTTGCCTGAGCTTTAAAAACCTCAATTTGGCGCCCTTGTGGCTTTTACTTTTACTGCCCAGTGCTCAATGTTTATGAAAGCTTTTTCATGGTCTATTAACGCAATATTTACTGGAATGTGTATTCGTTGGCTCGTTCTATTAGGATTTTCATGGTTAATAGGTAGTCAACTTTACTGAAACCTTTTCTGAAGTCCGCTTTTTTTTTTCATTGATATCCAAACAATGTTGTTATTAGTCTATCTGTCAATATATTCGTAAAAAGCTTATAAAAGTTTGCTCTATTGCCTTGCTTGTTTAGAATGATGGTTATGGATTCTTTCCAATTGTTTGGGGAAGGAAGGCATAGTGCAATAATTTGTTTTAACAAGCATTAGATATTCATAGCTTATCGAATTGTAACTAAAGAGCAAAATAATCTTGAGTCCCAAAAAAACTTTTAACATGTACAAGTCAATTTAAATTTATTCATTTCCCAAAAGTCATGTTTTTTAATGAATCAAACAGACTCATAAAAGTTCAGCAGAACATAAAGGAAAGAACGGAAAAATACTAAAGAAAATGCTTAGTTATACTTCAAGTCAAACCGAAGAAATAAAAAGAATTTAGTATTTTTTTAAAAGAAGTCTCAACCCCCTAGTTTAGGCAAGGCCAACAAAAAATACAGGCCACGATCCTGAAAAAATCAGCTGTTGGGTGGGCTGAATTTTACATTGGGTCTTATGGGCGGATAGGGGTTTAGTTGTGATATTTTTAAAATGGCACTACAGATTTTAGCGAAATTTTAGTAAAATATTCCCAGACACTATACCGATATTTCACGGAACTTTGGTTTTTGGCGAAAGATGGTTAAAAGGTAAAATCTTGAAGATTTAGCATTCCTTATTTTGAATTCAATTTGCCCGCCATGCGCCGCACGTCAACTGTTATATTTGACGTGGATATGACTTTGTCATTTTTTGTCATGGCATTGATTTGTTTTCAGGATGAAACTCCACGTTCACACTGTTATAAAGTCAGAAGTGACACTGTAAAGGAACGCATCCTCAGCTAAACTGGACAAAATAAAAGAGTCACATCGCCATTTCGCGGTGAATTGTCGAAACATAAATGTGACGCTTTTATGGAAGAAAGTACAAGTTATTTCGATGATGGCGGCAGGTTTATCTCAATAACGGCGATTTTTGAGTTATGACTCTTTTTCAGCGGGTGTGCGATGTGTATGTGTATTTGAGAGTCGGCCGAGAAGAACACACATTCAAGAATGACAAGAAGATTATTATTCATCTTTTAAAAAGCGCACTCAACTAAACAAAAAAATCGCAAAAAGCAACAACAAACAATAACCGCTTATAAAAAAAAAATGTTCAATGTACTTTATTGCCATAAGATTTACATGGTAAATATAGACAGTATCAGGTAAAGACTAACATAAAAGAATATAATTCCTTAAACTAATTTATGCAATTAATCTATGTAACATAAATAAAGATAAGTTTCACAAATTATTAATTTTAGAGTATATAGGTAGTATTTCTTTTTCGCTCTTCTCGGATTTAACCTCCTCTCGAATTTAAAAACTCCCTTACTGAGTAGTATGCTTTATTTATAAGCAGTTTTTTAAGTTCCTCTCGAAATTTTTTAAAGCTTTGCAAGCTTTTTATGGTATTTGGAATTGCATTAAAAATTGTTGCACAAAAGCAGTATGGACTCTTAGCATATAATGACAGATTGTAATTAGGGATTCTAATATTTGAACTAGACCTTGTATTATGAGTATGAAGTGTGTTTACAGATGAAAATTTTTGTTGCTGTTTTTTCACAAATAGTGCTGCTTCAAAAATCAGGATAGATGGAGCTGTCATTAGATTATTTTCCCTAAACACAGGTCTGCAAGAGTCCTGATGTTTTAGTTTAAATATAAGTCGCAGTAATCTTTTTTGCAATAGAAGAATGCGTTCAAAGTTTCTACATTGACCCCAGAACACAACTTGGTATCTTATGTGACTGTATCCTAAGGAGTAGTATACGTTAATAAGCTGTTTAGTTGTGAGTAAGTTCTTTAGGTTCAAAATTGCAAAAAAAGTAGAGTTTAGTTTCTGTGGTAATAGGCCAAGGGCCTAAACAGCTGATTTTAAATGTCAACCAAGAGATAACCAGAGGTAATTACTAGTTATTCTTGAAAATGGCTTATTATTTTAATAACAATCAGCTGTGTCGTGACGTGACCACTAAAAAGAAATTAAGCCCCCGCTGTGACGTCAACAAAGTTGTAGATCGTGGCTCGTACGTTTTGATAGCCCTGGTTTAGAGTATGCAAAATATACGTACTTGCTTTCTTTTGATTCGCTTGTTTCTCGGTATTTATTGTTTTTAATTTCGTTTTGAGGCTTAGGTTTAAAGCCTTTAAGATCTTGTTTAAATTACGAGTTATAAGATTCCGTGGGTTTCTTTGCCTTTTATAAAAGAGTTATGATTGAAAAAGTTTATGATATTTTCTTACTTAGAAATCAGGTAATGAAACAAATTATGAAACGCTATATAGCGGTAGGGTTTGGCAAAAATTGAGACTTGTTGAGGATGACGCCAGGCCAGGCAGTGTTTTGACAGATTTACATTGTAGACTGACCGTTGAACTTTTGCAAATGGCATAGAATTTAAAAATAAGTAATTTACTTATCTTTAATTAAGGACGGTAGTATTTGTTCTGGTTCCTTTGGTAAACAAAGGCTTATATTGAAAGATCAGCTGTCATCTTAAAAGGTAAAATTGTCAAAATTCTGCCCGACGCTATTACTGCATGGCTTTATTCCAATAAGTCCCTAATTTCTCAATTTCGCACACACTATAGCAAATGTATCAATAACAAACGTGAAAATATAATAAAAACAAACCTTAACGTGAACATAGCTTGATTAATGTGATGTTCTGTTATTTGTTAAACTAAACGAGTATGAATATCATAAAGTCCAGAACCCACATTCTGTGTACTGTTGAACTCTATATAACGATATGTTATGCCACCTTCTAATTCCAAAAAATAGAAAGAGAGGACGACACATTGCTATACAGCTGTTCCTAAGAAAAAACCGTATGTAGAAACTTTACGTTTTTAAAAAAACATTTTTAAAATTTTATAGTATATTATTGTCTTATAATTTTAAAATCAAAAGTAAAAAAAATATTCTGCCAATCTATGGGCACCTAAGCTCACACTAGGTACTATAGTTATAGTGTGAGCTAATATAATCAAAAACTGAAATATATTTTATTCAACTCCAGACTCAATTACCTTTCGTTTGATACCACACAAGTCATGTTTTGACTTAAACTCAAATTTTTTCAATCTACCCCCCACCCTTTAAAAAAAAACTAAAATGTATTTTGTTTAACTCCAGACTCAATTACCTTTCGTTTGATATCACACACGCCATATTTTCACTTAAACTCTAATTTTTGACATCTACCCCCACCCTTTTTTTAAAAATAAACTAAAATTCATTTTTTTTAACTCCAGACTTAATTACCTTTCGTTTGATATCACACACGCCATATTTTCACATAAACTCTAATTTTTGGAATCTACCCCCACCCTTTTATTTGGCTTGCGTTCGGTGGATTTTGTTCATTTTTAAATGGGACCATCACGGCCCAAGACTCAACTTTGGTACCAAATTTCATTAAAATCGGACAAGCGGTTTTTGGGTTATGCGGGTTGGTCGTTACAGACAGACATACAGACAGACATACAGACAGACAGACAGCAAAACAAAAAAGTTTCAAAATCATCTGAAACGCAAAGATATATAAAAAATTTTGAAATCGGAGCAACTTTTTTTTTCTCGAAAAAATTACGATCACCATAGCTCATACTACTTATAGTAGTAGTGTGAGCTAAAACCGCATAATTTTTGTTGACAATAAAAAAGTATAAAACCTTAAACCCCTTTTTTCACAGAATGTAAAGTTTCTATATACACAGCTGCTAAGTGGCTAGAGGCCATATTGACATTTTGCGTTTGTCGTAAAAAAAAATTTTCTGTGTAAACTCGGAAATAATTTCAAGAATCACCGGGGGGTGCCATTTCATAGGTAACTACTTGTATTTTTGTTTATAATTTGTTAATCAAGTTTAGAGTGGTTTATAGATTCCATTAAACACTTTTTCTATAAGCGTGCGGAAAAGTCCACTTTTCCGCACGCATTTTAGTGTGGAAAGTGCCACTTTTCCGCACTAGTGCGGAAAAATATTTTTTCCGCACTAGTGCGGAAAAGTAAATTTGTTACGATTTTGAGGTGTTCTATAACATTTAGACCCTTCAAAATACATTTGTATCTTTCCTAGCACACGAAATATCCTAAAAATATTCAAATTGACTAAAATTCTGCTATATTTTCAATATTTTCGATAAAATAAAGTTTTCAGTAAAATAGGTTCAAATTATAAGTTTTAAACCTCCCCGGTATAAATATCGTCATTGTCAATGTCAAACAACAATGAACACTAGTGGTTTTAGATTTGGCATATTAAATCACCATAGCAACAAAGTACAAACAAACTGTCAAAACAAAGCCAATTTTGCAGATACAAGCGTCTTTTGAATTTTTCAAACAAAAAAATCAGATTTTCAATGGATTCTTCGGACGAAGATCTACCCCAGTCAGTTCTAGAAGCCGCTAGAATGTGAATAATAATAATTGATTTGATTAAAACGTTTTGAATATAAATAATTTTCTGATTAATTTTTAGTTTTTTCCTCACGCTTATAGAAAAAATAGTGTACCTAACTCGTGCGTAAAGTGTCATTTCCGCACTTGCAATTGCTGGCCAAAATCCGCTATCGCGTCGTTTGGCCATCTGCAATCGCGTGCGGAAAAAAAGCACTTTCCGCACTAGTTAGGTAAACTACTATTTCATGGTGACCACAATGATTGCCTCTTTTCTTTTTTTTGAGCCAAAATTTGGTAAACACTAAGAGAAAGTATTTTCTTTAGCATCAGCGTTGCTTTTAATGAAGCAGGTGGTGTAACTTACGAATAAGTTTTGAAAAATTATGACACACAAAAGGCATAAACCCTCGGTTTTGTTTCCAGCACAATAACTATCCGTTTTTCGCTCGGAAAACTTACAAAGTGCAACAAACATTGCGCTCATTAACGATAAATTTCGTGTGCTACCATATCTAAAGCAGCCAGGCTAACGAATGCTCTTGTGTTGTTTAATTTATGACAGCTACCAGTGTGTTACAGCTGCGGCACATGCTTTGTAAAACATTTAATTCTCATTTTTTTCTTTCTAATTTTATGACAATCAATAATTGTAATGTAAAGATGATTTGGCTAAGCGGGGCTATCAAAATAAACCTCCACTTTGGTGACGTCACATCGCGGGCTATTTTTTTTTTTTTTTGATGGTCAATCACGACTCAGTTGATTGTCTTTAAAATATTTAGGTTGAAATGACGGTTCATGAATATTTGATTTTGTTTTTAAATAAAGCCGGTTTTTAGATTATTTTTACTATATTCTTGCAAAACAATGTTTTTTAAATGTATAGTGATCCTTAATTTTTCAGAGCCGCTTCATTAACGTACACTAAAATTAATAAATATATATTTATTTTTAGATATCTCTTTAGGTCTTGGGAATGCTAAAAACAAACTTTTTTGTTTAATTTTTTCTCAAGTTCATAGTTCTTTTAATTAAATAAATTCATTGAATTAAAACAATTAGCCACGCGATTCAAAACAGGCGGTCTACCAATCAGCTGCGAGTGACGTCACAAAACAGTAAACACATCGAACGAACCTATTTTCTGTGTTATTTTCTTATGGAAGGTAATGTTTGCTTTGGCTTAAAGTGCGAATTATCGTCCTAAATTAGATTTTATTTTGTGTTTTGCTTATAAAAAACATTTTCAATGGGAAACGGATTCTCCAAAGCCGATAGCTCCAACTTGCCAATGCTGAACTCCTTTATACTGGCAGGCTTCTTTGCCAACAACAGTGATTTTTGTTCTGCGGAATTTAGAAACGTTAAAATGTTGATGTAAGTATTCGATGAGTTGTGTTGTATATAACTGAGAGTTTTTTTACGATATTCTTCGCCTACTTTTACTCATTTAGATTTTGAGGTTAAGTTATATGTTTTGCTTTTTTGTTTAATATGCCACTTATTTGAAAACAACAAAAATAAAAATCATGTAATAAACCGAGGGAGGGACAGGTAGGCAAAAAGTATACAACAACCAGCAATACTTGAAGTACTGCATAGGTTACACTGCATAGTCCTGCGTAGGTAGTGCCTAGTCCTGCCTATGCACTGCCTAGTCTTACATATGCACTATGCACTGCTCAGTCCTA
The DNA here is from genome assembly GCA_963576565.1 of Aspidapion aeneum. Taxonomy (NCBI): domain Eukaryota; kingdom Metazoa; phylum Arthropoda; class Insecta; order Coleoptera; family Brentidae; genus Aspidapion; species Aspidapion aeneum. Next base: position 4,736,614 of record OY755043.1, on the reverse strand, counting down.
TATTTAGCCTGCATGTGCACTGCCTAATCCAGCATTTAGAGGTACTCCCTAGTCCTGCCTAATAACTGCCTAGCACCGCCTAAAAATTTGTACACCTTTCTGCCTATTATAGTTGTTCACCCCTTGTAATAAACATAACCTCAAAAATGTCATCGTCATTTACGAAATAGTTATATATATTATAGACCACGTGAAAAAAATTAATAGAAACAATTTAGTTATACTCACATCAAAGTGATCTTCACAAATGTAAAGTGAAGATGCATTAGATAAGGCCCTTGGGTTTCTTCGAACAAGTTCTAGCCACTTTTTCCGTTATTTTACTGCTATAGGCACATGAATAAATAGTTTTTTAGGAGTTTTTATGCTATTATTCGAACACTCAGGCACTACACACCACTAATAGGACATCTTTTACATAAAAAACAGTAAAACACAGACCGAAAACAAATAAACACTTGAGTGCCGTGTATCTGTCCGCGAGTTTACTGCGCTGTGACGTCATTGCAACGCCATGCTAGAAATGAGCGTTTTAGCGGCAAATTCAAATAGGAAATTAGAAAACTTGATTTTAAATGTCTTCCATGATAAAATATACTATTTTAACAATTTTGCATAGCAAATTAGGGATCTATGTATCATTCTAAACTCTTTTCTAAAATTTGACAAATACCTTATTATAGATAAATAAACGACTTGGTTCTAAATTCGACTTTGGTATATAAATTTTAAAAGATCAACTGTCGCTTGCAATGTAAATCTGTCAAAATACTGCCTGACACCATTATTGCATGGCCTTATTTCAATCAGTCCCAAATATCTTTAAAATGTACCACTTTTTCATCTATATTATTAAACTGCATTCTAAATTTTATCTTCGAAATCAAAGATGCTATGATTCTATAATTGTAATAAAAACATTGCCTCCGCCAATGGCCAAACAGTGTGTACGTTGTTTAAACGTAGCCGCAATATGGCAGAATTTAAACCCACAAAGCGACGTCAGATAGAGGGGTTTTGTAGGGTATTTTATCATTGTGGCGCTGTTTCTCTTGTACCGGTAGAAATAACAGCAGCAATACTTCATGAAATGTTTTTAACAACAACTTAATTTCATATCTTCTATGTACTTAATTTGTGCTTTTGGTCTGAGCATGGCAGCGGTACAGGGTGATTTAAAATTAAGCGGAATCGTTTGAAAAGCGTAAAAATACTCAGTATTTTTTTATTAACTAATTAATTTAATTAATTAAGAAAGTAGTGTTGCGGCTTATTTTGTTCTAATTTGCGGTTAATGCCTTGGCATTTTCTTCCCTTGAGCTAAAAGAAGTTTTATGTCAAGAAGAGGGGATGCCCGAGCCCGTCTGCCCCCCTGGATCCACCACTGCACACAAGTACAAGGACCGATGCGTTGTTATTTGAGTAAATATCTCTAATAAACAGCTTATTTTCCATCGCAGAAAAATTAAGTTGAATTTGAAATTGAAAGTTAAACATTTTATGATACTGGCAGTATAATTATTGCCAATAAAATAGAATAAACCAGTGTGGAGAGATTAAAAATCTAGGCAATACATAATATTATGCAATTAATTTTAAAATAAAGATTAAAATTAAAAATGTTTAACGAATTATTAGCGGGTAGTTAGTACATTGATTACTGTAATTTCTAATTAACCCATTCAGCTGTGACCAAAGAAGTTTAACTATTTTATTTACTTTTATTTATAAAAATTTATATTTCACATTTTTTATTCAAAATAGTTATAGTTTTCTAGTTCTTTGAGCTCTCTGCTGATCTTTAAAAAGATTCTTTTGCATTATTTTGTTCATATTTCTTCCATTTTTGTGTCTAGTTATTATTCCCTTAAATGTTTTCTTCTTTTGCTGTTTCCGATACCTACACTTCTTTATATTTTCAGTCGTAAAACACGAAGTATCAAATCGCGAACGAGAGAGATTCACATAACTTTAAATTTTCTCTTTTATGTGTCAAGCAGACAAGTACTTTCAGATAGAAACCTACAGATCTAACAAGTTAGTTTTAAGTATCGCGTTACTATTTGGGGGCAAGTTGTAAAATTAGGAGAGAAACTTTAAGAACCAATGTAAACTAAAGACGAGGCTGATAAACTCTTTGCCAGAACCTCGATTTAACGTTTAATTAAAAGTTTTTGGCAAATTAACAAAATAGCAAAAGAACCAGCTGTCCACCGTATGTTTAAGTTTCGGCCATTTTACCAATGTTTTTCTCTGCGTCTGGGTGTTAAGACAGACATCGATTGATTGGCGAAACATGCTGATATACGTAAATTAATGCGTTGTTATTTGAATAAATATGTCTAATAACAGCCTTTTTCTCAGCACAAATAGGTAAACTTCAAAATTAAAAGTTATACAACGATGCTGATGGATAATTATTGCCAATAAAATATATCCTAGAATGAACGAGTATAGAGAAATAAAAAATTTAGGCAATACATAATATTAGGCAATTAATTTTAAAATTAAAAATGTTTAACGAATTATTAGCGGGTAGTTAGTACATTGATTACTGTAATTTCTAATTAAAGTATTCAGCTGTGACCAATGAAGTTTAACTATCTTATTTACTTTTATTTATAAAAATGTATATTTCCCACTTTTTATTCAAAATAGTTATAGTTTTCTAGTTCTTTAAGCTCTCTGCTGGTCTTTAAAAAGATTCTTTTGCATAATTTTGTTCATATTTCTTCCATTTTTGTGTCTAATTATTATTCCCTTAAATGTTTTCTTCTTTTGCTGTTTCCGATACCTACCCTTCTTTATATTTTCAGTCGTAAAACACGAAGTATCAAATCGCGAACGAGAGAGATTCACATAACTTAAAATTTTCTCTTTTATGTGCCAAGCAGACAAGTCCTTTCAGATAGAAACCTACAGATGTAACAAGCTAGTTTTAAGTATCGCGTTACTATTTGAAGGGCAAGTTGTAAAATTAGGAGAGAAAGTTTAAGACCCAACGTAAACTAAAGAGCTGGCTGATAAACTCTTTGCCAGAATCTCGATTTTACGTTTAATTAAAAGTTTTTGGCAAATATAACAAAATAGCAAAAGAACCAGCTGTCCACCGTATGTTTAAGTTTCGGCTATTTTACCAATGTTTTTCTCTGCGTCTGGGTATTAATGCAGACATCGATTGACTGGCGGAACATGCTGATATACGTAAACTGATGCGTTGTTATTTGACTAAATATCTCTAATGGCAGCCTATTTCTCAGCATAAATAGGTAAACTTCAAAATTAAAAGTTATACAACGATATTGACCGAATAATTATTGCCAATAAAATATATCCTAGAATGAACCAGTACCTACAGAGAAATAAAAAATCTAGGTAATACATAATATTATGCAATTAATTTTATAATAAGGATTGAAATTAAAAACGTTTAATGAATTATGGCATTAGCGGGTAGTGTGTACACTATTTACTATAAGCTCTAATTAGATAATTAAGCTGTCCCCAAAGAAGTTTAAGTATTTTATTTTCTTTTATTTATAAAAATCGATATTTCACACTTTTTATTCAAAACAGTTTTAGTTTTTCCAGTTCTTTGAGCATCTCTGCTGGTTTAAAAAAGGATCTTCTGCATTATTTTCTCCATGTTTCTTCCATTTTTTTGTCTAGTTATTATTCCCTTAAATGTTTTCTTCTTTTGCTGTTTCCGATACCTACACTTCTTTATATTTTCAGTCGTAAAACACGAAGTATCAAATCGCGAACGAGAGAGATTCACATAACTTTAAATTTCCTCTTTTATGTGTCAAGCAGACAAGTACTTTCAGATAGAAACCTACAGATCTAACAAGTTAGTTTTAAGTATCGCGTTACTATTTGGGGGCAAGTTGTAAAATTAGGAGAGAAAGTTTAAGACCCAACGTAAACTAAAGAGCTGGCCGATAAACTCTTTGCCAGAATCTCGATTTTACGTTTAATTAAAAGTTTTTGGCAAATATAACAAAATAGCAAAAGAATCAGCTGTCCACCGTATGTTTAAGTTTCGGCTATTTTACCAATGTTTTCCTTTGTGTCTGGGTGTTAAGACAGACATCGATTGACTGGCGGAACATGCTGATATACGTAAACTGATGCGTTGTTATTTGACTAAATATCTCTAATAGCAGCCTATTTCTCAGCATAAATAGGTAAACTTCAAAATTAAAAGTTATACAACGATACTGACCGTGTAATTATTGCCAATAAAATATATCCTAGAATGAACCAGTACCTACAGAGAAATAAAAAATCTAGGTAATACATAATATTATGCAATTAATTTTATAATAAGGATTGAAATTAAAAACGTTTAATGAATTATGGCATTAGCGGGTAGTGTGTACACTATTTACTATAAGCTCTAATTAGATAATTAAGCTGTCCCCAAAGAAGTTTAAGTATTTTATTTTCTTTTATTTATAAAAATCGATATTTCACACTTTTTATTCAAAACAGTTTTAGTTTTTCCAGTTCTGTGAGCATCTCTGCTGGTTTAAAAAAGGATCTTCTGCATTATTTTCTCCATATTTCTTCCATTTTTGTGTCTAGTTATTATTCTCTTAAATGTTTTCTTCTTTTGGTGTTTCCGATACCTACACTTCTTTATTTTTTCAGTCGTAAAACACGAAGTATCAAATCGCGAACGAGAGAGATTCACATAACTTTAAATTTTCTCTTTTATGTGCCAAGCAGACAAGTCCTTTCAGATAGAAACCTACAGATGTAACAAGCTACTTTTAAGTATCACGTTACTATTTGAGGGCAAGTTGTAAAATTAGGAGAGGAACTTTAACAACCAACGTAAACTAAAGAAGGGGCTGATAAACTCTTTGCCAGAATCTCGATTTACCGTTTAATTAAGAGTTTTCGGCAAATATAAAAAAATAGCAAAAGAACCAGCTGTCCACCGTATGTTTAAGTTTCGGCTATTTTACCAATGTTTTTCTCTGCGTCTGGGTATTAATGCAGACATCGATTAATTGACGGAACATGCTGATATACGTAAACTGATGCGTTGTTATTTGACTAAATATCTCTAATAGCAGCCTATTTCTCAGCACAAATATGTAAACTTAAATTATAATAATTATATACTAATTAATTATATATATAATTAATACCAATAAAATATATCCTAGAATGAACCAGGATAGAGAAATAAAAAATCTAGGCAATACATAATATTATGCAATTAAAAATAAGAATTAAAATTAAAAATGTTTCATTCAATTTTTCAAAAAATCCCTATCTTTTTGTCTAATTTTTTCATCTAATTATTAATCTATTAAAAGTTTTGTTTGCTGTTTCCGACACCTACCCTTTTTTATATGTTCAGTTGTAAAACACGAAGTATCAAATTTTTTCTTTCATGTCTCGAACAAATAAGTACTTTCAGCCAGAATCGTACAGTTGTAACAAGCAGTGGCAGATCCAGGGGGGAAAGGGGAAGGGACAATTGCGCCCCCCTCTTTTTCAGAGAACTATTACACAACTGAGCACAAAATGTGTGCATATTATTGGATTATCAGCCTGCAAGCAAAAATATATTTTTTTCACTTTTTTTATTATTATAAACATGTTAAAAAATCTAAATTACACCTCCCCCCTTTTACAAGTCTGGGACCGCCCCTCTAACAAGCTAGTTTTAAGTAGTTTTACTATTAAAGGGCAAGTTGTAAAATTCGAAGATAAACTTTAAGAGCCAACCTAAATTAAAGAGCTGGCTGATTAGCTGTTTGCAAGAATCCTGATGTAACGTTTAATTAAAAGTTTTGAGTAAATATACCAAGATAGTAAAAAACCAACTATCCACTTTATGTTTAAGCTTTGCTGAATTACGTAAACTGATGCGTTGTTATTTGACTAAATATCTCTATGAATAACTTATTTGTCAGCACAAATACGTAAAGTTAGCTTACTTCGAAATTAAAAGTTACACAACGATACTGACAGTATAATCACTGCCAATAAAATATATAGAATGAACCAGTTTGGAAAAATAAAAAATCTAGGCAATGCATAATATTATGAAATTAATTTTAAAATAAGAATTAAAATTAAAAACGTTTAATGAATTATAGCATTAACGGGTAGTTAACACACTAGTTACTGTAATTTCTAATTACATAATTAAGTTGTAACCAAAGAAAATTAACAATTTTATTTATAAAAATCCGTTTTCAACATTTATATTTAAAATTGTTTTAGTTTTCCGGAACTTTAAGCATATCTGCTGGTCCAAAAAAGATTCTGCTGCATTATTTTGTTCATGTTTCTTTCATTTTTGTGTTTAATTATTATTGTGTAAAAAAAAATTTCTTTTTCAGTTTGCTAAAGTTTTGCCCTGCTCCTCTGCCTTAAATCGATTGTTTTTGTTTTGCTTTGTGTTTTGCCAGTTTTTAATTATTTAATTTAATTTCTCTTAGATTCCATTCCACGATATAGCCTGTTGATTTTTTTGCTGTTTATTATAAATGCAATTAATCTGATGTCCTTCGTTGTCAGCTGTGAATAATGTTGATCATGGTAATGATGAATAAGATGACGATTATGACAATAATGATTTTGATTATAATTATTTTGATATTGATAATATTGATTTTGTTCATAAGGTTTTATTTGTTAGTAGTATTTTAGTAGGACAACTAGGTCTGATAATCCTTAACGCATTAAATTTTATATTTATTAAAGTATTTTTTAATTATATTGTTACTTATACCAGACCTCAATTTTTTTTTATAAATGTGTGAACCATACGTTATGTTGCTTGCTTCACACAAACTACTTAATGTAAGTTTGTAGAGGTTTTTTCTAACAAACTTTCCACGCCCTTTTTCGATGAATTTTAATTAATTTTATAGGAAGCCGATACTTGAAGATATTTGACAAGTTTTAAGATAAAGGTTAAAACTTATTTATTTAATATTGGCAATATCTTTTAAAACTGTAACTTTCTTATATCTAAAAAAATATATGTGTTTAAAAAAATCTATTTTACGTAAACACTATTTCCCCTTCCCAAAATTTTACAGCCAGAAAGGCATTAGTTCTAATTTTGCAAATTCAACGTTAAGAAAATGTATTTCGTTTGCTTTTGGTTTTTCTTTACTCACATTTTTTGTGACAAAGATTTTTTACTCACAATTTTTCCTAGGTAAACATAAACTATAGTTAAAATTTTGTCCTGAAATACGCTACTCTAGTTTATTGTCTAACTTTGAAACTACTCTGGACTAAGAGGTACCTGAATAAATATTGTTGTTTGTATCTATATGACTGAAAGTTAAGATAATAAAGAAAATATCCAAGAATTTGAAATTACAAACATTTACTTCAGGTATCAAATCCCCAAATTCAGAAAAAATAGATTATACCTAAAACTAAATTATGTGATATTAACGACAAAGAATGTATCGGTAAAATAAAACTTGAAAAATAGGTTTTGACGTCTGGGACTTTAACACAAAATTTGAGTCTTGAAAAAAGTTAAGATTAAACAAGCAAGGTCCAATTGTTATGAAGTATGACACATGTAACACGAACATGTGTAATTCTCCGATTTATGTCATTTTACATTGACATTGTTTCACATAATAAAATCAAATGATTAAGGATGGTAAATATACCATGTCAATTCAAGAGCATAACTTTAGTTTATTATACAGTTTCAATAAAAGGGTTATAGTTAGAAATCAAATACATTATAATTTGGCTTAACAAAATTAAAAGAAGCTCAAAATATACAAATATGCTTTGTTCAGAGGAATAATTTTAAGACTTGTCGCGTAACAGAAAAATACAAAGCAAAAATGGAAAGTGTCGAAATGAATACAATAAGAAGATCAATGAAAAAATCTAGAACAGATCATATAAGAAATGAGATAATAAAAGAAATAACGGGAATCGAGGGAAGCATAAAGGATGACATTACTAAAAGACAACTGATATTGTACGCCAATGTACAACGGATGAACGACGAAAGATTACGAAAGCAGGTCCTATAATGGCAACCAATAGGGTACAGAAAAAGAGGGCGTCCTAAGCTGGAATGACAACAGTCAATCCAAAGATCAATGAGTCAAAAAATCTGACAGAAGATGATTGTCAGGATTGAAGGAGGTGGAGAATAGGCGTCGGACAACGTAGGAAACCGTTTTAGACCGTTATAGTAATAGTAAAAATTTTAACACTAAAGTATAGTGTCCGGAGAAACAAATAGCGCCAGAAAAATCAAAAAAACCAAAACTGTCCTAAGGTGGCTGACCAATGAAGCGCCATGTGACATACTTAGAGCATGGAACCGTGCCTGGAACCCTAAGTACTTCTAATAACTATAACTTAACTTCTTATAACTAAGAGGGTACAGAATCAGCCAGGAATGGATATAGTCATCGAAGGAATAATTTCTTTGATGATATAGTGCAGTGACTGACTGTGACTTACCACCAGGCAGGTTAAAGTCATTAACAAGGGGTTTTAGTCAGTTGGAATCCGATACCACCCGGACTCTTCTGGTAGAAAAGAAATTACTCTGGCAGGGAAATAGACCGGGTGCCTTATGCAAGATTTTTCTTCAAGACTCTTGAAAAAAGAAAGAAGGACAAAAGAAGAAATTGAAATCAATGTTCAAAAGTTGAATAAAGCAGAACTAAAGACCTGCATATATATTTATAAAATTCAAAGAAATGTAATAACATAAATCTTTAAGAAAAAATCGATTAAGCATGAAACTAAAAATACTTGACTCATATTTATTAGAATTCCATACACTATTAAAGAAAACGGAATAGACAGACGTTCATATAAATTGTCTGATAAGTATAAAACATTATTATACTAAGTTTCTAATCGTCTGCGACCCTAGCAATCGTAATAGCACTAACAAACATATTGGACTCATTTGCCAAAATGTCTACAGTTTCCCCCACAATTGCCTGTCATTTATTTTGTTTGCAGCATATTTCGCTACTATGTTCTACGTAGACAAACTCTACGTTCTTTCTTAAATGACCCCAAAAAGTTTTATAATGTTTTGGAGACGCTAGGTCATAAATTGTAGGAGTCTTTACTGTTGTTGGACATGGATTATCGAACTAGCGCAGTTGCAATACTCAGCATTCTTTCTATGTTAGATTAATGTCTTAAACAATTTATTTTACTTTATTTTTAGTTATTAATGTTACATGTTGTTTATGTTTGCATATTTTAAATATTATTTTTTGTTTTTATTAATTAGACTGCACTCAAAAACTCTTCGGAAACAAGAACAGATTACAGATTGTTGCTGAACGGACACGAAAAGACGTTGGACTGCTGATTGGTCACCTAACTGGACACAACCGGTTGACCGAGCAGATGGCATGAATAGGAGTCGAGAACAACCCTACCTGCCAAACCTGTAGGCAGAAAGAAGAGAGATCAAGGCACCTCGTAGCAGAATGTGAGACCTACGTAATAATAAGCCAACTGGTACTCGGGATACCAACCCTGAGCAGCGAGGAACAGACTTGCTCAAATGGCTTGACATACTCGACTTCCTCTAGAAAACTCAATGAGCTAGCAGCGCATTGAATGGAAGTGCAGAGAGCGGGTTAAGAGAAAAACCTGATGCATGTCAAAAAGGGCACGCTCTGACTTACTGGTCGGACTAACGGGTCACTACCCACTACTACTACTACTATTACATGCTAGAAATTAAACATATTGCATTGATATGAGGACGAGTCAACAAATACAACATTGCACTATATATTACATTTATAGACTTTGAAAAAGCTTTCGATAGCATTGAGCCCTCGGCAGTAAAAGTATCTTTAATTAACAGCCGAATAGATCACAGATACACAGACTTAATAGCTAAAATACATAGCGAAGCAACAACATCAGTCAAAATCCCCAAAAGAACCAAGCTAAACCAGGACCTAGAAGATGTTTTTAAAAATTTAGAATTGGAAGAAATAGGCAATAAAGTAAGCAGAAAATACTTGAACCACCTAAGCTATGCTGATGATATCGACATAATAACTGATAAGAAAGAAGAACTGATAAAAATACTGGAAGAACTGGAAACAGCAGTTAAAAAAGTAGGCTTGAATATCAAATACACTAAAACCAGAACCATAACAAATATAGATATCACGATCAGAATAAAGCAAGAAAAAATAGAGCAAGTAGAGGAAAACCTTATTAAACTAAAAAAGCAAGCCAAACAGCTGAAATCAAGAGACAAGTAAAAATGGCCTGGTCAGCATTCGGTAAATCAAGCTACAAAACATCCTCAGTACCTCTAAACGAAAGTGTATAACCAATGTATCATTCCTGTACTTACCTATGGATCCCAGACATGGACGCGTACAAAATCAAACATGGATAAGGTAACAAAAGCACAAAGATCAATGGAAAGACAAATGTAACATGTAAAGCTAACAGATAGAAAAAGGAATAAATGGACAAGAAAAAAAAACAATAGTAAGGGACGTCAAAGGAAAAGTAGTGAAATTATAATGGAAATTTGCCGGTCATAATATCAGACAAAGAGAAGAACGATGAACTAGATGAATGACCACGGCAACAGACAGAGAAGAGTGGAAAATATTGGGGAGGCCTATGTCCAAATATGGATCGAATAAGGCTAAAGAGAAAGATAGAGATTGATATTGCAACCCTCATCTTGTGAATTGTCTGGCTTAGTTTATAGGATCAGTGATTTCAAGGAAATCTGTTTCTTTTAGTGGAGGTTAGGTGACGTTTTTTGGGTGCTTGGTGCGATAGCACCACGGGCTCATTACAAGTTCTGGGCCCGTACTCCCTTTTTTTTAAACTCTTTGGTTCAAGAAACACCTAAACAGGTGCAAATAACGAAGGCTAATTTATTATTTCGTCCCAAAGACAACTTTTATATTTAGCAAAACTGTGCTTTATAAGAAAAGTGAAAAGTCCTCTTTTATGTCTAATCCACTGTTCTATTTTTTTGGACGCTTTTTTGTGTAATTCTTCTTATGAAACAAAGAATGGAAAGATTCAGATAAAATAGGAGGACATAAAGCTTTCAGTTTATTGTCAATTTGTAACAAATTGTGCGGATTTGCCTCAAATAAAATATTTTATGTTTATGGTATATTTTTTTTTCAAATACTTTTACGTCTTTCTTGTCTGGCAGACCAATTTGATTGACTTCATAATTTGTATCTATTTTTAGACATTATATTTTATACTTTTGTTGCCATTTTTTGTTGCCTCTTGACAAAAATCCTTGCAATTATACTACCAGATTTATTTAGGTATCAGGAACCTCTTGTATGTCCTATTTGGCGCTTATCTTTTATTTGAGGCATGCGCAGTTACCTGGTTTGAACCTTAGTGGATAGTGTTTAACCTTAATTGTGTTCAGCGTTGCCAGGTCAAATTTTAAGAAAACAGTAGATCATAGATAAAAAAAGCAGTAGATTTTGTAAAAAAACAGTAAATTTTTTTTTTGCAGTCCAAAAAAGCGTTTCATGTTTCTTTTAGTGATAAACAAAGAAAAAATGGTTGATTTAACCAATTCTCGAACGCAGCGTGACGACAACGGGGGGGGGATCAAAACTGCCCTCTAGTGCTCGAAAATTGCTCTGAAACGGATACAGTCGTTCTACTTAAAAACGAGCAGTGCTCTACAAAAGATTTGCGTGCTCGACTATTGCCCGCAAATCTTCTCTGAATTGCTCCATCTCTTTTTACGGAGCAACGTTTCAGTTCAAAACAAAACCATAACCCCATTTATTAGCATTGATTAATTTGTTACAAATTTTGGTGTATTTGTGTTTTAATAAGTGTTTTTCGTGTTTTTTATTTGTTCGCCCTTGCTCCGTAGGCGAGCAATTCCGCTCGATCTCAGATCAATTCCGGGATGCTCGGAGAGAGATTCGTGACGTTACCGCTCTATCCGCGACTGTTCAGAGCAGTGAAGCCGAAATCGCGAAATTACATTCCACGAAGAAGAGCGAAATTCAAAATTGACCACAGACATAAAATACATTATGAAGATGTTTTAACGGAAGTGGGCGTTTTCATATCATTTTTTTCACAGGCAAAACTTATAAATATTTTGAATAGGTAACTAATTAGGTACCTAATAAATTTTTTTGAAAAACAAAAACAGTAGATCTACTGCTCATATTTCTTGAAAACCGAAAAATGCAGTAGATTCCGCCGTAAAAACAGTATTCAGTAGACAAACACCCAAAAGCAGTAGATCTACTGAAAAATCAGTAGACCTGGCAACGCTGCTTGTGTTATAATGGGTGTTATATTAATAACGCAGGCTACTAGTTCCTTTATTTAGAGACAGTGTTGCCGCTCTTATAGATAACGTTATGTCAAAATGTAATGTAAATTTAAAATAGTTTTGATACTAGACAATTATTTCAAGAGCTACCAGAGCGAGGCAGTCCGCAGATTAAATTTTAAGCCAGTTATTAAAAATTAATTTTTAATAAAATCTGGTAAGTATGTGTTGTTTGGCAACAGTGTTCATCAACTAACCAAACGTCATCAAAGTTCTGTGAAGTGCGTAAAAAAAAATAAGAAGTACACTAGTAAACACAGACCTAATCCTATATTTTCTTGGCGGTTTTTCACTGGCATTGCTCTTTCAGTTTTTCCATAGTTGTTTTCGGAACTTTTTTATTAGTAATATTTTTATAAAAAAGTTTATTTACTATTACAATTTGGTAGACTATTGTTAAAAAATAAGCGAAAAATTCTTAGTTTGGAAAAAAAGCTCCAGTTTAAAAAAAATCTTTATCAGCATGTTTTTTCTTACTGTCATGCCGATTTGAATCACTTTTTCTATTGACGATCAAATTAGCGCGAAGTGCCTCTTAAAAACTTCCTTTAAATTTGAAACTAGCAGCAATTTTCGCAGAACAGAAAGCCTTTGAAAAGAAGCGTCTTGCTCTATTTCGCAAGAGACTTGCTTTTAGTCTTAAATTAAAAAAACTTCGCGCGACAACTTGTCTATTATACCGATGATCAAGAGAGTTTTAATACTTTTATATCATTTAAAGCGATAAATATATTAACTAGAACACTATCAAAATAGTGTGGTAAAATTAATAAAAAACTTATAGCCTTATTATGTATATGATAAATAAAGAATATACAGCCAGGCCAGCCTTCTATCATGGGCCATAAGGGCTGTATGAGAGAACAGAAAAGCTTTTAAAACCAACGTTGCGGTGAAGCGAATTTAGTCAGTTTTACGAGGATGGGATGAAAAGTTTCCGCCCTAGCCTGTAGCAGGCTCGATTTGCTTAGCTTTTCCAACGTGTTTGTGTAGCCTTGCTTGTGATCAGTATACACTCGAAGTTTAAAGTGAGTGCGTCAAGTAGTTTGTGTCCTGTTTATTTTGAAAGTTTATACAGTGATATTGTTTGTTTGGAAATTAAAAACATTATTGTCCAATTAAAAAATGAAGGAAAAGTGATACAATTTGCTTGGATTCCCAGTCACTGTGGTATAGAGCGTAATGAGGAGGCAGATCATTTAGCTAATGACGAAAGAACTTCTATTCACATAATTAATAACTCAATACAATATAGTGATCTTTTTCCTCACTACAAAAATCAGATATCTCAATTATGGAACGCTGAATATGAAGAAATATCACGAATCAAAGGAAAACGTTATAAAGAAATAGCTGGTAATTTAAAGAAAGTGGCATGGTACAAGAACCTAATAGAATGAGAATAGGTCATTGTTTGACTCCCTTACATTTAAATAAACTTAACATTAGACCTACTCCTTACTGTGATTGTGGACAAATAGGAGACTTTAACCATGTTATTTTAGGATGTCCATTAAATCTAAGAACTAAAATATTATATGACGATCTATCAAAGTCCACTAATAATCCTATTTGTATGGAATCTCTACTAAGACATCCTCAATCTTATTTGATTAAGAAAGTAATTAAATTTATTAATGCAAGTGATATAAATATATAACAAATTTAAAAAAAAACCTATGTAAAAAGTAGTGAATAGTGAAAATAAAAACATAGAAATTAAAATAGGCAAAACATAAAGTATAAAATCATTAACTCAAGTGAATAAATATTAATTAATTAAAAAGTATAGTTTATACCAAGTAGTAAACTTGAAGGTATAGGATTAACCTAGATGTGAACTTTGGTTTGCGCCTTCAAGTGTCAACAATTCCCTGGATGCTGGAGCCTCAAGGGCCCGAAGTCCATGAAGCAAACAGAAGAATCAGAATCAATTTGACAAGATGGAAAAAAACGAGATAAGAGCCGTGATAAAATATTTTTATATCAAAAGATTATCGCCGATGGAAATAAAAGCTGAACTAGATGATACACTAGGGGAATCTACTCCTTCCTATATCACAGTTAAAACCTGGGTATCCGACTTTAAACGTGGTCGTACTCGCACTGATGAAGAAATGGTGCAAACCATTCACAAACTAATTCTAAACGATCGCAGATTAAGACTGGAAGAGGTAGCTGAGGCTGTAGGCATATCAAAAGAACGAGTTCACCAAATTTTATGCAAAATTTTAGGTATGAGAAAGCTATCCGCCCGATGGGTGCCGCGTTTGTTCGCGTCAGATCAAAAGCTCGTGCGTCTAACCATTTCAGAGGCGAATTTGACACTGTTTAGACGTGATTCAGGGGACTTTTTGGTTTTATTACGGTTGATGAAAATTGGGTTCATTATTAGACCCCTGAAACTAAGCAGCAGTTCAAACAATGGACGGCAAAGGGCGAACCAGTTACAAAGAAGGCAAAGGTAGAACCGTCTGCTGGAAAGGTCACGGCAACGGTCTTTTTGGACGCTAAAGGGATATTCCTCATAGATTATCTCGAAAAAGGAAAAACAATAAATTCAGAGTACTACAGCGACTTACTGGACCAGCTCAAGCATAATATAAGCGAAAACGCCCTAGTTTGGCAAAAAATAAATTCTTGTTTCATCAGGAGAATGCACCTTGCCACAAGTTTGCTCCTATAATGGATAAAATCCATCAGCTAGGCTTTGAACTGTTAAACCATCCACCTTATTCGCGAGACCTAGCCCCGTCACACTTTTATTTGATTCCAAACCTAAAAAAAATTCTTGCTGGAAAAAAATTTCCTCAGATTTAAAAGTCATTGCAGCTACAAACGCCTATTTTGACGAGTTGGATAAATCAGACTTCAATGATGACATTAAATCAGTTGAACATCGTTAAGCCAAATGTACTACCTTACAAGGGGACTACGTAGAAAAAAAATTATTATTTAGTCACTTTGGTGTTGCGTTCTATGTTGGAAACTTTTCATCCCATCCTCGTATTCATTCGATTTTTTAGGCCTTTTGTAGATATCCCAATAAATACAAGAAATAAAGCGAGACAGATCAAAACTCGAAAAACTGACTTCTTAAATTTATGTTACACAAAGCTCTAAAAATATGGAGCGAAGAATGTAGGTCACAGTAACGTAGTAGGATTTTCTAGCCATACTTACATTGTGAATTATGTCTTAGTAACTATAACGATTTTTAAAAGACGTAAGTATACCGAGTTTTCAAAGCGTACAGCAAAAGTGAACTCAGTGTTCAATTTCTAACCCGTGCATAATGAAAAACGGACACCTGCAAACTGACCAATGAGACTCCTGAATTTCCTTATAGTTAGCATAAGGGCAACACGATAGGGACTGTCTTTCAGCTACTATTAAGCCATTTTAAGGGAGTTTCACACTAATAAACGTAGTAGAAAATAATGTTTTTTAGACAAAAACTAAAACCAGTATGGACATAGTATAGAATAATATTGACTATACTTGATGTTGTATTAAAGTGGCACCGCGTCATCAAAACCGTGTTGGCGGGAAGGGAGTAGAGGGGTACATACAGTGGCCCGCACATTGTAAGTTTTTTATTGGTATTGATTCCCAAAACGAGGCTCTGCACTAATTAGTCATTAGCTTACTATTTTACTTGCTTTTTATTTATGTCTTCTTCTAAACGATTTTATTAGAAAGGAACATATATACTCTTGTCTGGTTGTTACGAACATATTGATTTAGCTGGGATTTGACGTTGTCTATTTGTTGTTGTTTTGAATGTTTTAATGTCAAACAAATTGGGACCGACTTTTTACAAAACAAATGACCGTTTTTGCAACTAAATCAATATTTGTGCACATTTTAATATCATTTTGGATTCTCTTTTATGTTTCGGATCTGTATTTATTAGGTAAGTACCTATTTTATCTCTCCTTTAGAAGGTCTTGGTGTTTTATTATAGAGATATAAAGCGGCACACTGCAGTTACAAAGTGAAACAACAATTTTTTGACGTTTGGTGCCACAAAATTTGGTTTACCATAGCTATGACGCGGTGCCACTTATATACATCCTCAACTATAGATTGTAATACAATAAATACAATGTCTATGCCAATTAAAACAAATGTGTAGAAAATATTTATAATTTTGACATTGACATCAACATAACTTTTTCGAATTATAAAGCATTAATCAGGGCCATCAAAACGGACGGGTCAGGATCCTCCACTTTGTTGATGTCTCATCGGGGGCTGATTTTTTTTTTTGATCACGACACAGCTGATTGTCTTTAAAATATTGAAGTTGGAATGACGAATTATGAATATTTGATTTCTTTTTAAAATAAAGCCGGTTTCGAGATTGTTTTTACTATATTCTTGCAGAACAATTTTATTAAAATGTATATTCCTTAATTTTTCAGACGCTTTATTAGCTCACACAAAAACTAAATTTAAAGCAGAAGGAAATGTATTTATTTCTGCGTGGAAAGTAATCAGATTACCTACATCTATTTGTTTATATTCGGCACTCGGCAGACTTTTAAAACTTAATATAGTTATTAATATGTGTTTACAAAAACTTTATCATGAAAAAATGATTTTTTTGTAGTGTAATTTTGTTTTAAAAAGATTAACGCTGGCATTTGTGAATTTTAAATGAACTTTATTGTAAAAAATCATTAAAAAATCGACAAAGTTTTACAATACAAACAAATAAATAAATGCCATGACAAACACAAATGACAAAGTCAAATACATGTCAAATATAACAGTTGCCATGTGTTACATGGCGGGTAGTGATGGGCCATCCGGGTCTTTTTAGAGATCCGGCTCAACGGATCCGGGTCAGTACAAAGAGCCGACTCACTGAACCGGCTTGCGGATTCGGATCTCTCTCATTTATGACAATCGTGATTTCTGCGTTCGGTTCTCCGCTTCGCTGTCAATTTGCGCTCTTGGCCTGGGCTTTTGCCACTCGCCGCAAATTGGATACGTGGCGCTATCTGTAAATTCTATGCTGAACTGCATTATTCAGATTATTGATCAAGCAAGCTAGAAAACTATAAAGTATAAATGGATAAATACGCCAAATAATATTTTTAAATAGCAATTTATAGTTTTTATTTCTAAATTAAATACAGTTCCTTGTCTTTGTTTACTTTGTAGCAGTTCATCAAAAAAATAAAAATTGAAAAATACACATTTTTACTATTTTCTAATTAAACTCAAAAAATAGACTAACTAACTAGACCTCTGGAGTCCACGGGGTTGAGAGGTGGCGCCATCAAACCCTTGGCGGGACATAAGAAAACTATAACAACGCCATTGTAGTTCTGGATCATCTGATCATATATATTATATTCTATAATCTTTGACCTGATCGACCAAAATATCAAGAAACTCGTCCTTTTGTTTTCACCTAATTAAGTAAATAAATTATCATAAAATTGTGCCGTAAAACATAAAGTGGTCAATGTGTCTTTACGCAGCCTCCTTCAGTGTTCTGTGTCTTTGCGATTCGTGCGATTCAACGGATCTCGGTTCTGACGGCTCAGTATCAAGATCCGGATCTTTGAACCGGTTCATTCGCGAATGACCCATCACTAATGGCGGGTAATTTGAATTTAAAATAAGGAATACCAAATCTTGAATATTTTAACCTTTTAATCATCTTACATCTTTACAAAAGTCTGGCGGGATATCGGGATGGTATCTGAGAATATTTCACTGAAATTTCGCGGAAATCTGTAGTGCCATTTTGAAAATATCATAAAAAAACATCTGACCTAACATAAGACCCAATATAAAAGTGAGCCTCCCGAGAACAGCTGATTTTTTCAGGGCCGTGGCCTGTATTTTTTTGTTGGTCTTGCATAAATAAAGGCATTAACACCAACCAACAAAAATCAAAATTTATAGCTACTTATGTCTTGTTAAAGTGTTGTGACAAAGTCATTTAATGTTCCGTTCTCCAAGAGCATAGTTTTGCTTTTCGGACCCATTTATTTTTACAAGACCATTTGTGAGTGCAAACATACGCAATGCAGTAGCAACGTGTGGAAAATGATGCTTATTACGCGTTATTTCAACAGCTACTGAAGCTTTCTAAATCGAGAACAAAAAGGTTTACAGAAATGGAGAAATCGAAATGGAAATTTAAAAGAAAAGCACGTATTTTTACCAAGAAGAATGTTTTTCCTCCTATTTAGTCTTAATTAAATTCCCTTTGCTGAATGCACTTCGCTCCTTATAAGCTATTGTCCGAAAATAGCAAACACATGGCTTTTCTCGTCTATTGTCAATGATGGAATACGAGTATATGCAGCGGCGTAGCGTGCCCGAAAGGGCGGGGGGGGGGGTCAGCTAAAAAGGGCGCATCTGAAAACTGATGAAAAATCTTGCGACCAAAAAAAAAAAAAAGGTCTTCATGTCGTTAGTTTAATTTGGCGCCCACTCAATTGGCCGTTGCCGGCCCGACTTAATAAAGCTGAGGGCGTTTCAGCTACCAATGGGGCGCCACTACCCTCGGGGCGGTGGGGGGAGACGAACCCCCCGCCCCCCTCCCCCACGCTACGCCGTTGAGTATATGAAAACATTTGCAGTACGCCTATGCGTTTGGAAATATTTTTAGAAACACATAAAGCATTTTTCCTCGAGGTTACTAGTCACTCATTTAAGTTACTCGAAATGACGTCACGGTTACTCGGAGTAACCGCTGTATGACGTCAGACAGTCAGCTGTGGATGATATTGCCAATTGCGAATTGTTTAATTTTGTTTTTACCAGCAAATTCCGAAATCCATAAAAGAAATTAATTGCTGGAATTGATTTTCTCTAAAATTATCGCCTTCAGTTTTAAATACCTCTGGTGGTTGTGAGGCTCTTTTGGTGTTCTGTGGTAAGGGAACGTCCTTAAATTACGGAACACAAAACTTAAGGATTATTAACACCCCCTCCCCCCCTCGTAACGCATTTTCAAGAAAAAACACATTAAAAAATCATTGAGTGTAACGCAAGAGCGTTACGTAATTCAAGGACAGTCCCTAAGGCCGCAGTACCACAGAACACCAAAGCAGTACATTTTAAGGCTAGTTGCAGTTGAATTGATATAGTACCAAACTTCAAGGGATGTGCTTCATTTTCTACCGTTAGCAAACATAATTCGTTGTTAATATATATATTAAAATCAAACATTTTGAAAAAAACAACAAAAAAACGATCTTAACCTCAAAATATTTCAGCAACCACGTCGGCTAGGCTGGTTACACTGTGTGGTTACTCGTGACGTCATAGTTAGTATTACTCAGCGAAGAAAAACAGAAAACGAGTAACCAGGTTACCTGGTAACTTGTAGTTACTGCGAGGAAAAAAGTTTTTATTTAGGAATCAAACATGTGATTGTCTTCCTCCACAAATTTTTAATTTGTTTTAAACAAATAGTCCCGACATGTTTGTTAAATAGAATCTTATATTTTCACGGAAAATAACTAAACTAAATAAGGAAAACATTTTAAAAACCGGTTTAAAAATCTTTGCCTAGCTATTAAATCGGTTACGTCACAGGACGACAACAATATAAAAAAAAATAAATGTAATATAATAATCACTAAAACACAACAAACATTAAACATTTCTTTAAACGAGTTTTCTGACACTTCTGAACAGGGTTGGATGGGCTCAAACAAACCGGCCCTGGCAATTTTTTTTTATTCGGCCTTTGCTTTGGCACAAAAATTTTACGGCAACGAAAATGAACCCATATTGTGTTATTTTTGTTTTTGATATTATGGAGGTTTGTTATTAAATAACATGCTAATTTTAAAGGATGTAATTTGCATTTTGAGAAAAAAAAACTTCATATAAACATATGTATGCATGTCCTAAACATCCTAACTTGTGAGATACAAGGTGTTTAAAGACTTTCAGAAAATCTCCTTTTTTTATTAATATCTGTGATACTGCTCTAGATATTTTTGTAAAGTTTTATATTATGTATGTCTATATTAAACACTAAGTGAACCTATTAACATAATTAATATCTAATTTTTTTAATTTAAATTTTTTAAAATAAAAACTTAAAAAAAAATAAAAACTTACAAAATTTCAACATACAACAGCACTGAAAAGAATTTAGGTTTTTGGTCTCGACGGATTTTGCATCATGTCCTATGTAAATACCCAAGCAGCATTTGGACGTCATATTACGTTACCCATACGTTGCTTGCGATAAACGCGACGTCGGGTGCCGACGTCGTTTCGACCGCCTGACGACCCTCGTTTGCACCTAAATGGGGAATACAAATTCGGGTCGCTACGACGTCAGCATCTGACCTTATAGGTAATAGAGTTTACCAATTAACAACGTAATTGTACGTTGGATTTCCGTCACTTAAATTTAGTCGCAAACAGGTAAGTTGCGTTTGGTTTCGTTTCCATTGCCTAGAATACATATAGTTTTTGCTAAAAATAATTCCTGTCGAGTAACTAAAATTATACCTGATAAGTAAATATTTTACACTTATTATAACAAATCTCATAAAAATGGGTGCATTTTACAAATGATAATTATAGTCATGCATGAAAGGGGGTATTACAATATCAATAATTTATATTTTAAAGCAGCAATCCAAGAAAAAATTTTACAACGAAGGCATGTTTATTGATAAATGTGATTAAAATACTTTCAAAAAAAGCAAGCGCTCCTGAAATATGCAAGATTTACTAAAATATATATTTGTTAAATAGATCTAATTTTTATTATTTTTTTTATTTTTGTAAAATAAAATATTTTGCTGCCTCACTAAACTCAAATTTGTTAATAATTTTACAATTATTCTTTCATTTCTACTTAAAATTAGAAAAAGAATAAATATTTTATAATGGCCGACAGACGCTAACCTTTTCAGAATGGCGGATTACTGTGTCTGACTTAATGTGAACTAATAATATACCAATCCGGACCGGGTCTCCACTTTTGGTTGTAAAAGATAACCAAAGAGTCGAAGTCCGACGTCCGGCAAACGTATTTCGTCCCATTAAATTCGGACGTTCGCTCCGCATGATTTTGCGTCGGCCTACCAACGGATTGAAACTCAACGTCCGCTCTTTTTTTACTACAATAGGTAAAGCCCACGGTCCCAAAGCTCACTACCCACCGAAATCATTGTTTTATTTTTTATTTTTTAGAAATGTTTGTTTTAATATCAAAAATCTAAGGGAAATAAAACCCATACCCCACCTGTGGGAAGAGGATGGGGTATTATGGTTTCCAAAATCCAAAAAAGATATTAAACTGCGTCATGTCCTGAAACGTAGCCGTCCTGACCAAAATATCTCTCGACCAAACAAATGCACTTGTTGTTAGGTTATGGGCGTCTATAAATGACAGTAGGCTGTACATGTGACGCGTAGGCCATATGAACGGACGTGGAATAGGTCAAGTAAAAGTTACGGACAATACACCAACCAAACTAAACGCTAGTTTAAGTCTGAGGTTAGGGTCTTCACCGGACGTACCCGACGCCGACGTCTGTTGGTCGTTGGGCTGGTCAGAGTTTTTGTACGTCGAACAAACGAACGTAAGACCGACGTTGGGAAATTAATGGTATATTGCGTTGCATTATTTGACGTCGCGAGATCGTTAAAAAAACGGACGTATATTTGATAACGTCGGTTTTGATATGAATGCGACGTCGCTTAACGCATAATCAATCTTGCAACCTAAAATTCCACTAAATTCGACGTCGGTTCAGGTCACATTAGGTTGTAAGTCATATAAATGTTTCTTGGGTATGTAAAATTTAAAAAAAAACAAACAGCACTAACTGTCGTATTGCCTTATGAACAATTAAAACTTTGAAGTCGTTTATTTCCGAACCACACTTTCGTCACTTGCGC
The DNA here is from genome assembly GCA_963576565.1 of Aspidapion aeneum. Taxonomy (NCBI): domain Eukaryota; kingdom Metazoa; phylum Arthropoda; class Insecta; order Coleoptera; family Brentidae; genus Aspidapion; species Aspidapion aeneum. The sequence goes on along the minus strand of OY755043.1, from coordinate 4,714,347 downwards.
CCTTTTAACTACCGGGGGCAGGTATGCTAATTTCTCATATGGTAACGACTTTTTTAATAATGAACTTGATGCTGCAATTTTATCTATGATCTCCTTAATTTGAATTGGACCCAACTCCGATTTTTCAATCGGTTAATCGATTTCTTAGATTTTTCGCAACTAAGATATGAGATATTGGCAAGGATGTACCGAAGGGGGAGATTAGGGGGATCAATCCCTACCAAAATAGTCAACAAAGTGTGTTAAAAGAGATTTCACAACAGCAACACAAATAAGAAAAAAATTGGACAATATTTTTATTAAATTTTTTTAATCTCCCGATTTTTTCTTCTGTATATTGGTATTGTAAAAAGATATTAATCAGTTAGTGCCATTATCACATTATCTCCTTGATACATTATACCTATTTTAATATAAAAGTATCTGTAACAATCAAACAAGTAACGCAGGCCTGGAGTTACTACATACAAATTTTTTTAATATAAATGTTTAATGTTTTAATTAGTTCGTTTGCCAAATAATTTGGAATAGGTACAGCGTGTCCCATTTTCGATGGGATTAAATGGGAAACTCGGTTATTATTAAAGATATTGATTTTCTGATTGCACCTTACCGTGCTCTTTTTTTGAGCCCTTAAAAATGGCGTAATCAGATTTTTGCTATACCCCGTAGTTTCGCTAATACAGGGAGTTTTTGAAAAAATTGTATTTTTAATAATCCCTTGTATCTCGCTTATTTTGTGAGATACTTTTATTCTGTAAAAACATTTTTATGGCAACTTTTTTAGAAGAAAATAATGACGTTGTCAATTTTTTAAAATATTGTTTAGTTTTTGAGATATGGTATTTATCATAAAAAAATTAAATACGGATCTGGATTTTTTTTATTACTTTTTTGATTGGTTTAATGCTAGTATTATCATAAAATAATAAAAATTTAAAAAATTTTTGTTTTAAGGTAAAAAAAAATATTTAATATTTAAAAAAAAATTAGTCCGAACCTGGATATTTCCAACATAAATATAAACTAAAAATTGCTAGTTAAACAATTTTTAGTTTAACTGTTTTGATACTTAGCATATTAAAATGGTTTTACGTTAATTTACAGATTTATTTGAAACAAAGTCTACGAAAAATACAAAAAAAAAACAAATTATAAAAAATAACTAATCTTTCTGATTACCATTATGTGTAAGACATTGTTGGCATTTTTGAGTAATTTTTCTTAACGCATTTTGCATAAAAATATTTCTGCCATTTAAATATTGGAATTTTGTTGCTTGAATGAAGCAGTCAAACATATCACATTTTTCAAAATCTGGATATGGTCGATTTCTAGCCAGTTTAAAATAATTGTAAGCCATTTACAAAAATGTCAAGTAAAATGACAATGTCAATTCCATGCTTTTGTTTTGTAAATTTCACGACCTGCTGTTCGGTTATCAAATAATTAGTATGATATTATTTTTGTAACTTTTTAACGTTTTTTACTTTATTTATAAATCTTTTAATTATCATTTCAAAACAGATAAACTAAAAATCGTTCAACTAGTGTGTCTTGCAATTTTTAATTTATAATTACGTTGGAAATTTCCAGGTTCGGACTATAATTTTTTTTTCAAATATTAAATAGCTTTTTTTAATCTTAAATCAAAAAAAATATTAAAGTTTTATCATTTTAAGGTAATAATAGCATGGAACTTATTAAAGTAGTAATAAAAAAAATCCAGGTCCGTATTTAATTTTCTTATGATAAATACCATATCTCAAAAACTAAACAATATTTTTAAAAATCGACAACGTCATTATTTTGCTCTAAAAAAGTTGCCATAAAAAGGTTTTTACAGAATAAAAATATCTTGCAAAATAAGCGAGATACAAGGAATTAATTAAAATGCAATTTTTTCAAAAACTCCCTGTATTAGCGAAACCACGGGGTATAGCAAAAATCTGATTACACCATTTTTAAGGGCTCCAAAAAAGAGCACGGTAAGGTGCAATCAGAAAATCGATATCTTTAATAATAACCGAGTTTCCCATTTAATCCCATCGAAAATGGGACACGCTGTACATAGGGCGGCCCAACCGGCCCTAAATTGTACCGGCCTAGCGGGCATTTGCCCGGTTGCCTACCTGTACCATCCAACCCTGCCCTTTGCTGAATGCTCTTCGCTCCTTATAAGCTATTGTCCGAGAAGAGCAAACACCTTCTCGGGTATTGTCAATGATAGAATACGAGTACAGTCGAACCTCTCTAACTCGAACCTCTATAACTCGAACCCCTCTATAACTCGAACCTTTTAAGCGGTCCCTGCACTTTTTATATGTATTTTAACCTATGTAACTCGAGTTTCTATAACTCGAACTCTCCATAACTCGAACTGTTTTGGTTGTCCCTTCAGGTTCGAGTTATAGAGGTTCGACTGTATATGAAAATATTTGCAGTACACCTATGCATTGGCATATATTTTTAGAACCTCATATTTAGGAATCAAACAGGTTATTGTCTTCCTCCACTCATTTTTAATTTGTTTGAAACCAATAGTCCCGACATGTTTGTTAAGTAGAATCTTACATTTTCACGGAACATTACTAAAAACTTTGCTTAGATACTGAAACGGTTAAGTCATAGGACGACAACAATAATAAAAAAAATAAATGTAATATAATAATCACTAAAACACAACAAACATTAAACATTTCTTTAAACGACTTTTCTGACACTTCTGATGTGCTGAACTAACTTTAATTTCGTGTTTATCCAGGGCTATCAAAACGGACGGGCCACGATCCTCCACTTTGTTGACGTCACATCCGGGGCTGATTTTTTTTGATGGTCACGTTACGACACAGCTGATTGTCTTTAAAATATTGAAGTTGGAATGACGGTTCATGAACATTTGATTTTTTTTTAATAAAGCCGATTTTGAAATTGTTTTTACTATATTCTTTCAGAACAATTTTTTTTAAATCTATAGAAATTCTTAATTTTTCAGAGCCGCTTCATTTCCTCAAACAAAAATTAAGTTTAAAGCAGAATCGAGTGTGTCAAACACAAATGACAAAGTCAAATACATGACAAATAAAACAGTTGGCATGTACATGGCGGGTAATTCAAATTCAACATAAGGAATGATAAATCTTGAAGATTTAACCTTTTGATCATGTTGCTTCCATACAAAATTTTGGTGGAATATCGGATGGTGTCTGAGAATATTCATTGAAATTTCGCGGAAATTTGTAGTGCACATGTAAAAGTCAGCCTCCCGAGAACAGCTGATTTTTTCAGAGTCGTGGCCCGTATTTTTTTGTTGGCCTTGCATGTATTTCTCATTGAGTTGTTCTAGGACATCCTGTAGATGTCTATGTGTCAGCTAGAAGTTTAGCAATCCGGCATAATGCATCTAAATGCTTTCTGGAGCTAAGCCAACCTAGTTACGAGATCAAACTAGCTGATAATAATATAAACACACGTATTTCGCTGCGATATAGTTAGTAATCTGGGGACCACAATGGACTTCATACGTTTCGCTTGTAGTCTCCACCCCACGGTCATAACTAGATATATATGTTATATTATATTAATGGCATAATCGATTTTGTCAATATGCAGAGATAACGAGCTCTAGTTTGGAAAATAGCAACAATTTATACAGATGATCTAAATATCGTCGAAATAGAGAACGTACATATTGGGGTTAAAAAGTATCTATTTTTGGTGGGTGTGCTTTCGGGCTGTTCGGCCGTCGTCGTTGGAAATTCGTTCTCGACGTTTCGCGATCTCGAGTGGATGGCATCTTCAGGAGATGTTGACTGTTTGTCGGCTTCTCGAAGACTGGTGGTTAGCCTGGCGCGGGTTATATACGCTATGGTGGGCGGGGTGTATATCAGAGCTGGTCGGTGATTGGTCACTTTCCCGAGATTCAGTTTTGTTGTTGTAAGCGAGCCGTTTAGAACCGGTACCCATGTTCTGTTAATTTTAAGAGTTTCTTCAGAACTTCAACAGATCTGAAGAAACTCTTAAAATTAAACTTTCTATAGAATGAATTCATTGCATAAAGGTGTACCGAGTGTACTTACTTATTTAATTAATCCTTCTAATAATATCATCCTTTGTAAAATTAATTTTAATCTCCTGTATATCCATGGATTATTATAATATTTCAGGAGGCATCATTGTTAATGCGCCTGGAGTGGAGCGACCTCATTTATCTAGTGTGAGCCGAATTCTGATTAGTTTAATAATTAAGTTGAAAATTATATTGCATTTTGCGGAGCGAGATTCAATTTATAATCATCCGATGCCGAGCTAGGTTCATATCAAATCAATCTATTTTCCAGATTGTTTTATTTAATTAGCTATTGCTTAATTAATTTAGTTAGTAGTAGTAGTGGTGGGGAAACCATTTTTGGTCTAGCGACTAGGTACATGGCGCCGGCGTGCCCTTTTCGCAAATCCCGATTTGTCCGTACATCATAATAATTCTGTTCCATCAAACAGTTCTACAGTCATAGAACCGTCCAAAAAATCCAAGGAGTACGAGGACTGTTTTAAAACGGTTCGGGTTAGATGGAACGACCAAATAACTGTCCAAAAACAGAATGCTGTTCGATTTACTCTCAGGCACGTGATCATATGCGAGAGAGTTAAATTCAAAATCACGTGACTAAAAGAATGGGAAGTTTGGCGTCCCGCTTAAAGATAAATCGAAGGCAACGGATGAATTCGAGAGCACGAAATTAAAGTTGCACACAGAAAGGATTACACAATTACATAGGATTATCATAATATATTTTTAATTTTAGTTCGTTAAAATGCAGATAAAATTACATCAATTTGATTTATACAGGGTGTAACTAAATAAGTGTAAAACATTTAAGGGGATCATTCCTCATCGAAAAAAGATAGGATTTTTCATATAAAGAAACTTTATTGGAGCATCCCTTGTTAAGATACAGCCCCTTAAAGGGGGTCATAACATTTATGACGATGTATCTATGTAGTTGTTCGTGAAATAATTTTTTGCTGCGAACTGGTTTATTTTGGGCAAAAATCCAAGTGATATTTTTTATTTACAATGAAACAGGCTATCGGAAATACATTTTTAAATGGAAAACAAATAATAAGACAAAAAATTACATTGGAAATAAATTTTAGGGGTTGCGTTTTCCACCCCTTACAAGCATGGGGTAAACCAAATTCATTACCGGCTTTTTGGGTAGTAGAACATTTTATGTACCCCCTTTAAGGGGCTGTATCTTAACAAGGGATGCTCCAATAAAGTTTCTTTATATGAAAGATACTATCTTTTTTTGATGCGGAATCACCCCCTTAAATGTTTTACACGTATTTGGTTACACCCTGTATTCACAAACTATAAACCACTACAGACTGCCTAATAAACTAAATATACCAAAAATTAAAACGAACTTGCATTAGCACATATTTTTGGGCGAAACTTGTGAAAATATATTTATTTTTTCTAATATCACAAGTTTTATGTGAAATTTATATATTTATTTATTTGTATTTTCTAATTTGATTTTTATAAAATATTTGTAAAATTTCTTACATATTATAGAAAGCCTTAATATTCACAAGTTTTTCGTGATACTTCTAAGAAGTTAGGAAAATCACATATTGTAGCTTGTACTTTAGGAATGACCTTAATGTCGATGCCTTAAAGCGAATCCTATCCAATCACCTGCTAAACTAGTTTTTCTTTTTCTAAGCAAGCTACCCTATGGTCAGTATAGCTTTTTTTCATGTGGTATACCTACACGATCCGCAGTCCCGTAGTAATAAAAATTAAGAGGCTCTTGCAAAAAAATCAACAGATGCTGCAGATGTTGCAAACATTTTTTTTGGAAATTTAAAAAATATTTGTATATTTACGTGGCTTCCCCGGCATTTTGTCATGTGTTAAAATTGGTTGTAAAACTCAATTTATTTTGACAAAAATTTTAATTTTTTTGTAAACTAGAAATGTGTGTGTTTTACATACAATTTTTCCGCGCCTTCTAATGCGCCTGTGTGCAATTCTTGTCTTTCAGAGGAGTCCGAACCCAGTTTAGGTTGCTTGATGGAACGGAAAACTGACTGTCCCATAACAGTACAACGTCGACCTGGAAAGTAAACAGGGTTTTTCGTACCGTTCTATAACCGTCCCACGCTTTGATGGAACGAACTTAGTATAGTAGGAGATTTATGCTGACGCCATCCTGGTTCCGAGTATATTGCACTTATAGCGGGCTGCTGGGTTATTATCCCTGGTTTCTCGGCTGGCTGCGTGTCGGCTCCTGGACTACACCTGCGTATATTCTCGATGTTCAAGGTCAACTTATATTTTTGCGTGCATCGCATCGCATGCTTATTCGATGCCGGCTGTTGAACGCTGAAAAGGAAGTGGGCGACAAGGTGACGGATTTTTTTTGTTTTTGGTATCGTTGTTCGAGACGCGAGCCTGGTACCTTCTGCATGTGAACCGAACCGAACCGAACCGAACCGAACCGTACCGCCCAATTAATTTATTTATATAACCGTGTTATTTATTTCGAAATTAACACAAGCATTGATCCGAAGACCTAGGTTCTAAAATTCTAGTTCTAAAGGTCTAGTTTATTTTTATTTTTATTTTTTTTCTTTAAAACTTATTTTTTTTTTCAAAGTTTGGTCATTTTGGTCTTATGGGATTCCCTACCCTAAAATTCGCTAAATGATGTTTTTCTGGATCTTAACTCAGGGTGTGATTTTTTCGCATCTCTATGGCTTCACAATACTGCAACTCGGTGCTTTTGTTGATAAACTATATAGTTTTTAAAATATGAATTTTTAAAGTTTGGTCATTTTGGTCTCATGGGATTCCCTACCCTAAAATTCGCTAAATGACGTTTTTCTGAATCTTAAATTAGGCTGTGGTTTTTTCGTATCTCTATGGCCCCACCATACTGTAACTCGGTGCTTTTGTTGATAGACTGTATAGTTTTGGAAATATGAATTTTCAAAGTTTGGCCATTATGGTCTTATGGGATTTCCCTACCCAAAAATTCGCTAAATGACGTTTTTCCGAATCTTATCTTAGGGTGTGGTTTTTTCGCATCTATATGGCCCCGCCATACTGCAACTCGGTGCTTTTGTTGATAAACAGTATAGTTTTAGAAATATGAATTTTCAAATTTTGGCCATTATGGTCTTATGGGATTTCCTACCCTAAAATTCGCTAAATGACGTTTTTCCGAATCTTAACTTAGGGTATGGTTTTTTTCGCATCTTTATGGTCTCACGATACTGCAACTCGGTGCTTTTGTTGATAAACTGTATAGTTTTGGAAATCTGAATTTTCAAAGTTTGGCCATTTTGGTCTTATGGGATTTCCTACCCTAAAATTCGCTAAATGACGTTTTTCCGAATCTTAACTTAGGGTGTGGTTTTTTCGCATCTTTATGGTCCCACCATACTGCAACTCGGTGCTTTTGTTGATAAAGTGTATAGTTTTGGAAATCTGAATTTGCGCGAACTTGGCGAGGCACTGCCCTGCCCAGAGATATAAAAAATACTTGTAAGTTCCGGTATAGTTAAATAATAATAATTGAAACACTTTGTACACATAATTCTTTATAGGTAGGTATGTTGCAGGTGTGGTTAAATTAAGACAAAATTATGCCAACATCCTACGTTTATCGTTTGGTTATATTATAAGTACTGTTATTACTTTGTTCAGTTCTATTTATGATCACTTATGATCTTATTAAAACATGAACTATTGCATTGATTTTATTAAAACATTGCGTTGCAATTTTATTATACAGTTAATTCTAAACGATAATAGAGACTTATCGAGACCTCCAAAATAAGGTTAGCGGAAATACGTCTTTAAATATAAATCAGTTATTTAAAAATATTTTTTCAGCTGGAATCAAAGTTCATAGCTGGCTTTGGAAACAATGGCAATTTTAAATTTGCGGATGCGAATTTTGAAGAGCGCATGCGTGTGTTCTGTCATGTAGACACACAGCTGCTATGTGGGTGGAGGCCATATTGACATTTTGCGGTGTTTTGCGTTTGCCGTGTAAAATTATGTTTATATCTTATGTGCGGTTTGTGGAAAAATGTCCGGAAAAAGTAAGGGAGTGCCCCATTCCATAGGTAACTACGTGTTTTTCTTTATAAACTGTTAACAAAGTTTAGAGTGGTTTACAGATGCCATTAAACACTCTTCATGGTGTCTACAATAAATCTGCACAATTAGTTTTAGAAAAACTACAATTTTAATCCACAATTTGACAAATTTTCACCCAATCAACTAGTTTTTTTAAAAAAATTGTCAAATAATGTTTGTGACGTAACGGAGTATTACAATGAACCGAACCGAACCGAACCGAACCAAAACCACCAAAACTGACGCATGTGCAGTAACCGAAATCCTGTCTACCCGAAAAAGGAACATTAACAATTAAATAGGGGTCCTGGCTGCGTATTTACGTTTCCGTGCTTATTTCACGTCGGCGCGGTTTTGAAATAGACACGGAAATGTTACAATATATTTGGGTTCAAATACGTGTTGATTTTAAAAGTTTTGATCTCGAAATGAGCACGGATCTGTAAGAGAACATCGCTCATTAAACTATTACAAAAGCGTATTCAACTGTCAGGTTAAAACGCTAACATAACGAAAGCTAATCAATCAAATCTAACCGAACCGAACCAAAGCAAACTGAACCAATAATTTTTTTCAAAAAAAAAGCTTTCCTGACTTCCTACCCGGGATCCTAGAGGATGTGAATCCGAACCGAAACGAACCGAATTGACCCAAACCGAACCGAATCGAACCAAAGCAAACTGAACCAACAATTAAAAAAAACTTTTCTGATTTCTTTCCCGGGATCCTAGAGGGTGTGAATGAATAGTGTTGTAGTTTAGTTTGGATAGGTTAGGTTTGATTCGGTTTAGTTAGGATCGGTTCGGTTAGGATTCACATCCTCTAGGAGCCCGGGTAGGAACTCAGGAAAGTTTTTTTTTTGAAAAAAATTATTGGTTTAGTTTGCTTTGGTTCGGTTCGGTTAGATTTGATTGATTAGCTTTCGTTAGATTAGGTTTTTGAAACTTTTTATTTTCATGTGGTTAGAAATCAAGTGAAAATCATTTAAATCATTAAAATTTATTAATAACAGATCAACATCTGTCGTCGTAGTTGCCGGTGTAAGACAATGAACACTGAACTTTGCAGGTATAGTTAATGGAAGAGTGTTCTTCAAACTTCAAACAATTTCAAAATCTTGAGTAATATTAGTACAAAAACTTTTAAACTGCTCCATAATTTTCATATTAACAACCATATAACCTCAAAATCAAACTAATAAACAACGTGAATCCAATTTAAGTTTCAAATGTGCACTAATAAGTAAACCCCTGCGCTGCGTAATTTAATACAAATCCGTGCCTTGTTCGAGCCTCGGCGCCTTAAAATCAACACGCATTTGTAACCAAATATGTTGCAAGATTTCCGTGTCTATTTCAAAACAGCGCTGCCGTGAAATCAGCACGGAAACGTAAATACGCGTCCTGGCTTCAAGCATCGCGCTTCATAGTTCAAAGTAAGAAGTATATGGTAAAAAGTAAGAAGCAAGAAATGGTTTATTTTCATTTATTTCGACTTACGGAATCGGCTACACTCGGATGCATCGTCTGTCATTCAGAGTCGACGAAAAAAAAAATCCAACAAGAAAAAAAATGTATTCTTTCAAAACCCGCGAAATTTGAATTTCCGAATCAATCAAATTGTATTTTGGTGGTACTTTTGATTTTGATATTATGTGGCAGTGATGTTTTAAAAGTTTTTTAAAATATTTTTTATACGACTGTCTTGTAAAAGGGGGTTTTGCACACGGAGAACACGATCTGAAAATGGCATTTTGCGCATGCTGTTTGCAAAACGTTTTGCACACGCTTATGTCATTTTTGCGCACGCCTATGTCATTTCTGCATACGGGTCTCCCGTCATTGTGATTTTTGTTGTTGTCACCCATCAATATAAGTTGGCTTAGTTCCGTAGCAACCGTCATTGCTCGTATGTTTTGTTGATTAGATACGTCAAAAAATTGATGAATTTTTAAAGTTTTGTTGTAAAAATGTCGGAAATAAAAACAAGTTAAATTAAAATTTGATTTTTCTTTCTTTATTAGCAGTCCTATAAAAAATATTGTAAAAAACTCATTTGAAAACCTCTTTGCACACTCCCTCGACTTGTAGACCTCACCTTCGGCTCGGTCTACCAAACTGTCTCAATCGTGTGCAAAGAGTCGTTTTCAAACCTTGTTGTTTAAATAACTATTTTAAAATATTTGCTTATGTTTTAATTAAAATGAGTTACGAAAGTGAGTATTTGTTAATGCAAAATAGTTAGTTAAAAAGTGACAGCTGATAAATATCAACAAACCGTCAAAATCAGGCAGCGTAGATGTCATTATACTGCTAGCATTATTACCGGTAGACCTTATTTCACTTCCAGTAACTCTCTAATAAGAATACAATGTGAACAGGTTTTAGTCTAAAGATCGTGTTCCAGGGTTTCATTTTAATTTCGTTTTTAATTTTATTATTTTAATATTTTGCGAATTGTAGCCACGTTTTTTGTTTTTTAGTTTAATTCAGGTGTTTATGTGTGTTATTTTTCTAATTCAAATTTAATAAAAAATCCGCGAAGGATTGACGAACATTTTGCATAACCTTTTTATTAGTTTTAATTTTTATTAGCTGTTATTTTGTCTTGTAACTAACTATATATGTACGTTTTTTTACAATTTTGTTGTTTTTTATCACCCAGTATAATAATAGTAATAGGCTATTGTAATTCTAAAGGTTTTTTTAATTATTATTTGGCTTAGAAAAGTTAAATTAACGATCAATCAGTAAACGGTAATTATTGGTATTTAATATTTGTTTCAGCGGTTTTTGCATTTTATTTGTTCAATTGAGCATTTAAACTTTTTATTCGAATATAGTATTTTATTACTTTATCAATAGGTACATAAACGGTGTTATGAGTTGTTTCTAATTTAACTAATTGCAGTATTTTATAGTTCATTTGGTTTGAAATTACTGTTTTAATTTTAGTAAATAACTGTGTATTAATCACCGTAAGGCAGAAAAGTTCGTCTGTTTTTTAGCGGGTTTAATTTATAAGGTCTTGTGGTTTAGGTATTGTATTTAACTTTATTTAATTGTTGATTGGTTAAATGGTTATAAGTTTAACTAAAAAAGAAGGTTATAAGTATATTAAGTTTTAAGGAATGTTTAGTTTACTGCACGATACAACAAATTATAATTAACGTTTTGAGTAGCATCTTAAACTACAGATTTTTTTTTTGTCTTTCTTGAAGGTTTTCAGCGAGAATTAACATTCATTCTTCTTCTAAAATTTTAAGGAAAACTTTAGTATTTGAATTGACTGGAGTTTTTTATTGCATTCTGTATTCAGCCTACGTAAACGCCTATTGGTTCGTAAAATGGGAGCGGAAATTGTTGTTGCAGCCTGTGTACTGAGAAGTCAAAATTGGCGACTGGTTTGGGAAGGGAGGCTTTGTCCTCTACATCATTTTTTCAAGTCCAATCCTTCGTTTAAAACTGAGGAAATGCAGTTGTTTGAAAAGACTGAACTATTATCTAGGAACGATTTGGCTGAGAAGTTACATGATGCAAAAGCCAATATTTAATTAAAATATTTTTTAAAAATTGTTTCCGTTACAGTACTCTATCCTTTCTAATGGAATAAAGTAAAAGGGCTCCATATATCTTTAATAGTCTTTTTCGGTTGCATAAGCAGGCGTGTTTTACGTCGTCTTGAGTTTAATATTTTCCTTAAAACTTTCATACAAATGGCGAAATTTTAGAGAAAAGGAAAAATTTGTGTTTTATTATCTTACCAATAAAATACTTTAGTTCATCTTAAAACTTTAAATATTCTAGTTTGTGGGATCCTTTACTTTCATTTTTACCATCTAAGCCTGCGCAGCAATGGCCAGAGAAGGTATTATTTTCGACGAATTTTTTTTTTAGAGTACGTCGAAAATGTGTTATTTGGGTGTATTTTGAATTATTTTAGCAAAATTGTCGTGACGTCTGTGTGTGTGCGTGTCCGTAACGCGATAATGAGATAATAGCCGTGATAAAATATTTTCATATCAAAGGTTTATGGCCGACAGAAATATAAGCTGAACTAGATGCTACACTAGAGGAATCTGCTCCTTCCTATACCACAGTTAAAACTTGGGTGTCGGAGATTAAACGTAATTGTACTAGCACTGATAATGCTCCGCGTTCTGGCAGGCCAGAAACGGCAACTTCTGAAGAAATGGTGCATACCATTCACAAACTAATTCTAAAAGATCGCAGATTAAGACTGGAAGAGGTATCTGAGGCTGTGGGCATATCAAAAGAGCGAGTTCACCATATTTTATGTGAGGTTTTAGCTCGTGCGTCTAACAATTTCAGATGAGAATTTGGCACTGTTTAGACGTGATTCAGGGGACTTTTCGCGTAGATTTATTACGGTTGATGAAACATGGGTTCATCATTATACCCCTGAAACTAAGCAACAGTCCAAACAATGGACGGCAAAGGACGAACCAGTTCCAAAGAAGGCAAAGGCAATACCGTCTGCTGGACAGGTCATGGCAACGATCATTTGGGACGCTAAAGGGATACTCTTCATAGATTATCTCAAAAAAGGAAGAACAATAAATTCAGAGTACTACAGCGACTTAATCGACCAGCTCAAGCAGAATATAAGCGAAAAACGCCCTGGTTTGGCAAAAAATAATATTTTGTTTCATCAGGACAATGCACCTTGCCACAAGTCCGCTCTTGAAATGGTTAAAATCCATCAGCTAGGTTTTGAACTGGTAAACCATCCACCTTATTCGCCAGACCTAGCCCCGTCAGACTTTTATTTGTTTCCAAACCTAAAAAAATTTCTTGCTGGAAAAAAATTTTCCTCAGATTTAGAAGTCTTTGCAGCTACAAACGCCTATTTTGACGAGTTTGATAAATCAGACTTCAGTAATAGCATCAAATCAGTTGAACATCGTTGGGCCAAATGTACTACCTTACAAGGGGACTATGTAGAAAAATAAATGCATGATGCATGCTATGGTGTTGCGTTCTATGTTAGGCCGAAAACTTTTCATCCCATCCTCGTAGTTGCTCTATATGAACAATATATTTACTGGTGTCGTTGAAATGTCTCTTATTGGATAACCTGTAATATATTATAATTTAATAATCGGTATAATTTACATTTTAAACATGCGGCTATTTCGAAACATAAATTAAGCAACGCCCTTCGTTCAAAAACTAACATTGCTTTCAAAACCATCTGATGCCCTTTTTCATTATTGATAATTCGAAATCACAATTTAAATTTAAATTTTGCCGGATTTTAATCAGGACCTACCAAATTAAAATCGATTTTGTTGGCATTTTACATTTTCGATGATAATTTGCAATTTTTGCTGTTGCTTGCTGTAAAACAGCATCATAGAAAAACCACAATGTTCGAATTATCTTTCAAAAAAATAAATTTCTATGCAGGTTTGTATGCTTGACCTCATATGATAGATAAAGAGAGAGAGAATGTAGAGAGAATTATTTCTGATTATTTTTCTAATCTACCTTTATCGACATACAGGCAAGCGATGCCAGAGAAGCGGTTAAGGAAGAAAAGGAGATACCGTGTAACCATACCACCAAGGGATGCACGGAAGGAGGACAAAGTTGAATTCCTTAGCGATGCCACGGTCTGCTATACAGACGGATCAAGGCTGACAGACCGGAATTAGACCGGTGCAGGAGTGTACGTGGAAAGCAAGGGTATTGGAAAAAGCTACTCGCTGGGATCCAATGCAACAGTCTTCCAGGCGGAGGTTTACGCTATATTGGCAGTAAATGGGAGGAAGAAATTAGGAACGAAACAGAAAAACGCCTCTGCGTCTGTTCAGACAGTCAAGCTGCGCTGAAAGCACTGTGCAAACCAACCATGTCCGCTGGTTAGGTGCAGGAGTGTGCGGATGCACTTCAGGAGTTGGCCGGCGTAAGAGAGGTAAAGCTCGTATGGGTCCCAGGCCACATGGGAGTCCCAGGAAACGAGAAAGTGGGCGAACTCGCCAGGAGAGGATCCCGGCAGAAATGCGTCGGGTCAGAGCCATCCTGGGGCTCACAAGAGGGCAAATAAAGTCGGCCCTAACAGAGTGGACCCAGAAAGAGATACAAAAGGAGTGGACCAACACAGGAAACGCCAGACAGGCGAAGAAGTGTGTGAAAGAATACGGCAAGTCCCGTAGGGACTGGCTGCTCCGTAGAATACGAAGAGAGGTAGGAGCCATAGTGGGAGTCTTATCGGACACTGCGTCCTACAAGGACACCTGGCAAAGATGAGAGTGAAGGAGGACGCGACATATGTTGGGTCGAGGACAAGACCTCGGCGCATTTTCTCTTATCATGTGCAGCATTTCAAGGAGGAAAGAAGGAAGGTATTCGAAGAGGAAGCCTTTGAGACGGAGGACCTTCTGAATCTAAGGTGGCCTGATTTTCTGGCCTTTGTACAGAAGATGGGCAGAAGGAAGGACGCAAAAGGGCGCTATATGTGCCTAGTCGCCGGGCCTAGAGCCTACCCCCAAACTACTACTACTAACCTACCAAATGTAGCATCACCAGACTTATGTTTCTGTGTGTTTCACGTCGTCAGTGGGGAACAACATACCATCAAAGTAGGCTTACTTATAAGCAGACCCAAATCCCTATAAGTGGTATTCCTATGGTGTGTCCTCTGCTCCCCCCCCCTCTGGATCCGCCACTAGTTATAAGAAGTTTGTATTTAAAAGCCGTAAATATTTGTGGTAATAATGAAGAATTAACCAAATCTACAACATTAAAAAGAACTTACCACGGAATGGTTATTTCGAAAAATTAATAAACTCAACGATCTCTAAAATTCAAAACAAACCAAATATAGCAAATTCTCAAAATAATAATCCGTTAATAAACATAAGACTATAATATAAAAACAGTATTTTTATCGGGAAATACGATGAGGAGTTTTGTAACTAAAACAAAACCAGAAAATCCCTCAAATAATAAGGAATGTATTTACCAAATTCCGTGTTAGTGTGGTAAATCATGTGTAGGTGAAACAAAACGCCTTCTTCAGGTTAGAGTAAATAAACATCTAAAAACTACCCAATTAGGGTATATTGAAAAATAAATAAATAAAACGGAAGTCCGAAATTTTATTTCTCCTTAAAAATTGTGAATTAAATTTGTCTACAACTTATCTGATTTTCTCTCGCTTTTTTGGTAGGACGACGTTTTTGCACACTTTCTTATTTCGTCCAAACTATTTAAAATTAATTAACGTGGAACTTTTAATGCTAAGTTTTTTTTGCTAAAAACGATTTATGTCTAATTAACAACGCCATTTTTTAATTAAACGGAGACTTTAATTGACGCCAACTTTAGATTAATAAGTGGAAATTGGGTTAATGAATTTGAAACGAATAGTTTTGCCTCCCGTATGGATTAAACAGTGCCGCACCCAGGAATATGTCTTGGGGGAGGGGTTCTGAGGCCTCATGATGTCGTATTTAATGCTATTTTTACAAGCTTTTATTTAGCTTCAGATGTTCTGTCTAACTATCTAACTATCTAACTATCTATCAAATCTTGTGAAGCGTTTTTGACACACTTCCCATTATCCGATTTGGATGATACAACATTAAGAAAAAAAAATCCTACCACCCCTACCCCCACCCCTTCTATAGAAAAATGTGTTTTTGACACACTTCCCGTTATCCGATTTTGATAAAATTTGGTATACACATAGTGGTCCGATGATAATACAACAATAAGAAAAAAATATCCGAACCACCCCTACCCCACCCCCATCCATAGAAAAATTTGTTTTTGACACACATCTCGTTATCCGATTTGGATGAAATTTAGTATACATATAGTGATCCGATGACAATACAATATTAAGAAAAAATATCCTCCCACCCCTACCCCCACCCCCTTTCATAGAAAAATGAGTTTTTGACACACTTCCCATTATCCGATTTGGATGAAATTTGGTATTCACATAGTGGTCCGATGACAATACAACATTAAAAAAAAATATCATCCCACCCCTACCCCCACCCCCTTCCATAGAAAATGCGTTTTTGACACCCTTCCCATTATCCAATTTGGATGAAATTTGGTATACATATAGTGGTCCGATGACAATACAACATTGAGAAAAAAAATCCTACCACCCCTACCTCCACCCCCATCTATAGAAAAATGCGTTTTTGACACACTTCCCATTATCCGATTTGGATGAAATTTGGTATACATATAATGGTCCGATGACAATACAACAATAATGAAAAATTGTCCTCCCACCCTAACTCCACCCCCTTCCATAAAAAATGCGTTTTTGACACACTTCACTTCAAATGACTTTTATAAAATTTGGTATATGCATAAAGGTCCGATGGCAATACAGCCCAAACAAAAAATATATTTCTACCTCTACCCCCACCCTCTCTTTCCCCGAATAGAAAAAATGAGGTTCCAAACAACTCACGATCAGCGATTTCATTATAATCTAGAATAAACTCTTCTGTTCTGTTATTGAACAAATATTTTCATTTAATAGAGTATATAGCTGAGACTAAAAAATTAAAAAATATTTTTCTAACAGTCTAATATTATCATAATAATAAAAGCGATGGCCGCAAATCAAAGCATAAGTTAATCTAAATTTGTGATCTAAACACTTAAAGAATATTCAACATAGCAGGTCATCAAAGATATGTTTGATGTGCCGCAATGCTATGCCATTGCCATACCTATGTCAAAGAAATGCTGGGGTATCTTGGGTCGGGTTGGGTGGGTTTGGTACCTCTGCATTTTTCTGCTAGATTGATTCTTGCAAATAGTGATATTTAATTGATACGGATATCTTATCGTGCTAACATCGTCAAAATTTCCATCAATCGGCCATCGCATTTATTATTATGATAATATTAGAATGTTAGAAAATTATTTTTTTGTGCATTTTATAAAAGCTTGTGACTTAAAAATTTTTTTTACCAATTTATTGTGTTTTTTTTATGAAATATGTGGAAAATATAAAAAAAATAGGCTTGGCGGGCGGGGCTGGGCCTCAAGACCCCCCACTGTGTGCGCCCATAGAATAAAAATGAACGCATTCAAGATGCAAAAAGAATTTGTTTTGTTGTTATGATTTATACCCGGCAACTTAAAATTGAGTGATCCAAAACCAATCTATTTCAAATAGTCTAAACTCCTTTCTCATTTTTTTTTGTTTCGGTAAAACAAATTACTGTTTTTTAGTATTTTAAAAAATATTCATACCTTTCATTTTTCTGTAAAACTAATTTTTCAGAAGTTATGAGCCAACATTTGTGAAAAAAAAATATGAAAAAGTCACCATTTTAAATTGGAGGCAAACATCCTTGTGACTTAAAATACTTGTCTGATTTATTATCGATTTGGCATTGTTTAAAAAAAATCTATTCTATTTTATTAAATAAAATAAAAATTAGGAAAAAAGAGGAAATTAATTTTAACCGGATTATTTACGGGTGACTGAATAAAATTATTTCCAAAACTTTGTTTTTACCAACTTATAAACAAAGCAAACTTTAAACGGCAATAACTGCAACATTGCTGCCGTACAGTAATTGCAACTCTAAGCATTTAAACTTTATATCCCTGAAACATTTAGCCAGGAAGTGAAACAATAGAAAAATTCCAAAAAACTTTAGCAATCAGCCCTACACTTTTCCAATTAGTGAAAATTTATGACGGTTAGCAGCCCACAACCGTAGAATAAATATATAACCACGTTTATATTGCAATCAAATCGACAAACGAAAAGGGAAACAGTTCATCACTCTCGCCTCAGCTTGAGTTGAACATCGTCTTATTTTTTAGATTCCTGAAATACTTCTAAGAACCCTGCAATCTTTGGAAGATATACTAAGGACGAATAATGATCTGGCCTGCAATCTACTGTGGTTACTTTAGAAAACATTAAACTAACTGGAATGACTAAATAAAATGTAATTTCAAGTCGCCATCTTAATTGGAGGCAAACACCCCGGTGACTTAAAATTGTGCGATCCCTTACAAATCGATCTAGCACACTTTAAAAAAATATATTCTATTTTATTAAATAAAATAAAAATTAGGAAAAAAGAGGAAATTAATTTGAAGCGAATTATTTACGTGTGACTAAATAAAATTATTTTCAAAACTTTGTTTTTACCGACTTATAAACAAAGCAAACTTTAAACGACAACAACTGCAACATTGCTGCCGTACAGTAATTGCAACTCTAAGCATTTAAACTTTAAATCCCCGAAACATTTATCCAGGAAGTGAAACAATAGAAATATTCCGAAAAACTTTAGCAATCAGCCCAACACTTTTCCAATTAGTGAAAATTTATGACGGTTAGCAACCCACAACCGTAGAATAAATATATAACCACGTTTATATTGCAATCAAATCGACAAATGAAAAGGGATCCAGTTCGTCACTCTCGCCTCAGCTTGAGTTGAACCCTGCAATCTTTGGAAGATATACTGAGGACGAAAAATGATCCGACCTGCCTTCTACAGTGGTTTCTTTTTTTATTTGTTACACTCTTTACTATTTAAGTTGTATAACTTTGAGGAAAAGTTTTAAAAAATGCCACCTTAGTTAAACTTAGTTCGTACGTGGAGTACAATGGACCCATAAGGGTCTACATGCATGGAGATCCAGTAGAGTTTTTTAAGGAATATTTTTATGTCGTAGTCCGATAATTGTAATTAATGATAATTAATGATAAAGAAGACATGGAGTATATGATGAGAAACTTAACGGAAGAATACTAAAAGTGTGGGTTAGCAGTGAACGTGGACACGACACAGTACTTATGTATTGAAAACTAGACAATGGACAAACAATATCTCCATGCAATGAGTAGGTGTACTTGGGTGTCACATTTGATAAGACAGGAACAGACTGTAAAGAACTGGAAAAAAGAATAGTAAAAGCAAAAAAGGTTATTGGATGTCTTAACAATATTTTATGGAGCAGAGAGATAAAGAAGAATGTAAAATTTAACATATATGAAACAATGGTGAAAATCACGCTGTTGTATGGACTAGAGGCTTGTCGCGTAACAGAAAAATACAAACCAAAAATAGAAAAGGTCGAAATGATCAATCAATATGTAGAACAGATCTCATAAGAAATGAGATCATAAAACAAAGAATGGGAATCGAGGGAAGCATAACGGATGACATCACTAAAAGACAACTGATATGGTACGGCAATGTACAACGAACAAACGAAATATTACCAAAGTAGGTACTAGAATGGCAAGCAATAGGGCGCAGAAAAAGAGGGCGTCTTAAACTAGAATGGCAACAGTCAATCAGTAGATGATTTTCAAGATCGAAGGAGGTGGAGAATACACGTTGGACAACGTAGAAAAACGTGTAATAGTAAGAATACTCATATATAATGTTTTTGTTATTTACTGAATTTTTTTTTGGTAAATTTTAGATTTCTTTGGCATTTATTCAGTTCATACTATCTGAAATAACTAAATAAGATGTATTTTCAAATCGAAACTTTAATTTAACTCTTCCTCATAGAAACAAGGTAACATGTTGGTTGCAAGAGATATAAATGTAAAAACTAATTCCCGGATTCCCAAGAGGCCATTCAAGTGTTTAATTGTGATGCTTTGAACTCTTGCATACAGGGCTTGATTTGCATTCCAGAAACCAGGGCGGTAGCTAACCCTCATATATTGAAGGCCTCCACAAACCATGAATTTAAAAATGTTATAACAATAAAATGGAGGACAATTTATTTTATTTAAATGAGTTAGGTAAGCCTAACAAAAATCTATTTATATTAAAGTAAAAATTTGTTAATTTATAGTATATAATTTAAAGGGCCTCCAATTGCTTTATTAGCCTGGTCCTTTTTTTCTAAATCCGGCCCTGCGGGCATATGTAAATATTTCCCATCCAGCCCGGAAAGCGTCCGAATTTCTGGGAGATAATGGGGAAGTTTAGCAGAAACGTCACGTAAATTGTTCGGAAATGAACGGTTTACCTTCAGCGGTGTTACGATCAGAAACATGCGAGTGAAATAGTAGATAGCCTTACGAAGAGTGCGCAGAGAAATTTCATTGGGACACCATGAGTATCTGTGAGTCGGCCATTTTGTGTTTTTATACCTTTGACAGTGGGAAGGAAGAATTATAGAGATCAGTTGGATGGCCTGTTCGAGTTAATACCCTGAGAGTTTCTCGTTCTTGTATTGAGACACCGCAGAAATGCATAGATGGAAGTTTTCCGAAAATTTATGTATAGTCTTCGGCCCAAGACAGAAATTTTTTTCTTATTTTTCTTTCTATAATTTCACTTGTTACCCCAAGGTACCTTACAATGTAATATCAATGGGCGTAAGTCTATCCTTTTTGTGGTCCTTAAGATAAAATAATGTCCTGATTGGTTATACTTTTACATATCGCACACCGTTATTGAGATAAACCTGCCGCCATCATCGAAATAACTTGTACTTTCTTCCATAAAAGCGTCATATTTGTTTCTACAATTCACCGCGAAATGGCGATGTGACTCTTTTATTTTGTCCAGTTTAGCTGAGGATGCGTTTCTTTACAGTGTCACTTTTGACTTTAGAACGTGGAGTTTCATCCTGAAAAGAGTCACATTTCGAGTTGTGAAGGTTTTCGTGTGAACTATTGGTTAAATCTGACCCATATAACGAGTAAAATACTGTTCTTTTTTGTGTTGTGACTGTTTTTTCGAATTGTTCAGTGTACTTAGAATTAAGAAGAATAAGAAAAAACCTTTTGAATTTATTAGAGAATAATCACATTCCTAGTTGTTCAGCATTTTATAACTCGTTGTAAAAATAAATACAAAGTTTCTTCTTTATTTGTTTTCTTTTTTTATATTATTTACCATCCTGCGTGACATCCTGATTTACAACGTCATGATGCCTTGTTCTAAAAAAGTGTCACAATATCGGGTTTATGTCTTTTTTTTTTAACTAAAAACGACAAAAATCATTTTTTCTAAGAAACATACTGCACTAATTACATTGAATTAATAGGTTCCTGTTGATTTAAAATAACATGTTAATTCGTAATTTGTCATGTAAGTGAAAAATGAATCTCTCTAACAGCGATTTTCTCAAAACAATGTTTCTTGAGTTGTGACTATTTTTTAGAGGCGGTATGATATGCATATTGTTTTATTCGTCTATTCGTCGCGCATTGGCGTAGCTAGCCTTGCTTTTCAGGGGGGGCCGTGGCCCCGGTCTATCTTGAACAAAAAGCAAACATAGGTTTTAAAGAGTCGTGCAAAGTGTGCAATGAATAAAAAAAAATACGCGCATTAAATGTTCTAATATTTTAATATAACAAATTTAATAATACATTTACCAACTTATTTATATGTATACACAGGAAGTATGTGATTCAGCAATTTTACAAAGAAAGTTTTCTACGTCGCTGACTAAAAGCGTCTACCACACTGTCTAAGTCGACCTCAACATCTTTTTCTATGAATAACAATGACAAACCTGAGTGTCTCTCTTGAGTCATAGTTGTTCTAAGCCAATTAAAAACTCTCCTCATGGCAGAGAAAGACCTCTCGCAAGTTGCACTTGAAATTGGAAGAATACTCGCAACCTTAAAAAGTTGGTAGAGGTTTGGATAGGTGTTTTCTGCTATATGTTGTTGGATAGAATCATGACCAACAGTTTGATTTAAACGAAAAATACAATTCTTTAAAACGGTCATTTCTGCTCTTAGAGTAGAAGTATTAATATTAAAAATTTCCCGGTATTGCTCGTCGAATTTATTCCATTTAACGACGTGGGAAACCTTAATATGAAAATGGTTATGAAATTGTCACCAAAATCGGCAAATTTTCATAAGACACTAAACGCTAACCTCAAAAAGACTAAAAAGATAATTATATTTATTTTAGAAAAACAGTTTAAAAAGGTCTTTTATAACCTTACGACATCTACAACCCGATTTCGGAAACAGAGGGGCAAAGGTCGCTGTCTTTATTAAATGCGAAATTTAACTTACACTTCTATAATATTTTACAAGATGTTGCCAATATGTATGAAATATTCAATATGTATAATTATATTTAAATTTAAAAAATATTTTCGGGAAATTGCATAAGTGCAGAAAAGTTACCGATAATTTAAAGAGAAAAAGCCTAATTCCGCAAGACAAGGGCTTTTTCCTGAAATGTAAACATTATCTGAATGATTTTAAATTTTAATGCACCTATTTTATTTGAATATTTCCCGAATAATAATAGAAAAGTATGTATTTTCAGCGTCATGTTCTTTTACTAGTAGTCGGTAGGGGAGGCCTAAAATATCTTAGGGGGGCCTGAGGGACTTCAGGGGGGACCAGGCCCCCCCTGGCCCCCCTAGCCACGCCAATGTCGTCGCGTCAAATCATCGGCGCACAGTTGACAAAAACTCTATATATGTAAATTTGGTATATATATGAATTTTTTTGTATCCTCATTTCTGAATGTTAGCATCAGACGCCGCTCATTGTGTAAATGGGTAACAGGGAATATTGGAATATTACGTATATGGACAGCTCTACTCAAAAACGTAATAATTTTCATATTTTAAAGAAATAAATAAATTGAGTAACGCACATATAGCTAGTTATTAGACACCTTTTGGAATAAAACCTGACTTTATTTTAAAATCGACCGTATTATGACAGATTTACGTATAAAAAGCAGCTGCTTTCTTTCAAAATTCAGCCTTTTATATTTAAGAACCGAATTTATTAGTGTCTGTATTTATTAAAATAAAAGTGAAAGTTAGCGACTTCATTTTTAAATTTGACTTTTGTATGTCAATTTTGAGAGGTCAGATGTCAGGTTTCTTTGTAAATCTGTCAGAATAAAGTCAACTCTAAAATAAAGTCAGGTTTTATTCCAATAAGTCCCTATTTACACATGTGTTGTTAAAAACTTGTTTTTTAAACCAGTAAAACCAAATTAACAAAAAAAAACAATTTTTGTTGTTGATTTTTAAAAAGCATTCTATAACAAAGAGTTTATTTTTTTTTAATTGGCCAGTGAGTTTAAATCAATGCATACTCAGCCAATTATTTCGTTAAAAAAATCCGTGTAAACTGAGAGACAAAAAAATTTGAAGGCGGATTTAATTAAAAACTTTGTTATTGTAAAAACAGTGGCACATATATACAGGGAGTACATTACCAACAATCAAGTGCTGTGCCGTGTTCGACCTTACCTTTTTTGTCAAACGATTAGACAGAAACATTCAAACCACTGTATATAGGAAATCTACACACACCGGACAGTACCTAAATTTTTAGTCTAATCATTCTGTTGCTACAAAACAAGGAGTTATAAGAAGTTTGTAGTTAAGAGCCGTAAATATTTGTAGTAATAATGAAGAATTAACCACAGAAATTAACAACATTAAAAAGAACTTACAACAGAATGGTTATTCCGAAAAATTAATAAACTTAACGATATTTAAAATTAAAAATAAACTAAATGTACCAAATTCTCAAAATAATAATCCGTTAGGTGTTATTAACATTCCATATGTTCAAGGAATTTCAGAAAACATAAGACGAATAGCTAAACACTATAATATAAAAACAGTATTTTCTTCGGGAAATACGATAAGAAGTTTTGTAACTAAAACAAAACCAGACAATCCCTCAAATAATAAGGAATGTATTTACCAAATCCCGTGTGAGTGTGGTAAATCATATGTAGGTAAAACGAAACGCCCTCTTCAGGATAGAGTAAATGAACATCTAAAAAGTACCCAATTAGGGGATATTGAAAAATCCGGTTTAGCAGATCATGCATGGTCAAAAGATCACAGGATTCAGTGGTCAGAAGCTAAAGTTTTATATAAGGAGTCGCATTGGCGAAAACGAAAGTTTATTGAAGCTGCGTTTATAATGCAGAATAAAGAAGTTTTCAGTCAACCAAGAACGGACATAGGACAAAATAGGCGCCTTAGTATTAAAAAGGGGCGGGCCGCCACACCTGACTGCACACCAAGTAGTATAAGCAGTAGCCTAAAGATTAGATTGTTTAGTTTGTACTTGATAACGGTTAGAGATACTTACTAACCGAAACGTCGTGTTTTAAAATAAATAAAGACAATGGAAGTCCGAAATTTCATTTCTTCCCATATTTATGCTGTAAAGTCTTTGTAATTTAGTTATCGCAAAATAATTAAAACGAATGTCAAAGTGTCAAAAATTTAAGCGTTTTAAAATGTCCCTTTTATGTCCTTATAACCTCCTTTATACTACACTGAGTAAAAATTTACACCCTTTACGGTCGCTGTGCGTTTTCAAAATATTTTTGTATGGTTTGCATGGACAAGCATACATAAAAATTTTATTTTTATTTTAATAGAGCTTGTTCCGTTATTTTCCCAACGAATTGTTTTAAAACATTTAAACAGGAAATTGTATTTTTTTTTTGTTAAATGCATATATTTATAAATTGTTTTTCACTTGAATTGATAGCGCAAAAATTCTTTTAAAGATAACAACAAAGCATATTTGAAAAACAAAACAGGAAAAGTTTAAAAAAACGTTTGTAATTCTTGATAACTAGCTAAATTGAACCAAACATAAATGTTGTATTAAGGTATTTTGTGGATGCTTTGACACCTATTTTCATATTCGACGAGTTAACATTTCCTCAACGTTTAATACAACTAATGGCAATTATTTCGGGGTCATATATTTTGCCTTCCCTGTACGTTTCGAAGAAAAGCAATAACTTTATTAAATGGAATAATTTGGGGCCAAAGTATATGAAAACATAACAAAAAGCTTATATATAACACCATTGTAAAAAGTATTATTACATACGGCTCAGAAGTATGGCCAATCAAGGATTGAACAGAAAAAATGCTTTCCGCTACGGAGATGGACTATTGGAGAAGAGCAACAGAGAAATCAAACAGAGAAAGAGTTACAAATCAAAGAATAAGAGAAATTATGACAGTGGGGGAACGTACTTTAGTGGATGATATAAGAACAAAGCAACTGGTGTGGTACGGACATGTACAAAGAATGAATGATGAAAGACTACCTAAACAAATACTACAATGGAAACCAACTGGCCGAAGAAAACGAGGACGGCCAAGGAGAAGCTGGAGAGAAGGAATAGACAGTGAAATAAGAATAAGAGGCCTAGATGATGAATTATGGGCAAACAGAAACGAGTGGAGATTGGGTATCGGAAGACGTAGAACGTTGTGAAACCGATAAATATATATATATATATATATATATATATATATATATATATATATATATATATATATATATATATATTTTTATTTTTGAAGACAAAGACGACAAAACGTTGCCCCCAACCAATAACCGTGTGTCGCATGTTCGACTTTAATTAAAGTTGTTCGCGTCTCTTTTAAGTAAAAAAAATGTTTTTAAAAAAACGGGACCAAAAAAGACGCAGAAAGTTAGTAGGATTGAGAAGTCTTAATCTAGTGGCGTTTTAGAACATGTTGTGGAGGACTTTTCAAGTGTGAATTTGGTACATGAAAATAACGAGGGTAAAAAACACGTTATATACACAGCACCAGAAACTTCAGCAAAAAGTAGATTTTTATAGCTTGATTTCTCCTTGTTTTTAAGTTATCTTTAAGCATGTAGATTTAACAAAATAAATATTACATGGTATGAGGTTGTTTTCAAGTAAAAAAAAACTTTGTTATTTTTGTTCACGTTAATTTAACGTTGATGTGATTTTTGTGCTATGTGGGCTGCTTGTTCTTTTGATTGATATCCGCTGTAGCATAGTAGGCTTCTATTTCGAATGAATTTTTTAAATTAATATGTTTTATTTTAATTCTGTTGCATTTTGTCATGTATTTTTGATCAAAGGACGAACTAACGGTAATTGGGGCTGGCTATAAATTTTGTACAAATTAACCCCCGGCTGACAAAGCAGCGATATTAAAAAGCGCTTTTTGTATCTCGTATTTAAATATTTGTCCGCCCTTTACTGCAATGTAATTATTTTACCACCAAACGATTTATAGCCAATATTTTTGTTTGTAAACGAAGTATAAATTAGCTGCTTGCATTTATAACATCTCGTTTTTAAATCCTACTGAAAATTACATGATATTTTTTTATCGTAAAGTAATAATAATAATAATAATAAATTGTCTTTATTGAAAAAATGCCATGTACAATATTGCTGGAAATTTAATAAGTATTTAGTAAATAAAAAAAAAGCACTTTTCAAAGGGCGAAGTCTAGCTGACAGTCCAGCTACTCAACATTAACCCTTATTAAGATTAATAAATCTTACCTACTCTAAATACTAATCTCAGATTAATTTTATATCTATAAAACAGTGAAGGAGAAACAAACGAACAAATTTGCGAAGCCTAATAAACTACTCTCCAATCCGTCGATAATATTTGTTTTTCGATAAAAACCATTTTAAGGTTTTTCTTTAATGATAAAACGTTTCCGCAGGCGGCAAAGTAAGTTTGAAATTCATTATAATATTTAACACAGGTATAAGAAAAACTGCGTTTAAACATACTAGAACGATATCTGGGTAAAATAAGTTTATCAGATCTTATTGAAAAACCTCGAAAATCGCTACGAAAAGATAATTTTTCTAACAAACGTGGAATTTCGTACCCGTGAATTTAAAAATCAAACAAGTTTCGTGGCTAATCGGGCAAAAAGAAGTTTTTGTTTCCCTCATATTTTTCCGTGGGTAGCCTGAAAGCTTAACCTCACGGGGGTCCAAGATCTAATGGACACCTAATAAGTGTTGACAGTTAACTGTTTCGTCCTTATGGGACTCCTCAGAACACTGCTGGTCAATGTGACAAATCTTGCGAAGTTAATTAGACGGTTTTGTCTCTAATTAAATGTAAATAGTGAGAAAACTATCGCAAGTAGCTCCATCTACCGAGATACGAGAGAAACAAAAAACAAAAGCAGGCAAAACACTGCTATACAATATCGATCAATGTAAAGATCGAATGCAAATAATAGAAAACAACTATAGTCCGTGACCTACGACAGCTCTTTGTCTTTCAGGCCGGAACAACACATATTGCATTTTTACCCGTCATCAAGACAGTGAGCGTCATCAACGGAATTTTTAAGCCAAATAATACTAACAAACGTGGAATTTCGTACCCGTGAATTTAAAAATCAAACAAGTTTCGTGGCTAATCGGGCAAAAAGAAGTTTTTTCTCTTAAATAGGACGGTGTTGATGTTTTTATTAGTTTGTATATAAATATCAGTAACAAAAAAATATATATATATATATATATATATATATATATATATATATATATATATATATAAATATATATATATATAAATTATTTATTCTCAGCCAAGAGAGTTCGTTAATTTTTTTTGATACATGATCATACTTACGAATACCACATACAAAATGGCAACAGTTGTTTTGTATCTTTTGTAAACGTTGACAGTCTACTGCTGTTAAAGAAGGATAAAACACTGTAAGACAATAAGAAATCGTTGACATAATATAATAATTATAAAGTCTATTTGTCTTTGTGAAATAGTCGAGATTAAATATAGTCGTGGCCAATTGGGTACTATATTTTAGGCCGAACTCGTGGCCATTAAACTATATGCCCGGTAGATTAGTCTTAAGACCGCTTGGATTCCTATACGGTCTCATCGAGAACCGTGAGGAGTTGCGCTTGGTAGCGCTAACAATGTGTCATTAGTATGGATACCAGGGCATTCTTCACACGAGGGAACTGAGGCTGCAGATCAAGCAGCGAGGAAAGCGGCTTCTGCCGAATTTTTCGGCCCCGAACCAGCCCTGGGGATATCATAAAATGCTGCTTAATTATCCATATTAAAATGGATGTACAGCTTCCAACAATAATGGATAAATATACCAGAACTAGCGCAACCCAAATGGTTTGGATGGTCTCCTCTCTCTAGGAATTTGCTTATTAGTCAATTTTGATTGTCAGATCTCACATCGACATTAAAGTGATTAATTAAATCGTAAGTAGATAATAAAGTGTATTGTATAATAGACTTGGCTATCAGAATTTAAGATCTATGCTTATTTGTCTCCATTTTTGACTTAAAAGTATCGTGACATCACTGGAAACTATTGCGCTTCTTGTTTAGTTGACTAATACTTTTAATTTTAATCAAGAAACTCTCTGCCTAACACTTTTAAGAGCTGTGATTTTACTACTTAGTGAGCACCAAAAACATACGCTGAGCACTTTTTTCTTACTCCTCTTTTATCCATGATTCCTTAAGCCCTATCCGAGCTATTGTATTCCTAATTTTGGTCAAAACGGAGGTTTGGTAGAAGTAGTCCGTATCACAATCTTTATCATGATTCTATCTAATTTTGGTTTGGTAATTTAATGACTTTATGTAAAACATTAAAACAGTTCCTCAACAAAACAATCTAAACTAAATTTAATCATACGTTTTTTTTTGTATTATTATGGTGTAGGCACCAGGCGTTTCCTAATTAAAATAGCTACTATCCGGCAAGGCCGTAAAGCTATTTTCAGTTTCATTAGGCCAGCTAATAGCCAAAATAGCTGAAAAGCTATTAGCAGCCCAGGCCTTTGGCTATGCGTAACTTACAGTGCAACTATAAATTGTAACATTTATGCGACCCCTAATAGACCATTCGCGGCCTCCACCAGTCAGAGTAGCTTGTAGCCATCGACATACCAGATAAACAATCAGAAAGAACCATTTAACCCACTTTTTTTACAATAAATTAAAGAATCATTTAAAAAAAATCATGACAAACTTATCCCCAAAACCAGAAAGCCTGCAAGGGTCAATGTGTACAGCAATCATCGGAGCAATAAGGACTACAACTGATCCTGACCCTTGAGACTTTCCTGAAACTGCCATTGTTATAACGGTAAATAAAGAAGAAGGTATGGGTACCTGCTTTTGTTTAAAAAGTACAGGGCAATAAAGAGGAAAAACAGAAACAAACAACTGGGCATTTAGTCATTAAAGCGTTGACAATTAAAGAAAATTGTTGTGTATGGATCAGCAGACCCCGCACATACCCAAAAAGAGCGACAAAGTCCAAATGTCAAGCGAGAAGCATGGCAGAGCGCTCTCTAGTTTTTATTCCGTTTGATCCAGCCTATTGAAGTAGCAAAAAGAAAATATGAAAAACTACAAGTTAATAAGAGATAGTTGTGTTTGATCCAGCTTATCGAAGAAGCAAAAAGACAATAGCGGGAAAAAAAAAACTACGAATTAATAAGACATACTTGTTTGAATAGGAGCTTAAGAGGTTACCATTTTTGAGAAAGAGGTAGAAATACTTAGTAGTAATGGCGGTAACTCTAGAAAAGTCAGGAATAAATAAGCAGCAGATATACACTTCCTCTAATAACCAAAACACCCCGAAAGCACATTAGATTTCTAGTGACATAGTGGAAGAATGTGCAGAGGTACTAGCGATGGCAAATACGTCGCTCTGGTTTCAATAACAGCGATGGCGGAAGAAACCAGCAAGAATCAAAAACCAGTTGCAAAAGAACAAGGAAATTTGAAGACCGACCAAACGAGATCTGACTAAGATGATTGATAGGAATTAGACAAAAAGACGGACTACTGTGTATGAACTCTTAAATGAACGAGATGGAGTGCTCCCTTAAAATCGGATAAAAATACTATGCGCATATGATCTTACTTCATTTCCGCATTCGTTTTGGGCATAACATGGGAAGATGACTCTCACCCATTTAAGAAATTCATAAACTTATACAAATAATAACCCGATACAACAAACTAAGGGTATACATGTTATGAAACCCCTTGTCAGATAGTGAGGTCCACTTACAGATAAAACAACAAGTACTTAGAGCACCAACCATGAACGAGACAGATCGGCACATGCCCAAAACTCATTTTCTTACAGAAACTAAAATCAACTTCTAAAGAAAAACGCATCGACTATTGGACAACAAATTTTCTAGCCGTAGAGGTCAGATTGTCTCATCTACTAGTTTTTGCTATATAATGCTCTCAGATATTAAATTTGTTGATATTATCTCTTGTTATACATTTTTTATGGGATAGGTTAGTGATTTAAAAAAAACTGCTTTTTCATAATGAGCCCAAACGCCTGTAATATAAAAAACATCCAGACAAATTCTTGGACAAAAATGGTTATTTATTTCATTCAATATCATTGGACAAATATTTCAACTTGACTAAATTATAAAACCACATAGCAAAATGACCAAAAATATAAAAGGAACAGAAGTCATTAAGTATAATTTTTTTAAATATATGGTAAAGAAAGAAAACTGGTTTTCAGATCATCATAATAATGACGATTCCTGCACTGATGAGTCTCTTAAAAACGATGTATAAGCCGGTTTTGGAAATAATAATGCGGCAGAGATTAAAAACAGATTTATGCATACATCTTTCGACTTATAAGGGGACTTGGTTTTCTTAATGAATTTTTTGATTAAAAAATAAAAGTCGCGTGGTAATCTAGTGAATTAAAATCAAAAGTAAAATCTATATATTTTGTTAAAAAGGAGTGTGTAATTAGCAACCTTAGCAGCAGCTGTTCTTAAAGTGGAGTAAGCCCCTTATACAGAACCAGAAATATAAACTAGTTTAATAGAAAATAGTAATAATGAGAAAAAATCGACAAGTTAAGGTATTGTTTTTTTCCAATTAAATTTTACTAATGTGG
This sequence comes from Aspidapion aeneum, assembly GCA_963576565.1. Taxonomy (NCBI): domain Eukaryota; kingdom Metazoa; phylum Arthropoda; class Insecta; order Coleoptera; family Brentidae; genus Aspidapion; species Aspidapion aeneum. The sequence goes on along the minus strand of OY755043.1, from coordinate 4,683,449 downwards.
GCAAAAGAAAAAAGGCTTGTTAATTTTAAATTACAAGTGCAACTTTAAACAAGGTTTAAAGAAGTTTAATTACAGAGAGCTTATCACATTTGTAAGGTATTATACAATCCAACAAAAATTATAACATAAAAAATAGCCCTTGTTTAATTTTAAGTAGATAAGTCAAATGATAAAAGCAGGACTTTGAAACCATATTCACAAGAAAAGCAAACGAAAATATCGAAAATGCGCTAATTGTCTAAAAGATCCCGGAAGTAAACAAAACTTAATCAAAAATTATGAATTAAATAACAAGAAGATAATATTAACTTCTGAATAAACAACGAGAGATATGCTTATAATTTTCAGGCACTTAGTTATAATTTCGAGCAAGAGGAAAAGTTTACAAACTTGAAAGCAAAGATAAATAAGGAAAACTATATTACAAAGGAAATAAACTAGGGAATAATCCATAGAAACAAAGACTTTCACGCTCATCAAAAAGAGTTTAAGTCGAAATTTCTAACTAGATCTCTAAAAAAAAATCTTCACTACAATAGATTATAGCACTCAGTACAAAAAAAAAACCCTGTTCACAATAATTAGGCTGCAAGTGGGTGAAACATCGTAAGATTCAACAAAAGTAGAACATACGCTTGATTGATTGATAATGGATAAGACAAGAGCATTAAGAAAAATAATGAAGTGGGATCTGCAGGAAGGAGAGTATAAAGGAGACCACGAAAACGTGGATAGACGATTTCGAAGATGACATCAAGAATATGCAAATAAGAAGTCAGGCTACACCTCACTAAGAGTTGTGATGCAACCTATAAAAGAAGAAGAACAGGAAGGAAAAATAGATCGTGCAGAAACAGGTAAAAAACTCAAATACGACCACTTCTGAGTTAGCTTCTTCGATTTAACTTAAATTAAACATAGAAACGAATTAAAGATTCAATAAAAAAATAAACCAGAACTAGACAAACCAGCTAACTTAAAACTAGAAGTTGCCAGTAAGATGAACACCGGTTCTCTATAAATCGATAATATCGTGCTGCTATAGGGGAATAAAAATCGAACGGAAATGGTTCGCCGTAATGAAGGAACCGGTTCACCATCCGGTCTTGGTGCTTCAGATTTTAATAAGAGAACCTCTTCGATATATAACTAAGACGTATAGAAAGAACAAAACCGTAAAATAGTGAGTGTGAATCCCTGAAGCTGGCAATTCGTCGCAGTGGTATATCCTTCTTATGGATCTGTGTTAGTCCATACAAATGTGGTGCCTTACTATGGTGTGGAGTCAGGCGGGATCAAACGGCGTCCGGGATGCGTATTTACGTTTCCGTGCTCATTTCACGTCGGCGCGGTTTTGAAGTAGACACGGAAATGTTACAATATATTTGGGTTCAAATACGTGTTGATTTTAAGAGTTTTGATCTCAAAATGAACACGGATCTGTAAGAGAACATCGCTCATTGAACTATTACAAAAGCGTATTCAACTGTTAGGTTAAAACGCTAACATAACGAAAGCGAATCAATCTAATCTAACCGAATCGAACCAAAGCAAACTGACAAAAAAAAACTTTCCTGACTTCCTACCCGGGATCCTAGAGGATGTGAATCCGAACCGAGACGAACCGAATTGACCCAAACCGAACCGAACAGAACCAAATCAAACTGAACCAACAATTAAAAAAAAAAACTTTCCTGACTTCTTTCCCGGGATCCTAGAGGGTGTGAATGAATTGTGTTGTAGTTTAGTTTGGTTAGGTTAGGTTTGGTTCGGTTTAGTTAGGATCGGTTCGGTTCGGATTCACATCCTCTAGGATCCCGGTTAGGAACTCAGGAAAGTTTAAAAAAAAATTATTGGTTCAGTTTGCTTTGGTTCGGTTCGGTTAGATTTGATTGATTAGCTTTCGTTAGGTTAGGTTTTTGAAACTTTCTATTTTCATGTGGTTAGAAATCAAGTGAAAATCATTTAAATCATTAAAATTTATTACTTGAATTGAGAACAACATCTGTCGTCGTAGTTGCCGGTGTAAGACAATGAACACTGAACTTTGCAGGTATAGTTAATGGAAGAGTGTTCTTCAAACTCCAAAGAATTTCAAAATCTTGAGTAATATTAGTACAAATACTTTTAAACTGCTCCAAAATTTTAATATTAACAAACATATAACCTCAAAATCAAACTAATAAACAACGTGAATCCAATTTAAGTTTCAAATGTGCACTAATAGGTAAACCCCTGCGCTGCGTAATTCAATACAAATCCGTGCCTTGTTCGAGCCTCGGCGCCTTAAAATCAACACGCATTTGTAACCAAATAT